>CM017773.1:23764905-24512104 GCA_008009225.1 Acer yangbiense | reverse complement strand
TGCTTGTTAAGAAAAAACACAAAATATGTAAGATATTAGTGAAAAGCTTACCAGCCAAAGTTGATGAAGAATCCATGCAAAGAGACATCTAGATGATCAAGGATGATGCTAGATGATGATTGATGATCATGAAAAAGTGTTTGAGTAAACTAAAAATGAGTTCTTTGGAATTTTTCTTCTCTTTGAAAAATATCCTAAGTATGGAATCGGAATATGAACTCTCTTAATTGACCTAAAGTCCAAGTGGCATATATAGGGGGGCCAAATCAAGGTGTTGTTCGTTTTGATAAGTTGGCCTAATATTTGCCTTGGCGCTGACGTAGAGCGCCTCTTGTACAGCACCTGTACAGCGCCCCAACTCTGTTCTCTCGGGAAAACAGAGTGGCGTTGTACGAACAGCGCTCTGTACAGCGCTCGTACAGCGCCCCGATCAAAATGCATCAGACCTGATGCATTTAAAACACAATTGCACATCAGGTCTTGATCGGGCGCTGTACGACAGCGCTTTTTGTACAGCGCTTGTACAGCGCCCTCCAAAATGCATCAGACTTGATGCATAATGACCATTTTGCATCAGTCTTGTGGGCGCTGTTTAGAACGCACTATTTAGAACAGCGCTTTGAACAACGCCCTTTGCAATGCAAGAATGCCAATGTTCTGCAAGACAAGACAATAGGCAATGCAATAAGCAATCAAACTAACATGCAAGAAGAGATGAAAATTAGCATTAATGCACAACACAAATAAACATAACATACAAGGATTAACCATATGCATATTTGTGAGTGTGTGCAACTATCTCTTCAAGGCAAGTAAGCACATAGAAATTTACCTTCGTGCTTATCAATACGAGGTCTTCAAAGGGCTTTGCACCATAAAACCGATACCTAGGCTACCCTTACAAAGACCCCAACATGTGGTTTGTCCACGAAATGAGCCAATCAACAAATGGGAACCTTACAATCTCCCCCTTTGGCTATTTTGTGACAAAACCACCACTCACATTGATTCCTCACAAAAAAATAGACTACGGGACAACTATGATATTCTACAATACAAGAGATAAGAAAATGCAACTTGAAGTCTTCAACCTCTGTAGAATAATCAATCCCTGAAAATAAAGTTTTTAACATTTCCAATACAAGTAAAAGTGAGATGAATCAAGTGAGAACAAAAATAAGCATTTGCATTTGTAAAAGATTAGGCACAACATTATGAAATGGATGTGTATGCAATGCTCCCCCTCAACGGGTTACTCCCCCTCAATGAACGTTCTCTCCCAATATGCACAATTGCTTATATTTTGTAACTCCCCGTACCATATACTACTCCCCCTTTTTGTCATCTATAGGCCAAGGAGTAGTCCCCACCGGGTCATTCATAGCAACGAGGATAGAAGCATGCAAGATTTGCATAATTAATATAAGTCACTTTATTCATCTCAATTAATTGTGAGAAACAAGGAGATTTATTTGAAAGAAAATGTGTGAATCAAACATGCTTTGCATACAAGACCTGTAGCATTCAAGTCCAAATACAATGGTATTTGGCAAAGCAAATGACAAAGGTTTCTAATAGGAATTCAAACCAATTTCACCAAAGTCATGAGTAAAGCAAGGATATAGAATATATGATTTCAATTTAAGAAAACTATATCAACTTTATAAGTGAAACATGGCATGAGCGACTTTGCACCCTTTTTGATTTTCCCGGATAAGATATCCGTATGATAGTAGCCATGTTCAACAATAATGAAAATAGAGACTTTGGAATATAATTCCTTTGACGGATACTAGATCCTTTATTCATTTTGAGTCTCATAAGCTTTCACCAAGTTTTGCATTTGAATATGCAATCATCACTTCATGCTTTTCATGTGAGCATGTTATATGAATTTCATGCTTTTCATTTGACATTAGCATGTTATTAAAGAATCATCATGTCATGGAGATAACATAGGTCATTCAAATCATACTTCCTATATACATCTCCTAGTCCAAAATGCATGTTTGAACTAAATATGACATGATTGTAAACAAGCAAGGTTCACACTTATTGAATTGAAAACATATATACATATGTGCAACCAAGCTTACTCAAGCAATTAAAGAATAGGCATAAGTTATTTCAAATTTTTTGCAAGTTTCAAGAATGCAAATAGCTCTCTTTCCTTGGATTTCCCCATATGGGGTCATTACAAAACTCATCACTCCATAAGACTATCCCAATAGATCTACTTAGTGTTTTTAAATCGAGTAGCATCTACGGGTTTAGTATAGGTCCGCAAGTTGATCATTAGTACCTACATGTTCAAGTACTATGCATTTATTTTCAACAAGCTCTCTAATGAAGTGATGGCGGATGTCAATATGCTTAGTTCTAGAATGTTGCACCGGATTCTTGGAAATATTAATAGCACTCATGTTATCACAAAGAGAGTGAGAGTACCTTGGTTGAATCCGTAGTCTACTAGCATTTGCTTCATCCATAGAGTTATGTGCATCCACTCCCCGCGGCTATATACTCGTCCTCGGCCGTGGACAAGGGAATCGAGTTTGCTTCTTGCAAACCAAGACACCAAGTTGTTGCCTAGAAAGAAACCGCCCGATGCTCTTCCTATCATCACAATTTCCTGCCCAATCCGCATCACAAAGCCTACAAGACAAGCATTAGTGTCAAACGGTACCAAATCCCATAGTGGAAGTCCCATTCACATAGCGAATGCCTCTTTACGGAAGAGAGATGGGACTCCTTGGGATCCGCTTGGTACCTAGCACAACACCTACACTAAAAGATATATCGAGCCTACTTGCGGTCAAATAAAGCAAGCTACCTATCATGCCCCAATATGAGTTTTTGTTCCACCTTTTACCACTAGCATCCTGCTTAGCTTCAGGTACTCATGGGTGTTCACAATGTTTGGCAATTTTCAAACCAAACTTCTTCACTAGGGTTTTTGCAATTTTGGCCTTGGGTTATGAAAATCCCATCATTTAATTGCTTAATTTGCAAACCTAGGAAGTAACTAAGCTCACCAACAAGACTCATCTCAAATTCATGAGACATGACATCAACAAATTGTTGGACCTTGGTGTTGTTGGTGGAGCCAAACACTATATCATTAACATATATTTGAGCTAGAAAAGCTCACATTGTCTTTCTTGATGAATAGTGTCTTGTCAACACTACCTCTTGTGTAGTTATTGTCAACAAGAAATTGAGTGAGGCGCTCATACAAGCCCCGTGCTTGTTTCAACCCATATAGTGCCTTCTTGAGGCAATAGACATGATTGGGGTGGTTGTGCATCCACAACCCTTGGGTTGTTCAACAAACCTTCCTCTTGCAAGAAGCTGAAACAAATAATAGCACGGTGTGTATAAAGCTATCTAGAGGGGGGGGGGTGAATAGATTTTACGCTTTTTACCCAATTTTTCGTGTTAGTCAAAATTACGAAAATGCCCTCAAGATAATATAACAAGCAATTGTAATATGGTGCGGAAATTAAAACAACACTTGGTTTTTACGTGGAAACCCTCACGGGAAAAACCACGGGCTATGTAAGTAAGCCACACTCGAACCTCGAATCCACTAAATGTGCAAACGATTACAACCTAATCCCGGAAGTAATCACACACCTACCTAATCCCGGTATGAGTGAACCTAGTCCAATTTGCTTGCGTTCTAAGCAACCTAATCCCGGATGCTACACACAAGACTTACTTTCTCTATGAAGAGAATACAACCCTAAGTGAATATATGTAATATCCAAAATGCAACATAGAGCAAGGGAAACCCTATATGCTTATCTAAGATGATTAATATGCAATTAAGAACAATCCTAGATATCAAAACTAAATGACATGTCAATTAGTTTAGCTAATCAATATTAAGCACAAAACCTAATATGCAAGCACAATATAAAATCTCAAACATACATCATACTCATCTCAATATTGTATCTAAAGCATACAAAATAACAAACAGGTAATTAATTGAGATTGCTAGATAAGAGAAACACAAAACATGTAAGATATTAGTGAAAAGCTTACCAAGCAAAGTATGATGAAGATTCCATGCTAGATGACATCTAGATGATCTAAGATGATGCTAGATGATGATTGATGATCATGAAAAAGTGTTTGAGAATCAATAATGGAGTTCTTGGAATTTTTCTTCTCTTTGAAAAATATCCTAAGTATGAATTCTGAATATGAACTCTCTTAATTGACCTAAAGTCAAAGTGGCATATATATAGGGGGCCAAATCAAAGTGAGATCGTTTAAGTAAGTTTCAAAGAAACGCGCCAATCAGCGGTTTCATTCGGCGGCCAGGCCGCCGTTCATGACCGCCGAATTGAGCTCGTGAAGAACAGAGCATAAACGGCGGTTCATTCGGCGTTTTTGTGACCGCCGATCCCAACTGCCGAAACAAAACAGAGAGATCAAAATCAATCAGGTATGAACGGCGGTTTCATGCCCGCCGTTTCAACCGCCGAATTAGACTGAGAGATAAATCAATCAGGTCTTGAAACGGCGGTTTCGAACGGCGGTCGTGACCGCCGATCTTAACCGCAGAAATGCTTCAGACCAATCTGGACTGAAACGGCGGTTTCATTCGGCGGCCAGGCCGCCGATAATAACCGCCGATCACCTAGATAGGTGAAAACCAAGGAGAAGCCAAGGGCATTCTCCATAGGCGGTCCTCGCGCTAAACCAAGCTCATTCTTGTGCATGCGCGGACGTTTCCGAAAGTTATCGGGAAACAAATTACACAACAACATGACACAATTACACACAACAAAATATAATAAATAAGTGCAAGTGTGAAATGTGACAAATGAAGAGAATGCACACATATGCAATGAATGTTTAGTGTGTGTGTGCAACTAATCTCTTCAAAGAAAAGTAAGCATATAGAAATTTACCTTCGGTGCTTATCAACACGAGGTCTTCAAAGGGCTTCGAACAATAAGACCGATACTTAGGCTACCCTTACAAAGAACCCCCACATATGGTTTGATCACGAAATAAGCCAATTAAAAACAACGGGAATCCTTACAATCTCCCCCTTTGGCTATTTCGTGACAAAACCATCACTCACAATGATTCCTCACAAAAAATAAAACTACGGGACTATAATGATATTCTACATTACAAAGAGATAAGCTAATGCAACTTGAAGTCTTCAATCCTCTTGTAGAATAATCAATCCCTGAAAAGAGTTTCTAACATTTCTAATACAAGAAAGTGTGAGATTAATCATGTGAGAACAATACCAAGCATTTGCATTTTTAGAATTTAGGCACAACATTACCAAATGTATGCAATGTATGATAAATGCAATGCTCCCCCTCAACGGGTTACTCCCCCTCAATGTATGTTCTCCCCAAAGTGTACAATAGTTTCTATATTTTGCACCTCCCCTTACCATATCCTACTCCCCCTTTTTGTCATGATATAGGCAAAGGAGTAGTCCCCAACCGGGTCACTCATAGCAACGAGAGATAGAAGCATGCAAGATATGCATATACATATAAGTCACTTTATGCACTTCAATTAATTTGAGAGAAACAAGGAGATTTATTTTGAGAAATGTGTGAATCCAACATGCTTTGCATACAAGACATATAGCATTCAAGTCCAAAATACAATGGTATTTGGCAAAGCAAATGACAAAGGTTTCTAATAAGAATTCAAACCAATTTCACCAATGTCATGGGAAAAGCAAGGATATAGAGATTATTGATTTCAATTTAAGAGCAACTATATCCAACTTTATAAGCGAAACATGGCATGAGCGACTTTGCACCCTATTTGATTTTTTTCGGATAAAATTATCCGTATGATAGTAACCATGTTCAACTAATAAAGAAAGAGAGACATTTGGAATGTAAATTCCTTTGAATGGATACAAGATCCTTTATTCATTTTGAGTCTCATAAGTTTTCACACAAGTTTTGCATTTTTAAGAATATGCAATCATCAATTCATGCTTTTCATGTGAGCATGTTATATGAATTTCATGCTTTTTCATTTGTCATTAGCATGTTATTAAAGAATCATCATGTCATGGAGATAATCATAGGTCATTCAAATCATACTTCCAATGTAAATCTCCTAGTCCAAAAATGCATGTTTGAACATAAATATGACATGGATTGTAGACAAGCAAGGTTCACACTTATGGAATTTTAAAACATATATACATATGTACAACCAAGCTTACTCAAGCAATTAAAAGAAGAGGCATAAGATATTTCAAATTTTTTGCAAGATACAAGAATGCAAAATAGCTCTCTTTGCTTGAGTTCCCCATATGGGGTCAATCATAGAACATCACTCCACAAGACATACCCCAATAGATCTACTAAGAGTTTTAAATCGAGTAGCATCTAAGGGTTTAGTAAATAGGTCCGCAAGTTGATCATTAGTACCTACATGTTCAAGTACTATGCATTTATTTTCAACAAGCTCTCTAATGAAGTGATGGCGGATGTCAATATGCTTAGTTCTAGAATGTTGCACCGGATTCTTGGAAATATTAATGGCACTCATGTTATCACAAAAGAGAGTGAGAGTACCTTGGTTGAATCCGTAATCCACTAGCATTTGCTTCATCCACATAAGTTGAGTGCATCCACTCCCCGCGGCTATGTACTCGGCTTCCGCCGTGGACAAGGAAATCGAGTTTTGCTTCTTGCAAAACCAAGACACCAAGTTGTTGCCTAGAAAGAAGCAACCGCCCGATGTGCTCTTCCTATCATCACAATTTCCTGCCCAATCCGCATCACTATATCCTACAAGACTAGGATTAGTGTCAAATGAGTACCAAATCCCATAGTTGGAAGTCCCATTCACAAAGCGAATGACTCTCTTAACCGAAGAGAGATGGGACTCCTTGGGATCGGATTGGTACCTAGCACAAACTCCTACACTAAATGATATATCGGGCCTACTTGCGGTCAAATAGAGCAAGCTCCCTATCATGCCACGATATAAGGTTTGGTCCACACTTTTACCGCTAGCATCCTTGCTTAGCTTCAAAGTGGTGCTCATAGGAGTGTCACAATGTTTGGCTTTTTCAAGACCAAACTTCTTCACAAGGTTTTTTGGCATATTTGGCTTGGGTTATGAAGATCCCATTATCAAGTTGCCTAATTTGCAAACCTAGGAAGTAATTAAGCTCACCAACAAGACTCATCTCAAATTCATGAGACATAACATCAACAAATTGTTGGACCTTGGTGTTGTTGGTGGAGCCAAACACTATGTCATCGACATATATTTGAGCTATGAAAAGCTCATCATTGTCTCTCTTGATGAATAGTGTCTTGTCAACACTACCTCTTGTGTAGTTATTGTCAACAAGAAATTGAGTGAGGCGCTCATACCAAGCCCTCGGTGCTTGTTTCAACCCATAAAGTGCCTTCTTGAGGCGATAGACATGGTTGGGGTGGTGTGCATCCACAAACCCCTTGGGTTGTTCAACAAACACTTCCTCTTGCAAGAAGCCATTGAGGAAGGCACTCTTGACGTCCATTTGGTGCAATTTGAACTTGTGCACACAAGAGATGGACAAGAGAAGCCTAATAGACTCTAGACGGGCAACGGGAGCAAATGTCTCCTCAAAGTCGATACCCTCAATTTGAGAGTACCCTTGTGCTACAAGTCTAGCCTTGTTCCGCACTATGTTGCCATCCTCATCGGATTTGTTCCTAAATATCCATTTAGTGCCTATGACATTAGTGGTCTTAGGCCTAGGAACTAGAGTCCAAACCTCATTCCTTTCGAATTGGTTTAGCTCTTCTTGCATGGCAAGAACCCAAAATTCATCATGTAAGGCTTCTTCAACCTTTTTGGGTTCAATTTGAGAGGTGTAGCAAGTATAGCTAATAAGATTAGCAAGTTGACGCCTAGTCCTAACACCCTCATTAACATCTCCAATAACATCCTCTTTGTTATGGAGTCTTCTAACCCATGGAGCGGGTTCATTAGAGTCCAAGTTAGGAACTCTAGTAATGGGTTGTGTGACTTCATTAGATGTCCCAACATTGGGAGTCACCACAACCCTCTCCAAAGGAGTGTCATCCTCTAGAACATCCTCCTCCTCATGGTCATTAGACTTGAGCCTAGTATCATCAATGACCACATTTGATGATTCCATGACGGTTCGAGTCTTCAAGTTGAAAACTCTATATGCTTTACTATTCAAGGCGTAGCCAATAAAGATACCATCATCACTCTTAGCATCAAACTTGCCAAGTTGATCACGGTCATTTAAAATGTAGCATTTGCTTCCAAATGTGTGGAAGTAGCTAACATTTGGCTTCCTACCCTTCCATAGCTCATAGGAGGTGTTTCTAGAACCGGGCCTTAGGAACACACGATTTCCTATATAGCAAGCCGTATTGATAGCTTCGGCCCATAGGTTCCTAGGGACATTGTTGCTAAGCAACATCACTCGGGCCATCTCTTGGAGGACCCTATTCTTCCTCTCAACAACTCCATTTTGTTGAGGTGTCCTAGGAGCCAAAACTCATGGAGATACCTAAACCGTTACAAAAGGTTTCAAAGGTAGCATTCTCAAATTCCCTCCCATGGTCACTTCTAATCCGTTTATGCTTTTAATATTAGAGTTCATTTCATTTTGAATTTAGTTACAAAGCATTTTAAACTTATCAAAAGTTTCGGATTTTTCTCTAAGAAAATATGTCCATGTGAACCTAGAGAAATCATCAACACATACAAAAATGTATCTCTTTCCACCCAAACTTTCGGTTTGCATGGGACCCATGAGGTCCATGTGGAGAAGCTCAAGAGGCTCCTTGGTGGTGAGATACTTACCCTTTTTGTGCATGCTTTTAGTTTGCTTTCCTTGTTGGCAAGGTCCACAAACACCATTGGCTTTCTTCCCAAGCTTAGGGAGGCCACGCACACACTCGAACTTTCCAAGGGTCCGTAGATCCCTAAAGTTCATGTGGCCAAGTCTTTCATGCCACAACTCAATTTGCTCATCCATGGACACATTGTTTGAGACTATTCTAGCTTCAAGACAATAGCAATTGTCGCTAGATCTCATACCTTTCAATAAGGTTTGTCCATCGGGCTTTAGGATCGAGCAATCATCTTTACAAAACAAGACGGAATATCCTTCATCACTTAGATGTGAAATGCTTATTAAATTGGCTTTCAAGCCATCAACAAATAAAGCATCGGATAAGGAGGGTAATCCGGGAACGGAAATGGTTCCTTTCCCTACAACTTTCTTTTTGGATCCATCACCAAAAGTGACATATCCACCTTCCTCCATAACGAGAGTCTCGAAGAAACTCTTGTTTCCCGTCATGTGCCTAGAGCACCCACTATCTAGATACCAAAAATTAGAAGAATTTGCCTTCAAGGCTATTTGAGCAACATGGCAAACAATGTCATTCTTTCTAATCCACCTAGAAACAATCTTAGCTTTCTTAGTGGTTTTTGGTATATGGGCTCTAGATGTCCTAGGATCATGCATAATAGTATTATCATTCCTAGGAACATGCATCATGGCTCTTTTCTTTTTCTTCTCTATCATGCTTCTAGTTTTGCACATTTTTATATAACGAAAGCAATGTGGTCTAATATGACCATCAAATCCACAAAAGTGACATATAGGAGTAAAATAAGGAATCATACCTTGTCCTTGTCTTTGTGGATGAAAGGGTTCAATCCTTCTTCGTTGTTGAACCGGTCTTGGTTGCTTCCTAGCTTGAGGTTGCATGATAGGTCTCTTTCCTTTGTGAGCCATTTGAGGAGGAATGTTGGCTTGAGAGACCCTAGGGGGTTGAGCTTGAGGTTTCCTTCTTGGACCCATCTTCACTTGTGCATTAGAGCATTGTCCTACTTCTAATTTCTTTCTAGGAGCTTGCACAAATGAAGTTTCTTCTTTCTTCAAGCTCTTGACAAACACGGTCTTGTTAGAGGTAGAGATCTTCTTGTCATCTTCATACCCAAGACCCCTCTTGTCACATGGACTCTTTCCAACACCAAGCATATGGTCAAGCTTCTTGGTGCTAGAATCAATCCTAGTCATAGAATTTCTAACTTCTTCAAGCTCACTCTTTAGACTTTCTTCATTCCTCCTAGATAGAGCTAACTCCTCTCTTAGCTTATCTTCTATCTTCTTGAATTTTTCCACTTGTTCACCTAAGTGGTCATTATGAGATGCAAGCTCAAGATTTTCTTCTCTCAACATCTTGATCTTTCTTGTGCTTTTGATTGCTAAATCATTAAACTCGGCATGGCATTTAGCAAGCACCTTTTTCTCCACAAAACTACTTATGGAGTTAGATGAGGAATCACTTTCTTCTTCACTTGAGTCATTTTCCTCTTGACTCATTTCCTCTTTCTCACTACCACTTTTGCTCTTATGTGAGGAGGCAAAAGCTAGGAGGTTAGCCATGAGCTCTTCTTCACTTGAAGACTCATCTTCCTCATTGGAGTCATCACTACTCCCACTCCAAGTGGCGGCCATCACTTTGCTCTTCTTCTTATCATTGTGATTAGCACATTCGGGGGCAAAGTGACCAATCCCACCACATTCAAAGCATCGGACCCCTTTCCTTTCGGTCTTCTCTTGTCTAGGCTCAAACTTCTTGAAGGAACTCTTTTTCTTCAAATCTTGTCCTCTTGACCCAAATCCCTTCTTCTTCTTGAACCCCATAACCTTGTTGAACCTTTTCACAAATAAGGCAAGGTCTTCATCCGATTCATGCTTTGCCTCCTTTGCATCCTTAGATGCTTTCAAAGCTATTCCTTTAGACTTCTTAGGAGGAGTAGTGGTGCTAGGAGCCTTCCTAGACTCATATGCAAGGAGACGCCCAATCACCTCACTTGGTTTCATATCCATGTAGCCACTATTTTCTTCTATGGCCGTCACCTTGGATTCAAACCTATCGGGGAGAGATCTCATAATTTTTTGCTTGACTCTCCTATCCGAATACGGGTCTCCGAGTTGATGGCTTTGATTTACAATGTCCATCAATTTGATTTCGAAGTCATTGAAGCATTCATCCTCTCCCATCCTTAGAAGCTCAAACTGAGTTTGGAGGACTTGAAGCTTGGACTCCTTCACCACCTCGGTTCCCTCATGTGCAACTAGAAGGATGTCCCATGCCACTTTGGCAATCTGAGTATTCTGAATAAGCTTGTACTGATTCTCATCCATAGCACACATAATGGCATGCATAGCCTTCCTATTCCACTTAGAAGCCTCAAACTCTTGCGCGCTCCATTGCGCCTTAGGCTTCAAAACATCTTGTCCTCCACCCTCGGGAGTCATCATAGGGAGATCATATCCGTCGTCCACCGCCATCCAAACACGGTCATGAATTTGGCATATGTAGGATTCCATCTTCCCTTTCCATTGGGAATAGTTCAATCCGGTAAGAAGTGGAGGCCTTGTGCTAGAAGCTCCTTCGTGGCCACCACCATTTCCACCGTTTCCACTCATAGTGTTTATGAATGAATGAAATGAATGCAAATGTATGAATGATCAAAAATCACACAAAATGCAAAACACACCAAAATAAGCAAGGATCACCTATGTATGTCTAGGAACCCGCTCTGATACCAATTGAAACAAATAATAGCACGGTGTGTACAAAGCTATCTAGAGGGGGGGTGAATAGATTTTACGCTTTTTACCCAATTTTTCGTGTTAGTCAAAATTACGAAAATGCCCTCAAGATAATATAACCAAGCAATTGTAATATGGTACGGAAATTAAAACAACACTTGGTTTTTACGTGGAAACCCTCACGGGAAAAACCACGGGCTATGTAAGTAAGCCACACTCGAACCTCGAATCCACTAAATGTGCAAACGATTACAACCTAATCCCGGAAGTAATCACACACCTACCTAATCCCGGTATGAGTGAACCTAGTCCAATTTGCTTGCGTTCTAAGCAACCTAATCCCGGATGCTACACACAAGACTTACTTTCTCTATGAAGAGAATACAACCCTAAGTGAATATATGTAAATATCCAAAATGCAACATAGAGCAAGGGAAACCCTATATGCTTATCTAAGATGATTAATATGCAATTAAGAACAATCCTAGATATCAAAACTAAATGACATGTCAATTAGTTTAGCTAATCAATATTAAGCACAAAACCTAATATGCAAGCACAATATAAAATCTCAAACATACATCATACTCATCTCAATATTGTATCTAAAGCATACAAAATAACAAACAAGTAATTAATTGAGATTGCTAGATAAGAGAAACACAAAACATGTAAGATATTAGTGAAAAGCTTACCAAGCAAAGTATGATGAAGATTCCATGCTAGATGACATCTAGATGATCTAAGATGATGCTAGATGATGATTGATGATCATGAAAAAGTGTTTGAGAATCAAGAATGGAGTTCTTTGAATTTTTCTTCTCTTTGAAAAATATCCTAAGTATGAATTCTGAATATGAACTCTCTTTATTGACCTAAAGTCAAAGTGGCATATATATAGGGGGCCAAATCAAAGTGTGGTCGTTTAAGTAAGTTTCAAAGAAACGCGCCAATCGGCGGTTTCAATCGGCGGCCAGGCCGCCGTTCATGACCGCCGAATTGAGCTCGTGAAGAACAGAGCATAAACGGCGGTTAATTCGGCGGTTTAGTGACCGCCAATTCCAACCGCCGAAACAGAACAGAGAGATCAAAATCAACCAGGTATGAACGGCAGTTTCGAACGGCGGTTTCATGACTGCCGTTTCAACCGCCGAAATAGACTGAGAGATAAATCAATCAGGTCTTGAAACGGCGGTTTCGAACGGCGGTCGTGACCGCCGATCTTAACCGCAGAAATGCTTCAGACCAATCTGGACTGAAACGGCGATTTAAGTCGGCGGCGAGGCCGCCGATCATAACCGCCGATCACCTAGATAGGTGAAAACCAAGGAGAAGCCAAGGGCATTCTCCATAGGCGGTCCTCGCGCTAAACCAAGCACATTCTCGTGCATGCGCGGACGTTTCCGAAAGTTATCGGGAAACGAATTACACAACAACAAGACACAATTACACACAACAAAATATAATAAATAAGTGCAAGTGTGAATTGTGACAAACGAAGAGAATGCACACATATGCAATGAATGTTTAGTGTGTGTGTGCAACTAATCTCTTCAAAGAAAAGTAAGCACATAGAAATTTACCTTCGGTGCTTATCAACACGAGGTCTTCAAAGGGCTTCAAACAATAAGACCGATACTTAGGCTACCCTTACAAAGAACCCCCACATATGGTTTGATCACGAAATAAGCCAATTAAAAACAACGGGAATCCTTACAGAAGCCATTGAGGAAGGCACTCTTGACATCCATTTGATGCAATTTGAACTTGTGCACACAAGAAATGGATAAGAGAAGCCTAATGGACTCTAAACGGGCAACGGGAGCAAATGTCTCCTCAAAGTCGATACCCTCAATTTGAGAGTACCCTTGTGCTACAAGTCTAGCCTTGTTCCGCACTATGTTGCCATCCTCATCGGATTTGTTCCTATAAATCCACTTGGTGCCTATCACATTAGTGCTTTTAGGCCTAGGAACTAGAGTCAAAACCTCATTCCTTTCGAATTGGTTTAGCTCTTCTTGATTGGCAAGAACCAAAAACTCATCATTCAAGGCTTTATCAACCTTTTTGGGTTCAATTTGAGAGGTGTAGCATGTAAAGCTAATGAGATTAGCTATTTGACGCCTTGTCCTAACACCCTCATTCACATCTCCAATAACATCCTCCTTGTTATGGAGTCTTCTAACCCATGGAGCGGGTTCATTAGAGTCCAAGAAAGGGACTCTAGTAATAGGTTGTGTGACTTCATTATTGTCATTGGAGGTCCCAACATTGGGAGTCACCACAACCCTCTCCAAAGGAGAGTCATCCTCTAAAACTTCCTCCTCCTCATGGTCATTCGACTTGAGCCTAGTATCATCAATGACAACATTGGATGATTCCATGACGGTTCGAGTCTTCAAGTTGAAAACTCTATAGGCTCTACTATTCAAGGCATAGCCAATAAAGATACCCTCATCACTCTTAGCATCAAATTTGCCAAGTTGATCACGGTCATTTAAAATGTAGCATTTGCTTCCAAATGTGTGGAAGTAGCTAGCATTTGGCTTCCTACCCTTGCATAACTCATAGGAGGTGTTTCTAGATCCGGGCCTTAGGAAAACACGATTCCCTATATAGCAAGCCGTATTGACGGCTTCGGCCCATAGGTTCCTAGGGACATTGTTGCTAAGCAACATCACTCGGGCCATCTCTTGAAGGACCCTATTCTTCCTCTCAACAACTCCATTTTGTTGAGGTTTCCTAGGAGCCGAGAACTCATGGGAGATGCCTAAGCTATTGCAATAGCTTTCAAAAAAGGCATTCTCAAATTCCCTCCCATGGTCACTTCTAATCCGTTTAATGCTTTTAATGTTAGAATTCATTTCATTTTGTATTTTAGTACAAAGCATTTTAAACTTATCAAAAGTTTTGGATTTTTCTCTAAGAAAATATGTCCATGTAAATCTAGAGAAATCATCAACACAAACAAAAATGTATCTCTTTCCACCTAAACTCTCGGTTTGCATAGGACCCATGAGATCCATGTGGAGAAGCTCTAGGGGCTCTTTGGTGGAGAGATACTTGCCCTTTTTATGCATGCTCTTGGTTTGTTTTCCTTGTTGACAAGGTCCATAAATTCCATTGGCTTTCTTCCCAAGCTTAGGGAGGCCACGCACACAATCGAACTTTCCAAGGTTCTTAAATCCCTAAAGTTCATGTGGCCAAGTCTTTCATGCCACAACTCTATTTGCTCATCCATGGACACATTGTTTGAGACAATTCTAGCTTCAAGACAATAGCAATTGTCGCTAGATCTCATACCTTTCAATAAGGTTTGTCCATCGGGCTTTAGGATCGAGCAATCATCTTTACAAAACAAGACGGAATATCCTTCATCACTTAGATGTGAAATGCTTATTAAATTGGCTTTCAAGCCATCAACAAATAAAGCATCGGATAAGGAGGGTAATCCGGGAACGGAAATGGTTCCTTTCCCTATAACATTCTTTTTGGATCCATCACCAAAAGTGACATATCCTCCTTCCTCCATAACAAGAGTCTCGAAGAAACTCTTGTTTCCCGTCATGTGCCTAGAGCACCCACTATTAAATACCAAAAATTAGAAGAATTTGCCTTCAAGGCTATTTGAGCAACATGGCAAACATTTTCATTCTTTCTAATCCACCTAGAAACAATATTTGCTTTCTTAGTGGTCTTTGGTAATTGGGCTCTAGATGTTCTAGGATCATGCATAACAATTATATCATTCCTAGGAACATGCATCTTGGCTCTATTCTTTCTCTTCTCAATCATGCTTCGTGTTCTACACATTTTAATATATTGAAAGCAATGTGGTCTAATATGACCTTCAAATCCACAAAAATGACATATAGGAGTAAAATAAGGAATCATACCTTGTCCTTGTCTTTGTGGATGAATGGGTTCAAGGCATCTTCGTTGTTGAACCGGTCTAGATTGCTTCCGAGCTTGAGGTTGCATGATTGGCCTTTTTCCTTTGTGAGCCAATTGTGGAGGAATGTTGGCTTGAGAGACCCTAGGGGGTTGAGCTTGAGATTGCCTTTTTGGCCCCATCTTCACTTGTGCATTTGAACATTGTCCTATTTCTAACTTCTTCCTAGGAATTTGCACAAATTAAGTTTCTTCGTTCCTCAAACTCTTGACAAACACGGTCTTGTTAAAGGTTGAGATCTTCTTGCCATCTTCATACCCAAGACCCCTCTTGTCACATGGACTCTTTCCAACACCAAGCATATGGTCAAGTTTCTTAGTGCTAGAATCCATCCTAGTCATCGACTCTTTTACTTCTTCAAGCTCCCTCTTTAGACTTTCTTCATTCCTCCTAGATAAGACTAACTCCTCTTTTAGCTTATCTTCCATCTTCTTGAATTTTTCCACTTGTTCACTTAAGTGGTCATTATGAGATGAAAGCTCAAGATTTTCTTCTCTCAACATCTTGATCTTTGTTGTGCTCTTGATTGCTAAATCATTAAATTCGGTATGGTATTTAGCAAGCACCTTTTTCTCCACAAAACTATTTATGGAGTTAGAAGAGGAATCACTTTCTTCTCCACTTGAGTCATTTTCCTCTTGACTCAATTCCTCTCTCTCACTAGCACTTTTGCTTTTATGGGAGGAGGCAAAAGCTAGGAGATTAGCCATGAGCTCTTCATCATCCGAAGACTCATCTCCCTCATAGGAGTCATCACTATTTCCACTCCAAGTGGCGGCCATCACTTTTCCCTTCTTCTTCTCATTGTGATTTGCACATTCGGGGGCAAAGTGACCTATGCCACCATACTTGAAACATCGGACCCCTTTCCTTTCGGTCCTTTCTTGCCTAGGTTCAAGCTTCTTGAAAGAGCCATTTTTCTTCAAATCTTGACCTTTTGATCCAAAGTCCTTTCTTCTAAACTTCATAACCTTGTTGAACTTTTTTACAAACAAGGCAAGGTCTTCATCCGAGTCAATCTTCTTTGCCTCCTTTTCATCCTTGGAGGTTTTCAAAGCAATTCCTTTTTGCTTTTTAGGAGGTGTGGAGATATGACCCTTCCTAGACTCATAAGCTAGAAGTCTCCCAATCACCTCACTCGGCTTCATATCCTTGTATCCACTATTTTCTTCTAAAGCCGTTACTTTTGATTCAAACCTATCCGGAAGAGATCTCATAATCTTTTGCTTGATTCTCCTATCCGAATATGGATCACCAAGTTGATGACTTTGGTTGACTATGTCCATCAACTTGATCTCGAAGTTGTTGAAGCACTCATTCTCCTCAATCTTAAGCATCTCGAAATGAGTTTGGAGGACTTGAAGCTTAGAGTCCTTCACCACTTCGGTTCCCTCATGTGCAATCTCTAGGATGTCCCAAGCCTCCTTAGCTATCCTAGTATTTTGAATCAATTTGTATTGATTTTCGACCATAGCACACAAGATGGCATGCATCGCCTTCCTATTCCACTTTGAAGCCTCAAACTCTTACGCGTTCCATTGCGCCTTTGGCTTCAATACTTCTTCTCCTCCACCATCGGGAGTCATCTTGGGTAGATCATATCTGTCTTCCACCGCCATCCATGCACGGTCATGAATTTGGCATATGTAGGATTCCATCTTCCCTTTCCATTGGGAATAGTTCAATCCGGTAAGAAGTGGAGGCCTTGTGCTAGAAGCACCTTCGTTGCCACCACCATTTCCACCGTTTCCACTCATAGTGTTTATGAATGAATGAAATGAATGCAAATGTATGAATGATCAAAAATCACACAAAATGCAAAACACACCAAAATGAGCAAGGATCACCTATGTATATCTAGGAACCCGCTCTGATACCAATTGAAACAAATTATAGCACGGTGTGTATAAAACTATCTAGAGGGGGGTGAATAGATTTTAAGCTTTTTACCCAATTTTTTGTGTTAGTCAAAATTATAAAATTACCCCTAAATAGATAAAGCAATAAATCAAGTATAAAATGCGGAAATTAAATAACACTTGATTTTTACGTGGAAACCCTCACGAGAAAAACCACGGGCTAGTAAGTAAGCCACACTCGAACCTCGAATCCACTAAATGTGTAAAACGATTACAACATAATCCCAGAAGTAATCACACACCTACCTAATCCTGGTATGAGTGAACCTAGTCCAATTTGCTTGCGATCTAAGCAACCTAATCCCGGAAGCTACACACAAGACTTACTTTCTCAATGAAGAGAATAAAACCCTAAGTGATGAATATTCAAATGCAACATAGAGCAAGGGAAACCCTATATGCTTATCTAAGATGATTAATATGCAATTAGAACAATCCTAGATATTAAAAACTAAATGACATGTTCAATCAAATAGTTTAGCTAATCAAGATTAAGCACAAAACCTAATTAGCTATCACAATACAACTTCTCAAACATACATCACACTAATCTCAATCTTGTATCAAAGATATATGAAAATCATACAAGTAATAAATTGAGATTGCTTGTTAAGAAAAAACACAAAATATGTAAGATATTAGTGAAAAGCTTACCAAGCAAAGTATGATGAAGAATCCATGCAAAGAGACATCTAGATGATCAAGGATGATGCTAGATGATGATTGATGATCATGAAAAAGTGTTTGAGTAAACTAAAAATGAGTTCTTTGGAATTTTTCTTCTCTTTGAAAAATATCCTAAGTATGGAATCTGAATATGAACTCTCTTAATTGACCTAAAGTCAAAGTGGCATATATATAGGGGGCCAAATCAAGGTGTGGTCATTTTGATAAGTTGGCCTAATATTTGCCTTGGGCGCTGTACGTAGAGCGCCTATTGTACAGCGCCTGTACAACGCCCGTATAGCGCCCCAACTCTGTTCTCTCGGGAAAACAGAGTGGCGCTGTACGAACAGCGCTTCTGTACAGCGCTCATACAGCGCCCTTTCAAAATGCATCAGACCTTATGCATTTAAAACACAATTGCAATCAGGTCTTAATCGGGCGCTGTACGAACAGCGCTTTTGTACAGCGCCCATCTAAAATGCATCAGACCTGATGCATTAAAAAGACCATTTTTGCATCAGGTCTTGTGGGCGCTGTTTAGAACAGCGCTTTGAACAGCGCCCTTTGCAATGCAAGAATGCCAATGTTATGCAAGACAAGACAATGGGCAATGCAATAAGCAATCAAACAAACATGCAAGAAGAGATGAAAATTAGCATTAATGCACAACACAAATAAACACAACATACAAGGATTAACCATATGCATGAGTTGTGAGTGTGTGCAACTATCTCTTCAAGGCAAGTAAGCACATAGAAATTTACCTTCGGTGCTTATCAATACGAGGTCTTCAAAGGGCTTCGAACAATAAAACCGATACCTAGGCTACCCTTACAAAGAACCCCAACATGTGGTTTGTCCACGAAATGAGCCAATCAACAAATGGGAACCTTACAAATTTTAATCTGGTAATTACCAAATTTTCGCAATTAGTCAATTTTACGAAAATAACCCCAATCTAGTCAATACAATAAATCAAGTTTAAAGTGCAGAATTTAAATGGGACTTGCTTTTTACATGGAAACCTTCAACAAGGAAAAACCACGGGCTGTTATGTGCGCCACACACGATCCTCGAAATCACTATTTGTAATGATGTCCACAACCTAGGTTGACCTCAACTATTCTCGGTCACTAACCCACCACTACTACCCACAGGCTTTTAATAGCAACCCTAGATTATAGCTATCACAATACAACACTCAAACATTTTAATGAGATAAATTAGCTAGATGTTATATAAACATGAAAACCTACCTATCACAAAACAACTCAATCAATCAACACATAATCTCAATCTTGTAAGTAGAAACTAAGCTAAAAGCATACAAGTTATAAATGAGATAAATTGCTAAGTAAAAACACTAAGATCAGATGAAATTGGTGTTTAATTTACCATAACTTGTGTGTTGAAGAAGACCTATGCATTAGCACATACTAGATGATTATAGATGATGCTTAGATGATGATTTATGTATAAGGAAATGAGTTTAGAGAATTAAAGATGCAATCTTTATGCTTTTTCACTCAAGTCTCTCTCAATATCTCTTTAGGGTTCTTGATGTCAAAGACCTTAGGTTTAGAATGAGAGATAATGATATATTTATAGAGGACAAAAATGAGCTAGGTGAAAAGAAAAGTTTACCCAGTTACACACCAAACGGCGGTTTCAATTGGTGGTTGGGGCCACCGATTTAAACCGTCGAATTAAAACCGAGAGCACCAGTTTCAAACGGCGACTTCATTCAGCGGTTTCATAACCGCTGATCACAACTGCCAATTTGGACCCAATACATTAAATCAATCAAGTCTTAAAGGGCGGTCTCAATCGGCGGTCTGGCCGCCAATCACAAACTGCCGTTTAACCAAAAATGGTGAAACCAAAGGAGAAGACAAGAGTTTCTCCATCGACAATCATCGCACTAAGCCATGCACACCAATGTGCACGCGTGATGCGCACGGGATAGTTCTATAAACTATCATAAATGATAGTACGTGTGCGAGTGTTTTTATCCTTTCGCAAGTATACGAATCGTTGGTCACGTATAGTGGTTATGGGTAAGGGTATCATTCCCACGGGGAGGTTGGTACACGTAAGTCGGTTCTACGCCTTATGTTATAAATAAGCTAATTACAATAATTACAAGTGCATGAAAAGTAAATAGAGATGGCATCAAGTAAGCTAGCAACTAAACTAATGCACGATGATTACACTAAAATGGCATAAAGATTGAATTACACTAATGCGGAAAACTAAAAGCGATGCGAATCCTATGATCAAGGATACGCAATCTATATACTACAATGACAATTATAATTAACCTAAACTAACTAGATTGGCAGCTAAGTAAGCAAGTAAATTAACAACTAAAGCAATACAATTAAGTTACACTAAATTAACTACAACTAACTAAATTATCATTAACTAATCTAACTAACTAATTCTTGCAAAGGTTATGCAAGATTGAAGATGCAAATGATGAGGGATTTATTAATTGATCTCAATTAAGCACCTTTGTTCTATGGCATATGCAATATAATCCTACAACTCAATTACCATCAACTATGGATATAGAATGACAATAATAGAGAGCTTTACAACCTAGAACATGAGAACTAGTTAATATGTATGGACATGCAAATACTAACCAAATCCTTTCCACTAGAGCTAATCAATGTTGGAAAACAAAGCTACATGTTACTAATGATCAATCAACAACATGTATCCATTCAAATAAGCTCCAATCAACATATGATAACTCAAGATGGATATAGTAAAGGTAAGATCAATTAAATACAAGATAAGTCATATAAAATCCATCCCTCAACATTGAAGGTATTTTACACATACATGTTCATGAACTACAAATAAGAGAAGAGAAGTAAAAGAGTAAGAAGAAACCACAAGTTGGTAAGCTTCTTGTCTTCAATCAAGCACCATGTCTCCTTCTTCCAAGCTAGGAAATCCACATGAAACCATGTAGTGTTGAGGTGGTGTAGTTCTAAGCTAGACTAAGGTTTCTAAGCTATTCTAGTGTAATTTAGGTAGTTAGTTGGATATTAGGGATAGTGTTTTAGGTTACAAAAGATGTATATTTATATTAGGGAAGGATTAGGCAAGCTTTGGATGAAATATCTTCAGAGTCGGTCGAGCTCGCGGGTTCGGATCCCCTATCCCGTGGGTTCTTGCTCTCCGACGGAACTCGCGGTGAAATATGGAAGTTTCTCGCGAGTTGTGACTTTCTGGACCGCGGGAACTTTCCCTTAGCATGAAATCGCGGTCTTCCAACGAGTTTAGACGTATTTGGGCGTGAAAGAACCCGCTGGAAGTGAGCTTGCGAGCTTGCTTGGCCATGGAAGTTGGTGGACTTGGATAGGTAGGGAAACTTGTGCATAAGACACTCAAAATGGGTCCATCGTGACCGAGAGGTGGAGAGTCATCGATCTGGGCAGAAAACGGCTGGAAAAACTGTTAGGATTATGCTCAATAGCAAGAGTGTAATATTGTAATTAACAATCTTTTTCATATTAATAAAGTGATTTCTGGTTTAACAAATCTTATAGCATTTATAGTTTAATATTATAATTGTCAAAGTAAATATTCATAAGGTCTAAAGACTATGAGAAAAGAAGAATTGTTCATACATCTGGATATGTATGTGGTAGACACAATTCTTTAGTTATTCTTGAATAACGTTCACAACTTAAGTTAAAGGTTGGGCACCTTTATCTTGTTAAAGTTGTAGAATTCTTTTGCTAGCATTTGAGTGGGATCAAATGAGATATGATGAGTCTAAAATCATCGGAGTGTCTTCGAGTAAAAGAATCTAGTACACTGGGTGCATTGAACTGGATCATGTAAGGATTCCCGTTTTGTTGATTGGCTTATTTCGTGGTCAAACCACATGTTGGGGTTTTGAATGTAAGGGTAGTCTAAGTGTTTAATGATTGAAGATCAAAGGCCCTTCCATGACCTCAAGATTCAAGCACGCCAAAGGTATAATCTCTTGTGCTTGTTTTTCTTTGAAGAGATTTAGTAGCACACACACACTTAGCATTCTTGCTATGATTGCATACTTACTTATTTTTATGTGCATCTCTTCACATGTCACTTTACACACTAGCACTTTAGTTGATATATCTTGTTGTGTGTATATGTGCCTTATAATTCATTTCCCGACATTGTTCGGAAACGTCCACGCTTGCACTAATGAGTGCTTGGTTTCGCGCGAAGACCGCCTATGGAGAATGCCCTTGGCTTCTCCTTGGTTTTCACCATTGTTGGTGATCGGCGGTTATGATCGGCGGCCTGGCCGCCGAATGAAACCGCCGTTTCAGTCCAGATTGGTCTGAAGCAATTATGCGGTCAAGATCGGCGGTCACGACCGCCGTTCGAAACCGCCGTTCATACCTGATCGATTTTAATCCCTCGGGTTTGATTCGGCGGTTGGATCGGCGGTCACGAAACCGCCGAATGAAACCGCCGTTAATGCTCTATTCTTCACGAGCTCAATTCGGCGGTCGTCATCGGTGGCCTGGCCGCCGATTGAAATCGCCGAACGGTGCGTTTCAGGGGCAAAAGTGTCTTTTCACATGCCCAATTCTTGATGTCTATAAATATCTTGTTTTCTCAATCTCTGAACAAGTTCTTTGACTCTTAAGAACCCTAATCTTCAAAGATAGATTTTGAGAGAAAATCAAATCAAGAACTCATCTTTAACCACTCAAATCAAACCCCTTTTGCATCAAATTTCATATTGCATCTCCTATGTCTATATAGAGTGCATCCATGTATGGGTTTGCATCATCACAACTTGCTTGGTAAGATTTTGATTAATTTCATCTTATTGTAGTATTTTCAATACCAAGCCATCTCTTTTAAATTACTTGTATGTTTTAGATCATATGTTAAATACAAGAAAAGAGATTATTTGTGATGAATTAATTGAGTGTTGTTTTTGATAGATATCTAGGTTTTTATAATCTATGATTATCTATGCTATTTGACATGTCATTTAGCTATTGATATCTAGGGTTGATTTAAATTGAATATATCATCATCCTAGATAAGCATTTAGAGTACCCTAGCTCTTTTTGCATTAATTGAATATTCATACATATTCACATAGGGTTGTGCATCTCTTTTGAGGGATTGAAGTCTTGGGGCTAAGTTTGCTTAGGCCTCAAGCAAATTGGAATAGGGTTGCTAATAAAGGCCCGCTGGGTAGAAGTGAGGGGTTACAGACCGGAGTGTTAGACGAGGTCTACATAGGTTGTAAACTTCATTTCAATTAGTGATTTCGAGTTCCGAGTGTGGCGCACTATACAGCCCGTGGTTTTTCCCAGTGGTTGGGTTTCCACGTATACATCAAGTGTTATTTAAATTCCGCACTATATTACACTTGTATGTATTTTTGACTAGTAGGGGCATTTTCGTAATATTGACTTGTATGCGAAAATTGGGTAATAATAGCTAAAATCTATTCACCCCCCCTCTAGCTTTATATTGAACATGCCTCTAGGACTTTCAGATCACAATGAAATCCTTTATCTATAACCGTCAGTAGATAAAAGTCTTTTCATTATCAGGACAATCGGAGAGTCTATCTTAATCCTTAGATAAATGATGGACTTATGGTTGCAAGTGGTATCATTTGAGTTATCAATGAGTACGATTATATCGCATAGTCTATCCTCGATAGTTTGGTGATATTCATTTGTTAATCGATAGAGGACTTCATTTATAGATATGGACATCGTGGCTCCATTTATTAAATGAGAGTATAATATCATCATATGGATGTTTTGAGGTAATTGGATATTAAATCTCAACGTTGAGTTTTCGATAGTGTCTATTGAAAACATGGCTTCTGGACAAGTCAAAATATCCAAGTTCAAAACGTGGTCATATGAGTAAATATGGTAACTTGGAGAGTTATAGCCGGTCTATGAACTCTTGGCGATTACTGATATTAATCACGAGGATACACTATCTCCAACATGATTGTCTAGGGTATGAATGAGGAACATCTTCTTATTCTATCTTTATTTAAGAGTTCAATTTTAGCTCTTTAGTGGAATGAGTTAAAATTAATGGATCGGACCTAAGTGAATCATTTGTTGATTGTGATTAGGTTATGTCTATTGAAGCTTAAATTTAGATAGCCCACCAAGATCCACAATCCACACGGACTTGCATGGATCACTTGATATATTCTACCGGACCAATTATGGGTCCATTTAGAATTGCATTTAATATATATTAAGAATATAATTTGCACATTATTTATTTAATGGGCTGCTCAATTATATTAATATATTAATGAAAGACATGTGGGCTTGTTTCTTTTAGTAAGAATGGGTCTGGTTCACATGTGGGCTTTTTTATTTAAAGTCCAATGGATTAAATGAAATAAGAAAATAATATATGGCCCATTTATATGAGTGGGGCGGCAAGGTGTAAAAATTAACCTAATATATTATTTTGTTTCATTGTTTTAATTAAATAAGAATTAATTAATTTATTAATTAATTGTTTAATTAAGAAACAAATCTTTTTCTGATCAGGAAATATATTTCCTAGAGTTATACTATTGGTAGTAGTATACTAAAAGTAAAAGACTTGTTTGATAAGAAAATAAATAATTAATTTTATTTATTTAATCAAATAAGAAGTCTTTTTTTATTTAGTCAATAAAAGGAATAAAATATCTATGAGTTGGATTAGGGTTTGAAGTCTAAAGTATGATGGAAATTAGGGTGCAACACAAACCTATTTTGGCATGTGATTTGCGGCAACCCTAGTCCAAATTAGAGAAGGATTTTCGGCAACCCTAAAAGACAAGAGGAAGCAAATTCGGCCACCTATATATTTACACTTATAGAATTCGGCCACACGAAGTTGTTCTTGATACAATTTTCTTCTTCTTCTCAATTCATAGAAAGTATTATTTTTATTCTACTAAAACATAAAAGAGTGAATAGATTATTCTTTGATGGTACACTAATTGCTTGTTCATCAATAAGCTTGTGTGTACAACATCGATTTAGGTTCACGCGAGTTTCGATCATTAGATTGAGAACTCAAAAGTGACCGGAATAATCTTAGTTTTCTTTTGATTGTTTTGTGACTAACAAAGGAAAAAGAAAAGTTTGTTTGTCTATTCTCAGGTTTGCAATTCAAAGAAAAAGGGAGACCACGCTCCTAGGTGATTCACGTTCGTGCTAGGATTGAAGATCTTGCGGATTACCATCGATGTAAGTCAATCGGATCACGCGACAAAAGGTATTCTTCTTTTGTTGATTATATGTATGTTTAATTAATTAAAGGGTTAAGGTTCATAAAAAGGAAAAATTTTAAAACATACTAAAACTATTTTTAGTCTCACTTCCGCTGCGTGTACTATGGTATTTTTCCCTATAAAAACCGCCGAAATGTGGCCAAAAAACGTTAGGTAAGTCACCGGGTCATGACCGGGTCAACTGTAGGGAAAAATCACATGCACACAGTGGAAGCGAGACTAAAATAGAGTTTAGTATAGTTTAAAATTTTTCCATAATTTGAACCTTAACCCTTTGATTAATCAAACATATATATTTAAATGATATCGTACCTTTGTCGTGTGATCCGATTGACGTTGCGTCGATGGTATTCCACAAGATCTTCCAATCCAATCATGAACGTGAATCACCTAGGAGCATGGTCTCCCTTCTCTTTGAATTGTGTACCTGAGGATGGATAACAAAAGCTTTTTCTTTTTCGTTAGTCACAATAAATTCCAAGAGATAACAAAGAACGTTCCGGTCACTTTTGAATTCTCAATCCTTTGATCGAAATTTGCATGAACCTAATTCGAAATTGTGTACAAAGCCTTTTGATGTAAAAGCTACTAATGCACTATCGAAATAAGAACAATCTTTTCTCTCTATTCCTCTTGGCTGAAAATATCAGTCTAATGTTTAGAGTTGGATTCTATTTTTCTCAAGCAAGCATTTAGTGTTACCGAATTCTATACAAAGAATATATATATAGTGGCCGAAAAAATAGTTGCCAAAATATGTCTATATATATATATGCATGAATATATATAATGGACCACTTCTTGCCATATTTAATATATATCTATATTAGGTGAATTCTTGCACAATATCATATCTATATTTCTCTATTGGACGAATTTCTTGTCATATATAATATCTATATAGGACGAATTCCTTGTCATGTATCTTTTGGGTGGCCAAAATCTTCCACCAAATAGGATTTATGTCTTTTGACCTAAATCCTAACCCTAGGTAGATTTCTTTAGAATTCCAAACCCTAATCAAACTCTTTAGTGTATTTGTGACTATATCAAAGACTTCCTAATGACTAGATAAATAAATCCCTTATTTATCTACTTACCAAATAAAGTCTTTTATATTTATTATACTATCACAATAGTATACTACTAAGAAACATGTAAGGATTCCCATATATTGATTGGCTTATTTCGTGGACAAACCATTTGTTGGGGTTGATAATGTAAGGGTAGTTTAGGTGATTGATCTTCAAGCTCGAAGGCCCTTCCAAGACCTCAAGGGACAAGCACGCCAAATGTATAATTTCTAGTGCTTGGTTTTCTTTGAAGAGATTTAGTTAGCACACACACACTTAGCATACTTGATCATGTGTGCATACTCTTCACATGTCACTTTACACACTAGCACTTTGATTGTTATATCTTGTTGTGTGTTTATGTGCTTAGTAATTTGTTTTTCGATAGTGTTCGGAAACGTCCGCGCATGCACTAGAATGTGCTTGGTTTTACGTGAAGACCGCCCACGGAGAATGCCCTTGGCTTCTCTTTGGTTTTCACCTCTGTTGGTGATCGGCGGCCTGGCCGCCGAATGAAATCGTCGTTTGCATCCAGAAGTGTCTGGAGCAATTCTACGGTCACGATCGGTGGTCACGACCACCGTTCGAAACCGCCGTTCATACCTGATCGATTTAATATCTCAGGTTTGATTCGGCGGTTGGATCGGCGGTCACGAAATCGCCGAATGAAACAGCCGTTGTTGCTCTGTTCTTCACGGGCTCAATTCGGCGGTCGTGATCGGCGGCCTGGTCGTCGATTGAAACCGTCGATCGGTGCGTTTCAAGGGCAAACTTGTATTTTCACATGCTTTGTTTTTCATGCCTATAAATATCTCACTTTCTCTTGTTCTTACCATGACTCTTTAATCATCAAGAACCCTATATTTTAAAGAGAGATTTTTGAGAGAAAAAGCAACCAAGTTTGCTCATTTAAACACTCAAATCAAATCCTTTGTGCATCAAAGTTCATCTTGCATTCATCCATGAATGGGTTTGCATCATCACAACATGCTTGGTAAGATTTTGATTAATTTCATCTTATTTTAGTATTTTACTATCAAGCATATTCTCTTTTAATTTACTTGTATGTTTTTTATCATATGATAAATACAAGAATAGAGAATTAATTGTGATGAATTGATTGAGTGTTGTTTTGTGATAGCTAATTAGGTTTTTGATTAATCTTGATTAGCTAAACTATTTGACATGTCATTTAGCAATTGATATCTAGGGTTGATTTAAATTGATTATATCATCATCCTAGATAAGCATCTAAAGTTACCTAGCCTTGTTTGTTATTTGAATATTTATACATATTCACATAGGTTGCATAATCTCTTCATAGAGAATTAAGTCTTGAGGCTAAGGTTGCTTAGGCCTCAAGCAATTAGGACTAGAGCCACTTTTAAAGGCCCGAGTGGTAGAAGTGGGGGGTTATTGACCGGAGTGTTAGACGAGGTCTATATAGGTTGTAAACTCCATTTCGATTAGTGGATTTCGAGGTCCGAGTGTGGCGCACTAAACAGCCCGTGGTTTTTCCCAGTGGTTGGGTTTCCACGTATACATCAAGTGTTATTTAAATTCCGCACTATATTACACTTGCTTGTATTTTTGACTAGTAAGGGCATTTTCGTAAAATTGACTTGCATGCGAAAATTGGGTAATAATAGTTAAAATCTATTCACCCCCCTCTAGATATATTTATCATACACACCGAGCGTTATTGTATTACTTTCAATTGGTATCAGAGCAGGTTCCTAGATATACTTAGGTGATCCTAGCTCATTTTAGGTGTGTTGTGCATTTGTGTGATTTTTGCTCATTCATACATTTTGCACACATTTCATTCATTTGTTACAATGAGTGGATACGGTGGCAACCTTGAGGGTGCTTCAAGCAAACGGCCTTCTCTCCTCACCGGTGTGAATTATGCCTCATGGAAAGGCAAGATGGAAGCGTACGTGTGCCAAATCCATGATAGGGCATGGATGGCTATTGAAGATGGGTATGCACCTCCTATGATGACTCCCACAGGTGGTGGAGAAGAAGTACTCAAGCCTAAGGCTCAGTGGTCACCTAAAGAGTTTGAGACTTCAAAATGGAATAGGAAGGCATGGCATGCTCTTCTATGTACAGTGGATGAAAATCAGTACAAACTGATTCAGAACACTAGGATAGCCAAGGAGGCATGGGATATCCTAGAGGTTGCACACGAAGGAACCGATGTTGTTAAGGATTCCAAGCTACAAGTCATTCAAACGCAATTTGAGTTGCTTAAGATGGAGGAGGACGAATGCTTCAATGACTTTGAAGTCAAGTTGATGGATATCGTCAATCAAAGCCATCAACTCGGTGACCCTTATACGTATAGGAGAGTCAAGCAAAATATTATGAGGTCTCTCCTCCGCTAGGTTTGAAGCAAAAGTGACGGCTTTAGAGGAGAATAACATTTATAAGGATATGAAGCCGAGTGAGGTTATTGGAAGACTCCTCGCCTATGAATCTAGGAAGGCTCCTTGTATTTCACCTCCTAAAAAGCAAAAAGGGATTGCTTTGAAAGCTTCCAAGGTTGAGAAGGAGGAAAAAGGTGACTCGGACGAAGACATGGCATTGTTGCTTTGAAGATTCAAGAAATTCGTCAAGTTCGAGAAGAAGGGCTTTGGATCCAAAGGCCAAGACTTGAAGAAAAAGGCTCCCTTCAAGAGTTTTGAGCCTAGGCAAGAGAAGAGTGAAAAGAAAGGGGTCCAATGCTATGAGTGTGGCGGTATAGGACACATCTCACCCGATTGTGGGAATTTGAAGAATAAGATGGCAAAAGTGATGGCCGCCACTTGGAGTGAAAGTGATGACTCCGGAAAGGGAGACAAGTCATCAAGTGATGATGAGCTTACCATCGACTACACGGCATTTGGGGCCACTTGTGTAGAAGATAAAGTTGTTGGTAAGAAAGCCTTGACTAGTGATCCCATAGAAGAAAAAGATGAAGAAATAGCTCTAGATGAGATAAGTGTAGCTACTCATTGGGATATGGCTCTCATTGACTCAAGAGACCAAGGTGAAGGTCTTAATGAGGGAAATGACTCCATTAGTGAGAAGGAGAGTGGAGGAGATAACTCAAGTGAAGATGACTCCTCATCTAATTCTACAAATGGAAGTGTAGAGAAAATGGATGTTAATGACTTCATAGTCAAGTGTGAAAGTTCATTGAAGAAGAACAATAGAAAGTTAAAGATTTTAGAGGATGAAAATCTAGAGCTTTCAACACATAATGACCACTTAAGTAAACAAGTGGAGGCATCCAAGAAGATTGAAGACAAGCTAAGGGATGAGCTAGCTATGTCTAAGAGGAATGAAGAAGGGTTGAAGAGAGAGCTTGATGAAGCTAAAGAGTCATTGTCTAGGATGACTACAAGCACCAAGAAGCTTGACCACATTCTTGGTAGTGGAAAGAACCCTTGTGACAAGAGAGGTATTGAGTATGAAGAAAGCAAGGAGATCACTACTCCAACCAAGACCGTCTTTGTCAAGAGTTTGGGCAAGATAGAAGCCTCGCCGGTGCACACTCCTAGGAAGAAAATTGATCTAGGACAATGTTCAAGAAGTGCACAAGTGAAGGAAGCTCCAAAGAGACAACCTCAAGCTCAAAAAGTTCCTCAACCTAACTTCCCTCAAGCTCAAATTCATCAAGGGAAGAGGCCAATCATGCAAAATGGATCAAGGAAGCAAGCTAGACCGGTTCAACAACAAAGAAGATTTGAACCCGTTCAACCACAAAGTCATGGGAAGGCTCCTATGCATACATAAGGACATGGTATGAATTCTAAATTTATCCCTATATGTCACTTTTGTGGTATTGATGGTCATATTAGACTAAATTGCTTTCATTTCATTAAATTATGTAGAATCAGAAGCATGATTGAAAAGAGAATGACAAGAGTTAGAATGCATGCTAATAGGAAGGAATATATTCATGTTCATGATCTTATTTCTAGTACTCTTGAACCATTGTCCACTAGGAAGAAAAATGTCATATCTATGTGGATAAGGAAAAATGAACCCGCTTGCTATGAGACTAACAAGTCTCAAATAGGTTCAACCAAGTCAAATGGACTTGGGAGGTCCATAGGACCTCATGACCTTCATTGATGAAGGATGATATTGACCCTATATGGGGAACTCAAGCAAAGAGAGCTATATTGCATACTTGTTGCATGCAAATAATTGAAAAAATTTATGCTTCTTTGTTGATTGCTTGAGTAAGCTTGGTTGCATATATGTATATATGTTTTTAATTCAATAAGTGTGAACCATGCTTGTCTACAATCCATGTCATATTTATATTCAAACATGCATTTTTGGACTAGGAGATTTACATAGGAAGTATGATATGAATGACCTATAGTTATCTCCATGACATGATGATTCTTAATGACATGCTTAAAAATTAAAAAGCATGAGTTGTTTATAACATGCTAATGACATATGAAAAGCATGAAATTCAAATGACATGCTCAAATGAAAAAGCATGAATTGATGATTGCAATTTTTAAATGCAAAACTTGTGTGAAAAAGCTTATGAGACTCAAATTGAATAAAGGATCTTGTATCCATTCAAAGGAATTTACATTCCAAATTGTCTCTCTTTCTTTATTTGTTGAACATGTCTACTATCATACGGGTTTCATTCCCGGAAAAATCAAATAGGGTGCAAAGTTGCTCATGACATGTTTGGCTTACAAAGATGGATATAGTTGCTCATAAATTAAAATCAATGAAAACTCTATATCTTTGCTTCTCTCATGACATTGGTGAAATTGGTTTGAATTCTTTTTAGAAACCTTTGTCATTTGCTTTGCCAAATACCATTGTATTTTGGACTTAAATGCTACATGTCTTGTATGCAAAGCATGTTTTGATTCACACATTTATTTTAAATAAATCTCCTTGTTTCTCTCCAATTGATTGAGTTGCATAAATTGGATTATATGATTATGCAAATATATAGTATGCTACTATCTCTCTTTGCTAAGTGACCCAGTTGGGGACTACTCCTTTGCCTATATCATGACAAAAAGGGGGAGTAGAATGGTGGTAAGGGGAGTTGCAAATTGTGGTAGCAATTGTGCATGTTAGGGAGACAACACATTGAAGGGGAGTAACCCTTTGAGGGGGAGTAACCCTTTGAGGGGGAGCATTGCATTCATCAAACATTGCATGATGTTGTTTGTTGTACTTAAATTTCTAGAATGCAAATGCTTGTTTATGTTCTCACTTGATTAATCTCACATTTTACTTGTATTGGAAAGTATAGAAACTTTGCTTTCAGGGATTGATTGTTCTACATGAGATTGAAGACTTCAAGATTATTTCTATATATCTCTTTGTAATGTAGAAATTCATTGTAGACCCATAGTTTCTATTATGTTGTGAGGAATCAATGTGAGTAGTGGTTTTGTCACGAAATAGCCAAAGGGGAAGATTGTAAGAATTCCCATATATTGATTGGCTTATTTCGTGGACAAACCACTTGTTGGGGTTGATAATGTAAGGGTAGTTTAGGTGATTGATCTTCAAGCTCAAAGGCCCTTCCAAGACCTCAAGGGACAAGCACGCCAAAGGTATAATTTCTAGTGCTTGGTTTTCTTTGAAGAGATTTAGTTAGCACACACACAATTAGCATACTTGATCATGTGTGCACACTCTTCACATGTCACTTTACACACTAGCACTTTGATTGTTATATCTTGTTGTATGTATATGTGCTTAGTAATTCGTTTCCCGATAGTGTTCGGAAACGTCCGCACATGCACCAGAATGTGCTTGGTTTTACGCGAAGACCACCCACGGAGAATGCCCTTAGCTTCTCTTTGGTTTTCACCTCTGTTGGTGATCGACGGTTATGATCGGTGGCCTGGCCGCCGAATGAAACCACCGTTTGCATCCCGAAGTGCCTGGAGCAATTCTGCGGTCACGATCAGCGGTCACGACCGCCGTTCGAAACCGCCGTTCATACCTAATCGATTTAATATCTCGGGGTTTGATTCGGCAGTTGGATCGGCGGTCACGAAACCGCCGAATGAAACCGCCGTTGATGCTCTGTTCTTCACGGGCTCAATTCAGCGGTCGTGATCGGCGTCCTGGCCGCCGATTGAAACCGTCGATTGGTGCGTTTCAAGGGCAAACTTGTATTTTCACATGCTTTGTTTTTCATGCCTATAAATATCTCACTTTCTCTTGTTCTGACCATGACTCTTTAATCATCAAGAACCCTATATTTTGAAGAGAGATTTTTGAGAGAAAAAGCAACCAAGTTTGCTCATTTAAACACTCAAATCAAATCCTTTGTGCATTAAAGTTCATCTTGCATTCATCCATGAATGGGTTTGTATCATCATAACATGCTTGGTAAGATTTTGATTAATTTCATCTTATTTTAGTATTTTACTATCAAGCATATTCTCTTTTAATTTACTTGTATGTTTTTGATCATATGATAAATACAATAATAGAGAATTAATTGTGATGAATTGATTGAGTGTTGTTTTGTGATAGCTAATTAGGTTTTTGATTAATCTTGATTAGCTAAGCTATTTGACATGTCATTTAGCAATTGATATCTAGGGTTGATTTGAATTGATTATATCATCATCCTAGATAAGCATCTAAGGTTACCTAGTCTTGTTTGTTATTTGAATATTTATATATATTCACATAGGTTGCATAATCTCTTCATAGAGAATTAAGTGTTGAGGCTAAGGTTGCTTAGGCCTCAAGCAATTAGGACTAGAGCCACTTTTAAAGGCTCGAGTGGTAGTAGTAGGGGGTTATTGACCGAGGGGTTATTGACCGGAGTGTTAGACGAGGTCTACATAGGTTGTAAACTCCATTTCGATTAGTGGATTTCGAGGTCCGAGTGTGGCGCACTAAACAGCCCGTGGTTTTTCCCAGTGGTTGGGTTTCCATGTATACATCAAATGTTATTTAAATTCCGCACTATATTACACTTGCTAGTATTTTTGACTAGTAGGGGCATTTTCGTAAAATTGACTTGCATGCGAAAATTGGGTAATAATAGTTAAAATCTATTCACCCCCCCCCCCCCCCCCCCCCCCCCCCCCAGATATATTTAGCATACACACCGAGCGTTATTGTATTACTTTCAAAACATATTTTCTAGTCAGAAAAAGATTTTGTTTTTTAATTAAATAATTAATCAATTATTTTAAGCTATTTTTCAAGCCTTGCCGCCTATACACAAAGATAGGCCCAAATATTATTTTTCATTTTATTAAATCCATTGGACCTTTAATTATAAGGCCCACATGTGAACTAGGTCCATTCTTACTAAAAGAAACAAGCTCACATGCCTTAATACAATTCTAGATGGACTCATAATTAGTCCGGTAGAATATATCAAGTGATCCATGCAAGTCTATGTAGATTTGAGATCTTGGCGGGCTATCTAATTTAAGCTTCAATAGACATAACCCAATCACAATCAACAAATGATTCACATAGGTTCGATCTATTAATTTTAGTTCAGGAATGAACTAAAATTGCACTCTTAAATAAAGATAGAACAAGTAAATGTTTCTCATTCATACCCTAGACAATCTTATTGGAGATAGTGAATCCTCGTGAATAATATCAGTAATCGCCAAGAGCTCATAGACAGCCTATAGCTCTCCAAGTTACCATATTTACTCATATGACCACATTTTGAACTTTGGATATTTTGACTTGTCCAGAAGCCATGTTTTCAATAGACACTATCGAAAACTCAACGTTGAGATTTAATATCCAATTACCTCAAAACATCCATATGATGATATTATACTCTCATTGTTTAAATGGAGGCATGATGTCCATATCTATAAATGAAGTCCTCTATCGATTAAAAAATGAATATCACCAAACTATCGATGATAGACTACGCTATATAATCGTACTCATTGATAACTCAAATGATAACACTTGCAACCATAAGTCCATCATTTATCTCAGGATTAAGATAGACTCTCCGATTGTCCTCATAATAAAAAGACTTTTATCTACTAACGGTTTTAGATAAAGTATTTCATTGTGATCTAGTTCAATAAACCTAGTGCACTAGATTCTTTTACTCAAAGCCACTTTGATGATTTAGACCCATCATAACACATTTGATCCCACTCAAATGCTAGTAAAAGAATCTACAACTTTAATAAGATAAAGGTGCCCAACCTTTACCTTAAGTTGTGAACATTATTCAAGACTAACTAAAGAATTGTGTCTCTCTCATACATATCCAGATGTACGAACAATTCTTCTTTTCTCATAGTCTTTTGACCTTATGATTATTTACTTTTGACAATTATAATATTCAATCTATAAATACTATAAGATTTGTTTAAAACAAAAATCACTTTATTAATATGAAAAGATTATCAAAAACAATATTACACTCTTGCTATTGAGCATAATCCTAACATCAACCGAATCGAGTTGCGGGTCGGGTCGACTCGACAGCAGGTGGAAGACGATCTGACGTCACGCTGACGTCATGCTGACGCGCGCAACGCCCAAAACGACGTCGTTTGGTTGCTAATGTGGCGCTAAAGCTGTGCTTTGGCTAGCAATTTACAATATGAACCCCTCAACTCTTCACTATTCACAGAATCTTCAATAATAACCCGAATATTGCACTTTAGCCCATGATTTGTTCAAAATGACAATAATGCCCTTGAACTTCCCTATTTACCTGAAACACTTATTTAATCCATTAAATACCCAGTTTTACCCAAGAAACAAGCATAAAGTCATAGGAATTAGGGGTATAAAATAGGTACTTTTATACCCGATCAACGACGGACGTTTATGAACATACTTCGGGAAATGAATTACACCACACTTAAGACTAACATTCATAAAGTGCAGGTGTGGGATGTGAAGAATGCACACATATAAGAATTGAAGCACTATTTCAAGATGAATAAAACATGCATGAAGATGTGTGTGTGTGTGCAACTAATCTCTTCAAGAGGCAAGTCAAGTGATTTACCTTTCGCTCTTACTCTTGAAGTCACCGGGGATGCTTGGAAGCTTGCTAATGAGGACCTAAGCTACCCATTACAAAATCATCCCCATGTGTGGTTTGTCAAAGAAATAAGCCAATCAAAATATGAGATCCTTATGGCCTTAAATGAAACTACGTCGTTTTAGAGGAAAACTCATTTTTGGTGTCAAAAGGTGACCTGGAAGGTGAGGTCGCACCAAGGTCGTACTGCTCTCGGGAAAACACGAGACAGCACAGTAGCTCCAATTTCGAGTGACCCAAAATGTGACTAAACAACATTGAAACCTTTCGTATTATATATAGTTGGAAATGTATGAATGTCTAATTTCTACTCCAATTTATGGAATGACATTACGATGTCTGTAGAAAAAGTTATGGTTAATTGAGTGACCAAAGGTCAGAAACGGACAACAACAGAGTTGCCTTGTTTTGGTGGTCACTTTAGAGCTTTTTATAAAACGTTATGGTCACAAGACCAAACAAAGGTTTGTTTTGAAAATCATTTAAATCATTGAAATCCAATCTTTTGAAACTAAACACTTTACTCCAAACAACCAAGCCAAATCTAACACTTATCCAAAAGAAGAATAGGACCTTATCAAATGGTCAACCATTGTGCTAAGACATGCACACCATCATGCAAGCACGGACATTTTCGATTACTCAAATAGAAACGAATTAATAGATTACTAGACACTATCACACAACAAAATCCAACAAAGAGGTGCAAGTGTGAAGTGTGAAGAATGCACACATATAAGAATTGAAGCACAAATGCAAGATGAATAAAACATGCATGAAGAAGTGTGTGTGTGCAACTAATCTTTTCAAGAGGTAAGTCAAATGATTTACCTTTCGCCCTTGCTCTTGAAGTCACCAAGATGCTTGGAAGCTTGTCAATGGGAACCTAAGCTACCCATTACATATACATTCCAAAATGTGGTTTGTCAACGAAATAAGCCAATCAAAATATGAGGAACTTACATGTTCCATTAATTGTGCTTAATATTCTATTATTCTTGTTTGTATTGATGTGTGACCGCACTTGCCATGAATTGGAGTTTAGAATTACATGAGATGTGCTAATTGTGATCAATGTCTTACCCTTACATGCATGTTGATAGATGACATAAATTGACATGCAATTAGTGATTTGGCTATATAAGCATATTAGGATTTATGTTTTGGATGATTTTCCATTCATAGTCTTGATTAATTGCTCTCTATAATGGAAAAAACTTGATTTATACATGACCATGCTAGATTATGTTTTGTTCATTGTTCTTGTGCATTAATGGGTCTTTGGCTATTGCTCATTCTATGACTATAGGTACTACAAGAAAAAAGGCCTATTGGGACGAAACTCTATTGTGACGCTTTTTTTTCATCCCAATAGAAGGTCTATTGGGACGAATTTTGTATTTCGTCCCAATAGATATTCTATTGGGACGAAACAAAGTTTGTCCCTAAAGGTCTTACCACCTTAGACAAAATTTGTCCCAATAGAATGTCTATTGTGACAATTTTTATCCAATGTGGTAAGACCTTTAGGGATGAATTATTTTCGTCCCAATAGGATATCTATTGGGACGAAATACATAATTCGTCCCAATAGACTGCCTATTAGGACGAATTTATTTCGCCCCAATAGACTACCTATTGGGACGAATTTATTTCGTCCCAATAGGTTTTCTTTTTATTTAAAATTATAATAGTTAATAAATTTTGTTGACCTTTAGGGACGAATTTCTTTCATCCCAATTGGACATCTTTCGTCCCAATAGGTTTTCATTTTATTTAAAATTATAATAATTAATTAATTTTGTTGACCTTTAGGGACGAATTATTTTCGTCCCAATAGGACATCTATTGGGACGAAATATATAATTCGTCCCAATAGACCGTCTATTGGGACAAATTATTTTCATTCCAATAGGTTTTCTTTTTATTTAAAATTATAATAATTAATTAATTTTGTTGAAAATTCTTGATTTATTTTTTTGAAGTTTTTTCCTTAAAGATAGATTTATAATTAAATTACCATATAAATTAGAAAATTATGCAATATGGATCATTTTGTTCATCCAAAGTGGTTCTCTATCGAGATGAATTTTGTTTTTTCCCAATAAGTTCTTCATAAGGATCAATAACTATTAGTCTTGAAAGGTTTTCTATTATTTTTTTAAAAAGGAACTGAACCGTTGGAACCAGAACCGAAACCGAAACCGAAACAGTTGGTTCCGAATCGAAAATCGAAACGTGGAAATGGTGGAAAATGTCACCTTTTTAAAGTGGTTTTGTAAGAAAGTCACCACTTTAATAACTTAAGTTTAAAAGGCACCTATTATGGTGAACGGACAAAAATGCGCTTACTTTACACACATTCTCTTACTTTGAAGTTTTATTTTTTATTTTTTTTATTATTATTTCATCCTCTTCATAGAGGTCTGTTTAACAGACCTCCAATAGAGGTTGAACATCATTGGATAATTAGTTTAGTGGCGCTATGGAGATTTTTTTTGTTTTGAATCTTTCATTGTTGAGCCTTTTCATTTTATTCTTCGAGTATTTTGTAAACCCGAATCGAAAATCGAAACTGTTGGTTCCGAATCGAGAACCAGAACTGGGGTCATGTCTAATTCTGAGTACGATTAACGATTGACCCTTTGATCTGACAATATATGATTTGAACAAAATAGTTTAATTAAATGTTATAATAAATGTTTTTTAATATCAATTTGTTTATCATATAAAAATAAAATTTTAATTAGTGGAATCAATCTACAAATAAAATTTTGATTGAAAATAATCAATGAAAAATTGATAACAGGTAGAGGTTATATATAAAAATTATGCTTTTGCTATCACAACCAAAGGAGCAGCAAGGTGGGTGGGCGTGTGTGTGCAGGGTTCAATTCACCATGAGGACACCAATTAAATTTGATTTGTGTGGGTTTGTGCGTGGGTGGGTGGCCTGGTCGTTTGAAGGCAACAATTTAATTTTTTTTTTTTTAATTTCGTCCCTATAGGATATCTAATGGGACGAAAAATTATTTAAAGGGATGAAATATTTCGTCCCTACAGGTTATCAAAGGGGACAAATATACAATTCGTTCCTACAAGTTGTCTATTGGGACGAATATTTTCATCCCTATACATTATCAATTGGGATGAACAAAAATCGTCCCTGTGGTAGTTTTAAGGGACGAATTTCAACTTTCGTCCCAAAGAAGCTATTACGACCCACCTGAGGCGACGAAATTTGGGACGAATTTTATTCGTCCCAATAGACCTATTGGGATGATTTTTGGGCTATTGGGACGAAAAATAATCGTCCCAATAGCCCTTTTTTTTGTAGTGAGGTGAGTGACGGTTCGGTAGACACAATTGCTCATCCTATGAATTTAGGAGGGTAATGACTCGATTTTGTTAAATTCCTTAATCATGATTGAATGAATCCTTAAACTTGAATTGAATGTGCTTAATGATTAGTAATCAACATGATGTGTATATTTGTTATGGTGAGCTAATTTACCTATTGTGACCACCCTCTTGCATCTCTCCAGTCCTCCCAAGCAACCATTAGTTACGTGTTTTGTTTCGTAATTTGATTGCATTGCCTCTAGTTAGTATAGCTTAGTTTAGTTAATGTAATTTAGTGTAATTTAGAATAGGCAATGTTTTCGGTTACGTTTCATGCACAAAACTCTCAGTTCACTTGCTCACACACACACACACTTCTCACCCCCTCCATTTTCTCTTGTTTTCCTTGCTTTCACACACGCTCACATGCTCTCATTTACATTTCTTTCAACTCTTTAACTAGAGATGGTCAACGATGACACCTCCCTGTGGAACAAACCCGTAGTTGGTGCTATGCGCAATCGTCAAACGATCTGTGCACTTACGGGATAAACATGCACGCTCATATCTTAGTCTAGCAAAGGCATGTCAAGGCATTTGCCTCCTCCACTGCCAGAGGAGAACCGGCTTCCTACGACGACTTCAACGTCACCGATTGTCCTCCAGCCTCCATCATTGGTGGTGACCACCACTAACGATTATTAAAAAAAAAAAAAAATTTAAAAATTCAGTTTTTAAAAATATTATTAGTTCAAAAAATGTCACTACTAAATAAAATGGTATTATTGTTTGTATTAAAATAGTAGGGGTATTATAGACATTCCAAGGATATATAAGAACCCATCTTCTCTAATAATCAGCTTTCAAAAGCAACTCTCAGCCAACTTCTCAAAATCTGATTATCGGAGAAGCGGATTATGAAATAAGAAGATTATTGGGAGTTTACCAAACACCTTATGTATCATAAATTATGAAATAAGTGATTATTTCTTAAGTTTAAGCAACTTAAACTCACCCTTAAATATATTTGGTTAGTACAGGCTGTCTAGCCAAATTATGTGCATGATATTGTTGTATACAAAATACTGGAATTGAATACAGGTTTTCATTTTTTTCATAAATTCAGGTTTTAGTTTTTATTTCTTTTTTTAAAAAAATTGATCTCCATGGACGGTTGGACATAAGTTTAAATAAATAATTTTTAAAAAAAATTATATTTTTTAATTTTGATTTTAAAAAATTAGTTTTAATGCACAATTTGTGACCACTAGGATAGCGTCTGACCAAATGTATTTTCCCTATGAATGGCTATTTATGTCACACTGTTCACCTATAATGGTCATTTTGAACCGAATTTTCCATCTAATGGTCATTTTAATAGTGTCTGACTAAATGGGTAGCTACTATGTTAATTATCCCTAAAAATTATCGTATGTTGGAATTATTTTTGTCCAAACAAAAAACATTGTTAAATCATTATGGAGTAAATACACTTAGGCTACCTAAAGTTTGACAAAAAATTAGTTAGTGAACAAGTATATATTAATCTACTCAGATCTCCGTTGCTATTAAAATTGAATTAATAAAAAAGCCCAAATTACCCTTAGTTATTAAAGTTTTGAAATGATAATCTTATTATAAAAACAATTAAATTAAATTAATTGATGATAATCCTTTCGATGGAATATAAATTTAAAAAAAATTAAATTAAAAATTAAAAATTATTTTTAAAACTTTAAACTATCTTCATTCTTAAATTTTTTTTTTATATTTTAATCTACCTTAATTTTTAAAATTATTTTTTAAAATATAACTTTTTTACAATAAATTGTTTCTAGATTTTAAATTATTTGTACTAGCTTTTACTATTTTCTTTTAATAAAAAGATTATTTTCATTTTTAAATTTAAATAACTATGAATAATTTGGTCATTTTATTAGTTCAATTTTAATAGTAGGGGGTTTGAGTAGATAAATGTATATTTGTTCAAATAGAAATCTTAATGTAATTACCCCAATTATTATTTATATTTATTTCGTAGTTGTTTGATTTAAACAATATATATGTTGAAGTGGGTTTTTTTTTTTTTTTTCTTTTTTTTAAGAAGAAAAACGTACTTTGAAACTCAACCTTTGTACAAATACTTCTCTTGTCACTACTAATGTCTTTTCATTAAAGATTAACAATTTAGAGACATTGTTTCCATTTACATAGGTTAAAAAAATACAGTAGATAAAGTTTTTGTTGAAAAATTGATAACTTGATTTTTGAAAAAATAAATTCAAAATGTAATCCCAATTTAAATAAAGATTGATTAACTTATTTCAATTTAAAACAAAAACAATCGATTGAAATTAAATAAAAGGGTCAAGCTAATTCAACTTAAATTTGTGACTTAAAATATTAACTTCAACATCTCAACTATTCATATACTAATAATCAATTAGTTGAGAATTGAATGTATTTATAACTGTTGGATTAAAAGCATATGGATAATTGAGATGTTGAAGTCAAAATTTTAAGTTATAAATTTTAATTGTTTTAACCTAACCGTAAATAAAAATTACATTCTGGTTGTATAAGAAAGCGTAGACAATTTGAAACAACGATTAAATATTTGACTTCTCCATGTGAGATTATAATTATTTCCACAAGCATGGTAACATGTGCGAAGACTGATGAGTTTTATTTCTTCAAGTCCTCGTATTTATTCAGTAATTATATTTTCTTCAAGTCCTTGTATTTATTCAGTAATTCTATTTTTTTGCATGTGGATTACGGACACACTTAAGAAAGTGATTATATAAATATTCCTCGTTATAAGTAAAAAGCACTTCTATTAAAACATTCCTTTCAAAATATTCAACAATAGTTATGACTTTTTGGTGTTTCCACACCAACTTAACTTCTATTTTCAACAGATTTGTGATACACAAACAATTTTCATAAGTTTAGTCTTTTTCAATTTTCATCTTTTTAGGTGGATGATTCTAAAGAATTTCTGTTGTGACACTTTAAAAAAATAACTGATCCTAGATTAATAGATATTGTCTGCCGTGACACACAAATCAACTAAGGGATATTTGATTCATAATGTGAACATACATTTAAAAGAAAAATAAGATATAATTTTAAATTTTAAGTATAATTTAAATATGACAAAAGTTTATGAAGTGGCCTACACACCATTGGGCTAATCTCATTTTCTCTTCAAATTTATAGTCTGTCAATTGAATCTTGTAACACATTAGAACATAAGTAATAACATGTTTATTTTTTAAAATATCGTATTAGAATAACAGATCTAGGTTATATATATATTTTTAAAGTAGGTCATTTATACTATTTTGAAGTTGCTGTAGAGAAATTTTTAGATAATAGATTAACAGAAAACAGGAGTTATCAACTTAATGAAGAAATTAAAAATAATAATAATAATAATAATAATAATAAATTAGAGACATTGTAGGCCAGGCAGGCATGTATCTTCACAATCCACCATATGATTATAATATATAAAGTTAAAATTATATACAAAATATAGTTAATGTGACAGGAACCCTTTTCAAACCCAAACCCAAAGTAGCTAGCTAAATAGCCTCAACATCTACCCATGTGGATGTATAATAAGGATTAAGATAGAAATTCAAAGGAAATTAAGCACCATTAATTTCATGAAACAAAATTTTAAGTAACTAGATATATCATATATCATATTTATATATAATATATTATAGAGGCAGGCTTGGCACAGTATTAATTTAACAAGTCCACATAGAGTGTTGAAAATGGGCCTGCTGGTCCACAACCAAATCCATGTGGTACATAGGGTTCATGAGCTGAGACTGAGAGGAGGGTGAAGCAGTGCTGTTGGTTGGACTTGTTGGGGTGAGGCCTTGTGTTTCAGTCTGTCTGATGAGGCGTAGGTGCACAACCTCTGCTTGAGCCAAAGCCAATTGTGTTTGGAGTTGGTCTATTTGATGTTGCAGAGATGATATGGCTCCAACGCATCCGTATACTGGGTCACGCACCCTCGCATTCGCTTCGTAAACCATACTACTCACTGCATCTCCTCTTTCATGCACTTCCAATTCCTGCATACAAATTCGAGTTAGGATCCTTTCCTTTATCTTTGTTTTATTGGCTCTTTTTTCGTGTATGAAAGAGAAAAAAAATATCGATGAGTCTTGACCATGTATTTTATTTTATGTTTAGATGTCCCTAAATAAACAAAAATCCTGGTCCAACACATTCATGCTTCACATCATCCACACATCATAATTTTGTCATTTTTGGTAATAATGTAAATTGGAGTACGTCTTTTGTTTGTTTACTTTAATTGTATTTTCTCGTTGATAGCTAGCAATAGTCAAAATAATATTTGGTTGGTTTTAACTTTAACTTTTATCAGGTGATCTAAATGGTAACGATTTCAACTTGTGAACTGGATTTTATTGGCTACATGTCTCCATCTAAGAGAATTAACAAGTGCTACATATATCTTCTCTCTAATGGTTTCTAAATTGTTTATTTATATAAAATGTCGTTTTCAATGTCCGGTGCCTTGTCTCCCAATAACCGTTGGGCTTCAACAATTTTGTTTGTCCCCTTTACTTTCATTCTTCTATCAGGATTTGGTAATCTTTTTCTACAACTTTATTCATCAAATCATTAAATTAACTCCCGATGAATTTATAAAAAAAAAAAAATTACACCTCTAAGAGGCTATATAAATTTACCCTTTTGGAGCCCAGAAAATTTTATTTACAAAAATAAATAAATGAATTCTAAAATCTAGCTATGCTTAAATTTAATCAAAATCTTTAAAAAAATAAAAATAATAAAAATAAATAAAAAACCTATTATTTTATAATCAGACAAAAATCTTTCTGTTGTGAGTCAACAAAATTTCGACAACCCTTGCTATTACCAAAAATAACCCCTCACAGTTTTTTTTTTTTTTTTTTTTTTTTTTTTTTAAACCGCAAAATTGGATTTATATTAACAAAATGTCAAGTACTTTATTTGAAAAATTCCTATTTTTTAAATTGAAGCCATCTTATTTGAAAAACAAGCCGGTGTCAACCTCAAGGCCTCCCTCATTGGTGGTTGTGGGCAATAAAAGAAAACTTTGTTATTTTATGTCTTCAGCTTATACTTGGAAGCAACTTGAAGAAAAGTAAATTTAATTTAGACTTGCAGTAGTATTTTGAATGAGATTCAAGAAACAGGAAGACTTGAATTCTTTCCTGATCAAGAAGGAATTGTTATATAATTATAATTTGGAAAGAGAATTACTTACCTGTAGCATTTTGTTGACATTGCTAGCTCCAAAAACCTTGTGGACATTAGCAAACTTCTGGGGCTCATCAGCAGGAAAATAAGGAGCAAAAACACAATCTTGGGCACATCTTCTCCTTAGTAGCTTGCATGCTGCGCATGGTGACGCTGCACCTTGTCTCCTCCCACTCTCCTTCATATCAATTTCAACACAAAAGCCAAGACTCTAAAGAACAACAACACAAATAGTAGCAAAAGAAGTGAGAAAAAAAATATAAAAGAGAGGAGAGGCTTATTTTGGTGGGTGTGGGGGAGCATGAAGGGTAGCGGTGGGGGTGATTATATAAGCATAGAGGGGTCACTACTCACTACATCTCTCAACTGGGTCCCCCAAACAACCCTTTATATTTTTTGTCGACAAAAACTTCTCTTATATAGTTATACGTCATGACTCCTTTATATCTCTATATACATATTTATATAGTTTTTAATTATTTTACGGTTTTTATATAAATATTAAATACATGCTATTATCATACCTAGTTGTGTATATTATTATTACCTTCTTAGTTCAATAAAGTTACTAGCTACATCATCTTTGTTACATGTTGGTTTGTTATTACATTTTGTAACAAATTCGATATTACTTTATCAAATTGTTTCTCTTTATTGTACACACAACATTAGACGTAAGTTTTTATTACATTAATATTTTGTCTTAATTTTACATTTTTCATTTTAATATATTTCATTTTTCATTTTGCTTGCAATTCTGAGATATTATCATGCTTATACTTTGTGACTTTTTGGTTTCTAAAACATAAAAAGTTTTAAGATTATAAAATTTGATTGATTCATACCAAATTTGATTGCATCTGTTAGGATTTAATGAATATAATTATTACAAAAATATATATATATTAAATCTTTGTCTATATATATGATCTTTTTATAGCGTGCGTCGATAAAATATATATTGATAAAACTTTGACTCTAATAGTAAAATAAATAAAAAATTTAAAAAAAATTTGAAATAAAAAGGTATTAACAAAGATGGAGATGGTGGTTTACAAAGTGGGGCCTTTTTTCTCTTCTTTTAATATATAGTGCAAAAAATGATGCATGCATGCATAGATGAAACACATATAATTATAACATAACATAATGTGTGTATACATATGAGAGGATAAAATAAGATACATAGTTGTGGATCCAATGTATGTATGAAAAGTAGATATATATGAATACCTCGCTTTCCACGCTTTTGGAATTATCTTGGCTCTTCATGTGCGCATGAATCTTGTCACTACTCACTACTGTCAATTCAGTTTCAGTGTGAACTGATGATGATCAACCTATAGAACATTTTCTCAAATTGGAATATACCAAACATTCAAAAAGAAAAAAGAAAAAGAAACTACTAAAAAGCCACCGATGAATTTTTGTTTTTTTTTTTTTGAAGCTCGATGAATATTATTTTTGGAAAAAGGCTTACAAATGCCAAACTTTTCTAAAATATAAAATAAAATATTTTAGATCTTAATTTGACTTAATAATTTATTTGTAATTATCATGTAAATCACATATTTTTATAAAAATGAGAATATTAAGAATAATACTATGTTGTTCGAAATATTTGCCTAATTCAATCCTTAAATGACAATAACTTTTTTTTTTTTATAGAACTACAAATTATATGAAAAAATTGTATACTCATTCCTTTTCAACTATATATCATATGACAAGTTTCAACATTGTTTGATAGAAGTTTAACGTTGAAACAAATAACGGTGTGTACAATATTAATCTAGAGGTGGGGTGAATAAATTTTAACCAAATTTTACCCAATTTTCTTGTATGGTCAAGATTACGAAAATACCCCTAACCAGTCAATATAATATAGCAAGTGTAATATGTGCGGAATATTAAATAACACTTGATATTTACTTGGAAACCCTCACGAGAAAAACCACGGGCTAATAAGTGCGCCACACTCGAACCTCAAATCCACTAATTGAAATGGAGTTTACAACCTTTGTTGACCTTGTCAAACACTACGGTCAATAACCCCTTATTTCTACCCGCAGGCCTTTAAAAGTGGTTCTAGTCCAATTTGCTTGTGGCCTAAGCAATCTTAGCCACAAGTCTTACTTCTCAATGAAGAGATAAAATGGTCTATGTGAATATATGATGATATTCAAAGAGTAAACAAAACTAGGGAACCTTAGATGCTTATATAGGATGATTAGATGACAATTAATGCAATCCTAAATATCAATAGCTAAATGACATATCAAAAAGCTTAGCTAAACATAGATCAACACTCAATCAATTCATCACAAACAATCTCTATCTTGTATCTAGCATATAATCTAAAAACATACAAGTAAATAAAGAGATGACTTAATATGAAAAACACTAAAATTAGATGAAGTTAGTGAAGAACATACCAAGGAAGATGTGATGATGCAAAACCATGCATGGATGCATCCTATATGGTCATGGATGATCCTAGATGAACTTTGATGAACAAAGGAAAAACTTTGAGTGTTTAAAGGAGAGTTCTTGTGAATTTTTCTCTTGAAATGTGTTCTAAGGGGAAAATATGATTTTTGGACTCTTAAAAACGACCTAAGAACATCACAATATATATAGGGAGCCAAATTGATGAAACGTCGTTTTGTAAAAAATAGGGCAAAATCGCTATCCCAGTTGCTGCGAAAAACCATAGCGGTTAGGAGTGATGCAAACAGAGCATCTCACCACTATGGCTACTGCTACGGATACTGGCAGCGGTAACGACAGCAATCTCCTAACCCATGCCAAGCTTAAGTGACAGTTATGCAATCTTAAGCTAACAAGAGGCATGGTTTTGCATCCTAATGCCTAAATGTCATGGCATTTCAATGTATAAGATGCAATCATTTAAGAACATGCATGAAGAGATATTAAAAAAACATTAATGCACACTTGATAAACACACAACATACAAGAATAAGAATATGTATGAGTTGTAAGTGTGTGCAACTACATCTCTTCAAAGCAAGTAAGCATTTAGAAATTTACCTTTGAAGTGCCTGTCACCTTGAGGTCTTGAAAGGGCCTATAAGTATGATCCTCAATCACCTAAACTACCCTTACAATTCAAACCCCAACATGTGGTTTGTCCACGAAATAAGTCAATCAATGAATGAGAATCCTTACAAACGTGTTTAAAGATAACAATAATGCAATGACGGCAGGCAAGAACCGCTGCCAGAGGTGTAGGCCGCTGGAAGTGGTCCAAGCCGAAGCTTAACCGCTGCCAGAGGTGGTGACTACTAGATGCAGACGGGAAAGGTCCAACTACTACTAGCAGTGCGGCCCACTAGAAGCGATCCTCATCAATATAGCGGTCAATCTTGCTGTATGTTTTCACGACTCAATTGTTTTTCCGTTTTTGACATTTCTCAAACTTTGTAAAGTTGATTTTAATGTTTAAAATTGATTTTCTAATTTTTCAAATTGGGAAAACTAAAATTCCCTTAGGAAAAGAAACTCTAAAAAAAAAAAAAAAAAAAAAAAACTTCACGGAATCTAACTGTTACGTGCGCAGTTGGATCAAAGAAGAAATGATACTGGTTTACTTCAATTGAAACCAAAATCTCTAAAATATCAAAGTAAACTAACACTTAATTTCATGAATAAACTGTAATCATATTATTTCATTATAGCAAGTCCCAATTTATCCAGCAAACTAAAAAGATAATAACCTAACTAATAAATATGACATAACTAAACATCTGATTAGATTGGGTAACTGCAATCTAATATTATTTAATCTAACAATTATCAAAAACTAATCCTAATAATCTAAAAACTAGTTTTATCTTTTATTTATTTGACTTGCACGTAACATTGGTTCCCCCTTAAAACAACATTGTCCTCAAGGATGCTGATTGACGGACAAAATCTGATCATCCTATTACTTTAACCAATTTCTTAAAGGTCGTGTCCTTGTTTACTTCATCTTCTTACTCTGACTAGATTCTTTCAAGGTTCTTGCATTTGTGATTAGGTCCAAATTCCTTATTGCAGTTAAAGCACAAACCTTTCTCCTTCCATTTCTTCAATTCGTCTAGACTCAATCTTGTAATTGATAAAGAGTTGTTGTACATCGTTTGTTTTTTTGGAACAAGTCTCTTTGTGTCTGATTGAATTGAACCACTTGGAGTTGAAAATGATATTGACTTGCTGGCTTGTACATCCAACGTTGCTGGTTTGGACAGTTGAACATCAGTCGTTGATGCTTTACAAACTTGAACATTGTAAGGACCTCTATTGAATGATTGGCTTATTTCATGACAAACCACATTGGGGATGGTTATGTAATGGGTAGCTTAGGTTCTCAATTGCAAGCTTCCAAGCATCTTCGTCACTTCAAGAGCGAAAGGTATATTCACTTGACTTTGTTTCTTGAAGAGTTTAGGTACACGCACACACACTACATGCATGCTTTGTTCATCTTGTATTTGTGCTCTAATTGCTTATATATGTGCATCCTTTACACAATCACACTTGCACTTCATTGTTAGATCTAAGTGTGGTTTTGTGTGATGTAATTTGTTTTCGTTTGTGTGATCGGAAATGTCCGCACTTGCATGATGATGTACATGTCTTAGTGCGATAGTTGAACATTTAAGAAGGTCCCATTCTTCTCTTGGATAAGTGTTAAATATGGTGTGGTTGAATGGAGTAAGGTGTATAATTTCAAAAGATTGGTTTTTCAATGTTTTAAATGTATTTCAAAACTGAGCTTTGTATGGTCTTGTGATCATAACGTTTTATACAAAGTTTCAAATTGTGTTTTGAAAATTTCTGGATAAATTAGACACCCATACCTTTCCAACGATATATTGTTCGTAATATTTCATGACCGTTTGGATTGGTTTTAAAATCTCCAAAGTGACCACCAAAACAAGGCATGTTTGTTTTTGTCCGAATCTGACCTTCGGTCACTCAAATGATCAAAACTCTTTCTAAAGACATCCAAATATTTTTTATATAAAATGGAATAGAAAGTAGACATCCATACCTTTCCAACGATATATTATACAAAAGGTTTTAATGTTGTTTGGTCATGTTTCGGTGCACTCGAATTTTGAGCTGAAGTGCTGTCGCATGATTCGGCGGCCTGACCGCTAAATTCAATCTGCGGTCATGACCACCGTTTTGCCCACTGAATGATTCCAGAATGTTTCTGGTTTCAAATAGCATATTCATTTGGTGGCTTGACCACCGAATGCCCAGAAACGTATTTCTAACATTCTCAAAATGGTGTAGCTTCATTTGGCTCCTATATATGCATCATTTTCTTCCCCATTTCAACTAAGTGTGCTCAAAACTTATTTAAGAGAGATAAAGCATACCCTAGAGAGAGAGAGACCTCCTAAGAACTCACCTTTACTCAACCAAACACTTTCCCATGAGCATCTAGCATCATCTTAGCATCATCCAAGCATGGGTTTTTTTGTTTTCTTTGACTAGGTAATTTTTTCATATCTTAGAACCTCTTGTTTTATTCTTATGACATGTTTGTCTATGTTTAGCATTGAAACAAATTATAGGTGTGTACAATATTAATCTAGAGGGGGGGGGGGGTGAATAGATTTTATCCAATTTTACCAAGTTTTCGTGTATGGTCAAGATTACGAAAATACCCTTAACTAGTCATTATAATATAGCAAGTGTAATATGTGCAGAATATTAAATAACACTTGATATTTACATGGAAACCCTCACGGGAAAAACCACGGGCTAGTAAGTGTGCCACACTCAAACCTTGAATCCACTAATGGTAAGATGAATACTACATAATCCCGGTATAAGTGAACCTAGTCCAATTGCTTGTAATTTGTGCAACCTAATCCCGGAAGCTACACAAGTCTTACTTCTCAATGAAGAGATAAAAAGCCTATGTGAATATATGAAATATCCAAAATGTAATTAGAGCTAGGAAACCTTATATGCTTATCTAGGATGACAATATTGCAATTAAGATAATCCTAGATATCAATGGCTAAATGACAGATGTAAGGATTCCCATTAATTGATTGGCTTATTTCGTGGTCAAACCACATGTTGGGGTTTGGTTGTAAGGGTAGTCTAGGTGATTAGTTGAAGATCAAAGACCCTCTCCAAGACCTCAAGAGGACAAGCACCAAAGGTATATTTGTAGTGCTTACTTTTGTCTTGAAGAGATATAGTTGCACACACACACAACATGCATAACTCTTATTCTTGAATGCTGTGTTTATATTTTGTGTGCATTGTGCTTTATTGATTATTCAATATCTCTTCTTGCTTTATATTGTTTGCATCTTGTTCTATGAAATGTCATGACATGATAGGCATTAGGATGCATTCAATACCTACACTTGCACTTCATGTATGTTAGCTTTTAGTGTGGAGTAATTCGTTTCCCGAAGGATGTTCGGAAATATCCGCGCGTGCACGTTGGTGTGCTCGGTTTTGCGTGAAGACCGCCCACGGAGAATGCCCTTGGTTTTCACCATTGTTGGTGATCGGCGGTTATGATCGGCGGCCTTGCCGCCGAATGAAACCGCAGTTTGCTTCCAGGAGCAAGTCTGCGGTCACGATCGGAGGTCATGACCGCCGTTCTAAACCGCCGATCATACCTGATCGATTTCGATCTCTCGGGCTTGATTCGGCGGTTGGGATCGGCGGTCATGAAACCGCCGAATGAAACCGCCGTTGCTCCCCTGTTCGTCTCAGGCTTAATTCGGCGGTCTATATCGGCGGCCTGGCCGCCGATTGAAACCGTCGATCGGTGCGTTTCAAGGGCAAAATTGTCTTTTCACTTGCCCTGTTCTTGATGTCTATAAATATCACACTTTCTCATTATCTGATTAAGTTCTTTAACTCTTAAGAACCCTAAACTTCAAAGATAAATTTTGAGAGAAAATCAAATCAAAAACTCATCTTTAACCACTCAAATCAAACCCCTTTTGCATCAAATTTCATATTGCATCTCCTATGTCTATATAGAGTGCATCCATGTATGGGTTTGCATCATCACAACTTGCTTGGTAAGATTTTGATTAATTTCATCTTATTTTAGTATTTTAAATACCAAGCCATCTCTTTTAAATTACTTGTATGTTTTAGATCATATGCTAAATACAAGAAAAGAGATTAATTGTGATGAATTGATTGAGTGTTGTTTTGTGATAGCTTTGTATCTAGGATCGGTTATCCTTTGCTTAGCTAAAGTTATATGCCATGACATATAGCTACATGTGATATCTAGGATTGATTATATTGTTATCTTATAATCCTATGTAAGCATCTATAGTACCCTAGCTCTTATTGCAATATTTGGATATCATTGCATATTCACATAGGGTTGTGCATCTCTTTTGAGAGATTTAAGTCTTGTGTGATTGACCGGGATTAGGTCGGACACCGGGAATAGGTGGTCACATAAGCAATTGGACTAGAGCCACTTTTAAAGGCCCGCGTGGTAGAAGTGGGGGGTTATTGACCGGAGTGTTAGACGAGGTCTACATAGGTTGTAAACTCCATTTCAATTAGTGGATTTCGAGGTCCGAGTGTGGCGCACTAAACAGCCCGTGGTTTTTCCCGTGAGGGTTTCCACGTAAAAATCAAGTGTTATTTAATTTCCGCATTTTATACTTGATTTATTGCTTTATCTAGTTAGGGGTAATTTCGTAATTTGGACTAACACGAAAAATTGGGTAAAACGCCTTAAAATCTATTCACCCCCCCTCTAGATAATATATTTAGAACACACCGTATTCTTTTCAACAGATCATAAAGCTTAGCTAAACATAGATTAGGCAATCTTATGAAGCTAGCACAAAACAACTCTCAAACAATCAATATACTAATCTCAATCTTGTATCTAAAATATATATGAATGACATACAAGTGATAAATGAGATTGCTTGTTAAGAAAGACACAAAATATGTAAGATATTAGTGAAAAACTTACCAAGCAAAGTGTGTTGAAAAATCCATGCAAAATGATATCTAGATAATCAAGGATGATGCTAGATGATGATTGATGATCATGGAAAAGTGTTTGAGTAATCGAAGGTGAGTTCTTTAGTGAAATTTTTCTCTTGGAATATGCTAAGTAAAAATATGATTTTGAACTCTCTAACTCGACTTAAAATGAAAGAGGCATATTGATACTGGCTTTTTCCGTCGTTAAGAAATCGCAAGGATCAAAAGATTATTCATTTAAAAAGGGGTTTCCTACGCAATGTGCTCTAAACTAGCAAAAGACTAGTAAAGCGGTAAGCGAGGGTATCGTTCCGCAGGGAGGTATGATTCGTCAACCGTATCAAGTTCTAGAGTTTATTGTAAGCATGTAAATAGAATGTGGAAAGGTAAGAATGATGTGTGTGAAATGTATGTACAATGCGGTGTGCGTGTATAGAAAATGAAAATGAAAATAAATAAAAACAAAGAGAATATGGAAGGGTGAGAATGATGTTTAAAGTGATAAATAAAATGGTGGATAGGAGAGATGCATGAAAATGGCCACACAAGGTTCAACAAGTTCACCATACATAAGTGCACAAATAGTTGGTTGTTAGACATTAAGTACATCCAATTTTAGTTAAGGGTTCGTTCTTGCCTCAATCCGATTTATACCCACTCATAGAGCTAACGGTTGAAGAGTGTGCCGAGAACCTCTCAAACACGAAACCGCAACCAACATATGTGAACCGATTCTACAAACAAAACTACATTGAGCCCCAATGATTGCTTCGTAATGTAAAATGGCAACGTGAAAGTCTAATGAGTGTGGAAAGAGTGATTGTATCTCCGACCATAACTCACCTAGAGCCCCTAGCATGAGATATAGCTAAAGTCCAATTGTTTACAAGAACAATGAACCAAACCCTTCTAATATGACAATTTATAGGTTCACCCACTCTTCCTAGCTAATTAGCCAAAACTATGCCCGGAGAGCCCCTCCAAAAACACAATCCTAACTCTAATTCACTCAAACCAATTCATGACATGCAATTTCGACCTTCCATCAACATACATACACAAATGGGATATTTGATTACAACTACTCCTACAATTAAGTTAATCTACTCCTAATCCCATCCATAAACACATATCAATTTCCAATCATCAATAAACATGCATTTCAAGATAAGAGATATATTCAACAACAATCAAGAATGAATCAAAACACAAATTGGATATAAAAACAACCATTATATATATTGAGCACAAATATAAGTTTACAAATATTCCCAAGTGGGGATTACACATTCAAGAAAACAAGAAATACAAAGAGAATGAGATAAAAGAGAAAACCCAAGTGGAGAGCCCCTCCAAAATGTGCTAATCTTCTTTGATCCATGCTTGGCTCGAAATTGGTCCAAAGACCCTCCTTTCTCCTTGCAATCTACTCCTAAATGTGGTGGAGGATGTGTAGAAGGTGAGATGGGGAGCATCCATGGAGGAAAAACCTCCATGGATGCTCTTGAAAGCTTCTCTCTCTCTTATTAGGTGAAGAAGATGAAGATGAAGAAGAAGAGGAAGTGGTATGGGGTATGGATTCTGAAAGAGAGAGGCAAAAAGGGTGTTTATATAGTGTTGGGAGTTTTAGGGCTGAAATGGGGATGAATTGACGAGTTTGCCCCTCTCATTTCGCCCAAAATCGACCTCTCGCTGGGCGATCGGCGGTTTAAACGGCGGCCTGGCCGCAGATCCCAAACCGCCGAATGGAAAATTGACATTCTGGAATTGATCGGCGGTTGGATCGGCGGTTGAATCGTGGCCGCCGAATTTGCTTCTGGACTCACTGATGTTGATCGGCGGTTTCAATTTTGCGGCCTGGCCGCAGATTGTGACCGCCGAATTCGGATTTTCTACACTTCATCCGTAAGCTGCTGGAATGCCGAGGGGATTCTGCCGCAGTCTCGTTGTCGCATTCTATCTCGACGACGGATCAACCGTGGGTACGGCTAGGCTTAGATCACGTCGTTGTCTGTGTCGACGGAGAGGCGCGACACTCAACATATACTCCATTTGATCCGTTTTTGGCTCATTTTGCTTCCCAAACGTTCCTTTATGCTCAAACACCTATTGTAGGGAATATGTACCTACACATAGCTCAAACAAAACATTATATACAAAATTACGCTCGAAAACGAGACAAATGATCGGAAATGGGGGACCTCAAATAGGTATAAAATAGTCCGATCAAATACCCCCAAACCTATCATTTGCTCGTCCTCGAGCAAAGCAAAGAGAATAAAAATATATACAACAAATAAAACTAATAAATAAAAACTAAAAATTAAGCTAGTCCACTTCCGTAGGAAACACGGTGGCACTTAGCATGTGCCACAAGCCTTTAAACCACTAGGCGATCCCTAGAGGAGGAGTTATAGTCTCCTGAGGGTTTACAGCTACGACACCCACAAACGTATACTCTGCAATAAAAGTTGAGAAGCAAATCCGCACATACCAAGCAAAGACTACACATGCATGCTAGAATCTCAAATATACCAATTAATAACAATGCATCACACAATGCAAGTATGCCAATACTTAGGATGTTTTCGGTTTACAAAACAACTACGCTCGTATGCCCAAGATAAAATTCGCCTCGACTCTAATCCTCACCGGATTTCAGTCATATTTTCACTCAGAACTTAGGCGCACTCTCTAGCAAACATATGTGATTTGGAGTTTAGGTATATAGAATCAAATATAATCACATATGAGTATTTTCCAATGACGCACATTTTCTGAAAATGGATCTCATGGAAGGAATTGAAATGCCACGAACGTGGAAAGACATGCATCGACTCACATTCCCAAGATAGACTTCCTAAGAGATCAAATGGGCTTTCCCCCACTTTTGTTTGGGCCAAGGTGATTTGTGGTAGTGTTTGGGATGGAAGAGATGGTGGGAGCGGGAAGGATAAAGTTATTAACCATGCTAAGGTGTGTTTACACATTACACTTTATAACAAAATTAGCTCTATTACATATTTACAATACAAGCGTCTTGGCTTTGTGCTACAATTGTACCCTTATTAGTGAGTAACTTTACCATTGGAGAACTAGAAGGCTTAAGTGTTTTATATTTCAACACTTATTCAATTTCTTTTTTTTTTTTTTTTTTTTTTTTTTTTCTTTTTGCAAGCCTTTTCCTAGCACAATTTACATATATTCGCCCAAGTACACGCTTTTACAAAATTTAGAGCTAGCTTCTCCTAAGCTATACACCTCAACATGATCAATAACTAGGGAATGGATATGTGTTTGGCTTCAATTTGCAATGAATATAGGGGTATGGGAGTGTTTAGGCTATTTTAGTAGTTTATGCACACACTCAAGCTCAAAATCATTTCTAAAAGTCCATCTACCAAGGGAATACAAGTTTCAACAAGCAGTCCACATGAATGTTCTATGGCAATCAATGCAAAGCTGATGTACAATGAGATCACAATTAACAAAACCAAAAAAATCGAAGAGTGTTTAAAGAGTAGAAACATAATATACCCTCAAATTTTCGCAATTTAGGCACAATGTAGCTCACGGGTAGTCTCCACTATTTTCCTAGGCTAAACAAACATAGAAGTCTCATCCACCTCAACATCAAAAGATTGGCACTGTACAAGCAAATTTAAGCGACGCACGGAGCTAAAAGCATACATGTGTCTCTACCGGCACACGAAGAAAAACAACTCAACAAAATGGACTCATTTCCATAAAAATTTAAAATTGATCGTTTTGTGCAGAGATTTAAAAATTTTCTAAACGTAACAAAAATAAAAACAAACAACGAAGGTGTCCACACCCCCAAACCTAAACTCAACATTGTCCTCAATGTTGTTCAAATCATAAAATATGGACAATGTTTAGCATGATTCGGTGATAAGAACGAAAATAAAAAACTAACAACAAAACACAACAAATCCTAAGATCTAAGCACAATTCAAATCCACTCTTAGATCTAAACAAAAATAAAAGTTACAAACACTACAAGCATAGCATTTTAACATTAAGCTCATGGCCAATTTCCGCCTAAATCAACAACTAATCCACAAGTGCTCCATTTAAACTCAAAATTCAGAGGATACCTCTTGTGGCTACAACCAACTAGGCCATTATGGCGTTGCCGTTTCACTTGGGAGTTGTTGCGGTATGATAAGCACACCGTATGGTTCTCTTGAGTTGTGTGGTCCATCCGACCTGAAATTTCCTTTCCTTGCACAAACACAACTCAAACAACATTAAACGCATATGCTATAAAGAAAAATAGAAAAAACAAGTGTTTATTTTCAACATATCTAAACATAATCCGCAAAGCAATTAAATCTAAACATTTACAGAACCTAAGCTAAAACAAGAAACAATCAACGAATACGCCTCCCCGGCAGCGGCGCCATTTTGATACTGGCTTTTTCCGTCGTTAAGAAATCGCAAGGATCAAAAGATTATTCATTTAAAAAGGGGTTTCCTACGCAATGTGCTCTAAACTAGCAAAAGACTAGTAAAGCGGTAAGCGAGGGTATCGTTCCACAGGGAGGTATGATTCGTCAACCGTATCAAGTTCTAGAGTTTATTGTAAGCATGTAAATAGAATGTGGAAAGGTAAGAATGATGTGTGTGAAATGTATGTACAATGCGGTGTGCGTGTATAGAAAATGAAAATGAAAATAAATAAAAACAAAGAGAATATGGAAGGGTGAGAATGATGTTTAAAGTGATAAATAAAATGGTGGATAGGAGAGATGCATGAAAATGGCCACACAAGGTTCAACAAGTTCACCATACATAAGTGCACAAATAGTTGGTTGTTAGACATTAAGTACATCCAATTTTAGTTAAGGGTTCGTTCTTGCCTCAATCCGATTTATACCCACTCATAGAGCTAACGGTTGAAGAGTGTGCCGAGAACCTCTCAAACACGAAACCGCAACCAACATATGTGAACCGATTCTACAAACAAAACTACATTGAGCCCCAATGATTGCTTCGTAATGTAAAATGGCAACGTGAAAGTCTAATGAGTGTGGAAAGAGTGATTGTATCTCCGACCATAACTCACCTAGAGCCCCTAGCATGAGATATAGCTAAAGTCCAATTGTTTACAAGAACAATGAACCAAACCCTTCTAATATGACAATTTATAGGTTCACCCACTCTTCCTAGCTAATTAGCCAAAACTATGCCCGGAGAGCCCCTCCAAAAACACAATCCTAACTCTAATTCACTCAAACCAATTCATGACATGCAATTTCGACCTTCCATCAACATACATACACAAATGGGATATTTGATTACAACTACTCCTACAATTAAGTTAATCTACTCCTAATCCCATCCATGAACACATATCAATTTCCAATCATCAATAAACATGCATTTCAAGATAAGAGATATATTCAACAACAATCAAGAATGAATCAAAACACAAATTGGATATAAAAACAACCATTATATATATTGAGCACAAATATAAGTTTACAAATATTCCCAAGTGGGGATTACACATTCAAGAAAACAAGAAATACAAAGAGAATGAGATAAAAGAGAAAACCCAAGTGGAGAGCCCCTCTAAAATGTGCTAATCTCCTTTGATCCATGCTTGGCTCGAAATTGGTCCAAAGACCCTCCTTTCTCCTTGCAATCTACTCCTAAATGTGGTGGAGGATGTGTAGAAGGTGAGATGGGGAGCATCCATGGAGGAAAAACCTCCATGGATGCTCTTGAAAGCTTCTCTCTCTCTTATTAGGTGAAGAAGATGAAGATGAAGAAGAAGAGGAAGTGGTATGGGGTATGGATTCTGAAAGAGAGAGGCAAAAAGGGTGTTTATATAGTGTTGGGAGTTTTAGGGCTGAAATGGGGATGAATTGACGAGTTTGCCCCTCTCATTTCGCCCAAAATTGACCTCTCGCTGGGCGATCGGCGGTTTAAACGGCGGCCTGGCCGCAGATCCCAAACCGCCGAATGGAAAATTGACATTCTGGAATTGATCGGCGGTTGGATCGGCGGTTGAATCGTGGCCGCCGAATTTGCTTCTGGACTCACTGATGTTGATCGGCGGTTTCAATTCTACGGCCTGGCCGCAGATTGTGACCGCCGAATTCGGATTTTCTACACTTCATCCGTAAGCTGCTGGAATGCCGAGGGGATTCTGCCGCAGTCTCGTTGTCGCATTCTATCTCGACGACGGATCAACCGTGGGTACGGCTAGGCTTAGATCACGTCGTTGTCTGTGTCGACGGAGAGGCGCGACACTCAACATATACTCCATTTGATTCGTTTTTGGCTCATTTTGCTTCCCAAACGTTCCTTTATGCTCAAACACCTATTGTAGGGAATATGTACCTACACATAGCTCAAACAAAACATTATATACAAAATTACGCTCGAAAACGAGACAGATGATCGGAAATGGGGGACCTCAAATAGGTATAAAATAGTCCGATCACATATATATAGTGTGTCAAGATGAAGTGACAATGTTTTGAAAAGTTTACAAAAACTATGCATTGACCGCTGTTCACCCGCTCTACGTAGGGCGGGTGTACATCGGTCCACATGGGAAATGAAGAACAATGTTCTTCATGACCGCCCTACGTAGGGCGGAATCCAGGTGACCTAGGGGCGGTTGCTCTCGAGTTTGGAGAGCCGCTCTTCACCTGATCTGCGTAGAACGGGTTTTGGGCGAACCAAAGTTGATAATAAAATTAACCAGTGGCACCGCTATTCACCCGCTCTACGTAGAGTGGGTGTACAACGGGTAAGAGCAAAAATGCTCAATGCCCCTTATGGGCGCTGTTCGTAGGGCGACCCTAGAGCGGGTGAACAACACCTATACTATACACAATGCATCTTAAGAATGAACATGACATGGCATTTGAACCACTAGATGTAATCAGTAAAATATGCAAGAAGAGATATTATATAAATATGAGTGCACACATATAAAGACACACATTATACACAAAGTATGGATATGCATGAAATATGTGTGTGTGAAACTAAATCTCTTCAAAGTAGAGCAAGCACTTAGAAATTTACCTTTGGTGCTTCTTCTCTTGAGGTCTTGATAGCCTAAGCTACCCTTACAATAACCCCAAATGTGGTTTGTCCACGAAATAAGCCAATCAATAAACTGAGACCTTACAATCTCCCCCTTTGGCTATTTCGTGACAAAACCACCTACTCACATAGATCCTCACAACATAATTAAAGCTACAGGATAGCAATGATATTCTACATTACAAAGAGATAAGAAAATAAAACTTCAAGTCTTCAATCTTTTGTAGAGTTATCAAACCTTCAATATAAAAAGATTACACTTCCAAAGCAAGTGTATGTGAGGTGATCATGTGAAGTTTAAAACAAGCATTTGCATTTAAGAATTTAAGTACAACATCATGCAATGTATATGAATGCAATGCTCTCCTTCATTGGTTTACTCCCCCTCAATATGTAATCTCCCCAACATGTACATTTGCTACTTACAATTAGCAACTCCCATTACCGCTTCTACTCCCCCTTTTTGTCATGATATAGGCAAATGAATAGTCCCTAACCTGGTCATTTCTAGTAAAGAGAGATAGTAGCATACAAGATATTTGCATAATCATATAAGTCACTTTATGTATCTCAATTAATTGGAGAGAAACAAGGAGATTTATTTAATGAAAATGTGTGAATCAAAAAATGCTTTGCATACAAGATATGTAGCATTCAAGTCCAAAATACAATGGTATTTGGCAAAGCAAATGACAAAGGTTTCTAATAAGAATTCAAACTAATTTCACCATTGTCATGAGAGAAGCAAGGATGTTAGGTTTATAGTTTGTGTTGGCATGTATTCCATATCAAAACGTGTTTCTTTTGTAATGTTTAGTGGTCCATATGTTGAAGATTTAAGAAGACAAAGAAAAGTCTTGGCCACAATTCATTCAAGATGCTGGCTTCAAAGAGATATGTGCTTCATTGATCATCAAAGGTAATATAAGACCTCATATCTCTTACAAGGCTAGGCACACACACACACATGGCATCCTTGTGTGTTCCTTCATGGTTAAACATCATTTATATATCACTTTCACACACTTGAGAATATATGCTCATGCATTTATACTATCTTGACTAACTTTGCTTATTGCATGTTCTAGGACTATGTCTAGGAAATAGCATATGTGTGTGTCTTTGTGTTTGTATGTTTCCATATTTTTGTATTTGGACTTGAATATGCTCTGTTATGATTCCTTATTGAGTTCCGGTCATTTCGATTACTCATTCACTTAGTTTCGAGTCCAAACGATGTAGTTACGCTACTTTTCGTTCTCATTCGTTGAGTTGACTTCATCGTCATTTTCCAAGATGATTTCTCAACCATTTTTCAAAGTTGTGTAGTCATCATCGTGCATGAGGGAGTCACGGTTTGTAATCCGAAAACGGATTCGAAATTAGAGTTTGGATGCCCAAGATACGGCCGAAGAACGTGAGGGAGCGCATGAGAGGAGAGCGTGGCCAAAGGCCACATGGCCCAAGCTGTGTGGGAGCCGTGGGACCCACGGCCAGAGGACCCCTCTGGTCCCGTGTGGCCCACGCACCCCCCACGGGGTGGGTGATGTGGCCACCTCTGATTGGCCCAAAAAATCTCTCTCTCTCCTTCCTTTTTAATTCCCTCCATTCCCTCAATTTCATTTTCTAGAAGAAAAATTGTAAAATCCCGTCAGAATTTTTCTCCCAAATTTTCTCACCTTCCAAACACCATAACTTCTTCATACGGAGTCGGAATTGAGTGATTCAAGTTGGAGATCGTTTGTAATTGAGTCCTCTACCTTTTCCAAGTGGTTTGGAAGCTGTTTGATTGATGTTTCTGGTGGTTCTACACAGAAAACCGAACCAGCTCGTGAATCCAAGGTATTGGTCTTATCTTTGGGATTTCTTCTTTTATAACCTTCAATTTGCTTGGGGTTTCTTCTTCTGTATATACTTGTATGTTTGGTGAATGCTATTGAGAAAGATAGCTTCACAATCAATCCTAATCAAAAGTCTATTTAGAGACATTTGTGAACTAGTTTCCATGATTCTAGGTTTTTCACATGATTGTGAGTTGTATTGTGATTAGGTTGATATCTTAGGTTGTTTGTGACTTGATTGAATCAATTTTGTGATAAATGACCTTGAGATTTGTTTTGATCCTTTGATTGATGAAATCTAGGATTATTGTATTTGTATGTGTTTTAGAGCTATTTAGGATTTAATTGATTTACATCTTAAATCCTTGCTCTATATTTTTGGCTAGGATATTGATTGATTTGATCTCATGTATCTAGCATTTTATTGTATGTTTATAGCATCTTGAACTTGTACTTCATGAATATATTTTGTTCAAGTGTTGTATGTGTGAATGAGACTTTGAGCTTATGTGTTTGGTGTTTACACATGCTTTAGGTTTTATTATTGTATTTTGCATCTAGACTTTTATTACTTGTGATATCACATGTTTAGGTCTATTTGTACCATGGAATGTATTGATCTCATGTTCTATGTTGGATTGGTTGTTTGCATCATTTGCATTCACATGATCACACTAGGAAGTCTTTGTAAAAGGCATGAAGTCTTGGTTAGAGTCGGGATGACTCGGATAGCCAAGCAAGAAGACTTGTCTAGAGTCGGGAGGACTCGGATAGGCAAGCAAGAAGTCATGGCTAGAGTCGGGAGGACTCGGATAGTCATGCATGGGAGGCTCCCTAGAGGCATGAGTGCCTTGCATAGGGAGTTGGCTATTATATTGGTAGGCCTAGGCGTATGGTTAGACATAGACTCCAAAAGAGCGGGGTACACGGGAGGTGTATGCACTCTTGAGGAATTTCTAATCTTCCATCGATGTTGGTTTTGTTTGTTGTCCAATATATGGTGGTTTCGCATCATTGAGGGATTTCATACTTTCCAATAGGGTTGGTTAGACTTAGACTCCACTAGGTTGGGTGAGCTAAAGATTGGTCACTTTGTGGATTCTCTATTTTTATCATCCAATATATATAGTACCCTAATGGTTGTATTTCAACCCGTGGATGTTTCCTCCTTGGAGGTTTTACCACGTTAAAAAATCTCTTGTGTTAATTCTTCCTATCTCTATCTTTTATATTTTATTTGTGTATGTTATTATCTTGTTTCATATTATTCACTTGTGATGTATAGTGAATCAAGTATTTGTAAAGTGTGATTTGTGGATTCATTCTTTTGATCATTTTTGTATATATGATTCTTTTGTATATTGTAATTTTTGTATAGTGATATTTGATCACTATTGTAACTCATTGAACATCTATTGAAATACAAGTATTATTTGTTGTTGTGTTTATTTGTTCGTATACCTCACACAACTAGGTGATATACATAGACCTTGTTCACATGATTATATTCTCATATTGTCTATGTATGTCTTTCTTGGTTTATTTTGTTGTGTGTAAGGCTACCTTGAGGGACAAACAAAAGTTTGTTCAAGGGATTGAAAAAAGGTGTAAAAACCTATTCACCTCCCCCCCCCCCCGAGGTATGCCTTAAGCAATTTAACTACGTTTGTATACTTTCAAAGGATATAGAGATTTCATTGATTTTAATTTGAGAGCAACTATATCCAACTTTATAAGCGAAACATGGCATGAGCGACTTTGCACCCTATTTGATTTTTCCGGGAATATTACCCGTATGATAGTAGCCATGCTTAACTAATAAAGAAAGAGAGACATTTGGATTTTACAATCCTTTGAACGGATACAAGATCCAGAGCAACTATATCCAACTTTATAAGCGAAACATGGCATGAGCGACTTTGCACCCTATTTGATTTTTCTGGAAATATTACCCATATGATAGTAGCCATGCTTAACTAATAAAGAAAGAGAGACATTTGGATTTTACAATCCTTTGAACGGATACAAGATCCTTTATTTATTTTTAGTCTCATAAGTATTTCACACAAGTTTTGCATTTAAGAATTGCAATTATCATGTCATGGAGATAACTATAGGTCATTTAAAATGTACTTCCTATGTAAATCTCCTAGTCCAAAAATGCATGTTTGAACATAAATATGACATGGATTGTAGTCAAAGCAAGGTTCACACTTATTGGAAAAAAAAAAACATATCATATAATATATGTGCAACCAAGATACTCAAGCTAATTAATAAATAAGCATAAGATATTTCAATTTTTTGCATGTGACAAGTATGCAAAATAGCTCTCTTTGTTTGAGTTCTCCATATGGGGTTAATCACCAAAACTCATCACTCCACGAGACAAATCCCAATAGATCTACTAAGTGTTTTAAATCGAGTAGCATCTAAGGGTTTAGTAAATAAGTCCGCTAGTTGATCATTAGTACCTACATGTTCAAGTACTATGCATTTATTCTCAACTAGTTCTCTTATGAAATGATGTCGGATGTCAATATGCTTAGTTCTAGAATGTTGCACCGGATTCTTGGAAATATGAATAGCACTCATATTATCACAAAAGAGAGTGAGTGTACCTTGGCTGAATCTGTAGTCTACTAGCATTTGCTTCATCCAAAGGAGTTGTGTGCATCCACTCCCCGCGGCTATGTACCCGGCCTCGGCCGTGGACAAGGAAATTGAGTTTTTTTTCTTGTAAAACCAAGACACCAAGTTATTGCCTAGGAAGAAGCAATCGCCCGATGTGCTTTTCCTATCATCACAATTTCTTGCCCAATTCGCATCACTAAAGCCTACAAGACTAGCATAAGTGTCAAAAGAGTACCAAATCCCATAATTGGATGTCCCATTCATATAGCGAATGATTCTCTTAACCGAAGAGAGATGAGACTCCTTAGGATCCGATTGATACCTAGCACACACACCGACACTAAAAGAGATATTAGGCCTACTTGCGGTCAAATAAAGCAAGCTACTACCAATCATGCCTCGATACAACATTTGTTCCACACTTTTTCCACTAGTATCCTTGCTTAGCTTCAAAGTGGTACTCATGGGTGTATCACAATTTTTGGCATTTTCAAGACCAAACTTCTTCACTAGGTTTTTGGCATATTTGGCTTAGGTTGTAAAGATCCCATCATTTAATTGCCTAATTTGCAAACCTAGGAAGTAACTTAACTCACCAACAAGACTCATCTCAAACTCATGAGACATAACATCAACAAATTGTTGGACCTTGGTGTTGTTGGTGGAGCCAAACACTATATCATCAACATATATTTGAGCTATAAAGAGCTCATCATTGTCTTTCTTGATGAATATAGTCTTGTCAACACTACCCTTTGTGTAGTCATTGTCAACAAGAAATTGAGTGAGGCATTCATACCAAGCCCTCTGTGCATGTTTCAACTCATAAAAAGCCTTTTTGAGGCGATAGACATGGTTGGGATGGTGAGCATCCACAAACCCATTGGGTTGTTCAACAAACAATTCCTCTTGCAAGAAGCCATTGAGGAAGGCACTCTTGACGTCCATTTGGTTCAATTTGAACTTGTGCACACAAGAAATGAACATGAGAAGCCTAATAGACTCTAAGCGGGCAACATGAGCAAATGTCTCCTCAAAGTCGATACCCTAAATTTGAGAATACTCTTGTGTAACAAGTCTAGCCTTGTTACACACTATGTTGCCATCCTCATCAGATTTGTTCCTATATATCCATTTGGTGCCTATGACATTAGTGGTCTTAGGCCTAGGAACTAGAGTCCAAACCTCATTCCTTTCGAATTGGTTTAGCTCTTCTTGCATGGCAAGAACCCAAAATTCATCATTTAAGGCTTCATCAACCTTTTTGGGTTCTATTTGAGAGGTGAAAAATGTGTAGCTAATGAGATTAGCTATTTGATGCCTAGTCCTAACACCCTTATTAACTTCTCCAACGATGTCATTCTTATCATGGAGTTGTCTAACCCATGGAGTGGGTTCTTTAAAGTTCAAGAGAGGAACTTTATCAATAGGTTATGTCCTCATTATCACCATTGGACGTCCCAACATTGGGAGTCTTCACAACCTTCTCCAAGGGAGAGTCATCATCTAAAACGACCTCCTTCTCATGGTTATTAGAATTGAGCCTTGTATCATCAATGACAACATTGGATGATTCCATGATGGTTTGAGTCTTCAAATTGAAAACTCTATAGGCTTTACTATTCAAGGCATAGCCAATAAAGATACCCTCATCACTCTTAGCATCAAGCTTGCTAAGTTGATCACAATCATTTAAAATGTAGCACTTGCTTCCAAAATTGTGGAAGTAGTTAACATTTGGCTTTTTACCTTTCCATAACTCATAGGAGGTTTGCCTAGTATTGGGCCTTAGGAAAACTTTATTTCCTATATAGAAAGCCGTATTGACGGCTTCGGCCCGTAGGTTCCTAGGGACATTGTTGCTAAGCAACATCACACGAGCCATCTCTTAAAGGACCTTATTCTTTCTCTCAACAACTCCATTTTGTTGAGGTGTCCAAGGAGCCAAAAACTCATGGGAGATGTCTACACTATTGTAATAGGTTTCAAAGGTGGCATTCTCAAATTCCCTCCCATGGTCACTTCTAATCCGTTTTATGCTTTTAATGTTTGAGTTCATTTCATTTTGAGTTTTATTACTAAGCATTTTAAACTTGTCAAAAGTTTCAGATTTTTCTCTAAGAAAATATGTCCATGTGAACCTAGAGAAATCATCTACATAAACAAAAATGTATCTCTTTCCACCTAAACTTTCGGTTTGCATAGGACCCATAAGATCTATGTGGAGAAGCTCTAGGGGCTCCTTGGTGGAGAGATACTTGCCCTTTTTGTACATGCTTTTGGTTTGTTTTCATTGCTGGCAAGGTCCACAAACACCATTGGCTTTCTTCCCAAGCTTGGGAAGGCCAAGCACACAATTGAACTTACCTAGGATTTGTAAATCCCGAAAGTTCATGTGGCCAAGTCTTTCATGCCACAACTCAATTTGCTCATCCATGGACACATTGTTTGAAACTATTCTAGCTTTAAGACAATAGCAATTGTCACTAGATCTCATACCTTTCAACAAGGTTTGTCTATCGGGCTTTAGGATAGAGCAATCATTTTTACTAAACAAGACGGAATATCCTTCATCACTAAGATGACAAATGCTTATCAAATTGGCTTTCAAGCCATCAACATATAAAACACTGGATAAGGAGGGTAATCCGGGAACAGAAATGGTTCCTTTCCCTACGACTCTCTTTTTGGATCCATTACCAAAGGTGACACATCCTCCTTCCTTCATGACAAGAGTTTCAAATAAACTCTTGTTTCCAGTCATGTGCCTAGAGCACCCACTATCTAAATACCAAAAATTAGAAGAATTAGCCTTTAAGGCAATTTGAGCAACATGGCAAACATTTTCATTCTTTCCAATCCACCTAGGTAAAGCATTTTCTTTCCTAGTGGTCTTTGGTACATGGGCTCTAGATGTCCTAGGATCATGCAAATCAATCTTATCATTCTTAGGAACATGCATCATGGCTCTATTCTTTTTCTTCTCAATCATTTTCTAGTTTACAAATTTTAATATAACGAAAGCACCTTGGTCTAATATGACCATCAAAACCATAAAAATGACATGTAGGAATGAAATAAGGAATCATACCATGTCCTTATGTGTACATAGGAGCTTTCCCATGTATTTGTGGTTGAGTAAGTGATCAAGCCAAATTTGGTATGATTTTGTACCTCATTCCCGTCTCTTTATGCTTGATTCTCGGGCATGTCCCCGTATTTAATAGTGTTAAATTGAGCATTTCAGGTTTATTTAGGTATCAATGGCTTTTGTGAAAAAGATGTGAAGTTTGGTTCAAAAGGTGAACAAGTTGGCAAAATAGGGCATTGTCGCCACAAACGTCGCCACTTGTGTCGTCATGGCGACAGGGAGTTTTATTTCAAGGCAAATCAATCAGGTCTCGTCGCCACTTGATGTCACCACTTGATATATGGCAACACAGAAGGAACTAAATTGTTGCCACTTACTATCGCCACTTGGGAAGTGGCGACAAAAGGTTTTTGGAAGCACCACTTGATGTCGCCACTTTGTGTTGCCAGTTGCAATGTGGCGAAAAAGACCAAAAATGTGGCGACATTTGAATCTCAGAAGGCATAACCGTCTGTCGCCACTTGTGTCGCCATGACAAGTGGCGACAATGGAAGTGGCGACGCCTTGCCATATCAGATTTTCCAGCGGTTATAAGTACACTTCCATGGCCACTATATATATTCCTCTTCTTCCAAACTTGAGTCACACACCAAACTCGAGAGCACGAAATTTCTACTAAATCTAACCCTAGTTTCTCTTCCATTACTCACTTTTCAGCCTCCTTCACTTTCTAATCTTGAACTATCTCCACCATCCAAAACCTCAACACAATGTCTTGATTCCTTTACCAAATCATTCCTCTCTTTCCATTCTCTCCATTTCCATACCTTTGTCACTTACCATTAGACACCCACCTATCTAGACATTTCACCTTCTACCACTCTTTACACTAGGAGTATCAAGGGAAAGGAAGGAGCAAGCTCTAAAGAAGGAGGCCTAAGGGTGATTTCCTTAACTATTACTTCCTATTCTTTTGATTGTAACTATGTGTAGCTAAACCCCTAATTTAGGGTATAGATTTGATGAACTTGTGGATATGGGTATTTGCTAAACTATTTGTAATTGAATCTCTATTTGTTTCCTTTTCACTTTATATTTATATTCTATGCTTATTGTGATTTGCATTGTATATCACTAGTAGATCACTAGTAGATCATAATATTGTGTGGGATAATTTGTTATGAAACTAATCTTGGATTGACACCCTTGATTGGTTGAAGAACTTAGTGATTAGGATGGATTAGTGGTGGGTATATCAACCCCATTAATCCAAACCTTGATTTGTACCTAACTAATCTCATCTTGACACCCTTTCCTTAATCGGTTAGGCATTGAGGTGAGAAGATGTTGAGTGTTCGTAGTAATGACCTCAACACACTTTAGAAAAAAAAAATGGCTAGCATTTATGAGATTGATCATTATTGAGTTTTGAAAGCATTACCTAGATTCATGAGTAACTCATTCTATTCCCTAACTTCCATTAATTGTTTTTATCACTTATCTTATCAAGATTGTTGAGTCTTCTATTTTTCATATCATTTTTGTATGTTTATTTTAATTGCATTTTCATGGGTTGTAAAACCCAAACAACTATCCATTTTCAATGATTTATTTTATTGCTTTAGATTAGTCAATTGATCCAATACATCCTCCATCTCCCTATGGAACGAACTTGCTTACCACTTACTAAGAAATATTATCTTTAAGGATTTTTAAGTGGTTAAAATACAGTTTTCAAAAGAACATTGTTATCCTTAAAAATCCGTCGGGATTTTCCCTGGACAACCTGGACTGCGACGTACGGGTGCGCCGCGGCTGGTCCTGACCAGATAGGGGGTGGCTCCACGCCTCCCGGGGTCGAAGCCGGAAGGGGCCCTTGATCTGGTTGCCAGGGACCGATACAAGCGTGATAGGATCAATCCTACTAGGAGGAATGAGGTTGAGACAACAAATTTAGGTTGTATGGATGGTATGACAGGGGTAGCTCGCTACCATAAATGAGGGGGTTTTTTATTATTGAGTGATGGGGTACATTACAAACTGCTGCACCAGCTACGGTGAGCTATTACAACAAATGGAAAGAGCATGACTATCCAGTAAATTATCATGTAGGGGAGATCGAGCTAGGAGTAACTTATCACTGGGTGGAGTAGCGTAGTGGAGCTTTGAGTTAGGCGGGGTAGTAGCCAAGTAGATCACACATAGGAGCTTGGGTTAGGCGAGGTAGCAGCCAAGTAAGATGGTCTCATAGGAGATTGATTCAGGCGGGGTAGTAGTCAAGTATGTCACACATAGGAGCTTGGGTTAGGCGAGGTAGTAGCCAAGTAGAAGTTTAGATTTTCAGGTGCCAACCCCTTCCTTTTGGAATGTAGGGGTATTTATAGTGTTTCTGGCGGGGGGTAGGTGGGAGCAGCTCATTTAGGCTGGAATCCTTGATTCCATCTCCACCGTTCCCTCTTGCCAGCAATCGCGATGGTACAGAATCAAGGGTGAGGATCGTGCCACCGTGCTCTTCCTCTGTTGAGGGCCTGGTTTTGGTAGGTGGGAGCCCTAGTTCCCAGGGTAAAATTAGCGGGGCTGATCCTAACCTCTACTTTTGAGCAGGGCCGTGGCGGTCACATGAGTTGAAGGGTCTTGATCGTTACACCTAGGCCTTATGCACACATTGGCACTTCTGTAGGATTGATATGGCGAACATGTGGTGTTTTCAGAGGTTTTGATTGGTTGGACAGGGTCGTTGCAGCAGTGGGGGGTCATTGCAGCAGTGAGGGGTCGTTATCAAAATCTGGCCTGGCAGGGGATAGTGTCAGCGCATGTTTCGCTGCACATTGTCAGGCACTCTCCTCCACCATTTCCTTCTTCATGCTTGCTGAGTTTTTGTGAATATTTTGGTGGGGAATCACAGAGTCCCCTCTCATGTATAAGATAGTTGACCTCTAACTAGGGTTGAGAAGGAGGGAGGTTCAACCATTGATGCAAGGTGAAACAAATAATGCACGGTGTGTATAAAACTATCTAAATGAGGGGGGGGGGGGGGGGGGGGGGGGGGGGGGGGGGGGGGGTGAATAGATTTTAATAGATTTTACCCAATTTTCGCATACAAGTCAATTACGAAAATGCCCCTAACTAGTCACAATAATATAACAAGTGTAATAAGGTGCGGAATGTAAATAACACTTGATATTTACGTGGAAACCCTCACGGGAAAAACCACGGGCTGTTATGTGAACCACACACAAACCTCGAATCCACTAATTGAAATGATTACAACCTAATCCTGGTTTAAATGATCTAATCCCGATCAATAATCATCACAACTACCTAATCCCGGTATAAGTGGACCTAGTCCGATTGCTTGTGATTTAAGCTACCTAATCCCGATAGCAACACAAGACTTAATTCTCTAAGAAGAGATAATACAACCTAAGTGAATATATGAAATATCCAAAAATGCAATTAGAGCTAGGTTACTCTATATGCTTATCTAGAATGATGATTTTGCAATAAATTCAATCCTAGATATTAATAGCTAGATGACATGTCAAATAGCTTAGCTAAACATAGATTATGAAAACCTAGATAGCTATCAAAATACAACACTCAATCATGTCAACACAACAATCTCTAATTTGTATCTAGAATATATTCTAAGAGCATACAAATAATATAAGAGATGTCAATGATAAATAAAACACTAATTATATATGATAATAGTGAAGAACTTACCAAAGAATATGTGTTGACCAAAACCCATGCAAGCAAGCATCCTAATTATGCTAGAAAAATGCTAGATGATAATTTGATGCATATGCGAATGGTTTTTGAGTGTTAAAAAGGTGTTCTTGATTTGATTTTCTCTCAAATGTCTCTCTTTGAAGTTTAGGGTTCTTAGAGTTAAAGAACATTAATTCTGAAAATGAGAAAGTGTGATATTTATAGACATCAAGAACAGGGCATGTGAAAAGACAAGTTTGCCCTTGAAATGCACCGTTCGGCGGTTTCAATCGGTGGCCAGGCCGCCGATTCTAACCGCCGAATTGAACCCGAGAGGAATAGGGGAACAACGGCGGTTTCGTGACCGCCGATCCAACCGCCGAATCAAACCCGAGAGAATAAATCGATCAGGTATGAATGGCGGTTTCGAACGGCGGTCATGAACGCCGATCATGACAGTAGAATTGCTCCAGACACTTCTGGAAGCAAACGGCGGTTTCATTCGGCGGCCAAGCCACCGATCATAACCGTCGATCACCAATAAAGATGAAAACCAAGGAGAAGCCAAGGGCATTCTCCGTAGACGGTCTTCACGCAAAACCAAGCACATTCTAGTGCATGCGCGGATGTTTCCGAACACTATCGGGAAATGAATTACAAGACACATAAATACACAACAAGATATAACAATCAAAGTGCTAGTGTGTAATGTGACATATGAAGAGAATGCACACAAATGTAAGAATGCAAAGTGTGTGTGTGCTTCTAAATCTCTTCAAAGAAAGTTAAGCTCTAGAAGTATACCTTTGGAGTGCTTGTCCTTTGAGGTCTTGAAAGGGCCTTTGAGTATGATCCTCAATCATCTAAACTACCCTTACATACAAACCCCAACACGTGGTTTGTCCACGAAATAAGCCAATCAAAGAATGGGAATCATTACAATCTCCCCCTTTGGCTATTTCGTGACAAAACCACCACTCACATTGATCCTCACAAACAAAATTGAATCTACGGGATAACAAAGATATTCTACATTACAAAGAGATAAGAATATAAAAAAAACTTCAAGTCTTCAATCTCTTGTAGAACTATCAACCCTTCAAAACAAAAGATTATACTTTCCAAAGCAAGAGTATGTGAGATGATCAAGTGAGAATAAAACAAGCATTTGCATATAAGAATTTTAAGCACAACAACATGCAATGTATGTGTATGAAATGCTCCCCCTCAACGGGTTACTCCCCCTTAATAAATGTTCTCCCCAATATGCACAATTGCCACTACAATTTGTAACTCCCCTTACCACAATCTACTCCCTCTTTTTGTCATGATATAGGCAAAGGAGTAGTCCCCAACCGGGTCACTCTTAGCAAAGAGAGATAATAGCATGCAAGATATTTGCATAATAATATAAGTCACTTTATGCATCCAAAATTAATTGAAGAGAAACAAGGAGATTTATTTAAAAGAAAATGTGTGAATCAAACATGCTTTGCATACAAGACATGTAGCATTCAAGTCCAAAATACAATGGTATTTGGCAAAGCAAATGACAAAGGTTTCTAATAAGAATTCAAACCAATTTCACCAATGTCATGAGTAAAGCAAGGATATAGAATATATTGATTTCAATTTAAGAACAACTATATCCAACTTTATAAGCGAAACAAGGCATGAGCGACTTTGCACCCTATTCGATTTTTCCGGATAAGATATCTGTATGATAGTAGCCATGTTCAACCAATAAAGAAAGAGAGACATTTGGAATATAAATTCCTTTGAACGGATACAAGATCCTTTATTCATTTTGAGTCTCATAAGCTTTCACACAAGTTTTGCATTTTAAGAATATGCAATCATCAATTCATGCTTTTCATGTGAGCATGTTATATGAATTTCATGCTTTTTCATTTGACATTAGCACGTTATTAAAGAATCATCATGTCATGGAGATAACCATAGGTCATTCAAATCATACTTCCTATATACATCTCCTAGTCCAAAAATGCATGTTTGAACATAAATATGACATGGATTGTAAACAAGCAAGGTTCACACTTATTGAATTGAAAACATATATACATATGTGCAACCAAGCTTACTCAAGCAATTAAAAAAAGAAGCATAAGATTTTTCAAATTTTTGCAAGTGACAAGAATGCAAAATAGCTCTCTTTGCTTGAGTTCCCCATATGAGGTCATTATCATCCTTCATCAATGAAGGTCATGAGGTCCTATAGACCTCCCAAGTCTATTTGACTTGGTTGAACATATTTGAGACTTGTTAGTCTCATAGCAAGTGGGTTCATCTTTTCTTATCCACTTAGGTGAAACAATTTTCTTCCTAGTGGTCAAAAGTTCTAGAGAACTAGATGTCATAAGATTATGTAAATGAATTTCTTCATTCCTATGAGCATGCATTCTAGCTCTAACTTTCTTCTTCTCAATCATGCTTTTAACTCTACACATTTTAATGTAACAAAAGCACTTTGGTCTAATATGACCATCAACACCACAAAAATGACATGTAGGGACAAAGTTAGGAATCATACCATGTCCTTGTGCATGCATAAAAGACTTCCCATGTCTTCGTGGTTGTCTTGGTTGTTGGATAGGATCTCTCCTTCTTTGTTGTTGACCAAGACTTGGTTGCTTCCTTGGTTGAGTTTGCATGATTGGTCTCTTCCCTTGATGGAGTTGAGTTTGAGGGATGTTAGCATGAGGAACTTTTGAAGGTTGAGCTTGAGGTTGTCTTCTTGGATCTACCTTCACTTGTGCACTATGAGAGCATTGTCCTAGATCTAGATCAATCTTCTTCCTAGGAGTTTGCACCGGTGAAGCTTCTTTGTAGCTCAAGCTCTTGACAAACATGGTCTTGTTAGGAGTGGAGGACTCCTTATTATCTTCAAACCCAAGACCTCTCTTGTCACAAGGACTCTTTCCAACACTTAACATGTGGTCAAGTTTTTCGGTGCTAGAAACTATCTTAGTCCTTGACCCTTTAGCCTCTTTAAGCTCTCTTTTTAAATCTTCTTCATTCCTCTTAGATAAGTCTAACTCCTTTCTTAGCTTATCTTCAATATTCTTAAATCTATCCACTTGTTCACTTAAGTGGTCAACATGAGCCAAAAGGTCTAGATTCTCTTCTCTCAATCTTCGTATCTTTTCCTTGGTCTTTATTGCTAAGCTTTTAAACTCAGTGAGGTATTCATCTAGAACATTTTTCTCCACATATCCATGTGTGGAGTTAGATGAAGAGTCATCTTCATTAGAGTCACTTTCTTCTTGACTCTCATTCTCTTCTTCATTGTAGGAGATCGGAAAGGCAAAATAGTTGTTCTCACAATCATTCAAGCTTGAGGGACTTCCTTCAACAACTTTCACTTTGTTGTCCCACTTGTGAGAGCAACCTAATGCCAAGAATTTTGCCACAATCTTTTCATCACTATCACTTGAAGTGGCGGCCTCCTTTCTTTCATCTTTAAAGTTAGCACAATCCTTGGAGATATGCCCGAATCCTCCACATTCGTAGCATTGAATCTTCTCTTTTGAAGACATCTCATGATATGGCTTGACATTCTTGATAGTGGTCTTCTTCTTCTTGAAGTCATTTCCCTTTAAGCCATAACCACTCTTTTATAGATTCAAGAACTTCTTGAATCTTTTGGCAATGAGTGCCATGTCTTCATATGAGTCATCCTCCTCCTCTTCCATCTTGGACGACTTCAAGGCAATATCATTTTTCTTCTTATGAGGTGATGTGGTAGCCTTTCTTGGTTCATAGGCTAGAAGTCTTCCAATGACTTCGCTCGGCTTCATTTCTTTGTAGGTGTCATTTTCTTCTAAAGCCGTCACTTTGGGCTCGAACCTCTCGGGAAGTGATCGCATGATCTTTTGCTTGATTCTTCTATCCGAGTAAGGATCACCAAGTTGGTGACTTTGGTTCACAATGTCCATTAGTCTCACTTGGAAGTCATTGAAGTGCTCGTGCTCTTCCATCCTAATGGTCTCAAACCGAGTTTGGAGAACTTGGAGCTTGGAGTCCCTAACTATCTCGGTTCCTTCATGAGCAACTTCTAGGATGTCCCATGCCTCTTTGGCTATCCTAGTAATTTGAATCAACTTATATTGATTCTCATTGACTGCGCAACGGATGGCATGTATGGCTTTGTTGTTCCACATGGAATCAACAAATTCTTGCGCGTCCCACTGTGCCTTAGGCTTAAACACTTCTTCTCCTCCATCCAACGGAGTCATCATAGGTGGAGCATATCCATCTTCAACCGCCATCCACGCCCTATCATGGATTTGGCATATGTATGCTTCCATCTTCCCCTTCCATGAGGAGTAATTATCGCCGATGAGCAACCGTGGCCTCACGCTCAACGCTCCCTCTTTCCTCATCTCAAAACCACTCATAGTGTTTGGATGAATGCAAATGAGATGAATGCAAAATGTATGAATAAATCAAAAAATCACACAAGATGCAAAACACACCAAAATGAGCAAGGATCACTTATGTATGTCTAGGAACCCGCTCTGATACCAATTGAAACAAATAATGCACGGTGTGTATAAAACTATCTAAAGGGGGGTGAATAGATTTTAATAGATTTTACCCAATTTTCGCATACAAGTCAATTACGAAAATGCCCCTAACTAGTCACAATAATATAACAAGTGTAATAAGGTGCGGAATGTAAATAACACTAGATATTTACGTGGAAACCCTCACGGGAAAAACCACGAGCTGTTATGTGAGCCACACACGAACCTCAAATCCACTAATTGAAATGATTACAACCTAATCCCGGTTTAAATGATCTAATCCCGATCAATAATCATCACAACTACCTAATCCCGGTATAAGTGGACCTAGTCCGATTGCTTGTGATTTAAGCTACCTAATCCCGATAGCAACACAAGACTTAATTCTCTAAGAAGAGATAATACAACCTAAGTGAATATATGAAATATCCAAAAATGCAATTAGAGCTAGGTTACTCTATATGCTTATCTAGAATGATGATTTTGCAATAAATTCAATCCTAGATATTAATAGCTAGATGACATATCAAATAGCTTAGCTAAACATAGATTATGAAAACCTAGATAGTTATCAAAATACAACACTCAATCATGTCAACACAACAATCTCTAATTTGTTTCTAGAATATATCTAGGAGCATACAAATAATATAAGAGATGTCAATGATAAATAAAACACTCAATCATGTCAACACAACAATCTCTAATTTGTTTCTAGAATATATCTAGGAGCATACAAATAATATAAGAGATGTCAACGATAAATAAAACACTAATTATATATGATAATAGTGAAGAACTTACCAAAGAATATGTGTTGACCAAAACCCATGCAAGCAAGCATCCTAACTATGCTAGAAAATGCTAGATGATAATTTCATGCATATGCGAATGGTTTTTGAGTGCTAAAAAGGTGTTCTTGATTTGATTTTCTCTCAAATGTGTCTCTTTGAAGTTTATGGTTCTTAGAGTTAAAGAACATTAATTCTGAAAATGAGAAAGTGTGATATTTATAGACATCAAGAGTAGGGCATGTGAAAAGACAAGTTTGCCCTTGAAACGCACCGTTCGGCTGTTTCAATCGGCAGCCAGGCCACCGATTCTAACCGCCGAATTGAACCCGAGAGGAACAGGGGAACAACGGCGGTTTCGTGACCGCTGATCCAACCGCCGAATCAAACCCGAGAGAATAAATCGATCAGGTATGAACAGTGGTTTCGAACGGTGGTCATGACCATCGATCGTGACCGTAGAATTGCTCCAGACACTTCTGGAAGCAAACGGAGGTTTCATTCGGTGGCCAGGCCGCCAATCATAACCGCCGATCACCAATAAAGGTGAAAACCAAGGAGAAGTCAAGGGCATTCTCCGTAGGCGGTCTTCGCGTAAAACCAAGCACATTCTAGTGCATATGCGGACGTTTCCGAACACTATCGGGAAACGAATTACAAGACACATAATTACACAGCAAGATATAACAATCAAAGTGCTAGTGTGTAATGTGACATATGGAGAGAATGCACACAAATGTAAGAATGCAAAGTGTGTGTGTGCTTCTAAATCTCTTCAAAGAAAGTTAAGCACTAGAAGTATACCTTTGGAGTGCTTGTCCCTTGAGGTCTTGAAAGGGTCTTTGAGTATGATACTCAATCATTTAAACTACCCTTACATACAAACCCCAACACGTGGTTTGTCCACGAAATAAGCCAATCAAAGAATGGGAATCCTTACACAAGGTGGCCAGCGGACGATCTCGACCGTAGGTTGCTTGTCTTTCCCCACTTGTGCTTGTTGCCTCGCATTAATAGGCTGGTGCTGAAGCTTTACAAGTTGTCCCTAGTCCCTTCTTTTTCCCATGTGAGCTAGGGTGAGGGCTGGCATCAGCCCTTGGAAGGGTCATGGCTGGTTGGTTACTACGAACGACATCAGCCCTTTGGAGCGGGGAGTTGTTAGAACGTTCCAAGGAGATCTTCTCTAGTGGGTCATTCTAGTTGTGGGAGTGGGTTATGCATGATTGGTTAGGTGTTACTTAGGATGGTTCTTAGCCGGGCTGCTGGTTGGGAGTGGGTTCTCTGTTGGACCAGGTCCTTCCTCTTATTAGGCGTTTTAAAGGAGACAGGTCCTAGGAGGACCGCGTCTGGGAGGCGGGGTCCTTGGTGGATCGGTCACCTTTCTCAATAGGCATTCTTAGGGGGAACCTAGTTCCTTGTCGAGCCATGCTCTGACCTGGTGTGTCAGGGGAAGGGGAGGCGCGGTACATGATGGACTGGGCCTTTCTTCTCCTTAGGCGCTTTAAAGTGGTCGGGGACATTTCCGCGGTGGGTACCAGGGAGTGATGAGGGCTCTTTAATGGGGAAAGATCTTCTTTGAATTAATTGCTTATTTTTCCGGTTAACAAACATCAATATTGTATTTTGTTGAGTACCAAAACGATCTCATCAAAGTTGGCGCCGCTGCTGAGGAATGGTAGCAATTGTTGAATTGATTGACTTATCTTTGTATTATATAATTTTGCTAGTTAGTTTACTAACAATTTTTCTTAGTTATTGTTGATTGTAGTAGTTTTTCGATTTTCGTAGTTCTTTTTTCCTTTTTCTTCTGTTTATTTTATCCTTTCCATTTTCAGGAATTTAGGTGCATGCACGGTAGGAGATCCTTAGGAAGAGGATTGTATCCACCACTGGAGGAGTCTAGCCGTGTTGGGAGATTTGTTAGGGAATTCGAAGAAGTTCCAAGTCAAACTATGAATATGGAGGGACAAGAACCAAGGAGGGAGGATAAAGCACCTCCTAGGGAAGAAGTGACTCAAGAGACTTCTACTAACCAAGGCCAAAGGATGACCATGGAGGAGTACTCATTGCCCGCAATCGAGAATCAACCTTCACCAATTGTCTTAGATCTTGTTGCAAGGGGATATGAGCTAAGGACGATGCACGTCAACCTCCTACCTTCCTTCTATGGAAAGTTGAATGAGGATTGTTTGCAATTCATGAAGGAGTTCAGTGCCATCATTGAGACATTCCTAATCATGCGCCTAACTAGGGAGCAACTTCACATGAGGTGTTTCCAATATTTCCTAAAGGACTTGGCAATGAAGTGGTTGATGGGACTTAGGCCGGGATCTTTGACAAGTTGGGGGCAAATTTGTGGTGTGTTTTTCAGTAGGTTTTTCCCCGCTATGAAGGCTAAGGAGCTAAAGGTGAAGATAGCAGACTTCAATGAGAGTAAAGGGGAGCTTTTTCATAAGTCATGGGAGAGGTATCAACTTCTTTCGGCCCAATGCCCTCCTTACATGTTTACAGAAGAGTACAAGGTGTCTTGTTTCCAATGTGGTCTCACTCGTTTCTCTCAAGTATTTGTGGATAATGCTTTTGGAGGCTCTTATGACACAAAGACTGCCACTGAGATATATGAGATATATGAGATGATAGCGTAGAACTCTCAACAAAGGAATGCAAATAGTGTTCGAGGAGGAAAATTTGATGTGAATGCTAACACGGAAACCACTATTGAGATCTCTATGATGAACAAGAAGATGGATTTCCTAAGGCCGGGGTGAAGATGCTAGGAAGGCATGAGGGTAGCTCTAGTGGTCAATTTAGTAATGATGAAGGATTCAATGACATGAATCAAGGGCAAGAGCAAGAGGAAGTCCAAGCTATGGGTTTCCAACTTGAAGACTCGAACCATCATGGAATCATCCAATGTTGTCATTGATGATACAAGGCTCAAGTCTAATGACCATGAGGAGGAGGATATTTTAGATAATGACTCTCTTTTGGAGAGGGTTGTGGAGACTCCCAATGTTGGGACGTCCAATGGTAATAATGAGGACACACAACCTCTTGATAGAGTTCCTCGTGTAGACTCTAATGAACCCGCTCCATAGGTTAGAAGACTCCATAACAAAGAGGATGTTATTGGAGATGTGAGTGAGGGTGTTAGGACTAGGCGTCAAATAGCTAATCTAATTAGCTACACATGCTACACCTTTCAAATTGAACCTAAAAAGGTTGATGAAGCCTTAAATGATGAGTTTTGGGTTCTTGCCATGCAAGAAGAGCTAAACCAATTCGAAAAGAATGAGGTTTGGACTCTAGTTCCTAGGCCTAAAAGCACACATGTTATAGGCACTAAATGGATTTATAGGAACAAATCCGATGATGATGGCAACATAGTGCAGAACAAGGCTAGACTTGTAGTACAAGGGTACTCTCAAATTGAGGGTATCGACTTTGATGAGACTTTTGCTCCTGTTGCCCGTCTAGAGTTCATTAGGCTTCTCTTGTCCATTTCTTGTGTGCACAAGTTCAAATTGCACCAAATGGACGTCAAGAGTGCCATCCTCAATGGCTTCTTGCAAGAGGAAGTGTTTGTTGAACAACCCAAGGGGTTTGTGGATGCACATCACCTCAACCATGTCTATCGCCTCAAGAAGGCACTATATGGGTTGAAACAAGCACCGAGGGCTTAGTATGAGCGCTTCACTCAATTTCTTATTGACAATAACAACACAAGGGGTAGTGTTGACAAGACTCTATTCATCAAGAAAGACAAGGATGAGTTCTTTATAGCTCAAATCTATGTTGATGATATAGTGTTTAGCTCCACCACCAACACCAAGGTCCAACAATTTGTTGTTGTTATGTCTCATGAATTTGAGATGAGTCTTGTTGGTGAGCTTAGTTACTTCCTAGGTTTGAAATTAGGCAATTAGATGATGGGATCTTCATTACCCAAGCCAAATATGCCAAAAACCTAGTGAAGAAGTTTGGTTTAGAAAATGCCAAACATTGTGATACACCCATGAGTACCACTTTGAAGCTAAGCAAGGATGCTAGTGGTAAAAGTGTGGAACAAATGTTATATCATGGCATGATAGGAAGCTTGCTTTATTTGACCGCAAGTAGGCCCGATATCTCTTTTAGTATGGGTGTGTGTGTGTGTGTGCTAGGTACCAAGTGGATCCTAAGGAGTCCCATCTCTCTTCCGTAAAGAGAATCATTCGCTATGTGAATGGGACTTCCAACTATGGGATTTGGTACTCTTTTGACACTAATGCTAGTCTTGTAGGCTTTAGTGATGCGGATTGGGCAGGAAATTGTGATGATAGAAAGAGCACATCGGGCGATTGCTTCTTTCTAGGCAACAACTTGGTGTCTTGGTTTTGCAAGAAGCAAAATTCGATTTCCTTGTCCACGGCTGAGGCCGAGTACATAGCCACGGGTAGTGGATGCACACTATTAGGATTATGCTCAATAGCAAGAGTGTAATATTGTAATAGACAATCTTTTTCATATTAATAAAGTGATTTCTGGTTTAACAAATCTTATAGCATTTATAGTTTAATATTATAATTGTCAAAAGTAAATAATCATAAGGTCTAAAGACTATGAGAAAAGAAGAATTGTTCGTACATCTGGATATGTATGAGGAAGACACAATTCTTTAGTTAGTCTTGAATAATGTTCACAACTTAAGTTAAAGGTTGGGCACATTTACCTTGTTAAAGTTGTAGAATTCTTTTGCTAGCATTTGAGTGGGATCAAATGAGATATGATTAGTCTAAAATCATCGGAGGGTCTTCGAGTAAAAGAATCTAGTGCACTGGGTGCATTGAACTGGATCACAATGAAAAGCTTTATCTAGAACCGTCAATAGATAATAGTCTTTTCATTATCAGGACAATCGAAGAGTCTATCTTAATCCTGAGATAAATGATGGACTTATGGTTGCAAGTGATATCATTTGAGTTATCAATGAGTACGATTATATAGCATAGTCTATTCTCGATAGTTTGGCGATATTCATTTGTTAATCGATAAATGACTTCATTTATAGATATGGACATCGTGGCTCCATTTATTAAATGAGAGTATAATATCATCATATGGATGTTTTGAGGTAATTGGATATTAAATCTCAACGTTGAGTTTTTGATAGTGACTATTGAAAATATGGCTTCTGGACAAGTCAAAATATCCAAGTTCAAAACGTGGTCATATGAGTAAATATGGTAACTTGGAGAGTTATAGGCGGTCTATGAACTCTTGGCGATTACTGATATTAATCACGAGGATACACTATCATCAACATGATTCTCTAGGGTATGAATGAGGAACATCTTCTTATTCTATCTTTATTTAAGAGTTCAATTTTAGCTCTTTAGTGGAATGAGTTAAAATTAATGGATCGGACCTAAGTGAATCATTTGTTGATTGTGATTAGGTTATGTCTATTGAATCTTAAATTTAGATAGCCCGCCAAGATCCCCAATCCACACGGACTTGCATGGATCACTTGATATATTCTACCGGACCAATTTATGGGTCCATCTAGAATTGCATTTAATATATTAAGAATATAATTTGCACATTATTTATTTAATGGGCTGATAAATTATATTAATATATTAATGAAAGACATGTGGGCTTGTTTCTTTTAGTAAGAATGGGTCTGGTTCACATGTGGGCTTTTTAATTAAAGTCTAATGGATTAAATAAAATAAGAAAATAATATTAAGCCCATATATATATGGTGTGGGCGGCAAGGATAATTATTTAGTCAAAAATATTATTTTATTTTATTGTTTGATTAAATGAGAATTAATTAATTTATTAATTAATTATTTAATTAAGAAACAAAATCTTTTTTTGATCAGGAAATATGTTTCCTAGAATTATACTATTGGTAGTAGTATATTAAAAGTAAAAGACTTGTTTGGTAAGAAAATAAATAATTAACTTTATTTATTTAATCAAATAGGAAGTCTTTAAATTTAGTCATAATTTAATACTACACTATAGAGTTGGATTAGGGTTTGGGTTCTCAAGAGTGTAAGAGTTTTGGTAAAACCTAAATCCTCTTTGAGTGAGGATTTCGGTCACCTACAAACTCCCACACTAGAGAATGCGGCAACCCTAAAAGAAAATAAGGTGGAATTTCGGTCACCTTATATAAGGGAAGTGATGAAATTCGGCCACCCTACTACTTGCTTGGCTTGAGAATTATTTCTTTTGCTTAGAAAAATAAATCCTACTCTAGTGATTAGTGTGTGTTGAATTCGGCCAAGACAAAAAGATAGAAGAGATTATTCTATTTTCGATAGTACACTAATTGCTTATACATCAATAGGCTTGTGTGTACAACTTCGAATAAGGTTCACGTGAGTTTCGATCATTAGATTGAGAACTCAAAAGTGACCGGAATAATCTTTGTAGTCTTTTGGATGTTTTGTGACTAACATACAGAAAAAAAAGATTTTGTTTATCCATCCTCGGGTACGCAATTCAAAGAAAAGGGAGACCACGCTCCTAGGTGATTCACGTTTGTGCTAGGATTGAAGATCTTGCGGATTACCATTGACGCGAGTCAATCGGATCACGCTACAAAAGGTATTATACTTTTTTAGTTTATATATATGTTTAATTAATTTAAAGGGTTAAGGTTCATTAAAAGGAAAAATTTTAAAATATACTAAACTTGCTTTTAGTCTCGCTTCCGCTGCGTTGACCGTATTTTTCCCTACACACACAACTCCTATGGATGAAGCAAATGCTAGTAGACTACGGATTCAACCAAGGTACACTCACTCTCTTTTGTGATAATATGAGTGCCATTAATATTTCCAAGAATCTGGTGCAACATTCTAGAACTAAGCATATTGACATCCGCCATCATTTCATTAGAGAGCTTGTTGAAAATAAATGCATAGTACTTGAACATGTAGGTACTAATGATCAACTTGCTGACTTATTTACTAAACCCTTAGATGCTACTCGATTTAAAACACTTAGTAGATCTATTGGGATATGTCTTGTGGAGTGATGTGATTTGTGATTGACCCCATCTGGGGAACTCAAGCAAAGTGAGCTATTTTGCATTCTTGTCACTTACAAAAATTTGAAATATCTTATACCTCTTCTTTTAATTGCTTGAGTAAACTTGGTTGCACATATGTATATATGTTTTCAATTCAATAAGTGTGAACCTTGCTTGTTTACAATCCATGTCATATTTATGTTCAAACATGCATTTTTGGACTAGGAGATATACATAGGGAGTATGATTATGAATGACCTATGGTTATCTCCATGACATGATGATTCTTATATAACTTGCTAATGAAAATTGAAAAGCATGAAATTCATAAGTCATGCTCAAATGAAAAGCATGAATTGATGATTGCGTTCTTAAATGCAAAACTTGTGTGAAAAAGCTTATGAGACTCAAAATGAATAAAGGATCTTGTATCCGTTCAAAGGAATTTAAATTCCAAATTTCTCTCTTTCTTTATTAGTTGAACATGGTTACTATCATACGGATATCTTATCCGAAAAAATCAAATAGGGTGCAAAGTCACTCATGCCATGTTTCGCTTATAAAGTTGGATATAGTTGCTCTTATTAAAATCAATGAAATCTCTATATCCATGCTTTTCTCATGACAATGGTGAAATTGGTTTGAATTCTTATTAGAAACCTTTGTCATTTGCTTTGCCAAATACCATTGTATTTTGGACTTGAATGCTACATGTCTTGTATGCAAAGCATGTTTGATTCACACATATTCTTCAAATAAATCTCCTTGTTTCTCTCCAATTAATTGAGATGCATAAAGTGACTTATATTATTATGCAAATATCTTGCATGCTACTATCTCTCTTTGCTAACAGTGACCCGGTTGGGGACTACTTCTTTGCCTATATCATGACAAAAAGGGGGAGTAGGATATGGTAAGGGGAGTTGTAAATTGTAGTAGCAATTGTACATGATTGGGGAGAACATACATTGAGGGGGAGTAACCCGTTGAGGGGGAGCATTTCATACACATACATTGCATAATGTTGTGCCTAAACTTTTAAAATGCAAATGCTTGTTTTTTTGTTCTCACTTGTATTGGAAAATATAGAAATCTTATTTTCAGGGTTTGATTATTCTACAAGAGGTTGAAGACTTGAAGTTTTATTTTTTTATCTCTTTGTAATGTAGAAAATCATTGTTGTCCCGTAGTTTCTAGTTTTTTGTGAGGAATCAATGTGAGTGGTGGTTTTGTCACGAAATAGCCAAAGGGGGAGATTGTAAGGTTCCTTTTTGTTGATTAGCTTATTTCGTAGACAAACCACACGTTGGGGTTCTGTGTAAGGGTGGCTTAAGGTTTGGTGTTATTGCTCAAGCCCTTTGAAGACCTCATCTTGATAAGCACCAAAGGTAATATTCTAAGTGCTTACTTGTCTTGAAGAGATAGTTGCACACACTCACAACTCATGCATATGGTTATTTCTTGTATGTTGTGTATCTTATTGTTGTACATTAATGTTCATTAACATCTCTTCTTGCATGTTATTTTGATTGCATCTTGTATGTCCAATTGCCTTGTCATGCATAGGCTTAGGATTGCAAACTTGCAATGGGCGCTGTCAAAAATGCTCAATGCCCCTTATGGGCGCTGTTTGTAGGGCGACCCTAGAGCGGGTAAACATCGCCCTTACTATACACAATGCATCTTAAGAATAAACATGACATGGCATTTGAACCACTTGATGCAATCAATAAAATATGCAAGAAGAGATATTATATAAACATGAATGCACACATATAAAGACACACATTATACACAAAGTATGGATATGCATGAAATGTGTGTGTGTGCAACTAAATCTCTTCAAAGTAAAGCAATCACTTATAAATTTACCTTTGGTGCTTCTTCTCTTGAGGTCTTGAGAGCCTAAGCTACCCTTACAATAACCCCAAATGTGGTTTGTCCACGAAATAAGCTATTCAATAAACTGAGACCTTCCAAGCATGTATTTGTTAATTAAATGCATGTCTCCTTGCTTAATGTTGCTTCTAACATGTTTGAGATATTGAATGTTTGTTGAGTTTTTATTTTTCTTTGATAGCTAGCATTATGACTATTTTGCCATCTAACTAAGTCTCTATACTTTACATTTAGACATTGTTGATTAGGACTCCTTGATTGCATTTCTTGATTGCATTAATTGTCCTTGCCATGTTTAATGACATCTTATGTTGATTGGCTTTTGTTTGATGACTAGATTTTAGGTTTTTGAATCTATATCTAGTTAGGTCTTTATAAGCATTCTTTTAGGCATATTGATATCTAGGATTAATTTTATTGCTATCATTTAATCTCTAGATAAGCATTTAGTATAGCCTAGCATTAATTGCATTTTGAATGTTTCATATATTCACATAGGTTGTTGATCTCTTCATTGAGAGTTAAGTCTTGTGACTACGTGGTGTAATGCATGAGTATTTTGGTCTAGGATCACTATTAAAGGCCTGCAGGGTAGTGGTGGTGGGTTAGTGACCGAGAATGGTGTGACTAGAGGTCAACCTAGGTTGTAAACATCATTATAAGTAGTGGATTTGAGGACCGTGTGTGGCTAACAGAATAGCTCATGAGTTTTTTCCAGTTGTGGCTTTCTAACATAAATCAATCAACGTGTTATTTATTGTTTTCCGCACTTTAATTACGTTGATTGTATTTCATTGAATTGAGTTATTTTTGTAATATTGACTAATCCGAAAAATTGGTAACTAATCAGATTAACAACCCATTCACCCTGATATGAACCTCACCAAGAGTAGTGAGACCGGAACCAATAAAATGGCAACGTAATTAGGATCGAGTTCTAATTCAGATTTATAACAAAGAAAATAAGAGGATAGATCAAACCTGATTTAGAACCCTAGGCTTTGATACCAAATGCTAGGAACCTCACCAAGAGCAGTGAGACCCGGAACCAATAAATGGCAACGTGAGGATCGTTTTCCAATTCAGATTTATAATAAAGAAAATAAAAGGACCTAGACCCGTTATCTATAAAGAGATAAGAACCAAAGGTATAAGAAATATTGTAGACGCATCACTCAAGAAATAGGAAGGATTGTGAGTGATAAGTCAAGGTTTGAACGCCACAAGGTAGATCCCTTGATAACTTCACAAGTTCTATGAAGAACCAAAGAGAAAACATTCTCTATCAATATTATTTCAATTAAAAAACTGATTACATAAGACCTACATGCGTCCCTTTTATACTAAAAATATCTAAGACCTAAAAAAGGGAATAGGCTACATGCCTAGCACTAAAAGGAAACAAATATTCGGCGTTAATGCCTTACAATCAAGAAAGTAAAAGGCAAACAATTTTAGAAAATAAATAATGACTAAAACTAGCAGCTAGTTGATTTGCTCTTTATTTGGAAAGCTGAATTTGGGAAACAAATCAGTCCTTTATTTGGGAAACAAATCAACTCTTTATTCAGGAAATAAATAAAATAGGAAATATGCTGACATTAGATTCTCCTACAACCATACACCACCCATAATGTTGCCTTGATGATGTTAACTAAGCCTTGGTCTTCACGTGGGCCCATCTTGAAATGTGTCATTTTAGAATCAGCCCATATCTCTTGAATTAACCCATTAAGTGCTTCTTTGATCCTCTTAGCCTTTGTAATTGGCCCAACTGAAACATGCAATGGATCCTTTGGTGATGCTTCTTGATTCTCATCACACCCCTCTCTAGGTTGTAATAGACACACGTTTATATATTTTTAGACATAGTGTTTGATTGCAGAACCATCAACTTGTAAATCTCCTTATTTATGAACCCGAGTGTGTCACTCAAGGAGTTGCTCAAAGCGAGCATTCAAGGCAAAGAACATTTCTCTCATCTCCTTACGAAGTGTTAACAAATTAATCTCTAAACGCTGTAACCTTTGATCCATAATCGGCTCTGATACCAACTGTTACGTCCACAATTGATCAAAGAAGAAATGGTATTGGTTTACTTCGAGAGAAACCAAAATCTCCAAAATGTCAGTATAAACTAACACTTAATTTCATGAATAAACTCTAATCATATTATTTCGTTATAGCAAGTCCCAATTTATACAACAAATTGAAAACATAATAACCTAACTAATAAACATGAAATAAATAAAGACATCTGATTCGATTGGGTAACTGCATGAAATAACTAAAGACATCTAATTTGATTGGGTAACTGCAATCTAATCTTATTTAATCTAACAATAATCAAAAACTATTCCTAAAAATCTAAAAACTATCTTTATCTTTTATTTATCTTGCATGTAACAAACTCAATAAGATTTCCATTCCTAAATTTTTAAGAAATCTGATTTAAAATAATTTCCTTTTTGGAAATAAACTCTTATATTTTTGGCTTATAAATACTTTTTTTTCTCTCAATTTTTATCATCCCTTGAACCTCTCTTGTTTGATTCTTTTGTGCTTAATGTGAAAATATTTGGAGAGTCTATTTTTCTTTTCTTTAAAGAGTTATTATCTATTGAGTGTTTGATAGAGTTGAAAGACTGGAGATCTTTTATATTGTTATTCATTGTAATTTTCTAGTCTTCAACTCTTCATAGTTTTTCTTGAACCTACATACTAGTACTATTTGTTATTCACGTATACATACATGAGCACCTAAATTGTTCTCTCTAGGATTTAGAGCTTCTTTTATGGAAGGGGATCAAGATTCAAGTTTGAAGTCTTGCAGAGTCGTGGATGGCTGAGATTTGACGATTGTTTTTAAACTTCATATAAACAATTATAATTCATAAATTAAGAAATAATAATAATAAAAATAAATAAAATCGATATGAGGTAGAGACCGATATGAGGTAATCTTGGCCAATGCTAGAGGTCTAAATGTGGAATTGTGACTAACGAAAATGTATTTTTTTTTTCTTACACCTAATTTTGAAACACAATTTTTTCTTTCAAATTTGGTCAAACCTCAAAGACTTTTCCAAATCTATCCCTAAAAAATATATATATCATGTAAGAAATTGCATGACTTGAACACACACACACACACACACACACATATATATATACATATATGTATATACAATTTTTCTATTGTCAGTTCGTCCTGATATAAAATATAAGAGGACGAAGAATGTGGACTGTAAGGTCCCATATTTTGATTGGATTATTTCGTGGACAAACCACATGTGGGGCTTAATGTAAGGGTAGATAAGGCTTTTGATAGTTGGTGATTTGCACAACCAAGGCCCTCTCAAGACCTCAAGAGAAGAAGCACCGAAGGTAAATTCTAGTGCTTACTTGCTTTGAAGAGATCTAGTTGCACACACTCACAACTCATGCATATCTCTAATACTTGTTTGTTGTGTGTTTTTATATGGGTGAAGACCAAGATGAAGTTCAAAACTTGTTGTTGAAAATTGTGTCTAGAAATGTGTAACTCATTGTACTCATTGTGACCATATTTTCTTTGTAATCGTTTTAGTATTTGTATAGGGGTTTTGACATGGAATTTGCCAAAGGGGGAGATTGTTAGGTTTTTGGTTTGTCTTGGCATATATTCTATATCAAAACGATGTTGTCTTGTAATGTTTAGTGGTCTAAGTTATTGAAGATTCGTGGTGTCAAAGAAAGACTTGGACACAACTTATGTAAGATGCCGACTTCAAAGAGAAATGTGCTTCATTGGTCTACAAAGGTATATTAGACCTCATTTCTCTTACAAGGCTAGGCACACACACACACACACACATGGCATTCATGTGTCCATGCATGGTTGAATAACATTTATATATCACTTTCACACACTTGATAATGTATGCTCATGCATTAGATTTAATTTGATAAACATTGTAATTTGTATGTTCTAGGACTATGTCTAGGAAATGACATACGTGTGTGATTTTATGTTTATGTGCTTCTGTATTTTTTATTTTGGACTTGAACATAATCTCTTATGATTCCTTATTGAGTCCCGATCATTTCGGTTACTCATTCATTAGGTTTCGAGTCCAAACGATGTATCTACGCTACTTTTCGTTCTCATTCGTTGAGTTGTTTTCGTCGTCGTATTCCGAGATGATTTCTCAACCTTTTGTCAAAGTTTCATAGTCTTCATTGTGCATGAGAGAGTCACAATTCATAATCCGAAGATAGATTTGAAATCAGAGTTCGAAGGCCCAGATACGGCCGAAGAACGAGATCGAAGCGCGGGAGGATATTGCTTGGCCAAAGGCCAAGCCATGTTGTCCACGTGTGACACACGGGCTGGACAGCCCTCTATCCACGTGTGCCACACGCGCCCCACACGGGGTGCTGATGTGGCGCGGTTCCATTGGTTGGCTTATTCCCTCTCTCTCTTCCTTTTAAATATTTCCAATTCCGTCCAATTCATTCCAAGAAGAAAAAGTTAGAATCTCTTGTGCTGAAATTTTCTCTCAACTTTTCTTATCTTCCAAACACCATAACTTTCTCATACGAAATCAGAAATGAGTGATTCAAGTTGGAGATTGTTCGTAATCGAGTCCTCTGTCTTTTCCAAGTGGTCTTGTAGCTGTTTGATTGATTTTCGTGGTGGTTTTATACAGAAAAACCAACCAGCTCGTGATTGCAAGGTAGTGCTCATATCTTTGAGATTTCTTCTTTTATAACCTTCAATTTGCTTAGGGTTTCTTCTTCTATATGTATGGTGAATACTATTGAGAAAGATAGCTTCATAATCAATCTTAATCAAAAGTCTAATTAGAGACATATGTGAACTAGTTTATTAGATTCTAGGTTTTTCACATGTTTGAGAGTTGTTTTGTGATTAGATTGATATCTAGGATTATTTGTGACTTGATTGAATCATTTTATGATTAATAATCCTTGAAATGTGTTTTGATCCTTTGATTGATAAAATCTAGGATTAATTCAATTGTATGTGTATTTAGAGACAAATAGGATTGAATTGATTATTCAATATATCCTTGCTCGATTTGTTGGCTAGAATATTCATTGAACACATTTTGTGATTCTAGCATTTTTATGTATGTTTATAACATCTTGAATTTGTGCTTCATGTATATGAATTGTTCAAGTGTTATTTGTGTGAATAAAACTATGAGCTTTATGTGTTAGGTGTTTTCACATGCTCTAGGTTTTTATTCAAGTTTTGTATCTAGACTTTTATTACTTGTGTTATCACATGTTTAGGTCTAGCTGTTCCATGGAATGTATTGATCACATGTTCGATGTTGAATTGATTGTTTGCATCATTTGCATTCACATGATCACACTAGGAAGTCCTTGTAAAAGGCATGGAGTCTTGGTTAGAGTCGGAAGGACTCGGATAGCCAAGCAAGAAGTCTTGTCTAAAGTCGAGAGGACTCGGATAGGCAAGCAAGGAGTCATGGCTAGAGTCCGGAGGACTCGGATAGTCATGCATGAGAGGCTTCCTAGAGGCATGAGTGCCTTGGATAGGGAGTTGGCTTATATATTGGTAGGCCTAGGTGTATAGATAGACATAGACTCCAAAAGAGCGGGGTACATGGGATGTGTATGCACTCTTGAGGAATTTCTAATCTACCATCGATGTTGGTTTTGTATGTTGTCCAATAAATGGTGGCTTCGTATCATTGAGGGATTTCGTACTTTCCAATATGGTTGGGTAAACATAGACTCCTATGGGAAGTTAATCTAGGATTGGTCACTTTGTAGAATTTCTAATTTACCATCCAATATATATAGTACCCAATAGTTGTAGTTCAACCCGTGGATGTTTCCTTCTTGGAGGTTTTACCACGTTAAACTCACGAGCTAATATGCTAGCCACACACAGTCCTCTAATGATGTTTACAACCTAGGTTGACCATCGTCAAACCCTACACGGTCACTAACCCACCACTACTACCCAACGAGCCTTTAATAGCGATTCTAGACCTACTTGCTTGCACACTAAGCAATCTTCGCCACAAGACTTAATTCTTAATGAAGAAATCAACAACCTAAGTGAATATCATGGTATTCAATATGCAATTTGAAACAAATACTCGGTGTGTATGATATTAATCTAGAGGGGGGGGGGGGTGAATAGATTTTAACTAATTTTACCCAATTTTCGTATATAGTCAAGATTACGAAAATACCCCTAATAGTCAATAAAATATAGCAAGTGTAATATGGTGTGGAAATTAAATAACACTTGAAATATACGTGGAAACACAACCACTGGGAAAAACCATGGGTTGTTTAGTGCGCCACAATTGAACCTCGAAATCCACTAATTGAAATGGAGTTTACAACCTATGTAGACCTCGTCTAACACTCCGGTTAATAACCCCCCACTTCTACCACGCGGGCCTTTAAAAGTGGCTCTAGTCCAAATTGCTTGAGGCCTAAGCAATCTTAGCCCCAAGTCTTAATTCTCAATGAAGAGATAATGCTACCTATGTGAATATGTAAAATACTCAAAATGCAACAAGAGCTAGGTAAACCCTATATGCTTATCTAGGATTATGATATATCAATTAAAGCAATTCTAGATATCAATAACTAGATGACATGTCAAATAGCTTAGCTAATCAAGATTAAGCAAAACCTAGATAGCTATCACACTACAACACTCTATCAATTATATCACAAATAATTTCTAACTTGTATTTAGCATATGATCTAAAAACATACAAGTAATTAAAGAGATGTCTTAATATGAAAAACACTTAAAATAGATGAAATTAGTGAAGAACATACCAAGTAAGATGTGATGATCCAAAACCATGCATGGATGCATTCTATATAGACATAGAAGATGCAATATGAAATTTGATGCAAAAAGGATTTGATTTGAGTGGTTAAAGGTAAGTTCTTGATTGGATTTTTTCTCAAAATTCTTTCTTTTAAATTTAGGGTTCTAAGGAGTAAAAGAACTAACTCAGAGAATGAAAAAGTGTGATATTTATAGACATCAAGACAGGGCATGTGAAAAGACAAATTTGCCCCTGAAAACCCACGATCGGCGGTTTCAATCGGTGGCCAGGCCGCCGTTCTCAACCGCCGAATTGAGCCCGAGAAGGACAGAGCATCAACGTTGGTTTCATTCGGGGTTTCGAAACTACCGATTAAACCGTAGAATCAAACCCAAGAGATTAAATCAATCAGGTATGAACGGCGGTTTCGAATGGCGGTCGTGGCCGCCGATCATAACCGCAGAATTACTCCAGACACTTCTGGATTCAAACGGCGGTTTCATTCGGTGGTTGGGGCCGCCGATCAAACTGCCGAATCACCACTAAAGGTGAATCCTAAGGAGAAGCGAATGCATTCTCCATCGGCGATCATTGCGCTGAACCAAGCACACTTTCATGCAAGTGCGGACGTTTCTGAACAATGTCGGGAAACGAATTACCAGACCCATAAACACAAAACAAGATATAACAGTCAAAGTGTTAGTGTGTAATGTGACATATGAAGAGAATGCACACAATTTGTAAGAATGCAAAGTGTGTGTGTGCTTCTAAATCTCTTCAAAGAAAGTAAGCACTTAGAATTTTACCTTCGGTGCTTATCAAGATGAGGTCTTGAAAGGGCATGAACTTGAATACTAACACCTAAGCTACCCTTACAATGAACCCCAATTGTGGTTTGTCCATGAAATGAGCCAATGAACAAATGAGAATCCTTACAATCTCCCCCTTTGGCTATTTCGTGACAAAACCACCACTCACATTGATTCCTCACAACATAATAGAAACTACAGGTCAACAATGATTTTCTACTTTAGAAAGAGAGATTTAAAAAAAAATCTTGAAGTCTTCAATCTCTTGTAGAACAATCAATCCCTGAAAGCAAAGTTTCTATACTTTCCAATACAAGTAAAATGTGAGATTAATCAAGTGAGACCATAACCAAGTGTAAGGATTCCCATCTATTGATTGGCTTATTTCGTGGACAAACCACATATTGGGGCTTGATGTAAGGGTAGCTTAGGTATTTGATGGTTGGTGTTTTACACAACCAAGGCCCTCTCAAGACCTCAAGAGAAGAAGCACCAAAGGTAAATTCTAGTGCTTACTTGCTTTGAAGAGATCTAGTTGCACACACACACAACTCATTCATAAATCTTATTCTTGTATGTTGTGTGTTTTATATGTGTGCATGCATGTTCTTGAACATCTCTTCTTGCATGTTTTATTTGATTGCATCTTGTTCATTGAAATGCTGACATGTTTAGGCATTAGGATGCATTCACTTCCCACACTTGCACTTCATGATTAGTCTTTGAAACAAATTATAGCACGGTGTGTATAAAGCTATCTAGAGGGGGGGGTGAATAGATTTTACGCTTTTTACCCAATTTTTCGTGTTAGTCAAAATTACGAAAATGCCCTCAAGATAATATAACCAAGCAATTGTAATATGGTGCGGAAATTAAAACAACACTTGGTTTTTACGTGGAAACCCTCACGGGAAAAACCACGGGCTATGTAAGTAAGCCACACTCGAACCTCGAATCCACTAAATGTGCAAACGATTACAACCTAATCCCGGAAGTAATCACACACCTACCTAATCCCGGTATGAGTGAACCTAGTCCAATTTGCTTGCGTTCTAAGCAACCTAATCCCGGATGCTACACACAAGACTTACTTTCTCTTTGAAGAGAATACAACCCTAAGTGAATATATCTGAATATCCAAAATGCAACATAGAGCAAGGGAAACCCTATATGCTTATCTAAGATGATTAATATGCAATTAAGAACAATCCTAGATATCAAAACTAAATGACATGTCAATTAGTTTAGCTAATCAATATTAAGCACAAAACCTAATATGCTAGCACAATATAAAATCTCAAACATACATCATACTCATCTCAATATTGTATCTAAAGCATACAAAATAACAAACAAGTAATTAATTGAGATTGCTAGATAAGAGAAACACAAAACATGTAAGATATTAGTGAAAAGCTTACCAAGCAAAGTATGATGAAGATTCCATGCTAGATGACATCTAGATGATCTAAGATGATGCTAGATGATGATTGATGATCATGAAAAAGTGTTTGAGAATCAAGAATGGAGTTCTTGGAATTTTTCTTCTCTTTGAAAAATATCCTAAGTATGAATTCTGAATATGAACTCTCTTGATTGACCTAAAGTCAAAGTGGCATATATATAGGGGGCCAAATCAAAGTGAGGTCGTTTAAGTAAGTTTCAAAGAAACGCGCCGATCGGCGGTTTCAATCGGCGGCCAGGCCGCCGTTAATGACCGCCGAATTGAGCTCGTGAAGAACAGAGCATAAACGGCGGTTCATTCGGCGGTTTCGTGACCGCCGATTCCAACCGCCGAAACAGAACAGAGAGATCAAAATCAACCAGGTATGAACGGCGGTTTCGAACGGCGGTTTCATGCCCGCCGTTTCAACCGCCGAAATAGACTGAGAGATAAATCAATCAGGTCTTGAAACGGCGGTCGTGACCGCCGATCTTAACCGCTGAAATGCTTCAGACCAATCTGGACTGAAACGGCGGTTTAATTCGGCGGCCAGGCCGCCGATCATAACCGCCGATCACCTAGATAGGTGAAAACCAAGGAGAAGCCAAGGGCATTCTCCATAGGCGGTCCTCGCGCTAAACCAAGCACATTCTCGTGCATGCGCGGACGTTTCCGAAAGTTATCAGGAAACGAATTACACAACAACAAGACACAAATACACACAACAAAATATAATAAATAAGTGCAAGTGTGAATTGTGACAAACGAAGAGAATGCACACATATGCAATGAATGTTTAGTGTGTGTGTGCAACTAATCTCTTCAAAGAAAGGTAAGCACATAGAAATTTACCTTCGGTGCTTATCAACACGAGGTCTTCAAAGGGCTTCGAACATTAAGACCGATACTTAGGCTACCCTTACAAAGAACCCCACATATGTGGTTTGATCACGAAATAAGCCAATTAAAAACAACGGGAATCCTTACAGTCTTAAGTGTGGTGTAATTCGTTTCCGTTTGTGTGATCGGAAACGTCCGTGCTTGCATGATGGTGTGCATGTCTTAGTACGATGGTTGACCACTTGAGAAGGTCTCATCCTTCTCTTGGATAAGTGGTAGTTTTGGTTTGGTTGATTGCAGTAACGTGTCTAGTTTCAAAAGATTGGATTTCAATGTTTCAAGTGTTTTCAAAACTGACCTTTGCATGGTCTTGTGACCATAACTTTTTATACAAAGCTTCAAAATGGGTTTTGAAAATTGTTGTACAAACTAGACACTCATACCTTTCCAACGGTATATTATTTGTAATATTTCATGACCGTTTGGATTGGTTTTAAAATCTCCAAAGTTACAACCAAAACAGGGCAACTCTGTTGTTGTCCGTTTCTGACCTTTGGTCACTCAATAGACCATAACTTTTTCTACAGACATCAAAATGTCATTCTGTAAAAACGAGTAGAAAGTAGACATCCATACCTTTCCAATGATATACATACAAAAGGTTTCAATGTCGTTTGGTTATGTTTCGAAGCGCTCGAATCTTGAGTCACTACACTGACGCGAGTACCGCGAAAATGCCCATAATTTTTCCATTTCTTCCAAAACGACATAGTTTCACTTGGGCATTATAAATACATATCTTTCTCATCATTTTGAGGGCAGAGCCACAAAATCAAACCCTAGAGAGAGAGGCTCCATATTCTTGAGAGAGAAAGAGATACTTGAGAGAAAAAGTTTAAAGATTACATCTTTATCTCTCTAAACCCATTCCCACATGCACAAATCATCATCTAGGCATCATCTAGGTTCATCTAGCATGTGCTAATGCATGGGTCTTCTTCAACACACATGGTATGATTTGTTGAACACTTTTATCTTACATAATTAGTGTTTCTACTTATCAATTTTATCTCATTTATTACTTGTATGTGTTTAGATTAATTTCTACATACATGATTGAGATTATGTGTTGATTGGGTTATTTGTGGTAGCTAGGTTTTCATGCCTATTTTATATCTAGCTAATTAATCTCATTATATGCTTGAGATTATTTTTGATATCTTAAATGATTAGGTCATTATTGCCTAAAAGCTATGCCATAAACATTCTTGTGTGATTTATTGATAACTAGGTTGATAGATTGTATTTTAATCAACTAGTTAATCTTTTGAATGTTTGTGGGTTATTTGTGATAGCTTTGTATCTAGAATTGGTTATCCTTTACTTAGCTAAAGTTGTATGCCATGACATATAGCTATTTTCATATCTAGGATTGATTTTATTGTCATCATATAATCCTAGGTAAGCATCTAGAGTACCCTAGCTCTATATTGCATATTTGGATATCATTGCATATTCACTTAGGGTTTTGATCTCTTCGGAGAAGTAAGTCTTGTGTGATAGACCGGGATTTGGTTGGACACCGGGATTAGGTGGTCACATGAGCAAATTGGACTAGGTCCACTTTTACAGGCCTGCGGTTAGTGGTAGCAGGATATTGGCCGGGATTAGGCCGTCAAACCGGGATTAGGTTGTATACGCTATCACAATTAGTAGATTCGAGGTTCGAGTGTGGCGCACTTACCAGCCCGTGGTTTTTCCCGTGAGGGTTTCCACGTAAATATCAAGTGTTATTTAATTTCCACACCATATTACAGTTGTTGTTTATATTGTCTAGTTGGGGAATTTTCGTAAAATTGACTTAATGCGAAAATTGGGTAATAATTGATAAAATCTATTCATCCCCCATCTAGATTAATGTTGAACACACCTTGAGAACTTTCACCAAGCATTTGCATTTAAGAATTTAAGCACAACATCATTTAAGAATTTAAGCACAACATCATGCAATGTATGTGTATGCAATGCTCCCCCTCAACGGGTTACTCCCTCTCAATGTATATTCTCCTCAACATGCATAATTGCTACTACAATTTGCAACTCCCCTTACTACCATTCTACTCCCCATTTTTGTCATGATATAGGCAAATGAGTAGTCCCCAACCGGGTCACTTAGAAAATAGAGTTAGTAGCATACTAGATACTTGCATAATCATATAAGCCACTTTATGTAACTCAATTAATTAGAGAGAAAACAAGGAGATTTATTTTGATAAAATGTGCGAATTAAAAATGCTTTGCATACAAGACATGTAGCATTCAAGTCCAAAATACAATGGTATTTGGCAAAGCAAATGACAAAGGTTTCTAATAAGAATTCAAACCAACTTCACCATTGTCATGAGAGAAGCAAGGACATAGAGATTTCATTGATTTTAATTTAAGAGCAACTATATCCAACTTAATAAGCGAAACATGGCATGAGCGACTTTGCACACTATTCGATTTTTCTGGATAGTATATCTGTATGATAGTTGCCATGTTCAACCAATAAAGAAAGAGAGACATTTGGATTTTAAAATCCTTTGAACGGATACAAGATCCTTTATTCATTTGAAGTCTTATTTTTGTTTCTTCACACAAGTTTTGCATTTTAAGAATATGCAATCATCAATTCATGCTTTTTCTTTTGAGCATGTTATATGAATTTCATGCTTTTTCATTTGACATTAGCATGTTATATAAGATTCATCATGTCATGGAAATAACTATAGGTCATTCAAATCATACTTCCTAAGTAAATCTCCTAGTCCAAAAATGCATGTTTGAACATAAATATGACATGGATTGTAAACAAGCATGGTCCACACTTATTGAATAGAAAACATATATACATATGTGCAACCAAGCTTACTCAAGCAATCAACAAAGAAGCATAAGATTTTTCAAATATTTGCATGCAACAAGTATGCAATAGCTCTCTTTGCTTGAGTTCCTCATATGGGGTCATCACCATCCTTCATCAAAGAAGGTCATGAGGTCCTATAGACCTCCCAAGTCCATTTGACTTGGTTGAACCTATGTGAGACAAGTTTGTCTCGTAGCAGGTGTAAGGAAATATCGTAGTACACGCAGCGAAAGCGAGACTAAAAACGAGTTTAGTATATTTTAAAATTTTTCCTTTGATGAACCTTAACCCTTTAAAATTAATTAAACATACATATAAACTAACAAAAAGTAGAATACCTTTTATCGCGTGATTCGATTGACTTACGTCGTTGGTAATACGCAAGATCTTCAATCCTAGCACGAACGTGAATCACCTAGGAGTGTGGTCTCCCTTTTCTTTGAATTGTGTACCTGAGAATGGACAAACAAAATTTCCTTTTCTTGTTGTTAGTCACAAAACATCCAAAAGACTACAAAGATTATTCCGGTCACTTTTGAGTTCTCAATCTAATGATCGAAACTCGCATGAACCTTATTCGAAGTTGTACACACAAGCCTATTGATGTATAAGCAATTAGTGTACTATCAAAATAGAATAATCTCTTCTCTCTTTTTGTCTTGGCCGAATTTTACACACACTAATCACTAGAGTAGGATTTATTTTCTAAGCTAAAGAAATAATTCTCAAGCCAAGCAAGTAGTAGTGTGGCCGAATTTCATCACCTCCCTTATATATGGTGACCGAAATTCCACCCTATTTTCTTTTAGGGTTGCCGCATTCTCTAGTGTGAGAGTTTGTGGGTGACCGAAATCCTCACTCAAAGAGGATTTAGGTTTTACCAAAACTCTTACACTCTTGAGAATCCAAACCCTAATTCAACTCTATAATGTAGTATTAAATTATGACTAAATTAAAAGACTTCCTATTCGATTAAATAAATAAACTTAATTATTTATTTTCTTACCAAACAAGTCTTTTACTTTTAATATACTACTACCAATAGTATAATTCTAGGAAACATATTTCCTGATCAGAAAAAGATTTTGTTTCTTAATTAAATAATTAATTAATAAATTAATTAATTCTCATTTAATCAAACAATAAAATAAAATAATATTTTTGATTAAATAATTAGCCTTGCCGCCCACACCATACATATATGGGCTTAATATTATTTTCTTATTTTATTTAATCCATTAGACTTTAATTAAAAAGCCCACATGTGAACCAAACCCATTCTTACTAAAACAAACAAGCCCACATGCCTTTCATTAATATATTAATATAATTGATCAGCCCATTAAATAAATAATGTGCAAATTATATTCTTAATATATTAAATGCAATTCTAGATGGACCCATAAATTGGTCCGGTAGAATATATCAAGTGATCCATGCAAGTCTGTGTGGATTGGAGATCTTGGCGGGCTATCTAAATTTAAGCTTCAATAGACATAACCTAATCACAATCAACAAATGATTCACTTAGGTCCGATCCATTAATTTTAACTCATTCCACTAAAGAGCTAAAATTGAACTCTTAAATAAAGATAGAATAAGAAGATGTTCCTCATCCATACCCTAGACAATCATGTTGGAGATAGTGTATCCTCGTGATTAATATCAGTAATCGCCAAGAGTTCATAGACCGCCTATAACTCTCCAAGTTACCATATTTACTCATATGACCACGTTTTGAACTTAGATATTTTGACTTGTCCAGAAGCTATGTTTTCAATAGTCACAATCGAAAACTCAACGTTGAGATTTAATATCCAATTACCTCAAAACATCCATATGATGATATTATACTCGTATTTAATAAATGGAGCCATGATGTCCATATCTATAAATGAAGTCCTCTATCGATTAACAAATGAATATCACCAAACTATCGATGATAGACTATGCTATATAATCATACTCATTGATAACTCAAATGATATCACTTGCAACCATAAGTCCATCATTTATCTCATGATTAAGATAGACTCTCCGATTGTCCTGATAATGAAAAGACTATTATCTATTGACGGTTCTAGATAAAGCTTTTCATTGTGATCCAGTTCAATGCACCCAGTGCACTAGATTCTTTTACTCGAAGACCCTCCGATGATTTTAGACTAATCATATCTCATTTGACCCCACTCAAATGCTAGCAAAATAATTCTACAACTTTAACAAGATAAAGGTGCCCAACCTTTAACTTAAGTTATGAACATTATTCAAGACTAACTAAAGAATTATGTCTACCTCATACATATCCAGATGTACGAACAATTCTTCTTTTCTCATAGTCTGAAACAAATTATAGCACGGTGTGTATAAAGCTATCTAGAGGGGGGGTGAATAGATTTTACGCTTTTTACCCAATTTTTCGTGTTAGTCAAAATTACGAAAATGCCCTCAAGATAATATAACCAAGCAATTGTAATATGGTGCGGAAATTAAAACAACACTTGGTTTTTACGTGGAAACCCTCACGGGAAAAACCACGGGCTATGTAAGTAAGCCACACTCGAACCTCGAATCCACTAAATGTGCAAACGATTACAACCTAATCCCGGAAGTAATCACACACCTACCTAATCCCGGTATGAGTGAACCTAGTCCAATTTGCTTGCGTTCTAAGCAACCTAATCCCGGATGCTACACACAAGACTTACTTTCTCTATGAAGAGAATATACAACCTATGTGAATATATAAAATATCCAAAATGCAATTAAGAGCTAGGTTACTCTATATGCTTATCTAGGATAGTGAATATGCAATTAATTCAATCCTAGATATTAAAAGCTAGATGACATGTCAAATAGCTTAGCTAAACATAGATTAACAAAACCTAGATAGATATCAAAAATACAACACTCAATCATGTCAACACAACAATCTCTAATTTGTATCTAGAATATATTCAAGAGCATACAAATAATATAAGAGATGTCAATGATAAATAAAACACTAATTATGTATGATAATAGTGAAGAACTTACCAAAGAATATGTGTTGACCAAAACCCATGCAAGCAAGCATCCTAACTAAGCTAGAAAATGCTAGATGATATTTTGATGCATATGAGAATGGTTTTTGAGTGTTAAAAAGGTGTTCTTGATTTGATTTTCTCTCAAATGTCTCTCTTTTAAGTTTAGGGTTCTTAGAGTTAAAGAACATTTTATCTGAAAATGAGAAAGTGTGATATTTATAGACATCAAGAACAGGGCATGTGAAAAGACAAGTTTGCCCTTGAAACGCACCGTTCGGCGGTTTCAATCGGCGGCCAGGCCGCCGATCATGACCGCCGAATTGAGCTCGTGAAGAACAGAGCATAAACGGCGGTTCATTCGGCGGTTTCGTGACCGCCGATCCCAACCGCCGAATCAGACCCGAGAGATCGAAATCGATCAGGTATGAACGGCGGTTTCTAACGGCGGTCGTGACCGCCGATCGTGACCGCAGAATTGCTCCTGGAAGCAAACGGCGGTTCCATTCGGCGGCCAAGCCGCCGATCATAACCGCTGATCACCAACAGAGGTGAAAACCAAGGAGAAGCCAAGGGCATTCTCCGTGGGCGGTCTTCGCGCAAAACCAAGCACATTCTAGTGCATGCGCGGACATTTCCGAACACTATCGGGAAACGAATTACAAGACACATAAATACACAACAAGATATAACAATCAAAGTGCTAGTGTGTAATGTGACATATGAAGAGAATGCACACAAATGTAAGAATGCAAAGTGTGTGTGTGCTTCTAAATCTCTTCAAAGAAAGGTAAGCACACAGAAATTTACCTTCGGTGCTTATCAACACGAGGTCTTCAAAGGGCTTCGAACATTAAGACCGATACTTAGGCTACCCTTACAAAGAACCCCACATATGTGGTTTGATCACGAAATAAGCCAATTAAAAACAACGGGAATCCTTACAATCTCCCCCTTTGGCTATTTCGTGACAAAACCATCACTCACATTGATTCCTCACAAAAAAAATAGAAACTACGGGACTATAATGATATTCTACATTACAAAGAGATAAGAGAATGCAACTTGAAGTCTTCAATCCTCTTGTAGAATAATCAATCCCTGAAAAGAGTTTCTAACATTTCTAATACAAGAAAAGTGTGAGATTAATCATGTGAGAACAATACCAAGCATTTGCATTTTTAGAATTTAGGCACAACATTACCAAATGTATGCAATGTATGATAAATGCAATGCTCCCCCTCAACGGGTTACTCCCCCTCAATGTATGTTTTCCCCAAAGTGCACAAAAGCTTCTATATTTTGCACCTCCCCTTACCATATCCTACTCCCCCTTTTTGTCATGATATAGGCAAAGGAGTAGTCCCCAACCGGGTCACTCATAGCAACGAGAGATAGAAGCATGCAAGATATGCATATACATATAAGTCACTTTATGCACTTCAATTAATTTGAGAGAAACAAGGAGATTTATTTTGAGAAAATGTGTGAATTCAACATGCTTTGCATACAAGACATATAGCATTCAAGTCCAAAATACAATGGTATTTGGCAAAGCAAATGACAAAGGTTTCTAATAAGAATTCAAACCAATTTCACCAATGTCATGGGAAAAGCAAGGATATAGAGATTATTGATTTCAATTTAAGAGCAACTATATCCAACTTTATAAGCGAAACATGGCATGAGCGACTTTGCACCCTATTTGATTTTTCCGGATAAATTATCCGTATGATAGTAACCATGTTCAACTAATAAAGAAAGAGAGACATTTGGAATGTAAATTCCTTTGAACGGATACAAGATCCTTTATTCATTTTGAGTCTCATAAGCTTTCACACAAGTTTTGCATTTTAAGAATATGCAATCATCAATTCATGCTTTTCATGTGAGCATGTTTTATGAATTTCATGCTTTTTCATTTGACATTAGCATGTTATTAAAGAATCATCATGTCATGGAGAAAACTATAGGTCATTCACATCATACTTCCTATGTAAATCTCCTAGTCCAAAAATGCATGTTTGAACATAAATATGACATGGATTGTAGACAAGCAAGGTTCACACTTATGGAATTTTAAAACATATATACATATGTACAACCAAGCTTACTCAAGCAATCAAAAGAAGAGGCATAAGATATTTCAAATTTTTTGCAAGATACAAGAATGCAAAATAGCTCTCTTTGCTTGAGTTCCCCATATGGGGTCAATCATCAACCTTCAACAATGAAGGTCATGAGGTCCTATAGACCTCCCAAGTCCATTTGACTTGGATGAACCTATTTGAGACTTGATAGTCTCGTAGCAAGCGGGTTCATTTTTCCTTATCCACATAGGTGTGACATTTTTCTTCCTAGTGGTCAATTGTTCTAGAGATCTAGATGTCATAGGATCATGTAAATGAATTTCTTCCTTCCTATGAGTATGCATTCTAGCTCTAGCTTTCTTTTTCTCAATCATGCTTTTAACTCTACACATTTTAATGTAACGAAAGCACTTTGGTCTAATATGACCATCAACACCACAAAAATGACATGTAGGGACAAAGTTAGGAATCGTACCATGTCCTTGTGCATGCATAGGAGCCTTCCCATGTCTTTGTGGTTGTCTTGGTTGTTGGATAGGATTTCTCCTTCTTTGTTGTTGACCAACACTTGGTTGCTTCCACGGTTGAGTTTGCATGATTGGTCTCTTCCCTTGATGGATTTGAGTTTGAGGGAAGTTAGCATGAGGAACTCTTGTAGGTTGAGCTTGAGGTTGTCTTCTTGGAGCTACCTTCACTTGTGCACTATGAGAGCATTGTCCTAGCTCAATCTTCTTCCTAGGAGTTTGCACTGGTGAATCTTCTTTGTAGCTCAAGCTTTTGACAAACATGGTCTTGTTAGGAGTGGAAGACTCCTTACTATCTTCAAACCCAAGACCTCTCTTATCACACGGACTCTTTCCAACACTTAACATGTGGTCAAGTTTTTCGGTGCTAGAAACTATCCTAGTCCTTGATCCTTTAGCCTCTTCAAGCTCTCTTTTTAATTCTTCTTCATTCCTCTTAGATAAGTCTAACTCCTTTCTTAGCTTATCTTCAATATTCTTGGATCTATCCACTTGTTCACTTAAGTGGTCAACATGAGCCTCAAGGTCTAGATTCTCTTCTCTCAATCTTCGTATCTTTTCCTTGGTCTTCATTGCTAAGCTTTTAAACTCAGTGAGGTATTCATCTAGAACCTTTTTCTTCACATATCCATGTGAGGAGTTAGATGAAGAGTCATCTTTATTAGAGTCACTTTCTTCTTGACTCTCATTCTCTTCTTTATTGTAGGAGATCGGAAAGGCAAAATAGTTGTTCTCACAATCATTCAAGCTTGAGGGACTTCCTTCAACAACTTTCACTTTGTTGTCCCGCTTGTGAGAGCAACCTAATGCCAAGAATTTTGCCACAATCTCTTCATCACTATTACTTGAAGTGGCGGCCTCCTCTCTTTCATCTTCCAAGTTAGCACATTCCTTGGAGATATGCCCGAATCCTCCACATTCGTAGCATTGAATCTTCTCTCTTGAAGACATCTCATGATATGGCTTGACATTCTTAATAGTGGACTTCTTCTTCTTGAAGTCATTCCCCTTTGAGCCATAATCACTCTTTTGAAGATTCAAGAACTTCTTGAATCCTTTGGCAATGAGTGCCATGTCTTCATATGAGTCATCCTCCTCCTCTTCCATCTTGGATGTCTTCAAGGCAATATCCTTTTTCTTCTTAGGAGGAGATGTGGTAGCCTTTCTTGATTCATAGGCTAGAAGTCTTCCAATGACTTCACTCGGCTTCATTTCCTTGTAAGTGTCATTTTCTTCTAAAGCCGTCACTTTGGGTTCGAACCTCTCGGGAAGTGATCGCATGATCTTTTGCTTGATTCTTCTATCCGAGTAAGGATCACCAAGTTGGTGACTTTGGTTCACAATGTCCATTAGTCTCACTTGGAAGTCATTGAAGTGCTCGTGCTCTTCCATCCTAATGGTCTCAAACCGAGTTTGAAGGACTTGAAGCTTTGAGTCCTTGACAACCTCGGTGCCTTCATGTGCAACTTCTAGGATGTCCCATGCCTCTTTAGCAATCCTAGTAATTTGAATCAGTTTATACTGATTTTCACTCACTGCACATCGGATGGCATGAATAGCCTTGTTGTTCCACATGGAGTCAATAAATTCTTGAGGACTCCACTGTGCCTTAGGCTTGAGAACTTCTTCTCCTCCATCCGTAGAAGTCATCATAGGTGGAGCATATCCATCTTCAACCGCCATCCATGCCCTATCATGGATTTGGCATATGTATGCTTCCATCTTCCCCTTCCATGAGGAGTAATTATCGCCGGTGAGCAACGGTGGCCTCACGCTCGACGCTCCCTCTTTGCTCATCCCGAAACCACTCATAGTGTTTGGATGAATGCAAAATGTATGAATAAATCAAAAAATCACACAAGATGCAAAACACACCAAAATGAGCAAGGATCACCTATGTATGTCTAGGAACCCGCTCTGATACCAATTGAAACAAATTATAGCACGGTGTGTATAAAGCTATCTAGAGGGGGGGTGAATAGATTTTACGCTTTTTACCCAATTTTTCGTGTTAGTCAAAATTACGAAAATGCCCTCAAGATAATATAACCAAGCAATTGTAATATGGTGCGGAAATTAAAACAACACTTGGTTTTTACGTGGAAACCCTCACGGGAAAAACCACGGGCTATGTAAGTAAGCCACACTCGAACCTCGAATCCACTAAATGTGCAAACGATTACAACCTAATCCCGGAAGTAATCACACACCTACCTAATCCCGGTATGAGTGAACCTAGTCCAATTTGCTTGCGTTCTAAGCAACCTAATCCCGGATGCTACACACAAGACTTACTTTCTCTATGAAGAGAATATACAACCTATGTGAATATATAAAATATCCAAAATGCAATTAAGAGCTAGGTTACTCTATATGCTTATCTAGGATAGTGAATATGCAATTAATTCAATCCTAGATATTAAAAGCTAGATGACATGTCAAATAGCTTAGCTAAACATAGATTAACAAAACCTAGATAGATATCAAAAATACAACACTCAATCATGTCAACACAACAATCTCTAATTTGTATCTAGAATATATTCAAGAGCATACAAATAATATAAGAGATGTCAATGATAAATAAAACACTAATTATGTATGATAATAGTGAAGAACTTACCAAAGAATATGTGTTGACCAAAACCCATGCAAGCAAGCATCCTAACTAAGCTAGAAAATGCTAGATGATATTTTGATGCATATGAGAATGGTTTTTGAGTGTTAAAAAGGTGTTCTTGATTTGATTTTCTCTCAAATGTCTCTCTTTTAAGTTTAGGGTTCTTAGAGTTAAAGAACATTTTATCTGAAAATGAGAAAGTGTGATATTTATAGACATCAAGAACAGGGCATGTGAAAAGACAAGTTTGCCCTTGAAACGCACCGTTCGGCGGTTTCAATCGGCGGCCAGGCCGCCGATCATGACCGCCGAATTGAGCTCGTGAAGAACAGAGCATAAACGGCGGTTCATTCGGCGGTTTCGTGACCGCCGATCCCAACCGCCGAATCAGACCCGAGAGATCGAAATCGATCAGGTATGAACGGCGGTTTCTAACGGCGGTCGTGACCGCCGATCGTGACCGCAGAATTGCTCCTGGAAGCAAACGGCGGTTCCATTCGGCGGCCAGGCCGCCGATCATAACCGCCGATCACCAACAGAGGTGAAAACCAAGGAGAAACCAAGGGCATTCTCCGTGGGCGGTCTTCGCGCAAAACCAAGCACATTCTAGTGCATGCGCGGACGTTTCCGAACACTATCGGGAAATGAATTACAAGACACATAAATACACAACAAGATATAACAATCAAAGTGCTAGTGTGTAATGTGACATATGAAGAGAATGCACACAAATGTAAGAATGCAAAGTGTGTGTGTGCTTCTAAATCTCTTCAAAGAAAGGTAAGCACATAGAAATTTACCTTCGGTGCTTATCAACACGAGGTCTTCAAAGGGCTTCGAACATTAAGACCGATACTTAGGCTACCCTTACAAAGAACCCCACATATGTGGTTTGATCACGAAATAAGCCAATTAAAAACAACGGGAATCCTTACATAGTCTTTAGACCTTATGATTATTTACTTTGACAATTATAATATTAAACTATAAATGCTATAAGATTTGTTAAACCAGAAATCACTTTATTAATATGAAAAAGATTGTCAATTACAATATTACACTCTTGCTATTGAGCATAATCCTAATAGCAGGAGGGTTCATTTTTCCTTATCCACTTAGGTGTAATATTTTTCTTCCTAGTGGTTAACGGATCAAGAGTTCTAGAAACCATAAAATCATGAACATGAAATATTTCCTTCCTATTAACATGCATTCTAGCTCTTGTCATTCTCTTTTCAATCATGCTTTTGACTCTACATAATTTAATGTGATGAAAGCAATTTGGTCTAATGTGACCATTAATACCACAAAAGTGACATGTAGGGATGAATTTAGAAATCTTACCATGTCCTTGTGCATGCATAGGAGCCTTCCCATGACTTTGTGGTTGATTGGGTTCAATCCTTCTTCGTTGTTGAACTAGTCTAACTTGCTTCCTTGGTTCATTTTGCATGATTGGCCTCTTTCCATTTAGAGTCATTTGATGAGGAATGTTGACTTGAGAGACTCTAATGCTTTGAGCTTGAGGTTGTCTCCTTGGGGCTTCCTTCACTTGTAAACTTCTTGAACATTATCCTAGATCGATTTTCTTCCTTGGAGTGTGCACCGGCGAGGCCTCTGTCTTGCCCAAACTCTTGACAAAGATGGTCTTGGTTGGAGTAGAGATCTCCTTGCTATCTTCATACCCAATACCTCTATTGTCACAAGGGTTCTTTCCAACACCAAGTATGTGGTCAAGCTTCTTGGTGCTTGAAGTCATCCTAGTCAATGACTCTTTAGCTTCATTAAGCTCCCTCTTCAACCCTTCTTCATTTCTCTTAGAAAAAGCTAGCTCATCTCTTAGCTTGTCTTCAATCATCTTGGATCTTTCCACTTGTTTACTTAAGTGGTCATTGTATGTTGAAAGCTCTAGATTTTCATCCTCTTACATCTTCAATTTTCTATTGTTCTTCTTCAATGAACTTTCACACTTGATTATAAAGTCGTGAACATCCGTTCTCTCTACATTTCCATTTGTAGAGTTAGATGATGAGTCATCTTCACTTGAGTTATCTCCTACACTTTCCATCTCACCTATGGAGTCATTTCCCTCATTAAGACCTTTACCTTGGTCTCTTGAGTTAATGAGAGCCATGTCCCAATGAGTAGCTACACCTATTTCCTCTAGAGCTACTTCTTCATCTCTTTCTTTTATGGGATCACTAGTCAAGGCATTCTTACCAACAACTTTATCCTCTACACAAGTGGCTCCAAATGTCGTGTAGTGGATGGTAAGCTCATCATCACTTGATGACTTGTCTTCCTTTCCGGAGTCATCACTTTCACTCCAAGTGACGGCCATCAATTTGCCATATTGTTCTTCAAATTCCCATAATCGAGTGAGATGTGTCCTATACCGCCACACTCATAGCATTGGACCCCTTTCTTTTCACTATTCTTTTGCCTAGGTTCAAAACTCTTGAAGGGAGCCTTTTTCTTCAACTCTTGGCCTTTGGATCCAAAGCCCTTTTTCTCGAACTTGACGAATTTCTTGAATCTTCTTAGCAACAAAGCCATGTCTTCGTTAGAGTCACCTTTTTCCTCCTTCTCATCCTTGGAAGCTTTCAAAGCAATCCCTTTTTGCTTTTTAGGAGGTGTACTACTAGGAGCTTTCCTAGATTCATAAGCGAGGAGTCTTCCAATTACCTCACTCGGCTTCATGTCCTTATATCCATAATTTTCTTCTAAAGCCGTAACTTTTGATTCAAACCTAGCGGGGAGAGACCTCATAATTTTCTGCTTAACTCTCCTATCCGAATAAGGATCACCGAGTTGATGGCTTTGATTGACATTATCCATCAACTTGACTTCAAAGTCATTGAAGCATTCGTCCTCCTCCATCTTAAGCAACTCGAATTGCGTTTGAAGGACTTGTAGCTTGGAATCCTTGACGACATCGGTTCCTTCGTGTGCAACCTCTAGAATATCCCATGCCTCCTTTGCTATCCTAGTGTTCTGAATCAGTTTGTACTGATTTTCATCCACAGCACATAGAAGAGCGTGCCATGCCTTCCTATTCCATTTTGAAGTGTCAAACTCTTCAGTGGACCACTGAGCCTTAAGCTTGAGTACTTCTTCTCCTCCACCCGTGGGAGTCATCTTAGGAGGCGCATACCCATCTTCAATAGCCATCCATGCCCTATCATGGATTTGGCACAAGTATGCTTCCATCTTGCCTTTCCATGAGGCAAAATTCATGCCGGTGAGAAGAGGAGGTCGTGTGCTTGAAGCACCCTCATTGTTGCCACTGTATTCACTCATTGTATATAATGAATGAAATGAAATGTATGCAAAATGTATGAATGAACAAAAATCACACAAATGCAAAACACACCAAAAATGAGCTAGGATCACCTAAGTATATTTAGGAACCCGCTCTGATACCAATTGAAACAAATACTCTGTGTGTATGATATTAATCTAGAGGGGGGTGAATAGATTTTAACTAATTTTACCCAATTTTCGTGTATAGTCAATATTACGAAAATACCCCTAATAGTCAATATAATATAGTAAGTGTAATATGGTGCGAAAATTAAATAACACTTGAAATATACGTGGAAACCCAATCACTGGGAAAAACCACGGGCTGTTTAGTGCGCCACACTAGAACGTCGAAATCCACTAATTAAAATGGAGTTTACAACCTATGTAGACCTCGTCTAACACTCCGGTCAATAACCCCCCACTTCTACCACACGGGCCTTTAAAAGTGGCTCTAGTCCAAATTGCTTGAGGCCTAAGCAATCTTAGCCCCAAGTCTAAATTCTCAATGAAGAGATAATGCTACCTATGTGAATATGTAAAATACTCAAAATGCAACAAGAGCTAGGTAAACCCTATATGCTTATCTAGGATTATGATATATCAATTAAAGCAATCCTAGATATCAATAACTAGATGACATGTCAAATAGCTTAGCTAATCAAGATTAAGCAAAACCTAGATAGCTATCACAATACAACACTCAATCAATTATATCACAAATAATCTCTAACTTGTATTTAGCATATGATCTAAAAACATACAAGTAATTAAAGAGATGTCTTAATATGAAAAACACTTAAAATAGATGAAATTAGTGAAGAACATACCAAGTAAGATGTGATGATCCAAAACCATGCATGGATGCATTCTATATAGACATAGAAGATGCAATATGAAATTTGATGCAAAAAGGATTTGATATGAGTGGTTAAAGGTGAGTTCTTGATTAGATTTTTTCTCAAAAATCTTTCTTTTAAATTTAGGGTTCTAAGGAGTATAAGAACTAACTTAGAGAATGAGAAAGTGTGATATTTATAGACATCAAGAATAGGGCATGTGAAAAGACAAATTTGCCCCTGAAAACGCATGATTGGCGGTTTCAATCGGTCGCCAGGCCGCCATTCTCAACTGTCGAATTGAGCCCGAAAAGAACAGAGCATCAACGGTGGTTTCAAGCCGCCGTTCTCAACCACCGAATTGAGCCCGAGAAGAACGGAGCATCAACGACGGTTTTATTCGGAGGTTTCGAAACCGCCGATTAAACCGTAGAATCAAACCCGAGAGATTAAATCAATCAGGTATGAATGGCGGTCGTGGCTACCGATCGTAACCGTAGAATTGCTCCAGACACTTCTAGATGTAAACGGCGGTTTCATTCGGCGGTCGGTTTCATTCGGCGGTCGGGGCCGTCAATCAAATCGCTGAATCACCACTGAAGGTGAATCCTAAGGAGAAGCGAAGGCATTCTCCATCAGCGATCATCACGCTGAACCAAGCACACTTTCGTGCAAGCGCGGACGTTTCCGAACAATATCGGGAAACGAATTACCAGACCCATAAACACACATCAAGATATAACAGTCAAAGTGCTAGTGTGTAATGTGACATATGAAGAGAATGCACACAATTTGTAAGAATGCAAAGTGTATGTGTGCTTCTAAATCTCTTCAAAGAAAGTAAGCACTTAGAATTTTACCTTCGGTGCTTATCAAGATGAGGTCTTGAAAGGGCATGAACTTGAACACCAACACCTAAGTGATCGCGCTTCAAATGTTCACATTTAGTGCTCCTTATTCCTATCTTTTGTGTTCGTTTCCGAGCACTTTTGTGTATATAATATGTGTTTTAGCTATGTGTAGGTAAATATCCCTCAGAATGGGTGTTTAAACCTAAATGGAAGAAAACAGGGAAATTCAGGGGCAAATATGTCATTGTGGAGAATCAGGGGTTAAAGTGAAATTCTAGAGAAAGTATTACAGATTCGGTGATTAAGGGAGAGATCAAGGGTGCATATTGTAATTTGTCGTGCAAAGCACAGCAGAAGGGTGCCACGTCATTAGTGGGACGACGCCGTTTTGGGCGCTGACGCTGTCGTCAGGATGACGTCACGTCGTCCCTAACCTTCAGCCTGTAGGGAAAAATACCGTAGTACACGCAGCGGAAGCGAGACTAAAAAATAGATTTAGTAACTTTTAAAATTTTTCCTTTTTATGAACCTTAAACCCTTTAATCAATTAAACATATATATTATCTAACAAAAGAAGAATACCTTTTGTCGCGTGATCCGATTGACTTACGTCGATGATAATCCGCAAGATCTTCAATCCTAGCACGAACGTGGATCACCTAGGATCGTGGTCTCCCTTTTCTTTGAATTGCAAACCTGAGAATGGACAAACAAACTTTTCTTTTTCTTTGTTAGTCACAAAAACAATCAAAAGAAGACTAAGATTATTCCGGTCACTTTTGAGTTCTTAATCTTATGATCGAAACTCGCGTGAACCTCAATCGATGTTGTACACACAAGCTTATTGATGAACAAGCAATTAGTGTACCATCAAAGAATAATCTATTCACTCTTTTATGTTTTTAGTAGAATAAAAACCTTTCTATGAATTGAGAAGAAGAAGAAAATTGTATCAATCAGCACAAAACCCTAGTGTGGCCGAATTCTATAAGTCCACATATATATGTGGCCAAATTTTCTTTCTCTCTTTCTTTATTAGGGTGGCCGAAATCTCTACACTAAAAGGGACTAGGGTTGCCGCAATACCTAAGCCAAAAAGGAGTTTGTATTGCACCCTAATTCCTATCTAGTTTAAGACTTCAAACCCTAATCCAACTCATAGATCTTTTATTCTTTTATTTGACTAAATAAAAAGACTTCTTATTTGATTAAATAAATAAAATTAATTATTTATTTTCTTACCAAACAAGTCTTTTAATTTTAGTATACTACTACCAATAGTATAACTCTAGGAATCATATTTCCTAATCAGAAAAGATTTGTTTCTTAATTAAACAATTAATTAATAAATTAATTAATTCTTATTTAATTAAACAATGAAACAAAATAATATATAGGCTAATATATTAACCCTTGCCGCCCCACTTGTCTAAAATAGGGCCTTATATTATTTTCTCATTTCATTTAATCCATTGGACTTTAAATAAAAAGCCCACATGTGAACCAGACCCATTCTTACTAAAAGAAACAAGCCCACATGCCATTCATTAATATATAAATATAACTGAGCAGCCCATTACATAAATAATGTGCAAATTATATTCTTAATATATTAAATGCAATTCTAGATGGACCCTTAAATTGGTCCGGTAGAATATATCAAGTGATCCATGCAAGCCCGTGTGGATTGGGGATCTTGGCGGGCTATCTAAATTTAAGCTTCAATAGACATAACCTAATCACAATCAACAAATGATTCACTTAGGTCCGATCCATTAATTTTAACTCATTCCACTAAAGAGCTAAAATTGAACTCTTAAATAAAGATAGAAAAGGAAGATGTTCCTCATTCATACCCTAGACAATCAAGTTGGAGATAGTGTATCCTCGTGATTAATATCAGTAATCGCCAAGAGTTCATAGACCGCCTATAACTCTCCAAGTTACCATATTTACTCATATGACCACGTTTTGAACTTGGATATTTTGACTTGTCCAGAAGCCATGTTTTCAATAGACACTATCGAAAACTCAACGTTGAGATTTAATATCCAATTACCTCAAAACATCCATATGATGATATTATACTCTCATTTAATAAATGGAGCCACGATGTCCATATCTATAAATGAAGTCCTCTATCGATTAACAAATGAATATCACCAAACTATCGAGGATAGACTATGCTATATAATCGTACTCATTGATAACTCAAATGATATCACTTGCAACCATAAGTCCATCATTTATCTCAGGATTAAGATAGACTCTCTGATTGTCCTGATAATGAAAAGACTTTTATCTACTGACGGTTATAGATAAAGTATTTCATTGTGATCCAGTTCAATGCACCCAGTGCACTAGATTCTTTTGCTCGAAGACACTCCGATGATTTTAGACTCATCATATCTCATTTGATCCCACTCAAATGCTAGCAAAAGAATTCTACAACTTTAACAAGATAAAGGTGCCCAACCTTTAACTTAAGTTGTGAACAATATTCAAGACTAACTAAAGAATTGTGTCTACCACATACATATCCAGATGTACGAACAATTCTTCTTTTCTAATAGTCTTTAGACCTTATGATTATTTACTTTGACAATTATAATATTAAACTATAAATGCTATAAGATTTGTTAAACCAGAAATCACTTTATTAATATGAAAAAGATTGTTAATTACAACATTACACTCTTGCTATTGAGCATAATCCTAACACAGCCAACCCATGTGCAGACCCGCGACGACCCGACCGACCCGACCCTTCCCTTGTTCGACCCGGTCGTGACCCGACTTCAACCCTACTTATTCCGGCTAATTTTTGATGGTTTTTCCAATCGTTCTCCTCCCAGATCGGTAGCCTGTCTCCTTCCAGTCACGATAGACCCACTTTGAGCCTCCCATGCAAAGTTTTCACTCTCCACCAAATCCTTCAAACTCCATGGCCATTCAAGCTCGCAAGCTTGGTTCAGCGGCTTCTTTCCAGCAAACCAGCACTTCCAAACCCATGGTTTCATGCAGCGGGAAGAAACCAGCAGTCCAAAAGGTCCAAACTCGAGGCCAACTTCCATTTTTCCACCGCGAGTTTGTGCAGCGGGATCAAACCCTCGAGGCAGGGTGTCTGAACCCGCGAAGGTGGCCGACTCAAGAGGATTTTGAGATATTTTGGGATATTTTAATCCCCATTCTTGCCCTACACACTTCCAACCTATATAAACATCACTTTGCTTCTCTTTCTAAATGTGCACCACCTAACTTTGCTCCAAGAAACCCATTTTCTTGGATTGATCATCACAAAAGAGAGAGAGCAACTCCAAGCCTTCCATGGGGGATTTTACTCCATGGAAAGCCTTCCATAGAGAGTAGATATGCAGAGATAGGAGAGGCTTGTAAGTCAAAACTGAGCCAAAGGAGTTTCATAGAAAGGAAGAGCTATTGGAGGCTTGTCTTCAAGGGTTATTTCTTCACTTCTCATCTCTTTGTATTTCTATTGATGTGTAACCCATTTGGGAGTATTGTAAACCAACACTTATGCTAATATATGTATGTATTGTTCTTATGCTTTGATTTGGTATTGATTCATTCCTTAGATGTATATTGATTAAGCTTTTTTTATGATATTCATATGTATGGATAATTATATGTTGATATGTATGATGGATGAGATTAGGAGTAGATTAACTAAATGATTAGGAGTAGTTGTAATCAAATATCTCATTTGTTTATGTATGTTGATGTATGATTTACTCTGTATGTGTTTAGAGTGATTATAGTGATTAAGAGTTGAGATTATGCTTGGATAACCATTCCTTGCATAATCTTGACAATTAGCTTTAAGGAATGGAAATAGCTTGTGTGTGCATAATTATGCCACTTTAGCTTCGGTTCATATGTTCTTGTGCTTAATGGGTTTAAACCCTAGACACAATCACTTTTCTGATTGGAGAGTGATGATATGATTTCGGGAATTCCCTAATCAAGAGAACGAACCCTTTACTGGATTAATTGGATTCACATGTTAAACAATCGACATAAATTGCATATTGTGTTTGGTGAACCGATTTTCCATATGTGTTATATATCTTGCTATTCTCCCAGCCACATTTGTTTTCGTAGTTAGGGTGTCTTGCCTCTAGGAATAGATTAACTTAATTAGGAGTAGATTAATTAGATAGCCAAGACACCCGGCTACATTTCTATCCTAGTTAGTTAGTTCACACACACACACACCCCACACACGCATTTCCTTTTACATGCTTTAATAAACACTAGAACTAGATATAGTTAACGAATTCCTTCTCCCTGTGGAACGAGACCCTTGCTTACTTGCTATACTAGTCCTTTGACTCGTTGCAATTGCGAGGTGATTAGAATAGAAATATCTTTTTCGACGGGTACAACGACGCCCGGTCACTAAGCTACCCTTACAATGAACCCCAATTGTGGTTTGTCCACGAAATGAGCCAATTAACAAATGTGAATCCTTACACAATTAATGCTAGGTTACACTAAATGTTTATCTAGAGATTAAATATGTCAATAATCAATCCTAGATATCAATATTGCTATATGACATGGCATACAACATAGCTATTGAAAGGATTCCCATCAATTGATTGGCTTATTTTGTGGACAAACCACATGTTTGGGTTTGAATTGTAAGGGTAGTTAGGTGATTGAGGATTATGCTCAAAGCCCCTTTTCAAGTCCTCAAGGTGATAAGCACCAAGTAAATTTCTGTGCTTACTTTGAAAGTATACAAACGTAGTTAAATTGCCTAAGGCATACCTAGAGGGGGGGGGGGGGGGGGGGGGGGGGGGGGGGGGTGAATAGGTTTTTACGCCTTTTTCAATCCCTTGAACAAACTTTCGTTTGTCCCTCAAGATAGCTGTTAGGTTTATAGTTTGTGTTGGCATAAATTCCATATCAAAACGTGTTTCTCTTGTAATGTTTAGTGGTTCTTATATTGAAGATTTAAGAAGACGAAGAATGTCTCAACCACAAATCATGCAAGAAGCCGGCTTTAAAGAGATTTGTACACCATCGATCATCAAAGGTAATATAAGACCTCATATCTCTTACAAGGCTAGGCACACACACACACATGGCATTCTTGTGTGTTCCTTCATGATTAAACATCACTTATGTATCACTTTCACACACTTGACAAAATATGCTCATGCATTCATACTATATTGGTAAAACTTTGTTTATTGCATTTTCTAGGACTATGTCTGGAAATTAGCATATGTGTGTGTATTTGTGTTTGTATGTTTTCATATTTTTTTTACTTGGACTTGAACATGTTCTTATTTGATGTCTTATTGAGTTCCGGTCATTTCGGTTACTCATTCATTTAGTTTCGAGTCCAAACGATGTAGCTACGCTACTTTTCGTTCTCATTCGTTGAGTTGACTTCATCATCATTTTCCGAGATGATTTCTCAACTATTTTTCAAAGTTGTGTAGTCGTCATCGTGCGTAAGAGAGTCACGGTTCGTAATACGAAAACAGATTCAAAATCGGAGTTCGGATGCCCAAGATACGGCTGAAGAACCGAGGGAGCACGTGAGAGAGTGGGTGGCCGTGAGGCCACTTGGCCCACGCCGTGAGGGAGGCCGTGGGCCCCACGGCCAGAGGGGCTCTCTGCCCCCGTGAGGCCCACGCGCCCCCCATGTCCTGGGGTGATGTGGCCTCACTTGATTGGCCCGGAATCTCCTTCTCTCTCCTCCTTTTATTTCCCTCATCTCTCTCCATTTGATTGTTTTAAGAAGAAAATTTTGCAAAATCCCGTCAGTCTTCTCCTCTACATTTTCTCATCTTCCAAACATCATATCTCCCTCATCCGGAGTCGGATTTGAGTGATTCGAATTGGAGAACATTCGTAATTGAGTCCTCTATCATTTATAAGTGGTTTGGTAGCTGATTGATTGAGTTTTCTGGTGGTTCCACACTGAAATCCGAACCAGCTGTTTAATCAAAGGTATTGGACTTATCTTTGGGATTTCTTTCTTTTCAACCTTCAATTTGCTTGGGGTTTCTTCTTCTATATGTTTTTTTATGTTTTGTAAAAGCTATTGAGAAAGGTAGCTTCATAATCATTCTAATTGAAAGTCAATTTATAGACAAATGTGGACTAGTTTCTATGATTCTAGGTTTTTCACATGTTTGTGAGTTGTATTGTGATTAGAATGATATCTTAGGTTGTTTGTGACTTGATTGAATCAATTTTGTGATAAATGACCTTGAGATTTGTTTTGATCCTTTGATTGATCAAATCAAGGATTATTGTATTTGTATGTGTTTTAGAGCAATCTAGGTTTTAATTGATTTATATCTTAATTCCTTGCTCTATATTTTTGGCTAGAATATTGATTGATTAAATCTCATGTATCTAGCATTTTTGTTGTATTTTGATTGCATCTTGAACTTATACTTCATGAATATACTTTGTTCAAGTGTTGTATGTGTGAATGAAACTTTGAGCTTATGTGTTTGATGTTTGCACATGCTTAGGTTTTATTCTTGTATTTTGCTTCTAGACTTTTATTAAATGTGTTATCACATGTTTAGGTCTATTTGTACCATAGAATGTATTGATCACATGTTCTATGTTGATTTGATTGTTTGCATCATTTGCATTCACATGATCACACTAGGAAGTCCTTGTAAAAGGCATGAAGTCTTTGTTAGAGTCGGGATGACTCGGATAGCCAAGCAAGAAGACTTGCCTAGAGTCGGGATGACTCGGATAGGTAAGCAAGAAGTCATGGCTAGAGTCGGGAGGACTCGGATAGTCATGCATGGGAGGCTCCCTAGAGGCATGAGTGCCTTGGATAGGGAGTTGACTATTGTATTGGTAGGCCTAGGCGTATGGTTAGACATAGACTCCGATAGAGCGGGGTACACGGGAGGTGTATGCACTCTTGAGGAATTTCTAATCTACCATCGATGTTGGTTTTGTGTGGTGTCCAATATATGGTGGTTTCGCATCATTGAGGGATTTCACACTTTCCAATAGGGTTGGGTAGGCTTAGACTTCACTAGGTTGGGTGAGCTAAAGATTGGTCACTTTGTGAATGTTCTATGTTTACTTTCCAATAATATAGTACCCAATGGTTGTAGTTCAACCCGTGGATGTTTCCTCCTTGGAGGTTTTACCACGTTAAAAAATCTCTTGTGTTAATTCTTCCTATCTCTATCTCTTATATTTTATTTGTATATTTTTATTATCTTGTTTCATAGTATTCACTTATGATGTATTGTGAAGCAAGACTTTGTATAGTGTGATTAGTGAACTCATTTTATTGATCGATTTTATTTCTATGATTCTTTTGTATATTGTGTTTGTGTATAGTGATATTTGATCACTCTTGTAACTCATTGAACATATAGTGAAATACAATTATTCTTTGTTGTTATACTTATTTGTTTGTTTACCTCATACAACTTGATGATGTATGTAGACCATGCTTATATGATTACCTATTCATATTGTCTATGTATGTTGTCTTTTCTTAGTGTAATTGTTGTATGTAAGGCAACCTTGAGGGACAAACGAAAGTTTATTCAAGGGATTGAAAAAGGAGTAAAAACCTATTCACCCCCCCCCCCCCCCCCCCCCCCTTATGCCTTAAGCAATTTAACTACGTTTGTATACTTTCAACAGCCTTACACACAACAAAATAAACCAAGAAAGACATACATAGACAATATGAGAATATAATCATGTAAGCAAGGTCTATGTATATCACCTAGTTGTGTGAGGTATAAGAACAAATAAACACAACAACAAATAATACTTGTATTTCAATAGATGTTGAATGAGTTACAAGAGTGATCAAATATCACTATACAAAAATTACAATATACAAAAGAATTATATATACAAAAATGATCAAAAGAATGAATCCACAAATCACACTTTACAAATACTTGCTTCACTATACATCACAAGTGAATAATGTGAAACAAGATAATAACATACACAAATAAAATATAAAAGATAGAGATAGGAAGAATTAACACAAGAGATTTTTTAACGTGGTAAAACCTCCAAGGAGGAAACATCCACGGGTTGAACTACAACCATTGGGTACTATATATATTGGATGATAAAAATAGAGAATCCACAAAGTGACCAATCTTTAGCTCACCCAACCTAGTGGAGTCTAAGTCTACCCAACCCTATTGGAAAGTATGAAATCCCTCAATGATGCGAAACCACCATATATTGGACAACACACAAAACCAACATCGATGGAAGATTAGAAATTCCTCAAGAGTGCATACACCTCCCGTGTACGCCGCTCTTTTGGAGTCTATGTCTAACCATACGCCTAGGCCTACCAATATAATAGCCAACTCCCTATCCAAAGCACTCATGCCTCTAGGGAGCCTCCCATGCATGACTATCCGAGTCCTCCCGACTCTAGCCATGACTTCTTGCTTGTCTATCCGAGTCCTCCCAACTCTAGACAAGACTTCTTGCTTACCTATCTGAGTCATCCCGACTCTAGGCAAGTCTTCTTGCTTGGCTATCCGAGTCATCCCGACTCCAACCAAGACTTCATGCCTTTTACAAGGACTTCCTAGTGTGATCATGTGAATGCAAATGATGCAAACAACCAATTCAACATAGAACATGTGATCAATACATTCCATGGTACAAATAGACCTAAACATGTGATCAATACATTCCACGGTACAAATAGACCTAAACATGTGATATCACAAGTAATAAAAGTCTAGATGCAAAATACAAGAATAAAACCTAAAGCATGTGTAAACACCAAACACATAAGCTCAAAGTCTCATTAACACATACAACACTTGAACAAAATATATTCATGAAGAACAAGTTCAAGATGCTATCAACATACAATAAAATGCTAGATATATGACATTTAATCAATCAATATTCTAGCCAAAAATATAGAGCAAGGATTCAAGATATAAATCAATTAAATCCTAAATTGCTCTAAAACACATACAAATACAATAATCCTAGATTTCATCAATCAAAGGATAAAATTAAATCTCAAGGTCATTTATCACAAAATTGATTCAATCAAGTCACAAACAACCTAAGATGTCATTCTAATCACAATACAACTCACAAACATGTGAAAAAACCTAGAATCATAGAAACTAGTCCACATTTGTCTCTAAATAGACTTTTGATTAGAATGATTATGAAGCTATCTTTCTCAATAGCATTCACCAAACATAAACATATATATAGAAGAAGAAACCCCAAGCAAATTGAAGGTTAAAAAGAAAGAAACCCAAAAGATAAGACCAATACCTTGGATTCACGAGCTGGTTCGGATTTCTGTGTGGAACCACCAGAAAACTCGATCAAACAGCCACCAAACCACTTGAAAAAGGTAGAGGACTCGATTACGAACGTTCTCCAACTTGAATCACTCAATTCCGACTTCGTATGAAGAAGTTATGGTGTTTGGAAGGTGAGAAAATTTGGGAGAAAAAATCTGACGGGAATTCTAATTTTTCTTCTTAAAATGAAATGGAGGGAATGGAGAGAAATCAAAAGGAGGAGAGAGAAGGCAATTTTTGGCCAATCACAAGGGGCCACGTCAGCCCAGCCCCGTGGGGGGCACGTGGGCCACACGGGGGCAGAGAGCCCCTCTGGCCGTGGGGCCCACGGCTCACCCACGGCTTGGGCCACACGTGGCCTCTTGGCCACTTTCGCCCTCGCGCGCTCCCTCACGTTCTTCAGCCGTATCTTGGGCATCCGAACTCCGATTTCGAATCCGATTTCGAATCCATTTTTGGATTACAAATCATGACTCCCTCACGCATGACGATGATGACTACACAACTTTGAAAAATGGTTGAGAAATCATCTCAGAAAACGACGATGAAGTCAACTCAACGAATGAGAACGAAAAGTAGCGTAGCTACATCGTTTGGACTCGAAATAAAATGAATGAGTAACCGAAACGACCAGAACTCAATAAGGAATCATAATAGAGCATATTCAAGTCAAAATACAAAAATACAGAAACATACAAACACAAAGGCACACATATACTATTTCCTAGACATAGTCCTAGAACATGCAATAAGCAAAGTTTGTCAAGATAGTATAAATGCATGAGCATATATTATCAAGTATGTGAATGTGTTATATCAATGATGTTTAACCATGAAGGAACACACAAGGATGCCATGTGTGTGTGTGTGCCTAGCCTTGTAAGAGATATGAGGTCTTATGTTACCTTTGATGATCAATGATGCACATATCTCTTTAATGCCGGCTTCTTGCATGAATTGTGGTCGAGACATTCTTCGTCTTCTTAAATCTTCAATATATGAACCACTAAACATTACAAGAGAAACACGTTTTGATATGGAATTTATGCCAACACAAACTATAAACCTAACATACTTACTTTGAAGAGGTTAGTTGCACACACTCACAACTCATGCATATTTCTTATTCTTGTATGTTGTGTGTGTTCTTAATATGTGCACTTTCATGTTCATTTATACCTCTTCATGCATAATTCATTGATTGCATCTAGCTTGTTATGCATAAAGATGCATTGTATTCACTCACACACTTGCACTTATTGTATTGGTTTTGTGTGAGAAGCTGCATGAGAAGGCTTTGTCCTTCCGCGGTTATGCTGCCGCGGTTGGACAACCGCGGCATGCAAGCGACTGAGAAGTGTTTTCTCTACCGCGGCATATGTCACAGTTGGAACAACTGCGGCATGCAAGCGACAAAGACCTGATGTCTCTGCCGTGGTGCAGCTGCCGCAGTCGGCCAAACTGCAACAGTCATGCAACAATCTGTCATGCGCAAAAAATGCCCAAAACGTTGCAGTTTTGTTGGACACCTATAATTACATCACTTTCATTTTAGGTTATTTGAAGAGTTCCCAAATTATATTTTTCTCTCAAAAACATTTTTCAAGAGACAAATTTCACAAGAACTCACTTTTAAACATTCAAAGCTTTTCCTTTGTTCATCAAATTTCATCTAGGATCATCCATGACCATATAGGATGCATCCATGCATGGTTTTGCATCATCACATCTTCTTTGGTATGTTTTTCACTAACTTCATCTAATTTTAGTGTTTTTCATATTAAGACATCTCTTTTATTACTTGTGTGTTATTAGATCATATGCTAAATACAAGTTAGAGATTATTTGTGATGAATTGATTGAGTGTTGTATTGTGATAGTTATCTAGGATTTTATAATCTATGTTTAGCTAAGCTATTTGACATGTTATCTAGCTTTTAGTATCTAGGATTGAATTAATTGCAAAATCATCATCCTAGATAAGCATATAGGGTTACCTAGCTCTAAATTGCATGTTGAGTATTCATATATTCACTTAGGTTGTTGTTAATGTAGGGAAAAATACCGTAGTACACGCAGCGGAAGCGAGACTAAAAATAGATTTAGTGACTTTTAATTTTTTTTTTCTTTTATGAACCTTAAACCCTTTAATCAATTAAACATATATATTATCTAACAAAAGAATAATACCTTTTGTCGCGTGATCCGATTGACTTACGTCGATGGTAATCCGCAAGATCTTCAATCCTAGCACGAACGTGGATCACCTAGGAGCGTGGTCTCCCTTTTCTTTGAATTGCAAACCTGTGAATGGACAAACAAACTTTACTTTTCTTTGTTAGTCTCAAAAACAATCAAAAGAAATACCAAGATTATTCCGGTCACTTTTGAGTTCTCAATCTAATGATCGAAACTCGCGTGAACCTAGATCGATGTTGTATACACAAGCTTATTGATGATTAAGCAAATAGTATACCATCAAGGAATAATCTAACACTCTTTTATGTTTTAGAAGAATAAAATAATCTATCTATGAATTGAGAAGAAGAAGAAATTTGTATCAAGAACACATGTGGTGGCCGAATTCTATAAGAGCACTTATATAGGTGGCCAAATTTTCTTCTCTTCTTTTACTTAGGGTGGCCGAAAATCATAACCTAAAAGGGACTAGGGTTGCCACAATTCTCAAGCCCAAAAGAGTTTGTATTGCACCCTAATTCCTATTTAGTTCAAGACTTTAAACCCTAATTTAATTCATAAAACTTTTATTCCTTTATTTGACTAAATAAAAAAGACTTCTTATTTGATTAAATAAATAAAATTAATTATTTATTTTCTTACCAAATAAGTCTTTTACTTTTAGTATACTACCAACAATAGTATAACACTAGGTATCATATTTCCTAATCAGAAAAGATTTGTTTCTTAATTAAACAATTAATTAATAAATTAATTAATTCTTATTTAATTAAAACAATGAAAACAAAATAATATCTTAGGTTAAAAATTTAACCTTGCCGCCCCACATAAAATAATTGGGCCAAATATTATTTTCTTATTTCATTTAATCCATTGGACTTTAAATAAAAAGCTCACATGTGAACCAGACCTATTCTTACTAAAAGAAACAAGCCCACATGTCTTTCATTAATATATTAATATAATTGAGCAGCCCATTACATAAATAATGTGCAAATTATATTCTTAATATATTAAATGCAATTCTAGATGGACCCTTAAATTGGTCCGGTAGAATATATCAAGTGATCCATGCAAGTCCGTGTGGATTGGGGATCTTGGCGGGCCATCTAAATTTAAGCTTCAATAGACATAACCTAATCACAATCAACAAATGATTCACTTAGGTCCGATCCATTAATTTTAACTCATTCCACTAAAGAGCTAAAACTGAACTCTTAAATAAAGATAAAAAAGGAAGATGCTCCTCATTCATACCCTAGACAATCATATTGGAGATAGTGTATCCTCGTGATTAATATCAGTAATCGCCAAGAGTTCATAGACCGCCTATAACTCTCCAAGTTACCATATTTACTCATATGACCACGTTTTGAACTTGGATATTTTGACTTGTCCAGAAGCCATGTTTTCAATAGACACTATCGAAAACTCAACGTTGAGATTTAATATCCAATTACCTCAAAACATCCATATGATGATATTATACTCTCATTTAATAAATGGAGCCACGATGTCCATATCTATAAATGAAGTCCTCTATCGATTAACAAATGAATATCACCAAACTATCGAGGATAGACTATGCGATATAATCGTACTCATTGATAACTCAAATGATATCACTTGCAACCATAAGTCCATCATTTATCTCATGATTAAGATAGACTCTCCGATTGTCTTGATAATGAAAAGACTATTATCTATTGACGGTTATAGATAAAGTATTTCATTGTGATCCAGTTCAATACACCCAGTGCACTAGATCCTTTTGCTCGAAGACACTCTGATGATTTTAGACTCATCATATCTCATTTGATCCCACTCAAATGCTAGCAAAAGAATTCTACAACTTTAACAAGATAAAGGTGCCCAACCTTTAACTTAAGTTGTGAACATTATTCAAGACTAACTAAAGAATTGTGTCTACCACATACATATCCAGATATACGAACAATTCTTCTTTTCTCATAGTCTTTAGACCTTATGATTATTTACTTTGACAATTATAATATTAAACTATAAATGCTATACGATTTGTTAAACCAGAAATCACTTTATTAATATGAAAAAGATTGTTAATTACAACATTACACTCTTGCTATTGAGCATAATCCTAACAATCTCCCACTTGCACTATAGCAAATGTGTCATATCTCTCAAGCCCATGTTCTCTAGATGCCCATCGAAACTCTTCTGAGGTAGAGCCTTTGTGAAGGGATCCGCTAGATTTTCTGCTGACGCGATTTTGATAATCGTCACGTCACCTCTTTGAACAATCTCCCTTAAAAGATGATACTTTCTTTCAATGTGTTTACCTCTCTTGTGACTTCTTGGTTCTTTCGAATTAGCCACTACTCCACAGTTGTCACAGTAGATAGTGATCTGCTTATTCGCACTAGGAACCACTTCCAAGTCAATCAAGAATTGGCGGAGCCAAACAGCCTCTTTGGCAGCCTCGCATGCAGCAACATACTTAGCTTCCATGGTGGAATCAGCAATACAAGATTGCTTGATACTCCTCCATATAACTGCTCCTCCTCCAATAGTAAACACAGCCCCTGATGTGGATTTTCTGGAGTCAGAATCTGATTGGAAATCAGAATCTGTATACCCAACGGGAATCAAATCCCCTCCAGAGTATACAAGCATATTATCTCTCGTTCTTTTAAGATACTTGAAAATATGCTTGACTGCCGTCCAGTGATCAGGACCAGGTTTCGATTGAAACCTGCTAACTATGCCAACATCAAAACAAATATCTGGTCTAGTACAGAGCATTGCATACATGAGACTTCCAACTGCCGAGGCATATGGAACTCTACTCATGAATTGCTCTTCATGCTCATTCTTAGGAACTTGTTCCTTAGAAAGCTTGATTCCATGTCTGAAAGGTAACATACCTTTCTTGGAATCCTGCATGGAAGACCTAGACAAGATCTTGTCTATGTATGAAGCTTGGGATAATGCAATCGTTCTATTCTTTCTATCCCTTATTACTTGGATACCTAGAATAAAACTTGCTTCTCCTAAGTCCTTCATATCAAATTATTTTGCTAACCATTCTTTTACTGATGTCAATACACCTACATCGTTTCCAATGAGTAGTATATCATCAACATAAAGAATCAGGAAAACCAACTTGTCGCCCTTAATCCTTTTGTATACACAAGGTTCGTCAAGATTCTGAATAAATCCAAAACCTTTGACAGCTTGATCAAACCTTATGTTCCAGGATCTGGATGCTTGCTTCAATCCATATATGGATTTCTGCAACTTGCATACCTTTTCCATTTGGCCCTTTTCAATGAATCCCTCTGGTTGCATCATGTAGATGCTTTCGTCAAGACTTCCATTAAGGAAAGCTGTCTTGACGTCCATTTGCCAAATCTCTAGATCTAAAGATGCTGCAATGGATAAGAGTATCCTAATGGATTTAAGCATGGCCACAGGAGAGAAGGTTTCCTCGTAATCGATACCTTCTTTCTGTGTATACCCTTTAGCTACCAATCTAGCTTTAAAGGTTTCCACTTTACCATCCATACCTATTTTCCTCTTGTATACCCACTTGCACCCAATGGGTTTTATCCCTTTAGGCAAGTCTACAAGGGACCAGACTTTGTTATCGAACATAGATTCAATCTCGGATTGCATTGCCTTTTGCCAATGGCGACTATCAACATCCTCCATAGCTTCCTTATACGTGTAGGGATCATCGTCGTCCGGGAGATTCTCCACTAATTCTCCCAGACCGATGTATCTTTCAGGTTGTGTTCTAACCCTCCCACTACGATGAGGAATGGTGGGTTGTTGATCTTGTGTTGGATCGGAACTTACAATTGGGTTAGGTTGTGTAACCTCTCGTGGAATTGTATCTCCTGACATCTCATTCAGGACAATTCTACTTCTAGGCACAAAATCATTCATATAGTCCTTTTCCAGAAATTTAGCATTTGTCGAAACAAATGCTTTAAGATCTGAAGGACTATAAAAATAATATCCTTTAGTTTCTTATGGATACCCTACAAATATACATGTTTCTGAACGGGACTCCATCTTTTCTGTCTTTCCTTTTAACACATGCGCAGGACAACCAAATATCCTTAAGTGTTGTAAACTAGGCTTGCGCCCAGTCCACAACTCATGCGGTGTTTGAGGAACAGACTTAGATGGTACATCGTTTAGAATGTATATAGAAGTTTGTAAGGCATATCCCTAAAAAGAAATAGGAAGTGTTGAATAACTCAACATAGACCTAACCATATCCAAAAGAGTTCTATTTCTCCTTTCTGCTACCCCATTCTGTTGAGGTGTACCTGGTGCAGAAAACTGAGAAACGATCCCATTATCAATAAGATATTGCTGAAACTCACCAGATAGATATTCTCCACCACGATCAGATCTCAAGATTTTTATGTGTTTCTCAAGCTGATTTTCCACTTTAGCTTTGAATGCTTTGAACATGTCAAAAGCATCCGACTTATGTCTCATGAGATACACATAACCAAATCTCGAGTAATCATCCGTGAAGGTGATGAAGTACTCATATCCACCTCTAGCTTGAATGCTCATAGGTCCACATACATCAGTGTGTATCAATCCTAAACATTCAGTGGCTCTTGTACCTTTGGTAGAGAACGTCCTTTTGTTCATTTTACCTTCCAAACAAGATTCACAAGTTGGTAGATCATCAACCTTTAAGTCACTCAAAGGTCCGTCACATACCAATCTTTTAATCCTATTAAGGTTAATATGACCTAAGCGTAAATGCCAAAGGTAGGTTTCATCTGTTGATAATTTTACTTTTTTATGATTAGGTTCCGTTAATTCTGTGTCTAACGAGTGAGAGATATTTCTATACAAAAAGTATAGACCGTTTTCCAATGTACCTTGGCAAATAATTTTGTCATTCTTACTAATAATAAAGACTTTATTAAAAGTAACCGAATATCCAAATTTATTCAAACAAGAAACTGAAATTAAATTCCTCTTGAATTGAGGTACATAATAAACGTCTATCAAATCTAAATGCCTTCTAGAATCCAAATAAACTCTAATATCTCCCACTGCACTTGCAGACACTAACGTTCCATTGCCCAAGCGCAAATTGATTTCATTCTTACTCAGCTTTCTCCTTTCTTGGAACCCCTGCAAGGAATAACAAACATGATTAGTGGCTCCTGAGTCTATGATCCAAGAATCTGTAGAATCAGCCAAAAAACATGTTTCAAGATAATTAATATTACCTTGTTCCTTCTTGTTCTGGGACTTTGGGCAATTTCTTTTCCAATGTCCCTTTTCACCACAAAAGGAGCACTTCCTTTTAATCTTGGTTACTTTCAGGATCTCCTTCTTGGTAGGCCCAAGTTGCTTTTTCTTCTGTTGTTCCTTGACCTTTTGACGGGCCATAACAGTAGCAACTTTACCAACCATATGAATCTTGAAAGTTCTTAAAATACTCGAGGCGTGTTTATCAATATAAAGCTAGAGGGGGGGTGAATAGATTTTAACTATTATTACCCAATTTTCGCATGCAAGTCAATTTTACGAAAATGCCCCCACTAGTCAAAAATACATACAAGTGTAATATAGTGCGGAATTTAAATAACACTTGATGTATACGTGGAAACCCAACCACTGGGAAAAACCACGGGCTGTATAGTGCGCCACACTCGGAACTCGAAATCACTAATTGAAATGAAGTTTACAACCTATGTAGACCTCGTCTAACATTCCGGTCTGTAACCCCTCACTTCTACCCAGCGGGCCTTTATTAGCAACCCTATTCCAATTTGCTTGAGGCCTAAGCACTCTTAGCCTCAAGACTTACTTCTCTAAGAAGAGAAACAACCTATGTGAATATATATATGAATATTCAAATAACAAACAAGGCTAGGTAACCTTAGATGCTTATCTAGGATGATGATATAATCAATTTAATCAACCCTAGATATCAATTGCTAAATGACATGTCAAATAGCTTAGCTAATCAAGATTAATTAAAAACCTAATTAGCTATCACAAACAACACTCAATTAATTTTCATCACAAATAATCTCTAACTTGTATCTAGCATATAATCAAAAGCATACAAGTAATTAAAGAGATGTATTAATATGAAAAACACTAAAGTAATATGAAATTAGTGAAGAACATACCAAATAAGATGTGATGATTCAAAACCATGCATGGATCCATTCTATGAAGGCATAGAAGATCAAATATGAAATTTGATGCAAAAGGGAATTGATTTGAGTGTTTAAAGATAGGTTCTTGATTTGATTTTTTCTCAAAAATCTCTCTTGAAAGATTAGGGTTCTAAATGCTCAAGAAACTTATTCAGAGATTGAGAAAACAAGATATTTATAGACATCAAGAATTGGGCATGTGAAAAGACACTTTTGCCCCTGAAACGCACCGTTCGGCGGTTTCAATCGGCGGCCAGGCCGCCGATGACGACCGCTGAATTGAGCTCGTGAAGAACAGAGCATTAATGGCGGTTTCATTCGGCGGTTTCGCGACCGCCGATCCAACCGCCGAATCAAACCCGAGAGATTAAAATCGATCAGGTATGAACGGCGGTTTCGAACGGCGGTCGTGACCGCCGATCTTGACCGCAAAATTGCTTTAGACCAATCTGGACTGAAACGGCGGTTTCATTCGGCAGCCAGGCCGCCGATAATAACCGCCGATCACCAACAATGGTGAAAACCAAGGAGAAGCCAAGGGCATTCTCCATAGGCGGTCTTCGCGCGAAACCAAGCACTCATTAGTGCAAGCGCGGACGTTTCCGAACAATGTCGGGAAACGAATTATAAGGCACATATACACACAACAAGATATATCAACCAATGTGCTAGTGTGTAAAGTGACATGTGAAGAGATGCACATAAAAATAAGCAAGTATGCAATCATAGCAAGAATGCTAAGTGTGTGTGTGCTACTAAATCTCTTCAAAGAAAAACAAGCACAAGAGATTATACCTTTGGCGTGCTTGTATCTTGAGGTCATGGAAGGGCCTTTGATCTTCAACACTAAACACTTAGACTACCCTTACATTCAAAACCCCAACATGTGGTTTGACCACGAAATAAGCCAATCAACAAAACGGGAATCCTTACAAATCTGAGATTCATAATTAGGAGCAGGTGGTTTAGGAGTAGTTAGAATAAACTTATGTTTTTCACTTTGCAGCAACAACCCAATTTTCCTTTTCCATGTGACATAATTATCTCCAGTTAAAGTGTTATCTTTTAGGATGTTCATAAGTGATGGGGTCATGATTTCTGAATAAAACAAAACATATATAAGTAAATAATCATGTTAAAGCACTTTTAAATATTTATCTTGAATTAAATAAATAACTCAATCATAAAAATTCAACGGTGATCTAACACCCATAAATGTTACGTCTCCTTTGGGAGTTCGCACCATTTACTAGTTACACTAGGTCCCACCTAATTGTTAACAAAACAACCAGCGTTTTCAATTTTAGCCTTGCAATTTTACTGACAAGAACTCTTGGGAGGATATCAATAAAATTACATTGAGTGTGTTACCAAGATATCGACCCTCAATTTTCTCTCACGAAAATCCCTCCTTGGGGAGTAGATCTCGTTTGAGTCCATTGTCTAGTCTATCCTTGTAAGGAAGTATTGTAAGGATTCCCATTTATTAATTGGCTTGTTTCGTGGACAAACCACATGTGGGGTTTATTGTAAGGGTAGCTTAGGTATTGGTATTCAAGCTCAAGGCCCTTTCAAGACCTCATCTTGATAAGCACCAAAGGTAAATTTCTAGTGCTTACGTGCTTTGAAGAGATCTAGTTGCACACACACACTCATGCATAAATGTTATTCTTATATGTTGTGTGTTTTCATATGTGTGCATTCATAATTGTTGAATATCTCTTCATGCATGTTTATTTAATTGCATCTAATTTATTGAAATGCCATGACATGTTTAGGCATTAGGATGCAAAGTCATGAATTTTATTCATGCATGTTTGAATTGAGTGCATCTTGTTCAATGATAATGCCATGACATGTTAGGCATTAGGATGCATTCAATACCCACACTTGCACTTCATGATTAGTCTTAAGTGTGGTGTAATTCGTTTCCGTTTGTGTGATCGGAAACGTCCGCGCTTGCACGATGGTGTGCATGTCTTAGCGTGATGGTTGACCACTTGAGAAGGTCTCATCCTTCTCTTGGATAAGTGGTAGTTTTGGTTTGGTTGATTGGAGTAAGGTGTCTAGTTTCAAAAGATTGGATTTCAATGTTTTAAGTGTTTTCAAAACTGACCTTTGCATGGTCTTGTGACCATAACTGTTTACACAAAGCTTCAAAATGAGTTTTGAAAATTTCTGTACAAACTAGACACCCATACCTTTCCAACGGTATTTTATTCGTAATATTTCATGACCGTTTGGATTGGTTTTAAAATCTCCAAATTTACAACCAAAACAGGGCAACTCTGTTGTTGTCCGTTTCTGACCTTTGGTCACTCAATTGACCATAAATATTTCTACACACATCAAAATGTCATTCTATAAAAACAAGTAGAAAGTAGACATCCATACCTTTCCAACGATATATCATACGAAAGGTTTCGATGTCGTTTGGTCATGTTTTGAAGCGCTCGAATCTTGAGTCGCTGCACTGACGCGAGTACCGCGAAAATGCCCATAATTTTTCCATTTCTTCCAAAACGACATAGTTTCACTTGGGCATTATAAATACATAACTTTCTCATCATTTTGAGGGCAGAGCCACAAAATCAAACCCTAGAGAGAGAGGCTCCATATTCTTGAGAGAGAAAGAGAGACTTGAGAGAAAAAGCTTAAAGATTACATCTTTATCTCTCTAAACCCATTCCCACATGCACAAATCATCATCTAGGCATCATCTAGGTTCATCTAGCATGTGCTAATGCATGGGTCTTCTTCAACACACATGGTATGATTTGTTGAACACTTTTATCTTACATAATTAGTGTTTCTACTTATCAATTTTATCTCATTTATTACTTGTATGTGTTTAGATTAATTTCTACATACATGATTGAGATTATGTGTTGATTGGGTTATTTATGTTAGCTAGGTTTTCATGCCTATTTTATATCTAGCTAATTAATCTCATTATATGATTGAGATTATTTTTGATAGCTTAATTGATTAGGTCATTATTGCCTAAAAGCTATGCCATAAACATTCTTGTGTGATTTATTGATAACTAGGTTGATAGATTGTATTTTAATCAACTAGTTAATCTTTTGAATGTTTGTGGGTTATTTGTGATAGCTATTGTATTTAGGATTGGTCATCCTTAACATAGCTAAAGTTGTATGCCATGTCATATAGCTATTTTCATATCTAGGATTGATTTTATTGACATCATATAATCCTAGATAAGCATTTAGTGTTCCCTAGCATTACTTGCATATTTGGATATCTTTGCATATTCGCATAGGGTTTTGATCTCTTCGGAGAAGTAAGTCTTGTGTGATAGACCGGGATTAGGTCGGACACCGGGATTAGGTGGTCACATGAGCAAATTGGACTAGGTCCACTTTTACAGGCCTGCGGGTAGTGGTAGCGGGATATTGGCCGGGATTAGGCCGTCAAACCTGGATTAGGTTGTATACGCTATCACAATTAGTGGATTCGAGGTTCGAGTGTGGCGCACTTACCAGCCCGTGGTTTTTCCCTGTTGAGGGTTTCCACGTAAAAACCAAGTGTCATTTATATTTCCGCACCTTTACACTTGATTTATTGTATTGACTAGATTGGGGTATTTTCGTAAATTTGACTAAACGCGAAAATTGGGTAATAACGATTAAAATCTATTCACCCCCCCTCTAGATAGTTTTATACACACCGTTAATTTGTTTCAAGTATGTTGCTAAATTCCATTCATGGACGCCCCTTGGGGGATTACCAATAAATAATTAAGCTCAACTAACCTTGGAGGCCATAGGTGTTACAAAAACACCTTCTCCCACTCAATTATTTAAGGCGTGTGATTAAATCCCATAGAATGATTTACCAAGTTATCTAGATGCCAATTTAGATACCTAAATCATTCAATGCATGTTCATACCAAAAGAGATATATGAGTGGCACTCCTATTCTATATGTCATGTTATCATACAATAACAAATATTGTAATATTTAAGCATAAATTAAATAGCAACAATTTTGGCCCATCCTAGAAAAACAAGTAAATTACAATTGTTTAGGAATACAAGATCTTCAAGCGGCCCATCAACCATACACTCATCCTTCGGCCCAAACCCCATGGGCGTGCACAACCCACAACCCCACAAAGGGGCTGCTGTGCGCAGCCCATGAAGACTCCCAGGGCTGCCGTGCGCAGCCCACCAAGCTTGGGCTTGCCATGCGCAGCCCAATCCACTCCTAGGGTGCGCACGGTGCTCGTTCTCGGTTCCGGTTGCTTCGTTTTCCTTCGTGTCTTCGAATCTTCAATACTTGAACATAGTACAGCAGTATAAAATAATAAATACTGCAGTATTAATTATTATTATTATTTTTTTTATTCACTGCAGTACTTTTACACATAAAATACTGCACTAAAACTTAATAAATAAATAAAAAACTGCTGCAGTAATAATAAAAAAAATACTGCACATATTAAAAAAAATAATAATAAAACCTAGCAACTACCAAGAAGGAATTATGGCGATGATAGACCACCCTTCTTGTTACAATTCCATAACAAAAATACATTGAAAATCTAGGACCAAAATCGAGCAAAAACAATCCACATAAAACATATATAAATCCATACATCACATGTAATTATATATGCGAATACCTAGAGTGCCATCTCTTTATAAACATGCATAATCACAATAAAAAGAAATAGATCCACGTATATATACGTTAATTAATTAAAAGGGTTCAACCTAGGCTCTAATACCAATTGTAGGGAAAAATACCGTAGTACACGCAGCGGAAGCGAGACTAAAAATAGATTTAGTGACTTTTAAAAAAAATTTCCTTTTATGAACCTTAAACCCTTTAATCAATTAAACATATATATTATCTAACAAAAGAATAATACCTTTTGTCGCGTGATCCGATTGACTTACGTCGATGGTAATCCGCAAGATCTTCAATCCTAGCACGAACGTGGATCACCTAGGAGCGTGGTCTCCCTTTTCTTTGAATTGCAAACCTGTGAATGGATAAACAAACTTTTCTTTTCTTTGTTAGTCTCAAAAACAATCAAAAGAAATACCAAGATTATTCCGGTCACTTTTGAGTTCTCAATCTAATGATCGAAACTCGCGTGAACCTAGATCGATGTTGTATACACAAGCTTATTGATGATTAAGCAAATAGTATACCATCAAGGAATAATCTAACACTCTTTTATGTTTTAGAAGAATAAAATAATCTATCTATGAATTGAGAAGAAGAAGAAATTTGTATCAAGAACACATGTGGTGGCCGAATTCTATAAGAGCACTTATATAGGTGGCCAAATTTTCTTCTCTTCTTTTACTTAGGGTGGCCGAAAATCATAACCTAAAAGGGACTAGGGTTGCCGCAATTCTCAAGCCCAAAAGAGTTTGTATTGCACCCTAATTCCTATTTAGTTCAAGACTTTAAACCCTAATTTAATTCATAAAACTTTTATTCCTTTATTTGACTAAATAAAAAAGACTTCTTATTTGATTAAATAAATAAAATTAATTATTTATTTTCTTACCAAATAAGTCTTTTACTTTTAGTATACTACCAACAATAGTATAACACTAGGTATCATATTTCCTAATCAGAAAAGATTTGTTTCTTAATTAAACAATTAATTAATAAATTAATTAATTCTTATTTAATTAAAACAATGAAAACAAAATAATATCTTAGGTTAAAAATTTAACCTTGCCGCCCCACATAAAATAATTGGGCCAAATATTATTTTCTTATTTCATTTAATCCATTGGACTTTAAATAAAAAGCTCACATGTGAACCAGACCTATTCTTACTAAAAGAAACAAGCCCACATGTCTTTCATTAATATATTAATATAATTGAGCAGCCCATTACATAAATAATGTGCAAATTATATTCTTAATATATTAAATGCAATTCTAGATGGACCCTTAAATTGGTCCGGTAGAATATATCAAGTGATCCATGCAAGTCCGTGTGGATTGGGGATCTTGGCGGGCCATCTAAATTTAAGCTTCAATAGACATAACCTAATCACAATCAACAAATGATTCACTTAGGTTCGATCCATTAATTTTAACTCATTCCACTAAAGAGCTAAAACTGAACTCTTAAATAAAGATAGAAAAGGAAGATGCTCCTCATTCATACCCTAGACAATCATATTGGAGATAGTGTATCCTCGTGATTAATATCAGTAATCGCCAAGAGTTCATAGACCGCCTATAACTCTCCAAGTTACCATATTTACTCATATGACCACGTTTTGAACTTGGATATTTTGACTTGTCCAGAAGCCATGTTTTCAATAGACACTATCGAAAACTCAACGTTGAGATTTAATATCCAATTACCTCAAAACATCCATATGATGATATTATATTCTCATTTAATAAATGGAGCCACGATGTCCATATCTATAAATGAAGTCCTCTATCGATTAACAAATGAATATCACCAAACTATCGAGGATAGACTATGCGATATAATCGTACTCATTGATAACTCAAATGATATCACTTGCAACCATAAGTCCATCATTTATCTCATGATTAAGATAGACTCTCCGATTGTCTTGATAATGAAAAGACTATTATCTATTGACGGTTATAGATAAAGTATTTCATTGTGATCCAGTTCAATACACCCAGTGCACTAGATCCTTTTGCTCGAAGACACTCTGATGATTTTAGACTCATCATATCTCATTTGATCCCACTCAAATGCTAGCAAAAGAATTCTACAACTTTAACAAGATAAAGGTGCCCAACCTTTAACTTAAGTTGTGAACATTATTCAAGACTAACTAAAGAATTGTGTCTACCACATACATATCCAGATATACGAACAATTCTTCTTTTCTCATAGTCTTTAGACCTTATGATTATTTACTTTGACAATTATAATATTAAACTATAAATGCTATACGATTTGTTAAACCAGAAATCACTTTATTAATATGAAAAAGATTGTTAATTACAACATTACACTCTTGCTATTGAGCATAATCCTAACAGTTAACCACCTAAAATGGCGGGGACCAAAAAAGAATTTTCCATTAACTTTAAGAAGAAAGCCGGGATGCAAAGTAGCAACGGGAAAAATATCCGGGTACCCCGTTTGCTAGCTGACGGGCAAGAGTAGGAGCTTCTACCTACCCCGGTCAGGTCCAAAATCTCTGGAACCAAGAAAGCACTAGGAAGTCGTAAAGAGAAGGGCTCTAGAGACACAACCGTCATAAGATCATGGCACCCAGCTACCCCGAGCACCCCAATGCCCGAGTATCCTGGTACCCTGTTACTTGGGACCCCGATAGCTGCAAACATAGTTTTAGGAGGAGTAAGAGGGACGCGGGGTACCTGGAGTACCCCGACCAGCAAAACTCATGACGTACATATAACAAGATAAATACAAGAGTCCTAGTACACCGACCTCGAAGAGCAGACCGCATACAAAAGCAGACATTTAAACGTCACCGTTCAAGATAGAAACTTAAAGTCACAACGCGGCATTTCATTCCCGCCATAGAGAATTTTATTTTAAATAAGAGTCAACTTATTTGGAACCGAGAAAGAAGGAACCACCTGATCTTTTGGGATCAGTGTCTCGATGAGTTCGTTAAACTTCAAAGGAAGACCCGTGCACCACGGAAACCCTAGACCGAAGTTCTAGGAGTGCTCAGCAAGAAAGCGGGCCTATATAATGATGATACGTTCATAGGAAAAAGGGATCGAAACCCTACTTCACTTTTCTACTTATCGACAGGCACGAAAAGCTCCATCTCCATTGCTCCTATATATGTATTATTTTTCCCATGCTGTAATATTGATATTCCAAATACCAAGTTGTAAAGATCGTACCTAGATCGACATATTTATCAACAGTCTTTCTGCTTTATACTTCCACCATATAAGAAATTTATCTATCTTACGATTCACACCTAACATAACACTTGATTTACGAGAATCGGCAGGGTATCAGGCCACTAAGTACCTCGCTACCCCCAATCAACCCCGATCTGGGTCCGTTACAAGTAGGTAATTATCGTACCCAGCGGAGTCCAAAGAACTAGCGGGATATCGGGGTATACTGCATCCCGCTAGCCCAGGTCTAATCAGATCCAGGTTCTTCATAAACCGTTAATTTGAAATTGCATCCCGGTGACAATTTTGGGTTAACAGTTGTATTATCTCTTCTTAGCGCTCATGTTTAAAGAAGAGAGTATGTCAGAGATATGAAAGAGGGAGATCGTTGAGGCCCCCAAAAAATGAGGAAAGGTTGTTACAGCACCAGCAAAGAAGAAACTGGATAAGGTTGTGAATCCTTTGTTTGAGAAGCGCCCTAAGCAATTTGGTATTGGAAGGGCTTTGCCTCCAAAAAAAGATCTTCACCGTTATGTTAAGTGGCCCAAGGCTATTCGTATCCAGAGGCAGAGGAGGATCCTCAAGCAGAGGTTGAAGGTGCCACCTGCTTTGAACTAGCTCACCAAGACTTTGGACAAGAATCTCGCTACAAGCTTGTTCAAGTTGCTTCTCAAGTATAGGCCTAAGGACAAAGCTGCCAAGAAGGAACGTCTTTTGAAGAGAGCTCAGGCAGAGTCTGAAGGAAAGACTGTTGAGGCTAAGAAGCCCATTGTTGTGAAATATGGTCTTAACCATGTTACATACCTTATTGAGCAGAATAAGGCACAATTGGTTGTCATTGCTCATGATGTGGAACCGATTGAGTTGGTTGTTTGGCTTCCAGCCTTGTGCAGGAAGATGGAGATCCCTTACTGCATCGTGAAAGGGAAATCACGTTTGGGATCGATTGTCCACCAGAAGACAGCCTCAGCCTCAGCCTTGTGTTTGACCACTGTCAAGAATGAGGATAAATTAGAGTTTAGCAAAATCCTGGAGGCCATCAAGGCAAACTTCAATGACAAGTATGATGAGTACAGAAAGAAGTGGGGAGGTGGCATTATGGGCTCCAAATCTCAGGCAAAAACCAAAGCCAAGGAAAAAGTTCTTGCCAAGGAAGCTGCTCAGAGGATGAACTAGGATTTTTGTTAGTCTTAGCTGTGACCTTGATTGGGTTGAGTTCATGTTGTTTCATTGTCAGTCATATATACTTAAAAATCGCCATGTAGTTTTGTTTTCATGTGCTTGCACTAGTAGTGTTGTGCCTTTTAATTTGAATAACATTTATGAGTTTGCATGATATCATTGCATTTGCGTGATATTATTGCAGCAATGTCACCATTTAGTTAATTTAACTCCCAGTTTTGCTTAAAAAAAAAAAAAAAAAAATCTCTTCTTAGCGAACTAAGTCTTGTGTTGTGATTGGGATTAGGTTGCTTAAATTGCAAGCAATTGGACTAGGTCCACTTATACCAGGATTAGGTAGGTGTGTGATTATATATCGGGATTAAGTTGTAATCTTTAACACATTTAGTGGATTCGAGGTTCGAGTGTGGTGCACTTACTAGCCCGTGGTTTTTCCCGTGAGGGTTTCCACGTAAATATCAAGTGTTATTTACATTCCGTACCATATTACACTTGTTATATAAATTGACTAGTTAGGGGCATTTTCGTAATCTTGACCATACGCAAAAATTGGGTAAAATCGGTTAAAATCTATTCATCCCCTCCCCCCCTCCCTCCCTCCCCCTCTAGATTAATATCATACACCCCGAGTATTTGTTTCAATTGGTATCAGAGTAGGTTCCCATATATACTTAGGTGATCCTTGCTCATGTTGGTGTGTTTTGCATTTTGTGTGATTTTTGATCATTCATACATTTGCATTCATTTCATTCATTCATAAACACTATGAGTGAAAATGGTGGAAATGGTGGTGGCAACGAGGGTGCTTCTAGCATAAGGCCTCCACTTCTTACCGGGTTAAATTATGCCTCTTGGAAAGGCAAGATGGAGTCGTACATATGTCAAATCCATGACCGGGCTTGGATGGCGGTTGAAGACGGCTACACGTCACCTATGATGACTCCTACGGGTGGAGGAAAGGATGTGCTCAAGCCTAAGGCGCAATGGAATGTGCAAGAGTTTGAGTCATCAAAATTGGAATAGGAAGGTGATGATGCATGCCATCCTATGTGCAATGGATGAAAATCAATATAAGTTGATTCAAAACACTAGGATAGCTAAGGAGGCATGGGACATCCTAGAGGTTGCACATGAGGGAACCAAAGTTGTAAAGGACTCGAAGCTTCAAGTTCTCCAAACGCAATTCGAATTGCTTAGGATGGATGAGAATGAATGCTTCAACGACTTCGAAGTAAGGTTGATGGACATTGTGAACCAAAGTCATCAACTTGGTGACCTATATTCGGATAGGAGAATCAAGCAAAAATTTATGAGATCTCTCCCCGATAGATTTGAGTCCAAGGTGACGGCTTTAGAGGAGAATAGAACATTCAAGGATATGAAGCCGAGTGAGGTGATTGGAAGACTTCTAGCTTATGAGTCTAGGAAGAGTCCTACCTCCACACCTCCTAAAAAGCAAAAGGGAATTGCTTTGAAAGCCTTCAAAGTTGAGAAGGAGGAGAATGATGACTCGGACGAAGAAATGGCCTTGTTGATGAGAAGGTTCAAGAAATTCTACAAGTCTGAGAAGAAGGGTTTTGGATCCAAGGGCTAAGACTTGAAGAAAAAGACTCCATTCAAGAAGTTTGAGCCTAGACAAGAGAAGACCGAAAGGAAAGGGGTCTGATGCTTTGAATGTGGTGGGATAGGTCACTTTACCCCCGATTGTGCTAATCACATTAATAAGAAAAAGGGAAAAGTGATGGTTGCCACATGGAGTGGAAGTGATGACTCCAATGAGGGAGATGAGTCTTCGGATGATGAAGAACTCATGGCTAACTTCATAGCCTGTGCTTTCTCCCATAAAAGCAAAGGTTCTAGTGAAGAAGAGAATGAGAGTCAAGTGGAAATTGACTCAAGTGATGATTGCTCTTCATCATAATCCACAAATGGTAATGTGGATATGATGGATCTCAAAGACTACATGGAGAAATTTGAGAGTTCAAGGTTAAAGAACAAGAGAGAAATTAGGAGGTTAAAGGAAGAAAACCTAGATCTCTCAACACAAGTTGACCATTTAAGTGAAGAAGTGGTGAGATCCATGGAGAGTGAAGATAAGGTAAGAAAGGAATTAGACTTATCTAAGAGGAGTGAATAAGGGTTAAAGAGGGAACTTGAAGTTGCTAGAGAGTTGATGACCAAGATGGACTCTAGCACTAAAAAACTTGATTACATGTTAGATGTTGGAAAGATCAAGGCCAAGTGACAAAAGGGGTTGTTAACCGCCAAAAATGGCAGGGATCAAAGAAGAATTTTCCATCAGCTTCGAAAAGAAAGTCGGGGTAGAAAGCAACAACGGAAGAGGTATTCGGATACCTCGCCTACCTACAGAAGGGCCAGGGTATGGATATCTGCCCACCCCGTCCAGGCCCAAAACCTCAAGGACCCAGAAAGTACCAAAGAAACCCAAAGACAAAGCCCCGGCGACTCCACTATTATAAAATCCTAGTGCTAGTTGGCCTCCAGATACCCCGGTATCCCGATACGCTCTAACATAATTCAAGAAAGACAAGAAGAAGGTGAGGTGCTTAAGTATCCCGATCCACCAGAAGCTAGTAGCAGACACCTAGTAAATCCCAGTACTTTGACCCCGCCAAAAATGAGAAGCAGGTACTCCGAACAGCAAACCGAAAAGAAAGACAAACATTAAACGCCATCGTTTGAGGCAGAATATTACATGCATTCCCGCCATTCAAGAGTCCCGTTCAAAGGGGGGTTAACTCTTTCAGTTTAAAAAGGAATCTCTGGATTATAGGGATCAAGACCTCGACGAATTCGGGGATCGCCAATGAAAGACCCGTAGATTGCTAAAACCCTAGACCGAAGTTCTAGAAGTGCATGGCAAGACATGGACCTATATATTCGTTGCATGATCACAGAGGAAAGAGGGACCGAAAACCCTACTTCATATTTTTTCCACTTATCGACAGACATGAAAGCTGCATCGCCATTGTCTATCAAGTTTAGCCTGCCTTTGTTCATGTAACGATAGTTTTGCTAAAGACTGATTGTAACCTTACTATGTGTTTATTCTGAATAAAATAAGTCAAGTATTCAATCTACCATATGTTCGATTTCTTACTACTATTATACACTATTCTTAGTGAATTTTTAGGAAGCCAAAGGTATCGAACTACCTGATACCTCTTCGACCAAGATCTACCTCGATCCTGGTCCCCCTTGAATTGTTAATTGGAAATATCACCCCAGTGACAATTTTTGGTTAACACTTGTTAACCCAAAATTGTCACCGGGGTCCAATTTAGAATTAATGGTATGTGATGGACCCGGATCTAATTAAACTTGGGCTAGCGGGATACTCTATACCCTGGTATCCCGCTGGGTATCGTGAGTTCGATATTCCGATGAATACAAGTAATGAGATGGACGAGTTTCTTATATGGTGGATATATGAAAGCTGAAAAGCAGTTTATATGTATGTATATATATGTGGATATGAAATACGATTTCTTACAACCCGGTATTTGAACTATCAGTATTATAATATGGAAAAGAAATAAAGTCTGAAGGAGAACGATGGAGATGGAGCTTTTCGTGTCTGTCGATAAGTAGAAAAAAGTAAATTAGGGTTTTTTCCCCCTTTCCTATCAACATATCATTCGTATATATAGGCCCGCTTTCTTGAGCACTCCTAGAACCTCTGTCTAGGGTTTCAGTGATACACCGGTTTCCCTGTGAAGTCTCTCCAAATTCATTGGGGAAGTCATCCCAAAAGATCAGGTGATTCCTTTTTTCTCGGCTCCTAATCAGTTGACCCCTATTTAAAATAGGATACTAAAAGGAGGGAATGAATGCTGCGTTGTAGCTTTTATCTTTAAACGGTGACGTTTAGTATCCGCTTTAATATGTAGTCTGTTCTTCGGGGTGCCCGCCTCCTGCTTCAGCGGGGTCAATCTATCGGGATCCTGGTATATGTCTTGCCACGTGCTTGTCACGTGTTTCGCTGGTTGGGGTATCCCAGGTACCTTGTGACACTCACGCTCCTTTAAAAGCGATGTTCACGGATATCGGGGTTTCAAGCAGCGGGGTACCAGGATATTCGGGTATCGGGGTACTCGAGGTAGTTGGGTACCAGGATCTCGTGATGGTTGTATCTTTTAGGCCCCCCTCCTTTTATCCTTTGGCTTCCTAGTCCTTTTCTTGGTCCCGGGGATTCTAGACCGGGGTGGGTTGAGGCTCCCTTCTTTAGCCCATCAACTAGCAGGCGGGATGTCCGGACATCTTTCCATTTCTACTTTGGATTTCGACTTTCTTCTCAAGGCTTGTGAAAAATTCTTTTTTAATCCCTGCAATTTTTGGCGGTTAATAGAAGTCCCCCCTGACTTGAACACCGGTATCTTGCTGGGGTTGGAGTTAGGATTCCCGGGTCCGTTTGAAGGATTTTTTGCCTTGTCTGTTTGTCTAGGTCTCGTCTGGCTGTCTTCGTAATCGAAGGGGGGAAATCTTCCTTTGAAAAGGTGGTATTTAATAATAACCCATATGTCTGATAACGATTGCTTCTTAAATTTAAATTGGCCGTTTTCGGCACGGATTTTTTGGAGTTGTCCTCGAGCACGTCTCCAGCCATTAATCTCTATTTCCTTTTAGGTTTCGGTAACCGCCCTTCCTCTGCCTATAAACTGTCCTCTCTCCCCCTCTTTCGTTGTTATGTTTCTCTTGCCTTTCAGAAATCAAGAACCGAAATCTTCTCTTTCTTTTGAATCTTTCCTTTTCAATAATGGCATCTCCCTCTAAGCTTCCTATCTCTACTCAAGATGTTCCTTCACCTTCTATGCCTGCTCCCTTAGGTTCTCCTTCTGTCTCTTCGTTTTTTTCCGGTAGCCAGAAGGAGGATTCAGCAGCGAGTTCACAGTCGATCAAGGGAAAGAAGCGTAATCGTGGTGATGGAGATGTTACTGGAGGTGGTATCACGTCCCAGCGTCGCCGCTCTATGAGGAATCCCTGAACAGGGTCGGGTTTTCGTAATGAACCTGAGAATCCGATCCAGATAACGGATGAAGATGAGGCTGCTGGCGTTGATGATAAAAAAGATGAGGCAGGCGACCTTCTTCCTATGGATTCTTTGGGAATTCTTGTTGGGCCCCTCCCTTCTTTCGGTAAAAGCGGCGTAATCCCGGACTCGGTCTGTACTGCCGATACTTTAGCCCGGCTCAAGAAGGTTTACAGGATCCCGGATGCTATCCGTCTTTCCCTTCCTCACCGGGGGTACGATGTGTACTCTCCCCCTATAGGTTGCCTGCTACTCCACGTGGCCGCCTTTGAGTGCGGCGTTCGGCTTCCTCTTCACCCCTCCATTAGTAGGTTGCTTGTTGCTTTAGGACTGACCCCGTTACAAATTTCACCAGGATTCTGGAAGAACTTGACAGGGTTCCTGGTACTTTGGAGGGAGCAGTGTGAAAAAGACGATGTCGAGAAGGAACCTAGCTTCGACGATTTTTGCTATATTTTTCAAATAATGAGCATGGCTCCTCGGGTCCAATTCTACCTGAGATCCAAGAATAAGTTGCAATTCGCTGTTCCTGGAACGAATGTGAAATTCGTCCCGCCCTGGAAGGACGAGTGGGTTGTAGTCGAAGGTGATTGGGGTCAGTCGGTATATCTGAATGGGGTCAAACACTTGGTTCCTATTCGCTTTTCTCCACAAGATAAGTGGAACACGGCTGAGCTTTCCATTGAATCCAGCCAGATCCTTTTGAAGATTCAAAGTAGGAACTATGTCAACCCGTAGTATCCCACATGTGATCCATTTGAAGGTGCCCGGCTGGAGCGGTGTCTGCGGATATCTTTTGCGCAACCAGGTATGCCTTGCCCCTTTCTCTTCCTCCCTTCTTTCTCTCTTTCTTCTTACTAATGGTTCCTCTGACAGTTTCCGCTATTCCCCTTCCCTCTTCGTTTCTATCAGGAATGATACGTCCGGATTCCCCTCCTACCAATTCTCCTAATCCTTCTTCAGTCGGTGCTGGAGTTGCCTCGATATCCCCGCCACTTGCGTCTACTCCTCCTCCTGCCCTTGCGGGGTCGGCTCTAGTTTCACCTTCTTCCCTTCCGGTAAAGACCGCAGCTCGCCCATCTTTAAGCGAGATGTTGGCGCGAGCTGCCAAGACTAAAGTTTCACTGCTCCTTGCTTCGAAGAAAATGTCCCAGCTAGCCGTTGTCCCTCTTGCAACAATGGTCGCTCCTCTTCCCCCTTCCTTTAATGCTTCAGCCCAGCTTCCTGCTAGAACGGAGAAAATAAAGGGGGACGCTGCTCCAGTTATTACTTCCGCCGATCTCCCTTCCGGGTCGGGGTCACAAAACCATGATCAGGAGGAGATCATTTCTAAGTTCGCTGTTGCTTGTTCCAATGGGGGCTTGCAGTCCATGTCCTCTCTCCCGATTGATATCTTAGCGTCAAAAGGGGCGTCATTTCTTGCCGAGGTGCATTGGGTCCCTTCAGCTTGTTGTATGCAGATTCCCCTTCTCTGTTTCATATCTTCTTTATTTATTTTTGCAGGGTTTCAAATTCGTCCTGGCCATGGGGCAGCAAGCGATCATCCTAAAAGAAGCCAATCTGGCTCTCTAGGCAAAAATGGAGGAGGCTAGGAACAATTTAGCCCGGGCTGAGGAGAGCGTTTCTTCCTTAGTTCAGAAAGCCTCCGATTCTGATGCTGACAGGGAGGCGGCCTTGATGGACCTGAAACGGGTGACTCATGCTTATGACGTGGAAGTCACCATATCAAATCGCCGCTGTAATGATAGGGAGACCGTTAAAGCGGAGATGACTGTTCTTTTAGACGACCACAGGGCCCTTCAGGTTTCTATGGACACCTTAGAGTCTAAGGTGGATTCCTCCTTCGGGGATGGGTACTTTACTGCTTCATACGAGGTTGCCAAGGCATTTCCCCCTCCCTTTGACTTGCAAAACACTCTTAACTAGGATCGTGATTTGATCATGGCTCAAGCTGCCCAATTCGAAGACCCGGACCAGGGAGGTCCTTCCTATGCAGCCATTGCTTCTAAATTTATGGAGAAAAGTACCTGAAGTCCCTTGGTTTCTCCAACTGATTTGTTACGAGATTCCGTGCCCCTGACTGACGAGATAGGTCTTCCCCCTGGAATAGTTGTAGCCGATGTTGAAGAAGTTCATGATGCCACTGATGACGAAAGGGCTGACGAAAAAGGTGGGTTTGGATAAAGACCAACGGCGGAGAAAAACTTAGTTTTCTTTATTGTTTTCCCAGCTACATTGATATTTTTTTTTTTTGTAGCCTGAACATGGGAACTGGGTATCCCCATTGATTAATTAAAATTCTTTTCCAATATTCGGTGATGTCATTCTTGGATGATGGTTCCTTGGTTTGTTGAGCTTTCCTGACGAGTATTTTTGTGTAAGTAGAGGGCCCGTCTTGATCTGAAGTCCTTAATCTGGGTGACTTCAATCAGTCTAACAGGATGGGATGTTTTTGCTTGATGCTTTATTAGTAAATCCTGGTAGGTAACCGAGGTTGCCCTAGTATCAGGTCTCTCTTACTGAGATACGGTGATGTAATGAAACGTAGAGTCATGCATCCTGATGGATCATCTTGATTCCTCTGGCTACCCGTTTGGGTAGTCAACTAAGGTTTACCTTGGTGCTTGATTAATCCTGGTGGCGTTTGGTTAATCCTGGAGTGGGTAATTCCCCGTCCGAGGCTTCAGGAGGTCTATATAGACTCTCCTGGTCTTGGTTAAACAAAATCTGGCAGACGACTACGCCTCTTATGCTCTTAAGCACCAGATTCTTCCTGAAGGGGGGTATTCCCCGACCAAGGCAGCAGGAATGCCATGGGGCTCTTCCTGGTCTTGAGGCGAAAAGGATGGCGAAAAACTTCATTTAGGCGTACTTCGGAGAAATCCGTGGAAAGAAAAAAACTGACTTTATTGATTCTCAAAGTGAGTACAAAGCAAAAAGGAAATTGGGGTATGCGTATCAGCAGTGTACCCTCCGTGACATATTTCTTCCTTTAAGAACTCCTAAGGGTAAAACCTTTTGAGATGATCGGCATTCCAAGTATGATCCACCGAGTAACCATCCATATCTTCTAACTTGTATGCTCCCCTGCGTACCACTACTTTTATCAAGTATGTACCTTCCCAATTAGGGGCTAAAACCCCGTCTGACCTCCTCCGGGTATTCTGGGTCACTTTCCTGAGGACTAAGTCCCCTTCTTTGAAATTTTGAGTTTTTACCCTTCTATTAAAACATCGGGCTATCTTATGCTGGTAGGCCGCTACCCGCTCGGCCGCTACCCGCTCGGCCGCCTTATCTTGCTTCTCTTCAAGGAGGTCTAAACTGGCTCTTAACTTCATCTCGTTTTCTTCCAACTCAAAGTGCTGGACCCTAAAAGATGTTAACCGGTGTTCGATGGGCGAGACGGCCTCCGTTCCAAAAGCCAGAGAGTAAGGAGTTTCCCCAGTCGCGGTCATTTTCGTAGTCCGATACGCCCAAAGGACATTCGGAAGCTCATCAACCCATCCTCCCTTCTTCTGTTGGAGCTTCTTTTTGAGGAGCTTCTTGATAGTCTTGTTAGTGGCCTCGACCAATCCATTAGACTGAGGATGAGCTACTGAGGCTAGGCGTAAATCTATACCTCTTTCTTCGCAGAAAAACCTGAAGTTGGCATTGTCAAACTGTTTACCAAGATTGGGGATTATAGCCATCGGGGTACCGAATCTACAAACGATATATTCCTTGACGAAGCTCGTGGTATTGGCTTCAGTTATCTGGACCAAGGACTTTGCTTCCACCCATCGAGTGAAGTAGTCTATGGCTACTACCACGTGCTTAGCCTGGCCGGGTGCGGTAGGAAGTGGCCCGTTTAAATCCAGCCCCCAGATATCGAAGGGATAAGGTGTGCTGATCGAAGTGAGTTTTTCTGGGGGCAAATGGTGTAGATCCGCAGTCTTCTGGCAAGGCTCGCAGGATTGTGCATATTTTTTGGAGTCCTGATGGATAGTGGACCAGTAGTATCCCATTCTGAGAACTTGATACGCCAACCTCTCTCTTGCAACGTGATTGCCGCAATCTCCTGAATGTACTTCGTCCAATGCCTATTTGGCGTCATCCGGGTGCAAACATCGTAGCAAAGGGAGTGATTTTCCTTTGCGATAGAGGTGTCCCTCTATCAGACAGTACCGGGTTGCAATCCTCTTAAGTTTACGCGCCTGGTCCGGGCTCTCAGGGAGCGCACCGCCTTGCAGGTAATCGGCAATGGGATCCATCCAACAAGGCAGACGAGTGACCGGGTTAATTTCTAGTCCTGGGGTCGTGCTAGGTCGTGGTATCAACTGGAGTGGTATCCCTTTAGGTAATGCCCTTCCTCCTGTTGCCGCTATCTTGGCTAGGACATATGCTCGGTGATTTTTCTCTCGAGGGATTTGTTCCAACCTCAAGCCCCTAAACTTCATAGCTGCTTCTTGGACTTTCCGGAGGTACGCTATCATGTTGTCACCTCTTGCTTGATACGTGCCGGATACCTGGTTGATTACCAGCTGGGAGTCGCTCCTTACTACGAGATACTCAACTCCTTGCTCTGTTGCAACCTTCATTCCTACCAACAGGGCTTCATACTCTGCCTCGTTATTGGTGACTTTGAATTTGAACCTAAAATAGTGGCTGCATTCGATCCCTTCGGGGATCGATCAGAATGATCCCAGCCCCGCATCCGTGTAGATTTGAAGAGCCGTCTGTATACAGGGTCCAAATCCTGCTGTCCGTCGGCCATTCTGGAGCTTCCGGATCCGTGTCTGGAACTGTAGAAGGATCCGAGTGAGGAACTATGCTGAATTTTACAATAAAGTCGGCCAGGGCTTGTGCCTTGATTGTTGTCCTTGCCTTGTATCTAATGTCATACTGGGTGAGCTCCAGAGCCCAAAGAACCAACCGGCCTGATACATCCGGCCTTTGAAGGAGCTGTCTCAAGAGTTGATCTGTTACCACTGCAACAGTGTGAGCTTGAAAATAAGGCCGAAGTGTTCTAGCTGCGGTGACCAATGCAAAGGCCAACTTCTCCAGGATAGTGTAGTTTTTCTCAGATTTTGACAAAGCCCGACTCACATAGTAGACTGGTCTTTAGATTCCATCATTGCACTCCTTTACCAAAGCTCCACTGGTTGCGGTCTCTGACACCGCCAGATAAAGTTGTAGTTCTTCCCCTGGGGCGGGCTTAACCAATAGAGGTGGACTGGCTAGATACTCTTTCAGGGCCCAGAACGCTTGTTCACTCTCGTGATCCCACTTCATGTTTTTTCCCTGCTTGATGATTTTGAAGAAAGGTAGGCATTTATCTGTGGACCTCGATACGAAACGGTTCAACGCCGCTACCCATCCAGTCAGCCCCTGAGCTTGTTGGAGAGTATTTGGAGACCCCAGCTCGATGATGGCCTTGATCTTTTCGGGATTGGCTTTGATCCCTCTCTCATGCACCATGAAGCCAAGGAACTTTCCCGCTGTTACCCCAAAGGCGCATTTAGCTGGATTTAACCTCATCTGATTTTCTTTGATTATTTGGAAAGTCTGTCGTAAGTCTTCGGGGTGTTGATGGGCTACTTGAGATTTGGTGATCATGTCATCTATATACACCTCCATAGACTTCCCTATCAACGGTTTGAATAATTTGTTTACCAAGCGTTGATACGTGGCTCCTGCATTCTTGAGGCCAAAAGGCATGACTTTGTAGCAGTAAAGACCTTGCCCTGTGATGAAGCTGGTCTTATCCTAATCGGCGGGGTGCATCATGATCTGGTTGTATCCCGAGAAGGCATCCATGAAACTTAAGAGTTTGTTCCCCGTGGTAGAATCGATCAACTGGTCGATTTTAGGAAGGGGAAAGCTATCCTTTGGGCATGCCCTGTTGAGATCAGTATAATCCACGCATATGCGCCACTTTCCATCGGCCTTGGTTACCATGACCACATTGGCGATCCATTCGGGGTAGCGGGATTCTTTGATGAATTTAGCTTTCAAAAGCTTGTCCACCTCTTCCTGTACCGCGGTGTTCCGTTCCGTGTTGAAATGTCTTCGTTTATGTTTGACTAGCTTGACTGTGGCGTCCATTTCCAGTCGGTGAATTGCTAGGTTAAGAGGGATTCCCGGCATTTCGTCGTGGTTCCAAGCAAAGATGTCGTTGTATTCTTCAAGAAGTTCCACCAATCTTCTCCTGACCTCGCTATCCAGTGCACCTCCTATTTTTACTAACTTAGCTGAGTCACCTTTTCTAATCTGGATTTCTTCTAATTTTTCTGTGGGGTGTTGAAATTCCTTTAAGCAATATAGTGTAATATATACCTAGAGGGGGGGGGGGGGGGGGGGGGGGGTGAATAGGTATATGCCCAAATTCTTCCAAATTCAAAATATGCGGATTACAAGAATGAAATGTACACTTGATATGATTTAATCACTGGTATAATATGATTCAATACATGTGAAAATCAATATACAAGAGATACAATCAATACATGATATGGAAGATAATGAAAAGTAAAGCGAAAATAGACACAAGTATTTTTTACGTGGTAAAACCTCAAAGAGAAAACATCCACGGGTTGATACCACAACCATCGGCAAAGCAATCCACTATACGAAAAGGACTTACACACTCAAGCTATCAACACATGATATCCGCTCAAGCTATCACCTTCTAATCTACCCTCGGGCAAGTGAACTACCAAGCCTACTTCCTATCCGAGATGTGTCCTACACCTCTAGAAAGCAACTTCCTAACCAAGATGCTCACATCTCTAGGAAGATTTCTTACTTGACTATTTGAGTCCTCCCGACTCTAATCAAGACTTCTTGCTTGGCCATCCGGAACACTTTTCTAGCCAAGACTTCTTGCTCAAGACAAAACTTCACTCACTTTGCAAGAGACTTCAACCTTTCACAAGGCAATGATCTAAGTGATGCAAATGATGCAAACACAAGCAAATAGAGCAAGTAGATCAAACACACTCTATGAAGAATTAGATTTGCACAAATCAAGCTCACAAGCAAATGTAGCTAATTCTTATGAACATGTGATTAGAAATCTAGATTAGACATTCAAAGTCATTCACAAAAATATCTAGAAACCTAAACATGTCAAACAAAGCTAGAGTAACAAGTTTTCAATAGAAATCACAAAACTAGCTTTGAAATCAAGTGAACAAGTTAACACTTGAAATCCACACCATATTCAATCCAAACAAGAACTAGATTTAAATGGTAGATAGCACAATAAAAAAAATCCTAGTTCATGAACATGTGACAAAAACCTAGAAATCAACAATCAAGCTCAAGAACAAAAAGTATTTCTAGAATCAATGTCAAGATAGGTCAAGTTTAGCAATATATGTTCAATTGAAATCAAATAGCTAAAACTCAACAACCAATAGATCAACCAACCCTAGAATATGATCTAACAACATTCTAAACACATATCATCTATCAATTAGGAAGATTAAAAGAGATGATCAAAAGATGAAGTGAGAAGAAGAAGTTTCACATACAAAAATTGAGTCACGAACTGAAATCAGCTCACTGCACAATTAAATGACTCTGAAAATGCTTGGGGTTTGTAGCTCTCTTCAAGACCAACAATTTTGGCTTTTGAATCACTCAATTCGGAGTTGATTTGAGAGAGATATGATCAAAAAAAAAAAAATCAAAAGTTGTAAAGAATTCTGTACGGGATTTCGAATATAAATGGAGGGAAAAGAGATGGAGAAGAGAGAGGAAGACGTGAGCCAATAAGAGGCTGCCATGTCAGCACCCCGTGGGGGGTGCATGGTCCACATGGGACCAGAGGGGTGCTCTGGCCGTGGGTCCCACAGCTCCCACACGTGGTGGCCAATGCATGGCCTTTGGCCATGCTAGCCTCTCGCGCGCTCCCTCACGTTCTTCAGCCGTATCTTGGGCATCCGAACTCCAATTTCGAATCCCTTTTCGGATTATGAACCATGATTCCCTCACGCATGACTAAGACTACAAAACTTTGAAAAATAGTTGAGAAATCATCATGGAAAATGATGATGAAGTCAACTCAACGAATGAGAATGTAAAGTAGCCTAGCTAAGTCGTTTGGACTCGAAACCTTATGAATGAGTAACCAAAATGACCGGAACTCAATAAGAAATCAAATAAGAACATATTCAAGTCCAAAATACAAGAAACACAAACATATAAATATAATATCACACAAGCATGCCATATTTAAGCGATAGTCATAAAACATGCAATTCTACAATGTTTGTCTATAATAGACCAATGCATGTGCATACTTAAATGTGTGTGAATGTGTTATACCAAATGTTTGAACTATGATGCAGGGACACACATGAATGAATTGTGTGTGTGTGCGCTTACGCCTTGCAATAGGAAGAAGAATCTAGATACCTTAGCATCCAAGTATGCGATGTTCCTCTTGAAGACGATATTTGCAAGATACGTTGCTTTTAACCTTTGAAGCTTCTTCTCTCCAAGAAACACCTAAGCAACTAATAAATACAAATAAAGAGAGTTTTGCAATGGAATCAAGCCAACAAAGATCTAGGATCTTACAGGTGTCCTCCAGTCCATCCTTTTCCCTCTTCTTCAGTTTCCTCTGGGACCAAATCTGGTATCTCCCTTTCTTCTAGGATGTGGAGGTCTGGCTCCGAAGCCCTGCGACTCAGCTCTTGGACGATATGGGTGTATCGCTTGGTTGAAGTGGTGGGGTTGGTAAATGCTGCATGGTAGGTGCGGGCTATTTGCTGATCCCCCCTGACTTTCCCTACTTTAGTTCCAACTGGGAACTTCAGGATGTTATGATAAATGGATAGGACTCCTTTGATTCTTGACAAGAAAGGTCTTCCGAGGATCACGTTGTAAGCGGATGGAATGTCCACTACAATGAATTCCGTCATGATGTTCTGCTAAAGGGGGGCCTCTCCAATAATTACTGGCAAAGTGTGCGCTCCTACTGGCATCACGGAGTCTCCTGTAAAACCATATAAGGGTGTCCTGCAACTGTTGTAGCAGGGGTTCTTGAGGTTAAACTTCTCAAACGTTTCTTTAAATAGGATATCTATACTGTTTCCGGTGTCAATCAAGATGCGGCAGACCCGACAGTTGGCAATCTGGGCTGTGATCACCATTGGATCGTCACGGGGTTGTGCTGCACTGTAGGTATCATCTTCAACAAACACGATCTGAGCAGAAGGGGGGGAATCGCGTAATCTTTTTGATACCCAGAACACATCCCGGCCAGCTGCATGCTTCGGGATCTTCCTTGCATGGTTTTTTCTTGAATTGTTAGAAGCTCCTGCAAGGGTTGGTCCTCCGCTAATGGTATGGCTAGCCTGAACTTGTTGCACCACGGTCTTTACTGTCGGCCTCGTCGCTGACTGGATCCTTCTAGGCGGGATATTGGTAGTTGGTTTCACCAATCGACGTATGAGATCTTCAGGATGACTCTGTACTGATAATGACGGTCCGAGTCTGTTAAGAACCGGTACCTAGGTACTTGATCCTGCTCCTTCGGTCAATCCAGGTGCTTCAGAGGGGGTCCCTTTAGCGATCATCTGAAGGCGGATGCTCTCCACATAGGCTGGAGCATGTTGCTCTATGGGCTCCCGAGTCGCTTCCGGGACCGCGGGGTCCTGTAGTGCTGATCCGGGATTAAGCGGCAGGATCTGGCTTCTGGTTCCTTTCCTTTTCCCTTGATTTCAGGTGGAAGCGAGAGAATGGGGCCCCGAGTTGGCGGGTTGCCCTTGGGAGGACTGGTGCCTCATCTTCTTCTGAGTTGAACTTGTAAGTTTGTTAATGGGGGTTGTTTCCCACAGACGGCGCCAAAGTGTTAACCCAAAATTGTCACCGGGGTGCAATTTAGAATTAACGGTATGTAATGGACCCGGATCTAATTAGACCTGGGCTAGCGGGATACTCTATACCCTGGTATCCCGCTGGGTATCATGAGTCCGATATTCCGATGAATACATGTAATGGGATGGACGAGTTTCTTATATGGTGGATATATGAAAGCTAAAAAGTAGTTTATATGTATGTATATATATGTGGATCTGAAATATGATTTCTTACAACCCGGTATTTGAACTATCAGTATTACAATATGGAAAAGAAATAAAGTCTAAAGGAGAATGATGTAGATAGAGCTTTTCGTGTCTGTCGATAAGTAGAAAAAAGTAAATTAGGGTTTTTTCCCCCTTTCCTGTCAACATATCATTCATATATATAGGCCCGCTTTCTTGAGCACTCCTAGAACCTCTGTCTAGGGTTTCAGTGATACACCGGTTTCCCTGTGAAGTCTCTCCGAATTCATTAGGGAAGTCATCCTAAAAGATTAGGTGATTCCTTTTTTCTCGGCTCCTAATCAGTTGACCCCTATTTATAATAGGATACTAAAAGGAGGGAATGAATGCTGCGTTGTAGCTTTCATCTTTAAACAGTGACGTTTAGTATTCGCTTTAATATGTAGTCTGTTCTTCGGGGTGCCCGCCTCCTACTTCAGCGGGGTCAATCTATCGGGATCCTGGTATATGTCTTGCCACGTGCTTGTCACGTGTTTCGCTGGTTGGGGTATCCCAGGTACCCTGCGTCACTCACGCTCCTTTAAAAGCGATGTTCGCGGATATCGGGGTTTCAAGCAGCGGGGTACCAGGATATTCGGGTATCGGGGTACTCGAGGTAGCTGGGTACCAGGATCTCGTGATGGTTGTGTCTTTCAGGCCCCCCTCCCTTTATCCTTTGGCTTCCTAGTCCTTTTCCTGGTCCCGGGGATTCTAGACCGGGGTGGGTTGAGGCTCCCTTCTTTAGCCCATCAGCTAGTAGGCGAGATGTCCGGACATCTTTCCGTTTCTACTTTGGATTCCGACTTTCTTCTCAAGGCTTGTGAAAAATTCTTTTTTGATCCCTGCCATTTTTGGCGGTTAACAACACTTTTGGCGCCGTCTGTGGGAACTAACTTCCCACCCTTAACAAACTACCAAGCTCTACCCAGAAGAAGTAGAAGATGAGGCTCCGATCCTTTCAGGGGCAGCCCCGCCAACTCAGGGTCCATTTCCCTCGCTTCCACCCAAAGAAACCAAGGGAAGAGGAAGAGAGCAAGAAGCCAGATCCCGGCACTGGTTCCACCACCTAACACCGGGACAACACCACAGGACCCCGAGGTCCCAGAGGTAAATCGAGATGCCATGGAACAACATGCTGCAGCCTATATAGAAAGCGTCCGTCTTCGGATGATCGCCCAAGGAATACCCTTTGAAGCACCTACATTTGCAGAAGGGGTTGGACTAAGTACCTAGGTATCGGTCTTCGACAGACTCAGCCCGCCACTACCAGTACCGAATTATCCTAGAGATATTAGACCTCGACAAGTGAAATCAGCATTCGATAACCCGCCCAGAAGGATCCAGCTAACAACCAGGCCGGTGGCAGAAAGGAAGAATCCTCAGCCAGATGCAGGTGGCAGTACTGGACCTAGGAGAAACCAGCGGGGTACCCGGCCTAAGAAGGAGGAGCGCGATGAACCTACGGTGGAGTCAGAAACTTCAGACAACAAAGGTTCAGTAGCCCGATCCAGGCACGACGGATTCAAATGCCTTGAGGATCAGATGGCCAAGATGGCGAAGGAACTCGAGGAATTGAAGAAGGGGAAACACCGGGGTATCCGGAAGAATCCCTTGGGGGAGATGAATGCACCTTTCTCCAGAAGGATTCCGGAAGCTGAGTTACCTCCCAAATTCAAGATGCCCACCGAGAAGTATTTCGGATTGGAGGATCTCGTGAGCCACATGGAGAGCTTTGTCCACCAGATGGAAATCTAGAATGCCACTCTTAAACAAATTATAGCACGGTGTGTATAAAACTATCTAGAGGGGGGTGAATAGATTTTAAACTTATTACCCAATTTTTCGTGTTTAGTAAATATTACGAAATTACCCATAAATAGATAAAGCAATAAATCAAGTATAAAATGCGGAAATTAAATAACACTTGATTTTTACGTGGAAACCCTCACGGGAAAAACCACGGGCTAGTAAGTAAGCCACACTCGAACCTCGAATCTCGAATCCACTAAATGTGTAAAACGATTACAACCTAATCCCGGAAGTAATCACACACCTACCTATTCCCAGTATAAGTGAACCTAGTCCAATTTGCTTGCGCTCTAAGCAACCTAATCCCGTAAGCTACACACAAGACTTACTTTCTCAATGAAGAGAATAACACCCTAAGTGAATATATGAATATCCAAATGCAACATAGAGCAAGGGAAACCCTATATGCTTATCTAAGATTATGAATATGCAATTAGAACAATCCTAGATATTAAAACTAAATGACATGTCAATTAGTTTAGCTAATCAAGATTAAGCACAAAACCTAATTAGCTATCACAATACAACTTCTCAAACACACAACACACTAATCTCAATCTTGTATCAAAAGATATATGAAAATCATACAAGTAATAAATTGAGAATGCTTGTTAAGAAAAACACAAAATATGTAAGATATTAGTGAAAAGCTTACCAAGCAAAGTGTGATGAAGAATCCATGCAAAGAGACATTTAGATGATCAAGGATGATGCTAGATGATGATTGATGATCATGAAAAAGTGTTTGAGTGAATAAAAAATGAGTTCTTGGAATTTTTTCTTCTCTTGAAAAATATCCTAAGTATGAAATCTGAATATGAACTCTCTTAATTGACCTAAAGTCAAAGTGGCATATATATAGAAGGCCAATATGAAGTGTGGTCGTTTTGATAAGTGACACCACTATTATGCCTTGGGCGCTGTACGTAGAGCGCTTCTGTACAGCGCCTGTACAGCGCCTGTACAGCGCCCCAACTCTGTTCTCTCGGGAAAACAGAGTGGCGCTGTACGTACAGCGTTTCTGTACAGCGCCTACCCAAAAAGCATCAGACCTGATGCATTAAAATAAACAATTTCAATCAGGTCTCAGTTGGGCGCTGTACGAACAGCGCTCATACAGCGCCTCTTCAAAATGCATCAGACCTGATGCATTAAAATGACCATTTTTCCATCAGGTCATATGGGCGCTGTTCGAACAGCGCCTTGTAGAGTGTTTTGAACAGCGCCCTTTGCAATGTATGACTTCTAAGCCTAATTATGTTAAGGCAATGGACAATGCAAGAAGCAATCAAACTAACAAGCAAGAAGAGATGTTAATGAACATTAATGCACAAAACTAAGACACACAACATACAAGGATTAAACATATGCATAAGTTGTGAGTGTGTACAACTATCTCTTCAAGACAAGTAAGCACATAGAAATTTACCTTCGGTGCTTATCAAGACGAGGTCTTCAAAGGGCTTAAGCAGTAACAACAACACCTAAGCTACCCTTACAAAGAACCCCAACATGTGGTTTGTCCACGAAATAAGCCAATCAAATAATAGGAACCTTACACACTCGGTCAGCTATATGGAGAATGTTCCCATCCACTCTGACCGACTGCGTAAAGACTTGGTTCAGAAAATTACCTCCAGGTAGTATGGATTCTTTTACAAAGCTCACTACAGATTTTTGTGCCCAGTTTCAGGGGATCAAGCCTAGCCTCAATGACCCCGTCCTACTGCAATATATGATCCAGGAGCGAGGTGAAACACTGAGATTCTATGTAGAGAAGTTCCACAAGGAAGTGATCCAGATGAGAGTGTTTGCTGAGAAGGAGACCCTGGCCAATTTCATAAGGAACCTGTGGGCTGGCATATTGTTCCAATCATTTGCCAAGCATCCATCTGAGACCTACCACGAAGCCTATGATAGGGCGCTGGAGCAGGTGGACATAGACGAGTAGCTCCGAGTCAAGGTTGAACATTCTTAACCAAAAATTTGCTCTAGGTGAGGAATTTCAATTAACACCATCAAACTGCTACTTGGTAGGCTGCAGCAGGGTAGACGTACCTCTGGGAACCATGGTTTGTACGAGTGAAATATCTGGAGTAAGGTGCAATAGGTAGGGGAAAAAATCACCCCGCCCGTCGAGGTTTTATTATGACACGTCATGCGAATTGGCAGATAAGAGAGCTTGGACCAGCGGGGTCAGAGTCTAACTTACATACATGCATAATAAAAGAGATAGATGGGGGAATGACAATTCTTTTGGTAGAAGGTGGATTGGCCTAAGGGGAAAAAGCATCACGTATGATCATATGCTGAAAAACCCCTAGGTAGTATCCGGTGGAGAGAGATCCTTTATATATTTGTCAATAAGCCGTTTTTCGAAGAGCTTACACAAGTAGGAGAATAATATAACATAAGTGCTCTAGAGATCTTACAATAATAGGCGGGCGTAGACCCTTTTCTGAAATCAGTCGAAAAGAAGAAGAAGTCGAACCTCCCTTTTAATAGAGAGTTTTGTCATATTTATAGGTTCTAATTCTTGTTGCCCATTCCATCAATTTAGTCAATCAATCCACAATTATAGGAACACTGATTTGGCATTGATTGAGTTGAATATTCTCTCATTAATGGCGTTGTGAATGGCCATTAAAGAGTTGACTATCTTCATTAATACGGTTGATCATCTCCATTAATAAGGTTGACTATCTCCATTAATGGTGTTGTGAATGGCCGAAGAGGTCAACCTTCCTTGTATTTGAATGCTGGCGTATACTGTCCTTCTTGTACATTGTTTTGGTCTTCCTTGGTAATCTGACAGATGGTGTACTAAGACCTCTGTTGTTGACGCCTTCTATGCCAGGTGGTTGGGAGGTGCTTCGAGGACCGGTCCAAGTGCGGGGTACGAGGTACGGGGTACCAGGCATGGGGTACGGGGTACTAGGCGCGGGGTACCGAGTACTAGGCATGTGGTACAGGGTACCAGGTGCGGGGTACCGGGTACTAAGTGTGGTAGCGGGATCCTCAGGACACTGGGTTCATTCTTTCAACAATCAAATGACCTTGGCATGGATGGAAAATTCTTCTTTGGACCCCTGCCAAAAAAGGCGGTTAACAGAAGTCCCCCCTGACTTGAACACCGGTACCTAGTGGGTTGGAGTTAGGATCCAAAATGCATGAAGAATTTTGCTCGTTGCTTCTTACTAGTAATCATCACTTGAAACGAAAATCGTTCGTAGCGCAATTGGCTTAGGTGAACCAGGGTACTAGATATTCCAACATTAGGAGTCTTAGTGCTTAGGTGAAAAGGTCTTGGTAGTTAACTAAGGCCACTTATGCACCAGTTCTTCATATGGCGAATCTGTGGCATCAGGTATCCCAATAAGCGATCCTGATCCTGATCCTGATCCTGATCCTGATCCTTGGGCAATCTGTCCTGGAGAGGGGCATTCCCCGTCTGAGGCTTCAGGAGTGCCGTATAGGCTTTCCTGGTCTTCCGTTTGGTGAATCTTCGGCACCAGGCATCCTACTGGGGGATCTTGGTCCTTATGCGATATGTCCTGGAGGGGGGTATTCCCCGACCGAGGCTTTAGAATTGCCGTATAAGCTCTCCTTGTCTGGAGGATGACTTTGCATCCTTATTCTGGCTGGCAACTATACCACTTAAGCACTTGTGTACCAGATCCTTCCTGGAGGAGGGTATTCCCCGACCAAGGCAGTAGGAATGCCATATGGCTTTTCCTGGTCTTGAGGCGATCAGTTATGGAGATCCTCCTAGAGGGGTTGACCAAGTCTAGGGCATCAGGAGTGCTATGTAACCCTACTGGTCTTGATTCAATAAAAGAGATCCTTATAGATAGGTTAACCCGGTCCAGGGCATCAGGAGTGCTATATAACCCTCCTGGCTCGCTACGGCGATCCTCCTAGAGGGGTTATCCCGGTCCAGTGCATCAGGTATTTCTACACAAGAAATCCCGGTCTTCAGGCGCTTTTATCATAGATCGGTAACCCAATCAGATCTCTGAATGTAGGGGTCACCGTCCCTCCCTTGGGGATTGCAAGAGAGAAAGGTGAGCTTCTAGTCCCTAAGTACTACAGCTAGTATAAGAAATCAGGAACTGCTGGTCCTCCTTTGATGGTGTTGGTCCAGAGGCATGTTTGGGATCCTAGAAGTCCCCAGCAACTAAAATAAGGCTCTGGACTCCACTCGGATGAATCGGAACCTAGGAGGCTCAATTGGGCGTTGAAGGGCCCGGTACAAAAGTGAGGAGCCTCCTACATGATGCAGGTCCAAATGCTTACTAAGGCATCAAAAAGTACTCAGCAACTGAAATGAGGCTTTGGACTCCACTCGGAAGAACCGGAACCTAGGAGGCTCACTTGGGCGTTGAGGGGCCCGGTACAAAAGTGAGGAGCCTCCTACTTGATGCTGGTCCAGAGGCTTGCTAAGGCATCAAAAAGTACTCAGCAACTGAAATAAGGCTCTGGACTCCAATCAGACGAACCGGAACCTAGGAGGCTCACTTTGGCGTTGAGGGGCCTGGTACAAAAGTGAGGAGCCTCCTACATGATGCTGGTCCAGAGGCTTGCTAAGGCATCAGAAAGTACTCAGCAACTGAAATGAGGCTCTGGACTCCACTCGGACGAACCGGAACCTAGGAGGCTCACTTGGGCGTTGAGGGGCCCGGTACAAAAGTGAGGAGCCTCCTACATGATGCTAGTCCAAAGGCTTGCTAAGGAATCAAAAAGTACTCAACAACTGAAATGAGGCTTTGGACTCCACTCAGACGAACCGGAACCTAGTAGCTCACTTGGGCGTTGAGAGGCCCGGTACAAAAGTGAGAAGCCTCCTACATGATACTGGTCCAGAGGCTTGCTAAGGCGTCAAAAAGTACTCAGCAACTGAAATGAGGCTATGGACTCCACTCGGACGAACCGGAACCTAGGAGGCTCACTTGGGCGTTGAGGGGACCGGTACAAAAGTGAGGAGCCTCCTACATGATACTGGTCCAGAGGCTTGCTAAGGCATCAAAAAGTTCTCAGCAACTGAAATGAGGCTCTGGACTCCACTCGAACGAATCGGAACCTAGGAGGCTCACTTGGGCGTTGAGGGGCCACTGGTCTTCTACCGGTCTTCTACCGGTCTTCTACCGGTCGTGCTTCATTCCCAAATAGGTAGCCCGTAATTCTTTTTTTCCAAATTCCTGCATAGAAATTCTGGGCTGACTTTTAGGTAGTAAAATGGTCATAACTCATTCTAGAAACCTTGAAATCATGAACCATAAAATTATACAGAAAGCTAACTTCCGTTCCTTTCCAACCATATAAGACTCAAAACCCAGTTCCTTATGAGATGATACAGTTTAATTCTTGAAGTTGATCCATCAACGGTATATATTCTAGGCTGACCTTTATGTTGTAAAATGGTCATAACTCATTCTAGAAAACTTGATATCACAAACCATAAATTTTACGGAAAGCTAACTTCTGTACCTTTCCAACCATATAAGACTCGAAACCCAGTTCCTTCTGAGATGATACAGTTTAATTCTTGAAGTTGACCCATCAGCGGCAGAATTCTGGGCTGACCTTTATGTAGTAAAATGGCCATAACTCATTCTAGAAAACTCGAAATCATGAACCGTAAAATTCCACGGAAAGCTAACTTCCATACCTTTCCAACCATATAAGACCCAAAACCCAGTTCCTTCTAAGATGATACAGTTTAATTCTTGACATTAACCCATGAGCAGTAGAAATTCTGAGCTGACCTTTATGTAGTAAAATTGTCATAACTCATTCTAGAAAACTTGAAATCACAAACCGTAAAATTCCACGGAAAGCTAACTTCCGTACCTTTCCAACCATATAAAACTTGAAACCCAGTTCCTTGTAAGATGATACAGTTTAATTCTTGAAGTTGACCCATCAGCAGTAGAAATTCTCAAGCTTGATCGAAAATCTTCCAAATTGCTTCCAATTATCTCATAGGACTTGAATAGCTAAGAACTAGGAGCATTTGAAGAGTGCTTACGGTGACATGAGGGGATCCGTATGTATAAGTGTAAATCTGGTTGATCTACTGGATAAGAGCTCTATCGGTATCGGAGTAAATCTGTTGTAAGGAAGCATGATGGGTGCAGCTCTGCTGTATTGGAGCTCTAAGTGTACCGGAGTGGATCTGCTGGATAGGAGATCTACCGGTAGTGGAGGAGCTTTACAAGTATATGAGCAAACTTGCTACATTGGGGTAGCACAGGATACCGGCTCCACTAGGAGCCCCATACATCATATTTGCTCCACATCAAATAAAAGTCGTCAAATGACAAAGTGGGCCCCATTCTTGGTGCACATGCAGTATATACAAATATGGATAATGGGTATACCACATGAATAATGAATCAATCACCTTAATAGTAGAAGGTTGAGCTTGCATGGCAATAAATAATTAGATCCTATGGATCTACATCATGATGCACTCCATATGTTCAACATATTTAAGTGGCAACATATATTAGGCGAAAATATCAATCAATCATAGCAGGATTCCATGCAATCTTTTTTTTATATAATCACAACAGTAATAAAGGAACTAGTAGGGTGAAATAAAGTATCATGGCATCATAGCATCATGGTATAAACATGTAGTGAATATAGCAGTGGAATGCGTTAAATCACATGTAACATGATAATATGTAAAGGACAGAGAAACATGCGCTCATGTAGAAACAAGGAAGCCACGTTGGTCTAGTGAACTTCCCACAGACGGCGCCAAAGCGTTAACCAAAAATTCGCTCTGGGTGAGGAATTTCAATTAACACCCTCAAACTGCTACCTGGTAGGCTGCAGCAGGTTAGAGGTACCTTTGGGTACTATGGTTTTGTATGAGTGAAATATCTAGAGTAAGGTGCAATAGGTATGGGAAAAAATCACCCCGCCTGTCGAGGTTTTATTGTGACACGTCATGCGAATAGGCGGATAAGAGAGCTTGGACCAGCGGGGTCGGAGTATAACTTACATACATGCATAATAAAATAGATAAAAGAGAGAATGACAATTCTTTTGTGAAAAGAATACTCGAGGTGTGTTTAATATATAAAGCTAGAGGGGGGGGGGGGGGGGGGAATAGATTTTATCTAATTATTACCCAATTTTCGCGTGCATGTCAATTTTGCGAAAATACCCCTAGCAAGTCAACAATACATACAAGTGTAATAAGATGCGGAAATAATAAATGACACTTGATGTTTACGTGGAAAACCCAACCACTAGGAAAAACCACGGGCTGTTAAGTGCGCCACACTCGGACCTCGAAATCCACTAATTGAAATGGAGTTTACAACCTATGTAGACCTCGTCTAACACTCCGGTCAATAACCCCCCACTTCTACCACGCGGGCCTTTAAAAGTGGCTCTAGTCCAATTTGCTTGATCCTCGTAGTCACTACTTGTAATGATGTTTACAGCCTAATCCCGGTCTGTAACCCACCACTACTACCCGCAGGCCTGTAATAGCAACCCTAGACCAAGACTTCAATCTCTCAAAAGAGATGTACAACCCTATGTGAATATGTATGAATATTCAATTAATGCAATAAGAGCTAGGGTACTCTAAATGCTTACCTAGGATTATAAGATGACAATATAATCAATCCTAGATATCACATATAGCTATATGTCATGGCATATAACTTTAGCTAAGTAAAGGATAACCAATCCTAGATACAAAGCTATCATATAAAACCCACAAACATTCAAATGATTAACTAGTTGATTAAAAAACAATCTATCAACCTAGTTATCAATACATCACACAAGAATGTTCATAGCATAGCTTTTAGGCAATAATGACCTAATCAAATAAGCTATGAAAAATAATCTCAATCAACAAATGAGATCAATTAGCTAGATGGCATATGAACATTAAAGCCTAGCTATCAAATAATAACCCAATCAACACATAATCTCAATCTTATATGTAGAAATTAATCTAAACACATATAAGTAAAATATGAGATAAAATTGATAAGTAGAAACACTAATTATGTAAGATAAAAGTGTTCAACAAATCATACCATGTGTGTTGAAGAAGACCCATGCATTAGCATATACTAGATGAACCTAGATGATGCCTAGATGATGATTTGTGCATGTGGGAATCGGTTTAGAGAATTAAAGATGTGATTTTTAAGCTTTTTCTCTCAAGTCTCTCTAAATATCTCTCTAGGGTTCTTGGGATGCAAGACTTGTATTCTGAACAGAGATAAGGATGTATTTATAGAGACCAAAAACAGGGCAGGTGAAAATACAATTTTGCCCTTCAAACGCACCGATCGACGGTTTCAATCGGTGGCCAGGCCGCCGAATTGAACCGCCGAATGGCTCCCGAGCAGAACAGGGGAACTTCGGCGACTTCGTTCGGCGGTTTATAAACCGCCGATCCCAACCGCCGTTTTGGACCTGAGAGATATATTTCAATCAGGTCTCATTCAGCGGTTTCGAACGGCGGCCAGGCCGCCGAATGTAACCGCCGTTTCACCAAAAATGGTGAAACCAAGGAGAAGCCAAAGGCATCTCCACCGGCGAGCATCGTGCAAAACAAAGCACATCAACGTGCACGCGCGGACGTTTCCGAACATCCTTCAGGAAACGAATTACACCACACTAAAAGCTAACATACATGAAGTGCAAGTGTGGGTATTGAATGCATCCTAATGCCTATCATGTCATGGCATTTCATATAAAAAGATGCAATCAATCTAATGCAAGAAGAGACATTGAATAAACAATAAAGCACAATGCACACAAAATATAAACACAACATTCAAGAATAAGAGTTATGCATGTTGTGTGTGTGTGCAACTATATCTCTTCAAGCCAAAGTAAGCACAAGATATACCTTTGGTGCTTGTCCTCTTGAGGTCTTGGAAGGGTCTTTGATCTTCAACCTTAATGACCTAGACTACCCTTACAACCAAACCCCAACATGTGGTTTGACCACGAAATAAGCCTATCAACAAATGGGAATCCTTACAATCTCCCCCTTTGGCTATTTCGTGACAAAACCACCACTCACATTGATTCCTCACAACATAATAGAAACTACGGGTCTACTTATGATTTTCTACTTTATAAAGAGATAAGATAAATAGTCTTGAAGTCTTCAATCTCAAGTAGAACAATCAATCCCTGAAAGCACAGTTTCTATACTTTCCAATACAATAAAAGGTGAGATGAATCAAGTGAGATAAAACAAGCATTTGCATTTAAGAATTTAAGTACAACATCATGCAATGTATGAATGTACAAATGCTCCCCCTCAAAGGGTTACTCCCCCTCAATAAGTATTCTCCCTAACATGCACAATTGCTACTACAATTTGCAACTCCCCTTACCACAACTTACTCCCCCTTTTTGTCATGATATAGACAAAGGAGTAGTCCCCAACCGGGTCACTCAAGGCAAAGAGAGATAGTAGCATTCTAGTATATGCATAATCAATATAAGTCACTTTATGCAATCTCAATTTATTGGAGAGAAACAAGGAGATTTATTTAAAGAAAATGTGTGAATCAAAAAATTGCTTTGCATACAAGACATGTATCATTTAAGTTCAAAATATCATAGTATTTGGCAAAGCAAATGACAAAGGTTTTCAATATGAATTCAAACCAATTTCACCAATGTCAAGAGAGAAGCAAGAATATAGGCTTTCATTGATTTCAATTTAAGAACAACTATATCCAACTTTATAAGCCAAACATGTCATGAGCAACTTTGCACCCTACTTGATTTTTCCGGATAAGATATCCGTATGATAGTAGACATGTTCAACCAATAAAGAAAGAGAGACATTTGGATTGTAAAATCCTTGAATGGATACAAGATCCTTTTTCATTTAAGTCTCATAAGCTTTTTCACACAATTTTTGCAGTTAAGAAATGCAATCATCAAAACATGCTTTTTAAGATTAGCATTTAGCATGTTATTTTAGTAATCATCATGTCATGGAGATTATAAGGTTCCCATTTGTTGATTGGCTCATTTCGTGGACAAACCACATGTTGGGGTTCTTTGTAAGGGTAGCCTAAGTATTGGTCTTATTGTTCGAAGCCCTTTGAAGACCTCGTGTTGATAAGCACCGAAGGTAAATTTCTTTGTGCTTACTTTTCTTTGAAGAGATTAGTTGCACACACACAGTTAACATTCATTGCATATGTGTGCATTCTCTTCACTTGTCACATTTCACACTTGCACTTATTTATCATATTTTGTTGTGTGTAATTGTGTCATGTTGTCATGTAATTCGTTTCCCGATAACTTTCGGAAACGTCCGCGCATGCACTAGAATGTGCTTGGTTTAGCGCGAGGACCGCCTATGGAGAATGCCCTTGGCTTCTCCTTGGTTTTCACCTTTCTAGGTGATCGGCGGTTATTATCGGTGGCCTGGCCACCGAATGAAACCGCCGTTTCAGTCCAGAATGGTCTGAAGCATTTCTGCGGTTAAGATCGGCGGTCACGACCGCCGTTCAAAACCGCCGATTCAAGACCTGTCTGATTTATCTCTTAGTCTAATTCGGCGGTTGAATCGGCGGTCATGAAACTGCCGTTCGAAACCGCCGTTCATACCTGATTGATTTTAATCTCTCTGTTTTGATTCGGCGATTGGGATCGGCGGTCACGAAACCGCCGAATGAACCGCCGTTTATGCTCTGTTCTTCACGAGCTCAATTCGGCGGTCATGATCGGCGGCCTGGCCACCGATTGAAACCACCGATCGGCGCGTTTCTTTGAAACTTACTTAAACGACCACACTTTGATTTGGCCACCTATATATATGCCATTTTGTCTTTAGGTCAATTAAGAGAGTTCATATTCAGAATTCATACTTAGGATATTTTTCAAAGAGAAGAAAAATTCCAAGAACTCATTTTTTATTACTTAAACACTTTTTCATGATCATCAATCATCATCTAGCATCATCCTTGATCTTCTAGATGTCATCTTGCATGGATTCTTCATCATACTTTGTTTGGTAAGCTTTTCACTAATATCTTACATATTTTGTGTTTCTCTTAGCTAGCAATCTCAATTAATTACTTGTATGTTATTTTATATACTTTGAATACAAGTTTGAGATTAGTATGATGTATGTTTGAGAAGTTGTTTTGTGATAGCTAATTAAGTTTTGTGCTTAATCTTGATTAGCTAAACTATTTGACATGTCATTTAGTTTTGATATCTAGGATTGTTCTAATTGCATATTAATCATCTTAGATAAGCATATAGGGTTTCCCTTGCTCTATGTTGCATTTGGATATTCATATATATTCACTTAGGGTTGTATTCTCTTCATAGAGAAAGTAAGTCTTGTGTGTAGCATCTGGGATTAGGTTGCTTAGAACGCAAGCAAATTGGACTAGGTTCACTCATACCGGGATTAGGTAGGTGTGTGATTACTTCCGGGATTAGGTTGTAATCGTTTTACACATTTAGTGGATTTGAGGTTCGAGTGTGGCTTACTTACTAGCCCGTGGTTTTCCCGTGAGGGTTTCCACGTAAAAATCAAGTGTTATTTAATTTCCGCATATTATACTTGATTTATTGCTTTATCTATTTAGGGGTAATTTCGTAATTTTGACTATCACGAAAAATTGGGTAAAAAGCTTAAAATCTATTCACCCCTCTAGATAGTTTTATACACATCGTGCTATAATTTGTTTCAATTGGTATCAGAGCGGGTTCCTAGACATACATAGGTGATCCTTGCTTTTTTGGTGTGTTTTGCATTTTGTGTGATTTTTGATCATTCATACATTTGCATTCATTTTATTCATTCATAAACACTATGAGTGGAAACGGTGGAAATGGTGGGGGCCACGAAGGTGCTTCTAGCACAAGGCCTCCACTTCTTACCGGTTTAAATTATTCCCAATGGAAAGGGAAGATGGAATCCTACATATGCCAAATTCATGACCGTGCATGGATGGCGGTGGAAGACGGATATGATCTACCCATGATGACTCCTGGTGGTGGAGGAGAAGAAGTTTTGAAGCCTAAGGCGCAATGGAATGCGCAAGAGTTTGAGGCTTCCAAGTGGAATAGGAAGGCTATGCATGCCATCATGTGTGCAATGGATGAGAATCAATACAAGCTTATTCAGAATACTCAGATTGCAAAAGTGGCATGGGACATCCTTCAAGTTGCACATGAGGGAACCGAGGTGGTGAAGGAGTCCAAGCTTCAAGTCCTCCAAACTCAATTTGAGCTACTTAGGATGGGAGAGGATGAATGCTTCAATGACTTCGAAATCAAATTGATGGACATCGTAAATCAAAGCCATCAACTCGGAGACCCGTATTCGGATAGGAGAGTCAAGCAAAAAATTATGAGATCTCTCCCCGATAGGTTTGAATCGAAGGTGACGGCTTTAGAAGAAAATAGTGGTTATAAGGATATGAAGCCAAGTGAGGTGATTGGGAGACTTCTAGCTTATGAGTCTAGGAAAGGGCCTATCTCCACACCCACTAAAAAGCAAAAAGAAATTGCTTTAAAAACCTCCAAGGATGAAAAGGAGGCAAAGAAGGTTGACTCGGATGAAGACCTTGCCTTGTTTGTAAAAAGGTTCAACAAGGTTATGAAGTTTAGAAGAAAGGGCCTTGGATCAAAAGGTCAAGATTTGAAGAAAAAGGGCACTTTCAAGAAGTTTGAACCTAGGCAAGAAAGGACCGAAAGGAAAGGGGTCCGATGTTTCGAGTGTGGTGGCATAGGTCACTTTGCCCCCGAATGTGCAAATCACAATGAGAGGAAAAAGGGAAAAGTGATGGGCGCCACTTGGAGTGGAAGTAGTGATGACTCCATTGAGGGAGATGAGTCTTCAAGTGATGAAGAGCTCATGGCTAATCTCCTAGCTTTTGCCTCCTCCCATAAAAGCAAAAGTGCTAGTGAGAGAGAGGAAATGAGTCAAGAGGAAAATGACTCAAGTGAAGAAGAAAGTGATTCCTCATCTAACTCCATAAGTAGTTTTGTGGAGAAAAAGGTGCTTGCTAAATGCCATGCCGAGTTTAATGATTTAGCAATCAAAAGCACAAGAAAGATCAAGATGTTGAGAGAAGAAAATCTTGAGCTTGCATCTCATAATGACCACTTAGGTGAACAAGTGGAAAAATTCAAGAAGATAGAAGATAAGCTAAGAGAGGAGTTAAGTCTTATCTAGGAGGAATGAAGAAAGTCTAAAGAGAGAGCTTGAAGAAGTTAGAAATTCTATGACTAGGATGGATTCTAGCACCAAGAAGCTTGACCATATGCTTGGTGTTGGAAAGAGTCCATGTGACAAGAGGGGTCTTGGGTATAAAGATGACAAGAAGATCTCAACCTCTAACAAGACCGTGTTTGTCAAGGGTTTGAAGAACGAAGAAACTTCATATGTGCAAATTCCTAGGAAGAAGTTAGAAGTAGGAAAATGTTCAAATACACAAGTGAAGATGGGGCCAAGAAGGCAAACTCAAGCTCAACCTCCTAGGGTCCCTCAAGCCAATATTCCTCCTCAAATGGCTCACAAAGGAAAGAGACCTATCATGCAACCTCAAGCTAGGAAGAAACCAAGACCGGTTCAACAACGAAGAAGGATTGAACCCTTTCATCCACAAAGACAAGGACAAGGTATGATTCCTTATTTTACTCCTATATGTCACTTTTATGGATTTGATGGTCATATTAGACCACATTGCTTTCGATATATAAAAATGTGCAAAACTAGAAGCATGATAGAGAAGAAAAAGAAAAGAGCCATGATGCATGTTCCTAGGAATGATAATATTATTATGCATGATCCTAGGACATCTAGAGCCCATGTACCAAAGACCACTAAGAAAGCTAAGATTGTTTCTAGGTGGATTAGAAAGAATGAAATTGTTTGCCATGTTGCTCAAATAGCCTTGAAGGCAAATTCTTCTAATTTTTGGTATTTAGATAGTGGGTGCTCTAGGCACATGACGGGAAACACGAGTTTCTTCAAGACTCTTGTTATGGAGGAAGGTGGATATGTCACTTTTGGTGATGGATCCAAAAAGAAAGTTGTAGGGAAAGGAACCATTTCTGTTCCCGGATTACCCTCCTTATCCGATGCTTTATTTGTTGATAGCTTGAAAGCCAATTTAATAAGCATTTCACATCTAAGTGATGAAGGATATTCCGTCTTGTTTTGTAAAGATGATTGCTCGATCCTAAAGCCCGATGGACAAACCTTATTGAAAGGTATGAGATCTAGCGACAATTGCTATTGTCTTGAAGCTAGAATAGTTTCAAACAATGTGTCCATGGATGAGCAAATAGAGTTGTGGCATGAAAGACTTGGCCACATGAACTTTAGGGATTTAAGAACCCTTGGAAAGTTCGAGTGTGTGCGTGGCCTCCCTAAGCTTGGGAAGAAAGCCAATGGTATTTGTGGACCTTGCCAACAAGGAAAACAAACTAAAAGCATACACAAAAAGGGCAAGTATCTCTCCACCAAGGAGCCTCTTGAGCTTCTCCACATTGACCTCATGGGTCCTATGCAAACCGAAAGTTTGGGTGGAAAGAGATACATTTTTGTATGTGTTGATGATTTCTCTAGGTTCACATGGACATATTTTCTTAAAGAAAAATCCAAAACTTTTGATAAGTTTAAAATGCTTTGTAATAAAATACAAAATGAAATGAATTCTAATATTAAAAGCATAAAACGGATTAGAAGTGACCATGGGAGGGAATTTGAGAATGCTACTTTTGAAACCTTTTGTAATGGTTTAGGCATCTCCCATGAGTTCTCTGCTCCTAGGACACCTCAACAAAATGGAGTTGTTGAGAGGAAAAATAGGGTCCTTCAAGAGATGGCCCGTGTGATGTTGCTTAGCAACAATGTCCCTAGGAACCTATGGGCCGAAGCCATCAATACGGCTTGCTATATAGGAAATAGAGTTTTCCTAAGGCCCGGTACTAGACACACCTCCTATGAGTTATGGAAAGGCAAGAGGCCAAATGTTAGCTACTTCCACACTTTTGGAAGCAAATGCTACATTTTGAATGACCGTGATCAACTTGGCAAATTCGATGCTAAGAGTGATGAGGGTATTTTTATTGGCTATGCCTTGAATAGTAGAGCCTATAGAGTTTTCAATTTAAAGACTCTAAGTGTCATGGAATCATCCAATGTCGTATTTGATGACACTAGGCTCAAGTCTAATGATCATGAGGAGGATGTTATTTTTAGTGATGCTTCTCCTTTGGAGAAGATTGTGGTGTCTCCTAATGATGGGATATCTAATGTCAACAATGATGACACACAACCTATTGATAGAGTTCCTCTCTTGGACTCTAAAGAACCCGCTCCATGGGTTAGGAAACTCCATGATAAAGAAGATATCATTGGAGAGGTTAATGAGGGTGTTAGGACTAGACGTCAACTTGCTAATCTTATTAGCTACACATGCTACACCTCTCAAATTGAACCCAAAAAGGTTGAAGAAGCCTTAAATGATGAATTTTGGGTTCTTACCATGCAAGAAGAGCTAAACCAATTCGAAAGGAATGAGGTTTGGACTCTAGTTCCTAGGCCTAAGACCACTAATGTCATAGGCACTAAATGGATATTTAGGAACAAATCCGATGAGGATGGCAACATAGTGCGGAACAAGGCTAGACTTGTAGCACAAGGGTACTCTCAAATTGAGGGTATCGACTTTGAGGAGACATTTGCTCCCGTTGCCCGTTTAGAGTCTATTAGGCTTCTCTTGTCCATTTCTTGTGTGCACAAGTTCAAATTGCACCAAATGGATGTCAAGAGTGCCTTCCTCAATGGCTTCTTGCAAGAGGAAGTGTTTGTTGAACAACCCAAGGGGTTTGTGGATGCTCACCACCCCAACCATGTCTATCGCCTCAAGAAGGCACTATATGGGTTGAAACAAGCACCGAGGGCTTGGTATGAGCGCCTCACTCAATTTCTTGTTGACAATAACTACACAAGAGGTAGTGTTGACAAGACACTATTCATCAAGAGAGACAATTGTAAGGATTCCCATTATTGATTGGCTTATTTCGTGGTCAAACCACATGTTGGGGTTTGGTTGTAAGGGTAGTCTAGGTGTTTGTTGAAGATCAAGACCCTTTCCAAGACCTCAAGAGGACAAGCACCAAAGGTATATATCTAGTGCTTACATTGGCTTGAAGAGATATAGTTGCACACACACACACAACATGCATAACTCTTATTCTTGTATGGTGTGTTTATATTTTGTGTGCATTGTGCTTTATTGATTTATTCAATATCTCTTCTTGCATGTTGAATTGATTGCATCTTGTTATATGATAATGCCATGACATGTTAGGCATTAGGATGCATTCAATACCCACACTTGCACTTCATGTATGTTAGCTTTTAGTGTGGAGTAATTCGTTTCCCTAATGATGTTCGGAAACGTCCGCGCGTGCACGGTAATGTGCTTTGATTTGCGCGATGATCGCCGGTGGAGATGCCTTTGGCTTCTCCTTGGTTTCACCATTTTTGGTGAATCGGCGGTTACGTTCGGCGACCTTGCCGCCGTTCGAAACCGCCGAATGAGACCTGATTGAAATATATCTCTCGGGTCCAAAACGGCGGTTGGGATCGGCGGTTTCCAAACCGCCGAATGAAGTCGCCGAAGTTCCCCTGTTCCACACGGGAGCCATTCGGCGGTTCATTTCGGCGGCCTGGCCGCCGAATGAAACCGCCGATCGGTGCGTTTCAAGGGCAAAATTGTATTTTCACCTGCCCTGTTTTTGGTCTCTATAAATACATCCTTATCTCTGGTTCAGAACACAAGTCTTTGATCATAAGAACCCTAGAGAGATATTTAGAGAGACTTGAGAGAGAAAGCTTAAAGATCATATCTTTATCTCTCTAAACCCATCCCCACATGCATAAATCTTCATCTAAGCATCATCTAGGATCATCTAGCATATGCTAATGCATGGGACTTCTTCAACACACATGGTATGATTTGTTGAACACTTTTATCTTACATAATTAGTGTTTCTACTTATCAATTTTATCTCATATTTTACTTATATGTGTTTAGATTAATTTCTACATATAAGATTGAGATTATGTGTTGATTGGGTTTTTATTTGTTAGCTAGGCTTTAATGTTCATATGCCATCTAGCTAATTGATCTCATTTATTGATTGAGATTATTTTTCATAGCTTATTTGATTAGGTCATTATTGCCTAAAAGCTATGCCATGAACATTCTTGTGTGATGTATTGATAACTAGGTTGATAGATTGTTTTTTAATCAACTAGTTAATCCTTTGAATGTTTATGGGTTTTATATGATAGCTTTGTATCTAGGATTGGTGATCCTTTACTTAGCTAAAGTTATATGCCATGTCATATAGCTATATGTGATATCTAGGATTGATTATATTGTCATCTTATAATCCTAGGTAAGCATTTAGAGTACCCTAGCTCTTATTGCATTAATTGAATATTCATACATATTCACATAGGGTTGCATCTCTTTTGAGAGAAGTAAGTCTTGGGGCTAAGTGTGCTTAGGCCTCAAGCAAATTGGACTAGAGCCGCTATAAAAGGCCCGCGTGGTAGATTAGAGGGTGCTCACTCCAAGAGTAGTGTATCAGGGGATATCACTAGGGATTGAACCAAGAGTGGCGATTGGTAGTGTCCATAGCCTGAGGTTATCTAGGGTGAGGGTCCGAGAATCACTTGAGGGTGTAACCGTCTTTTCATATAGTGGATTTCGAGGTCCGAGTGTGGCGCACTTAACAGCCCGTGGTTTTTTCCCAGTGGTTGGGTTTTCCACGTAAACATCAAGTGTCATTTACTATTTCCGCATCTTATTACACTTGTATGTTTTGTTGACTTGCTAGGGGTATTTTCGTAAAATTGACATGCATGCGAAAATTGGGTAATAATTAGATAAAATCTATTCACCCCCCCTCTAGCTTTATATTGATAAACACACCTCGAGTATTTAATGAACTTTCAATTGGTATCAGAGCGGGTTCCTAGATATACTTAGGTGATCCTAGCTCATTTTGGTGTGTTTTTGCATTTTGTATGATTATTGTTTTTGACATACATCTTGCATTCTTCTCATTTGCATTCATTCAACGCAAACACTATGAGTGATTTTATGAGAGAAGAAAATGACTCCGATGAGGAGATGTCCCTCTAAGGAGAGAGAGGAGACGAAGATGAAAGGGCGTTGCTCACATCACCAAAGAGCTTCAAGCCCAAGCCTTCCTCAATCTTGGTCTAACCAACCAAGAAGGCTATCTTCCCTCAACCTACAATCTTAATAGGGAAGTGTTCAATCATGCAAGCTCAACCGAGCAAGCAACTTTGTCTTGGTCATCATCAAAGGAGGAGAGATCCTATCCAACTACCAAGACAACCACAACGACAAGGGAAAGCACTTTTGCATGCTCAAGGGAATGGTATAATTCCTAACCTTATCTCCTCTTGTCTTTTGTGTGGTATTGTTGGTCATGTTAGACCAAGTTGCTTGCATTACATTTAATTATGTAATCTTATATGCATGATTGAAAAGAAAAAGGCTAGAGCTAAGATGCATGTCCTTAAAAAGGAAGAAAATCATTTGCATGATTCTTTGCCATCTAGAACTCTAGAACCTATGACCACTAGGTATGTTTTTGAGGCACCTAAGTGGATTAGAAAAGACGAACCCGCTTGCTACGAGACAAACATGTCTCAAATAGGTTCAACTAGGTCCTATGGACTTGGTAAGTCTTTTAAACCACATGCCCTTCATTGAAGTGGTGTGGATATTTGACCCCATATGGGGAACTTAAGCAAAGAGAGCTATTTTGCATCTAGTCACTTGCAAAAAATTTGAAATATCTTATGCTTCTCTTTTTGTTGCTTGAGTTAGCTTGGTTACACTATGTATACATATTTTCTATTCAATAAGTGTGATCAATGCTTGTATTGCAATCCATGTCATATTTATGTTCAAACATGCATTTTTGGACTAGGAGATATTTACATAGGATTTAATTTGAATGACCTATAATGATCTCCATGACATGATGATTGCTAAAATGACATGCTAAATGCTAATCTTAAAAAGCATGTTTTGATGATTGCATTTCTTAACTGCAAATAATGTGTGAAAAAGCTTATGAGACTCAAATGAAAAAGGATCTTATATCCATTCAAGGATTTTACAATCCAAATGTCTCTCCTTCTTTATTGGTTGAACATGTCTACTATCATACGGATATCTTATCCGGAAAAATCAAGTAGGGTGCAAAGTCGCTCATGACATGTTTAGCTTATAAAGTTGGATATAGTTGTTCTTAAATTGAAATCAATGAAAACCTATATCCTTGCTTCTCTCTTGACATTGGTGAAATTGGTTTGAATTCATATTGAAAACCTTTGTCATTTGCTTTGCCAAATACCATGATATTTTGGACTTAAATGCTACATGTCTTGTATGCAAAGCAATTTTTTGATTCACACATTTTATTTAAATAAATCTCCTTGTTTCTCTCCAATAAATTTGAGATTGCATAAAGTGACTTATATTGATTATGCATATACTAGAATGCTACTAACTCTCTTTGCCTTGAGTGACCCGGTTGGGGATTACTCCCTTGTCTATATCATGACAAAAAGGGGGAGTATGTTGTGGTAAGGGGAGTTGCAAATTGTAGTAGCAATTGTGCATGTTGGGAGAATACTAATTGAGGGGGAGTAACCCTTTGAGGGGGAGCATTTGCACATTCATACATTGCATGATGTTGTACTTAAATTCTTAAATGCAAATGCTTGTTTTATCTCACTTGATTCATCTCACCTTTTCTTGTATTAGAAAGTATAGAAACTGTGCTTTCAGGGATTGATTGTTCTACTTGAGATTGAAGACTTCAAGACTATTTATCTTATCTCTTTGTAAAGTAGAAAATCATAAGTAGACCTGTAGTTTCTATTATGTTGTGAGGAATCAATGTGAGTGGTGGTTTTGTCACGAAATAGCCAAAGGGGGAGATTGTAAGGATTCCCATTATTGATTGGCTTATTTCGTGGTCAAACCACATGTTGGGGTTTGGTTGTAAGGGTAGTCTAGGTGTTTGTTGAAGATCAAGACCCTTTCCAAGACCTCAAGAGGACAAGCACCAAAGGTATATATCTAGTGCTTACATTGGCTTGAAGAGATATAGTTGCACACACACACACAACATGCATAACTCTTATTCTTGTATGGTGTGTTTATATTTTGTGTGCATTGTGCTTTATTGATTTATTCAATATCTCTTCTTGCATGTTGAATTGATTGCATCTTGTTATATGATAATGCCATGACATGTTAGGCATTAGGATGCATTCAATACCCACACTTGCACTTCATGTATGTTAGCTTTTAGTGTGGAGTAATTCGTTTCCCTAAGGATGTTCGGAAACGTCCGCGCGTGCACGGTAATGTGCTTTGATTTGCGCGATGATCGCCGGTGGAGATGCCTTTGGCTTCTCCTTGGTTTCACCATTTTTGGTGAATCGGCGGTTACGTTCGGCGACCTTGCCGCCGTTCGAAACCGCCGAATGAGACCTGATTGAAATATATCTCTCGGGTCCAAAACGGCGGTTGGGATCGGCGGTTTCCAAACCGCCGAATGAAGTCGCCGAAGTTCCCCTGTTCCACACGGGAGCCATTCGGCGGTTCATTTCGGCGGCCTGGCCGCCGAATGAAACCGCCGATCGGTGCGTTTCAAGGGCAAAATTGTATTTTCACCTGCCCTGTTTTTGGTCTCTATAAATACATCCTTATCTCTGGTTCAGAACACAAGTCTTTGATCATAAGAACCCTAGAGAGATATTTAGAGAGACTTGAGAGAGAAAGCTTAAAGATCATATCTTTATCTCTCTAAACCCATCCCCACATGCATAAATCTTCATCTAAGCATCATCTAGGATCATCTAGCATATGCTAATGCATGGGACTTCTTCAACACACATGGTATGATTTGTTGAACACTTTTATCTTACATAATTAGTGTTTCTACTTATCAATTTTATCTCATATTTTACTTATATGTGTTTAGATTAATTTCTACATATAAGATTGAGATTATGTGTTGATTGGGTTTTTATTTGTTAGCTAGGCTTTAATGTTCATATGCCATCTAGCTAATTGATCTCATTTATTGATTGAGATTATTTTTCATAGCTTATTTGATTAGGTCATTATTGCCTAAAAGCTATGCCATGAACATTCTTGTGTGATGTATTGATAACTAGGTTGATAGATTGTTTTTTAATCAACTAGTTAATCCTTTGAATGTTTATGGGTTTTATATGATAGCTTTGTATCTAGGATTGGTGATCCTTTACTTAGCTAAAGTTATATGCCATGTCATATAGCTATATGTGATATCTAGGATTGATTATATTGTCATCTTATAATCCTAGGTAAGCATTTAGAGTACCCTAGCTCTTATTGCATTAATTGAATATTCATACATATTCACATAGGGTTGCATCTCTTTTGAGAGAAGTAAGTCTTGGGGCTAAGTGTGCTTAGGCCTCAAGCAAATTGGACTAGAGCCACTATAAAAGGCCCGCGTGGTAGATTAGAGGGTGCTCACGCCAAGAGTAGTGTATCAGGGGATATCACTAGGGATTGAACCAAGAGTGGCGATTGGTAGTGTCCATAGCCTGAGGTTATCTAGCGTGAGGGTCCGAGAATCACTTGAGGGTGTAACCGTCTTTTCATATAGTGGATTTCGAGGTCCGAGTGTGGCGCACTTAACAGCCCGTGGTTTTTCCCAGTGGTTGGGTTTTCCACGTAAACATCAAGTGTCATTTACTATTTCCGCATCTTATTACACTTGTATGTTTTGTTGACTTGCTAGGGGTATTTTCGTAAAATTGACATGCATGCGAAAATTGGGTAATAATTAGATAAAATCTATTCACCCCCCCTCTAGCTTTATATTGATAAACACACCTCGAGTATTTAATGAACTTTCAACAATGATGAGCTTTTCATAGCTCAAATATATGTCGATGACATAGTGTTTGGCTCCACCAACAACACCAAGGTCCAACAATTTGTTGATGTTATGTCTCATGAATTTGAGATGAGTCTTGTTGGTGAGCTTAATTACTTCCTAGGTTTGCAAATTAGGCAACTAGATAATGGGATTTTCATAACCCAAGCCAAATATGCCAAAAACCTTGTGAAGAAGTTTGGTCTTGAAAAAGCCAAACATTGTGACACTCCTATGAGCACCACTTTGAAGCTAAGCAAGGATGCTAGCGGTAAAAGTGTGGACCAAACCTTATATCGTGGCATGATAGGGAGCTTGCTCTATTTGACCGCAAGTAGGCCCGATATATCATTTAGTGTAGGAGTTTGTGCTAGGTACCAATCCGATCCCAAGGAGTCCCGTCTCTCTTCGGTTAAGAGAGTCATTCGCTTTGTGAATGGGACTTCCAACTATGGGATTTGGTACTCATTTGACACTAATCCTAGTCTTGTAGGATATAGTGATGCGGATTGGGCAGGAAATTGCGATGATAGGAAGAGCACATCGGGCGGTTGCTTCTTTCTAGGCAACAACTTGGTGTCTTGGTTTTGCAAGAAGCAAAACTCGATTTCCTTGTCCACGGCGGAAGCCGAGTACATAGCCGCGGGGAGTGGATGCACTCAACTTATATGGATGAAGCAAATGCTAGTAGATTACGGATTCAACCAAGGTACTCTCACTCTCTTTTTTGATAACATGAGTGCCATTAATATTTCCAAGAATTCGGTGCAACATTCTAGAACTAAGCATATTGACATCCGCCATCACTTCATTAGAGAGCTTGTTGAAAATAAATGCATAGTACTTGAACATGTAGGTACTAATGATCAACTTACGGACCTATTTACTAAACCCTTAGATGCTACTCGATTTAAAACTCTTAGTAGATCTATTGGGATATGTCTTGTGGAGTGATGTTCTATGATTGACCCCATATGGGGAACTCAAGCAAAGAGAGCTAGTTTGCATTCTTGTCACTTGCAAAAAATTTGAAATATCTTATGCCTCTTCTTTTAATTGCTTGAGTAAGCTTGGTTGCACATATGTATATATGTTTTCAATTCAATAAGTGTGAACCTTGCTTGTTTACAATCCATGTCATATTTATGTTCAAACATGCATTTTTGGACTAGGAGATGTATATAGGAAGTATGATTTGAATGACCTATGATTATCTCCATGACATGATGATTCTTTAATAACATGCTAATGTCAAATGAAAAAGCATGAAATTCATATAACATGCTCACATGAAAAGCATGAATTGATGATTGCATATTCTTAAAAATGCAAAACTTGTGTGATAGCTTATGAGACTCAAAATGAATAAAGGATCTTGTATCCGTTCAAAGGAATTTATATTCCAAATGTCTCTCTTTCTTTATTGGTTGAACATGGCTACTATCATACGGATATCTTATCTGGAAAAATCAAAAAGGGTGCAAAGTTGCTCATGCCATGTTTCGCTTATAAAGTTGGATATAGTTGCTCTTATATTGAAATCAATGTATTCTATATCCTTGCTTTTCTCATGACATTGGTAAAATTGGTTTGAATTCCTATTAGAAACCTTTGTCATTTGCTTTGCCAAATACCATTGTATTTTGGACTTGAATGCTACATGTCTTGTATGCAAAGCATGTTTGATTCACACATTTTCTCTCAAATAAAACTCCTTGTTTCTCTCCAATTAAATTGAGATGCATAAAGTGACTTATATTAATTATGCAAATCTTGCATGCTATTTGAAAGTTCATAAAATACTCGAGGTGTGTTTATCAATATAAAGCTAGAGGGGGGGTGAATAGATTTTAACAAATATTACCCAATTTTCGCATGCAAGTCAATTTTACGAAAATGCCCCTACTAGTCAAAAATACATACAAGTGTAATATAGTGCGGAATTTAAATAACACTTGATGTATACGTGGAAACCCAACCACTGGGAAAAACCACGGGCTGTATAGTGCGCCACACTCGGAACTCGAAATCACTAATTGAAATGAAGTTTACAACCTATGTAGACCTCGTCTAACATTCCGGTCTGTAACCCCTCACTTCTACCCAGCGGGCCTTTATTAGCAACCCTATTCCAATTTGCTTGAGGCCTAAGCACTCTTAGCCTCAAGACTTACTTCTCTAAGAAGAGAAACAACCTATGTGAATATATATATGAATATTCAAATAACAAACAAGGCTAGGTAACCTTAGATGCTTATCTAGGATGATGATATAATCAATTTAATCAACCCTAGATATCAATTGCTAAATGACATGTCAAATAGCTTAGCTAATCAAGATTAATTAAAAACCTAATTAGCTATCACAAACAACACTCAATTAATTTTCATCACAAATAATCTCTAACTTGTATCTAGCATATAATCAAAAGCATACAAGTAATTAAAGAGATGTATTAATATGAAAAACACTAAAGTAATATGAAATTAGTGAAGAACATACCAAATAAGATGTGATGATTCAAAACCATGCATGGATCAATTCTATGAAGGCATAGAAGATCAAATATGAAATTTGATGCAAAAGGGAATTGATTTGAGTGTTTAAAGATAGGTTCTTGATTTGATTTTTTCTAAAAAATCTCTCTTGAAAGATTAGGGTTCTAATTGCTCAAGAAACTTGTTCAGAGATTGAGAAAACAAGATATTTATAGACATCAAGAATTGGGCATGTGAAAAGACACTTTTGCCCCTGAAACGCACCGTTCGGCGGTTTCAATCGGCGGCCAGGCCGCCGATGATGACCGCCGAATTGAGCTCGTGAAGAACAGAGCATTAACGGCGGTTTCATTCGGCGGTTTCGCGACCGCCGATCCAACCGCCGAATCAAACCCGAGAGATTAAAATCGATCAGGTATGAACGGCGGTTTCGAACGGCGGTCGTGACCGCCGATCTTGACCGCATAATTGCTTCAGACCAAATTGGACTGAAACGGCGGTTTCATTCGGCGGCCAGGCCGCCGATCATAACCGCCGATCACCTAGATAGGTGAAAACCAAGGAGAAGCCAAGGGCATTCTCCATAGGCGGTCTTCGCGCGAAACCAAGCACTAATTAGTGCAAGCGCGGACGTTTCCGAACAATGTCGGGAAACGAATTATAAGGCACATATACACACAACAAGATATATCAACCAAAGTGCTAGTGTGTAAAGTGACATGTGAAGAGATGCACATAAAAATAAGCAAGTATGCAATCATAGCAAGAATGCTAAGTGAGTGTGTGCTACTAGATCTCTTCAAAGAAAAACAAGCACAAGAGATTATACCTTTGGCGTGCTTGTTTCTTGAGGTCATGGAAGGGCCTTTGATCTTCAACACTAAACACTTAGACTACCCTTACATTCAAAACCCCAACATGTGGTTTGACCACGAAATAAGCCAATCAACAAAACGGGAATCCTTACACTATTATCTCTCGTTACTATGAGTGACCCGGTTGGGGACTACTCCTTTGCCTATATCATGACAAAAAGGGGGAGTAGTATATGGTAAGGGGAGATGCAAATTGGTGTTCCAATTGTGCACATTGGGGAGATAACACATTGAGGGGGAGTAACCCTTTGAGGGGGAGCATTGCATTTATCATTCATTGCATATATTTTGTGTAATGTTGTGCCTAAATTCTAAAAATGCAAATGCTTGTTTTGATATCACTTGATTAATCTCACATTTCACTTGTATTGGAAAACATAGAAATCTTATTTACAGGGCTTGATTATTCTACAAGAGATTGAAGACTTGAAGTTTTATTTTCTTATCTCTTTGTGTTGTAGAATATCATAGTTGTCCCGTAGTTTCTATTTCTTTGTGAGGAATCAATGTGAGTGGTGGTTTTGTCACGAAATAGCCAAAGGGGGAGATTGTAAGGTTCCCATTTGTTGATTGGCTCATTTCGTGGACAAACCACATGTTGGGGTTCTTTGTAAGGGTAGCCTAAGTATCGGTCTTATTGTTCGAAGCCCTTTGAAGACCTCGTGTTTATAAGCACCGAAGGTAAATTTCTTTGTGCTTACTTTTCTTTGAAGAGATTAGTTGCACACACACACTTAACATTCATTGCATATATGTGCGTTCTCTTCACTTGTCACATTTCACACTTGCACTTATTTATCATATTTTGTTGTGTGTAATTGTGTCATGTTGTCATGTAATTCGTTTCCCGATAACTTTCGGAAACGTCCGCGCATGCACTAGAATGTGCTTGGTTTAGCGCGAGGACCGCCTATGGAGAATGCCCTTGGCTTCTCCTTGGTTTTCACCTTTCTAGGTGATTGGCGGTTATTATCGGCGGCCTGGCCGCCGAATGAAACGGCCGTTTCAGTCCAGATTGGTCAGAAGCATTTCTGCGGTTAAGATCGGCGGTCACGACCGCCGTTCGAAACCGTCGATTCAAGACCTGATTGATTTATCTCTCAGTCTAATTCGGCAGTTGAATCGGCGGTCATGAAACCGTCGTTCAAAACCGCCGTTCATACCTGATTGATTTTAATCTCTCTGTTTTGATTCGGCGGTCACGAAACCGCCGTTTATGCTCTGTTCTTCACGAGCTCAATTCGGCGGTTATGATCGGCGGCCTGGCCGCCGATTGAAACCGCTGATCGGGGCGTTTCTTTGCAACTTACTTAAACGACCACACTTTGATTTGGCCCCCTATATATATGCCATTTTGTCTTTAGGTCAATTAAGAGAGTTCATATTCAGAATTCATACTTAGGATATTTTTCAAAAAGAAGAAAAATTCCAAGAACTCATTTTTTATTACTCAAACACTTTTTCATGATCATCAATCATCATCTAGCATCATCCTTGATCTTCTAGATGTCATCTTGCATGGATTCTTCATCATACTTTGTTTGGTAAGCTTTTCACTAATATCTTACATATTTTGTGTTTCTCTTAGTTAGCAATCTCAATTAATTACTTGTATGTTATTTTATATACTTTGAATACAAGTTTGAGATTAGTATGATGTATGTTTGAGAAGTTGTTTTGTGATAGCTAATTAAGTTTTGTGCTTAATCTTGATTAGCTAAACTATTTGACATGTCATTTAGTTTTGATATCTAGGATTGTTCTAATTGCATATTAATCATCTTAGATAAGCATATAGGGTTTCCCTTGCTCTATGTTGCATTTGGATATTCATATATATTCACTTAGGGTTGTATTCTCTTCATAGAGAAAGTAAGCCTTGTGTGTAGCATCCGGGATTAGGTTGCTTAGAACGCAAGCAAATTGGACTAGGTTCACTCATACCGGGATTAGGTAGGTGTGTGATTACTTCCGGGATTAGGTTGTAATCGTTTTACACATTTAGTGGATTCGAGGTTCGAGTGTGGCTTACTTACTAGCCCGTGGTTTTTCCCGTGAGGGTTTCCACGTAAAAATCAAGTGTTATTTAATTTCCACATATTATACTTGATTTATTGCTTTATCTATTTAGGGGTAATTTCGTAATTTTGACTATCACGAAAAATTGGGTAAAAAGCTTAAAATCTATTCACCCCCCCTCTAGATAGTTTTATACACACCGTGCTATAATTTGTTTCAGAGATCATTATAGGTCATTCAAATTTTATCCTATGTATATATCTCCTAGTCCAAAAATGCATATTTGAACATAAATATGACATGGATTGCAATACAAGCATTGATCACACTTATTGAATAGAAAATATGTATACAAAGTGTAACCAAGCTTACTCAAGCAACAAAAAGAGAAGCACAAGATATTTCAAATTTTTTGCAAGTGACAAGATGCAAAATAGCTCTCTTTGCTTAAGTTCCCCATATGGGGTCAAATTTCCATACCGCTTCAAAGAAGGGCATGAGGTCCTATGGACCTACCAAGTCCTTTAGACTTAGTTGAACCTATTTGAGACTTGTTAGTATCGTAGCAAGCGGGTTCATTCTTATTAATCCACTTAGGTGACACTAAGTAAATCCTAGTGGACAAATGTTCTAGAGTACAAGATGAAAAAGGATCATGCACATGATTTTCTTCCTTTTTATAAAGCATCTTAGCTCTAGCCTTTTTCTTGTCAAACATGCTTTTAGCTCTACACATTTCAATGTAATGCAAGCAACTTGGTCTAATATGACCAACAATACCACAAAAATGACAAGTGGGAATATAGTTAGGAATCATACCATTCCCTTTAGCATGGATAGGTGCTTTCCCTTGTCGTTGTGGTTGTCTCGGTTGTTGGATAGGATCTCTCCTCCTTTGTTGATAACCAAGACGAGGTTGCTTGCTTGTCTGAGCTTGCATGAATGAACTCTCCCCATGTTGTTTTTGAGTTTGAAGGAAGATAGGGTGAGGAGCCCTTTGGGTGTGAGCTTGAACTTGACCTTTTGGTGCCTCAAACACTTGGGCACTTCTTGAACACTCTCCTAGGTCACTCTTCTTCCTAGGTTGTTGAGGAGGAGGGGACATATTGAAGTCCATGTCCATGGCACAGGATGTCTTGCTTGTGGAGGAGGCATCCATGTCATCAATGTAGCCAAGACCTTTCTTGTCACTTGGCTTTCTTCCAACTCCCAACATGTGGTCAAGCATCTTGGTGCTTGAAGTCATCTTAGCCATTAAGACCTTAACTTCTTCAAGCTCTCTTTTTAGCTCTTCTTCTCTCCTCTTAGATAAGGCTAAGTCTTCTTTTAGCTTATCTTCATCCACCATGGATCTCACCACTTCTTCACACAAGTGGTCTACTAGTGTTGAAAGCTCTAGATTCTCTTCTTTTAATCTTCTAATTTCTTCCTTGTTCCTCATCATCGAGCTCTCAACTTTGACTTTGTAGTCATTAAGATCCATACACTCCACACTTCCATTTGTGGAGATAGATGACAAATATTCAACACTTGTGTCATCTCCTCTAATCTCCATTTCACCAATGAAGTCATCTCCTTCATCAAGATCATCAAAATTTTCTCTTGATAAGGAAAGAGCCAAATCCCGATGAGTAGCTACACCAACTACTTCTATATCTTGTTCTTCTTGGGGATCACAAGTATAAGCAACTTTGCCATCTTCTTCAACTTCTACACTCTTGGCTCCAAATTCCGTGTAGATGATGGCAAGTTCTTCATCACTTGAAGGATTTTTGTCATCTTCATATTTATCCCATAAGGTGGCCAACGCCTTCCCTTTTCTTCTATCCTTCAAGTTTCCACACTCCGGGGAGAAATGCCTGAATCCTCCACATTCGTAGCACTGAATCCCCTCTCTTGAAGACACTCATTGGTTTGGCTTGTCATTGAGTCCCATGTCTTTAATTAAGATACCCTCCTTCTTGTCATGCTTCAAAGTCTCCAAAGCAATTGTCTTCTTCTTCTTAGGAGGTGAGGTGGTCAACTTCTTCTTAGGAGGTGAGGTGGTTAATTTCACAAATCTCATAAATCTCTCTAGTAAGAGAGGCATCTCCTCAACGGAGTCAATTTCTTCTCTCACAAATTCACTCATAGTGTTTGCGTTGAATGAATGCAAATGAGAAGAATGTAAAATGTATGAAGAAATCACACAAACATACAAAATGCAAAAACACACCAAAATGAGCTAGGATCACCTAAGTATATCTAGGAACCCGCTCTTATACCAATTGAAAAGAATACTCGAGGTGTGTTTAATATATAAAGCTAGAGGGGGGGTGAATAGATTTTATCTAATTATTACCCAATTTTCGCGTGCATGTCAATTTTACAAAAATACCCCTAGCAAGTCAACAATACATACAAGTGTAATAAGATGCGGAAATAATAAATGACACTTGATGTTTACGTGGAAAACCCAACCACTGGGAAAAACCACGGGCTGTTAAGTGCGCCACACTCGGACCTCGAAATCCACTAATTGAAATGGAGTTTACAACCTATGTAGACCTCGTCTAACACTCCGGTCAATAACCCCCCACTTCTACCACGCTGGCATTTAAAAGTGGCTCTAGTCCAATTTGCTTGATCCTCGTAGTCACTACTTGTAATGATGTTTACAGCCTAATCCCGGTCTGTAACCCACCACTACTACCCGCAGGCCTGTAATAGCAACCCTAGACCAAGACTTCAATCTCTCAAAAGAGATGCACAACCCTATATGAATATGTATGAATATTCAATTAATGCAATAAGAGCTAGGGTACTCTAAATGCTTAACTAGGATTATAAGATGACAATATAATCAATCCTAGATATCACATATAGCTATATGTCATGGCATATAACTTTAGCTAAGTAAAGGATAACCAATCCTAGATACAAAGCTATCATATAAAACCCACAAACATTCAAATGATTAACTAGTTGATTAAAAAACAATCTATCAACCTAGTTATCAATACATCACACAAGAATGTTCATGGCATAGCTTTTAGGCAATAATGACCTAATCAAATAAGCTATGAAAAATAATCTCAATCAACAAATGAGATCAATTAGCTAGATGGCATATGAACATTAAAGCCTAGCTATCAAATAATAACCCAATCAACACATAATCTCAATCTTATATGTAGAAATTAATCTAAACACATATAAGTAAAATATGAGATAAAATTGATAAGTAGAAACACTAATTATGTAAGATAAAAGTGTTCAACAAATCATACCATGTGTGTTGAAGAAGACCCATGCATTAGCATATACTAGATGAACCTAGATGATGCCTAGATGATGATTTGTGCATGTGGGAATCGGTTTAGAGAATTAAAGATGTGATTTTTAAGCTTTTTCTCTCAAGTCTCTCTAAATATCTCTCTAGGGTTCTTGGGATGCAAGACTTGTATTCTGAACCAGAGATAAGGATGTATTTATAGAGACCAAAAACAGGGCAGGTGAAAATACAATTTTGCCCTTCAAACGCACCGATCGGCGGTTTCAATTGGCGGCCAGGCCACCGAATTGAACCACCGAATGGCTCCCGAGCGGAATAGGGGAACTTCGGCGACTTCGTTCGGCGGTTTATAAACCGCCGATCCCAACCGCCGTTTTGGACCCGAGAGATATATTTCAATCAGGTCTCATTCGGCGGTTTCGAACGGCGGCCAGGCCACCGAACGTAACCGCCGTTTCACCAAAAATGGTGAAACCAAGGAGAAGCCAAAGGCATCTCCACCGGCAATCATCGCGCAAAACAAAGCACATCAACGTGCACGCGCGGACGTTTCCGAACATCCTTCGGGAAACGAATTACACCACACTAAAAGCTAACATACATGAAGTGCAAGTGTGGGTATTGAAAATAATACTCGGTGTGTATAATATAAAGCTAGAGGGGGGGGGTGAATAGATTTTAACTATTATTACCCAATTTTCGCATGCAAGTTAATTTTACGAAAATGCCCCTACTAGTCAAAAATACAAGCAAGTGTAATATAGTGCGGAATTTAAATAACACTTGATGTATACGTGGAAACTGGGAAAAACCACGGGCTGTATAGTGCGCCACACTCGGAACTCGAAATCACTAATTGAAATGAAGTTTACAACCTATGTAGACATCGTCTAACACTCCGGTCTGTAACCCCTCACTTCTACCCAGCGGGCCTTTATTAGCAACCCTATTCCAATTTGCTTGAGGCTTAAGCACTCTTAGCCTCAAGACTTACTTCTCAATGAAGAGAAACAACCTATGTGAATATATATGAATAATCAAATAACAAACAAGGCTAGGTAACCTTAGATGCTTATCTAGGATGATGAGATAATCAATTTAATCAACCCTAGATATCAATTGCTAAATGACATGTCAAATAGCTTAGCTAATCAAGATTAATTAAAAACCTAATTAGCTGTCACAATCAACACTCAATCATTTTCATCACAAATAATCTCTAACTTGTATCTAGCATATAATCAAAAGCATACAAGTAATTAAAGAGATGTATTAATATGAAAAACACTAAAGTAATATGAAATTAGTGAAGAACATACCAAATAAGATGTGATGATTCAAAACCATGCATGGATCAATTCTATGAAGGCATTGAAGATCAAATATGAAATTTGATGCAAAAGGGATTTGATTTGAGTGTTTAAAGTTGAGTTCTTGATTTGATTTTTTCTCAAAAATCTCTCTTGAATGTTTAGGGTTCTAATGACTCAAGAACTTGATCAGAGATTGAGAAAATAAGATATTTATAGACATCAAGAATTGGGCATGTGAAAAGACAATTTTGCCCCTGAAACGCACCGTTCGGCGGTTTCAATCGGCGGCCAGGCCGCCGATAACGACCGCCAAATTGAGCTCGTGAAGAACAGAGCATTAACTGCGGTTTCATTCGGCGGTTTCGTGACCGCCGATCCAACCGCCGAATCAAACCCGAGGGATTAAAATCGATCAGGTATGAACGGCGGTTTCGAACGGCGGTCGTGACCGCATGATTGCTTCAGACCAAACTGGACTGAAACGGCGGTTTCATTCGGCGGCCAGGCCACCGATCATAGCCGCCGATCACCAACAATGGTGAAAACCAAGGAGAAGCCAAGGGCATTCTCCATAGGCGGTCTTCGCGCGAAACCAAGCACTCATTAGTGCAAGCGCGGACGTTTCCGAACAATGTCGGGAAATGAATTATAAGGCACATATACACACAACAAGATATATCAACCAAAGTGCTAGTGTGTAAAGTGACATGTGAAGAGATGCACATAAAAATAAGCAAGTATGCAATCATAGCAAGTATGCTAAGTGTGTGTGTGCTACTAAATCTCTTCAAAGAAAACCAAGCACAAGAGATTATACCTTTGGCGTGCTTGTATCTTGAGGTCATGGAAGGGCCTTTGATCTTCAACATTAAACACTTAGACTACCCTTACATTCAAAACCCCAACATGTGGTTTGACCACGAAATAAGCCAATCAACAAAACGGGAATCCTTACAGGTATTGAATGCATCCTAATGCCTATCATGTCATGGCATTTCATATAAAAAGATGCAATCAATCTAATGCAAGAAGAGACATTGAATAAACAATAAAGCACAATGCACACAAAATATAAACACAACATTCAAGAATAAGAGTTATGCATGTTGTGTGTGTGTGCAACTATATCTCTTCAAGCCAAAGTAAGCACAAGATATACCTTTGGTGCTTGTCCTCTTGAGGTCTTGAAAGGGTCTTTGATCTTCAACCTTAATGACCTAGACTACCCTTACAACCAAACCCCAACATGTGGTTTGACCACAAAATAAGCCAATCAACAAATGAGAATCCTTACATTTTGGAAAAAGGTGGACTGGCCTAGGGGGAAAAACCATCACGTATGATCATATGCTGAAAAACCACTAGGTAGTATCCAGTGGAGAGAGATCCTTTATATATTTATCAATAAGCCGTGTTCCGGGGAACTTACACAAGTAGGAGAATAATATAACATAAGTGCTTTATAGAGCTTACAATAATAGGCGGGCGTAGACTCTTTTCTGAAATTAGTCGAAAAGAAGAAGAAGCCGAACCTCCCTTTCATTAGAGAGTTTTGTCATATTTATAGGTTTTAATTCTTGTTGCCCACTCCAACAATTTAGTCAATCAATCCATAATTATAGGAACACTGATTTGGCATTGATTTAGTTGAATATTCTCTCATTAATGGCGTTGTGAATGGCCATTAAAGAGTTGACTATCTTCATTAATATGGTTGATCATCTCCATTAATAAGGTTGACTATCTCCATTAATGGCGTTGTGAATGGCCAAAGAGGTCAACCTTCCTTGTATTTGAATGCTGGCGCATACTGTCCTTCTTGTAGCATGGTTCTGGTCTTCCTTGGTAATCTGACAGATGGTGTACTAAGACCTCTGTTGTTGACGCCTTCTATGCCAGGTGGTTGGGAGGTGCTTGGAGGACCGGTCTGAGTGCTGGGTATGGGGTACCAGGCACGGGGTACGGGGTACGGGGTACGGGGTACCAGGCATGGGGTACCGGGTAGCAGGTGCAGGGTATGGGGTACCAGGCACGGGGTACGGGGTACGGGGTACGGGGTATAGGGTACCAGGTGCGAGGTACAGGGTACCAAGTGCGGTAACGGGATCCTTAGGACCCTGGGTTCATTCTTTCGACAATCAAATGACCTTAGCATGGATGGAAAATTCTTCTTTGGACCCCTGCCAAAAAAGACGGTTAACAAACATGATGAAGCCCGAACAACTAAACGGCCTAAGAATGAGTCTCCAAAGCCGGCACCTGCAAAGAAGTTCCAGAACCCTCCTCCAAACTGATCGACATACATGCCGCCTCCTCCTTTACTCCGGGAAAGATACCCGGTTAGAAGGACTCCTCCCCAAGCAACACCTCCACTTAAAGAAGTAACCCAGGTATCAAGTGAGGAAGACTGGTACAACCACTACACTTCTCTCAATACCTCCCGAGAGACCATATATCTGGCTATTCACGATAAGGGATTGCTCAGGAAACCTGGTCCAATAAAGATCCCAGCTGATTAAAGAAATCGATACAAATATTGCAATTTTCACGAGGACGTCGGACACAACACATCCGAGTGCTATAGCCTCCGAAACTAGATTGAAGGATTGGTGAGAGGAGGACTCATAGTTGAATTTTTGCAACAAGTGCGGGATAGCATCAAGGTAGGGAAAGAGGTTCAAGGGGAAACGCGAGATGTAGAAGAAATGAGGAAGGACGAAGGAAAGGATTTGATGCAGTAGATTCAGGTCATTCACACTATCATTGGAGGCCCAACACTAGCAGGGACTTCCAACAATTCAAGGAAGAACCATGCTAGGAAGATCCCAAGGCTCACCACTGGTCAGGATGTATTCTGGGTATCCAGAGGATCACGAGATTATCTTCCCTCTACTCAGATCACTTTCACTAAGGATGATGCCTACAACACAGTACAGCCTCATGATGATCCAATGGTGATCACGGTACAGATAGCCAATTGCCGGGTTCACCGTATCTTGATAGATACCGAAAGTAGTGTCAATATTTTGTTCAAAGTGGCGTTGGAAAAGCTCAACCTGAAAAACCCTTGCTATAACAGCTGCACCACACCGTTGTACGGTTTTACAGGGGACTCTGTGGTACCAGTAGGAACCCACATTCTGCTGGTAATAATTGGAGAAGCCCCCCTTCAACAGAATATCATGACGGAGTTTATAGTGGTTGATACCCCGTTAGCCTACAATGCAATCCTGGGAAGACCTTTCCTATCGGGAATCAGGGGAGTCATATCCATTTATCACAACGTACTGAAGTTCCCGGTTGGAACCAAGGTAGTGGAAGTTAGGGGAGATTAGAAAGCAGCCCGCACCTGTTATGCAATATCCGCCAACCCTACCGCATTAGCCAAGCAATACACCTGTGTTACCAATGAGCCAGGCCACAGGATTTCATAGTCAGATCACTCCATCTCGAAGGAAGGAGAGGTGCCAAGTATGATTGTAGAAGAAGCATAGCAGGAATAGTAGGGATAGATTGGTAGGTACCCCGCGGGGCAATTGGAGACATGGATATCTACCTAGTAGATCACACCAGGAATGATGATCATCTTAAAAAGCTTTAACTTTAGAGTTTGAAAAGGAGTGTTATATCGGTTGGTATACTTCTGATATATACACCCCGATTTTTTGCTTTGTATTTGCTTTTGAGAAATTCAATAAAGTCAGCTTTTATTCTCCTACGTGATTCTCCTAAAGTTCGACTAGCAAGTTTTCGCCGTTTTTGATCACCTCAAGACCAGGAAAGGCCACATGGCAATCCTGCTGCCTTGGTCGGGGTATACCCTCCTCTAGGAAAGGTCTGGTGCTTAACGCATAAGTGGCGTAATCACCTGCTAGACTCAGCCCTATCAAGACCAGGAGGACCTATATGGACTTCCTGAAGCCTTGGACGGGGAATCCCCCTCTCCAGGAGAAACCTGGTGCTAAAGTGGCCTTAGTTGCCTACCAGGACATATCGCCAAAGAATCAAGATACCTTATAAGGATACTTGGTACTTACTGCATTATATCGCCATATCCTCACATGAAAAACCTGGTGCTAAAGTGGCCTTAGTTTCCTACCAGGGCAGATCATTAAAGAATCAAGATATCAGATTGAGATACTTGATACTTCACTTCTCCAAATCACATATAAAATCCTGGTATTAAACGACCTTAATAGCCTACCAGGGCAAAGCATCAAGGAATCAGATTACCATGTCAAGATACCAGACACTCCATCCCGGTAGGCAATCATGATAAATCCATCATCGGGATCCCCAATGAAGAATTCATCAAGCTTCAACACTTAGACGGACAATGGTCAAATCAGGGTATCTAGGCAACCTTGGCTTCATACCTGGGTCAAGCTTTCTGGTTAAGATAGTTCCGTACTTAGACAAGTTTACTTAGTTAAAAACGCTGCCAGCTTACGCTATGGGGACTATCGTCCAGGAAATGTTTCTATAAGATAGGACAAGTGTGGGTTCCTCAGTTGCTAGCCAAGCAAGATTGAAGCCCAGTGTTATAACAGTCCGGGTAAGCCTTACTTGGATCACACTCAAGCATACAAATACCATCCTTTACCAGGATATAAGCTCTACAAGCAAGCATATGATAAAAAGACATAGAGTAAATTGTAAAAATAGGAGAATTTCGTTTAAGTCAAACAGAGTACCCAATCCCCTTTTCCGGGCTACAAAAACAAAAACAAAAGCAAAATAAAGCAAAATAAACGAAAAGAATATCAGAAGTACATCATGCATCCCTCTGTTTTTCCCCCACTGTCTTCTCTTGCCCTGATACATCCACTTCCTCAGTTACCTTATCTCTTACCGCATCATGATCTTTGTAAGGATTCCCGTTTTATTGATTGGCTTATTTCGTGGTCAAACCACATGTTGGGGTTTTGAATGTAAGGGTAGTCTAAGTGTTTGGTGTTGAAGATCAAAGGCCCTTCCATGACCTCAAGTTACAAGCACGCCAAAGGTATAATCTCTTGTGCTTGTTTTTCTTTGAAGAGATCTAGTAGCACACACTCACTTAGCATTCTTGCTATGATTGCATACTTGCTTATTTTTATGTGCATCTCTTCACATGTCACTTTACACACTAGCACTTTGGTTGATATATCTTGTTGTGTGTATATGTGCCTTATAATTCGTTTCCCGACATTGTTCGGAAACGTCCGCGCTTGCACTAATTAGTGCTTGGTTTCGCGCGAAGACCGCCTATGGAGAATGCCCTTGGCTTCTCCTTGGTTTTCACCATTGTTGGTGATCGGCGGTTATGATCGGCGGCCTGGCCGCTGAATGAAACCGCCGTTTCAGTCCAGATTGGTCTGAAGCAATTTTGCGGTCCAGATCGGCGGTCACGACCGCCGTTCGAAACCGCCGTTCATACCTGATCGATTTTAATCTCTCGGGTTTGATCCGGCGGTTGGATCGGCGGTCGCGAAACCGCCGAATGAAACCGCCGTTAATGCTCTGTTCTTCACGAGCTCTATTCGACGGTCGTCATCGGCGGCCAGGCCGCCGATTGAATCCGCCGAACGGTGCGTTTCAGGGGCAAAAGTGTCTTTTCACATGCCCAATTCTTGATGTCTATAAATATCTTGTTTTCTCAATCTCTAAACAAGCTTTTTGAGCAATTAGAACCCTAATCTTTCAAGAGAGATTTTTGAGAAAAAATCAAATCAAGAACCTATCTTTAAACACTCAAATCAATTCCCTTTTGCATCAAATTTCATATTTGATCTTCTATGCCTTCATAGAATTGATCCATGCATGGTTTTGAATCATCACATCTTATTTGGTATGTTCTTCACTAATTTCATATTACTTTAGTGTTTTTCATATTAATACATCTCTTTAATTACTTGTATGCTTTTGATTATATGCTAGATACAAGTTAGAGATTATTTGTGATGAAAATTAATTGAGTGTTGTTTGTGATAGCTAATTAGGTTTTTAATTAATCTTGATTAGCTAAGCTATTTGACATGTCATTTAGCAATTGATATCTAGGGTTGATTAAATTGATTATATCATCATCCTAGATAAGCATCTAAGGTTACCTAGCCTTGTTTGTTATTTGAATATTCATATATATATTCACATAGGTTGTTTCTCTTCATAGAGAAGTAAGTCTTGAGGCTAAGAGTGCTTAGGCCTCAAGCAAATTGGAATAGGGTTGCTAATAAAGGCCCGCTGGGTAGAAGTGAGGGGTTACAGACCGGAATGTTAGACGAGGTCTACATAGGTTGTAAACTTCATTTCAATTAGTGATTTCGAGTTCCGAGTGTGGCGCACTATACAGCCCGTGGTTTTTCCCAGTGGTTGGGTTTCCACGTATACATCAAGTGTTATTTAAATTCCGCACTATATTACACTTGTATGTATTTTTGACTAGTAGGGGCATTTTCGTAAAATTGACTTGCATGCGAAAATTGGGTAATAATAGCTAAAATCTATTCACCCCCCCCTCTAGCTTTATATTGAACACGCCTCGAGTATTTTAATTACTTTCAATTGGTATCAGAGCGGGTTCCTAGATATACTTAGGTGATCCTAGCTCATTTTAGGTGTGTTGTGCATTTGTGTGCTTTTTGCTCATTCATACATTTTGCATACATTTCATTCATTCATTTGATACAATGAGTGGATTCGGTGGCAACCATGAGGGTGCTTCAAGCACACGGCCACCCCTCCTCACCGGCATAAATTACTCCCAATGGAAAGGGAAGATGGAGGCATATGTGTGTCAAATCCATGATAGGGCATGGATGGCCATTGAAGATGGATATTCGCCTCCTATGATGACTCCCACGGGTGGAGGAGAAGAAGTGCTCAAGCCTAAGGCACAGTGGACACAACCTGAGTTTGAGTTGTCCAAGTGGAATCAAAAGGCGTGGCACGCCCTCATATGTGCAGTGGATGAAAATCAGTACAAACTGATTCAGAACACTAAGATAGCCAAGGAGGCATGGGACATCTTAGAGGTTGCACACGAGGGAACCGAAGTAGTGAAGGACTCCAAACTTCAAGTCCTCCAAACTCAATTTGAGACACTTAGGATGGAGGAGAATGAGTGCTTCAACGACTTCGAGATTAGGTTGATGGACATTGTCAACCAAAGTCATCAACTTGGTGACCCTTACTCGGATAGAAGGATCAAGCAAAAGATAATGAGATCGCTTCCCGAGAGGTTTGAGTCTAAGGTGACGGCTTTAGAAGAAAATAGTGATTTTAAGGACATGAAGCCGAGCGAGGTAATAGGTAGACTTCTCGCCTACGAGTCTAGGAAGGGTCCTAGCTCCACTCCTTCAAAGAAGCAAAAGGGATTTCTTTGAGAGCTTCCAAGGTTGAGAAGGAGGACAAGGATGACTCGGATGAAGACATGGCACTTTTAATGAGAAAATTCAAGAAGTTTGTAAAATTCGAGAAGAAGGGTCATGCATCCAAAGGGCAAGAATTGAAGAAAAGGGTTCCTTTCAAGAAGGTTGAGCATAGGCAAGAGAATAGTGAAAGGAAAGGGATCCAATGCTATGAGTGTGGTGGCATAGGTCATATCTCACTAGATTGTGGGAATTTGAAGAACAAGAGAGAAAAAATGATGGCCGCCATTTGGAGTGAAAGTGATGACTCCGAAGAAGGAGATAAGTCATCAAGTGATGATGAGCTTATCAATAACTTCAAGGCATTGGGTGCCAATTGTGAAGAAAATGAAGTTGTTGGTAAGAATTCCGTTGCTAGTGATCCCATAGAAGAGAAAGTCGAAGAAGTAGCTCTAGAGGAGATAGTTGTTGCTTTGCATTGGGATATGGCACTTATTGACTCAAGAGATCAAGGTGAAGGTCTTGATGAGGAAATTGGATCCATAAGAGAGGAGGAGAGCCTAGAAGATGACACTAGTGGAGATGACTCCTTATCTAACTCTACAAATGGAAATGTAGAGAATATGGATATGCATAACTTTATAGTCAATGTTGAAAGCTCCATGAAGAAGAAAGATAGATTTCTAAGGATTTTAGAGGAAGAAAATCTAGAGCTTACAACATACAATGACCTCCTAAAGAAGCAAGTGGAGAAAATGGATCTTAAGGACAACTTTGAAAGTTTTGAAAGCTCTAAGTTAAAGAATGAAAAAGAGATTCAAAGGTTAAAGGAAGAACTACTTAGGCTTTCAACACAAGTTGATCACTTGAATGATGAAGTGATAAGATCCATGGTGGAAGAAGACAAGCTAAAAGATGAGCTAGCTTTGTCTAAGAGGAATGAAGAGGGTTTGAAGAGAGAGCTTGTTGAAGCCAAAGAGTCATTGACTAGAATGACCACAAGCACCAAGAAACTTGACAACATACTTGGTGTAGGAAAAAGCCCTTGTGACAAAAGAGGTCTTGGATTCGAAGTGAGCAAGGATTGCTCTATTCCTAAGAAGACCGTCTTTGTGAAGAGTTTGGGTAAGATAGAAGCGTCACCGGTGCAAACTCCTAGGAAGAAGTTAGAACTAGGACAATGTTCGAAAAATGCACAAGTGAAGGTGGTGAAAACGAGACAACCCCAAGCTCAACGGATTAGAGCCTCTCGAGTCATCTCTCCTCAACAAATGACTCACTATGAAAAGAGGCAAAACATGCTACCTAATCCATGGAGGCAACCCATTCCGGTTCAACCAAATAGAAGACATGAACCGACTCAACACCAAAGGAGACATCAAATGCATGATGAGTCTCAAATGACTTCACAAGAACATGGTATGAATTCTTACTTTGTACCAACTTGTCATTATTGTGGTGTTTATGGGCATATTAGGCCTAAGTGCTTTAAGTACATTAACCATTGTAGGATTGATAGCATGATAAAGAAAAAGAGGCTAAGAAGAGCCCATTTGCATGAGCCTAGGAAATCTTTTGTCAATAATCCTAGGTTAGTGAATGACATGCAACCTTTGACCACTAAGAAGAAAAATGTTATATCTATGTGGATAAGGAAAAATGAACCCGCTTGCTATGAGACTAACAAGTCTCAAATAGGTTCAACCAAGTCAAATGGACTTGGTAGGTCCATAGGACCTCATGCCCTTCATTAATGAAGGATGATACTAACCCCATATGGGGAACTCAAGCAAAGAGAGCTATTTTTGCATTCTTGTCACTTGCAAAAAATTTGAAAAATCTTATGCTTCTTGGTTGATTGCTTAAGTAAGCTTGGTTGCACATATGTATATATGTTTTCAATTCAATAAGTGTGAACCTTGCTTGTTTACAATCCATGTCATATTTATGTTCAAACATGCATTTTGGACTAGGAGATGTATGTAGGAAGTATGATTTGAATGACCTATGATTATCTCCATGACATGATGATTCTTAAATAACATGCTAATGTCTTATGAAAAGCATGAAATTCATGTACATGCTCAAATGAAAAAGCATGAATTGATAATTGCGTTCTTAAATGCAAAAACTTGTGTGAAAAAGCTAATGAGACTCAAATGAAAAAGGATCTAGTATCCATTCAAGGATTTTACAATCCAAATGTCTCTCTTTCTTTATTGGTTGAACATGTCTACTATCATACGGGTTTCATTCCCGGAAAAATCAAATAGGGTGCAAAGTTGCTCATGACATGTTTAGCTTATAAAGTTGGATATAGTTGTTCTTAAATTGAAATCAATGAAATTTCTATATCCTTGCTTCTCTCATGACAATGGTGAAATTGGTTTAATTCCTATTAGAAACCTTTGTCATTTGCTTTGCCAAATACCATGGTATTTTGGACTTGAATGCAATATGTCTTGTATGCAAAGCATTTTGTTTCACACATTTTATCTAATAAATCTCCTCGTTTCTCTCTGATTAATTGAGATTGCATAAAGTGACTTATATTGATTATGCATATACTAGAATGCTACTATCTCTCTTTGCCTTGAGTGACCCGGTTGGGGACTACTCCTTTGTCTATATCATGACAAAAAGGGGGAGTATAATGTGGTAAGGGGAGGTGCAAATTGTTGTAGCAATTGGTGCACATTGGGGAGAATATACATTGAGGGGGAGTAACCCTTTGAGGGGGAGCATTGCATTCATCATACATTGCATGATGTTGTGTTTAATTTCTTAGAAATGCAAATGCTTGTTTATGTCCTCACTTGATTCATCTCACTTTTACTTGAATTGGAAAGTATAGAAACCTTGTTTCAGGGAATGATTGTTCTACAAGAGATTGAAGACTTCAAGTTTTATTTTTATATATCTCTTTGTATTGTAGAAAATCTTCATTGACCCATAGGTTTATTTTTGTTGTGAGGAATCAATGTGAGTGGTGGTTTTGTCACGAAATAGCCAAAGGGGGAGATTGTAAGGATTCCCGTTTTATTGATTGGCTTATTTCGTGGTCAAACCACATGTTGGGGTTTTGAATGTAAGGGTAGTCTAAGTGTTTGGTGTTGAAGATCAAAGGCCCTTCCATGACCTCAAGTTACAAGCACGCCAAAGGTATAATCTCTTGTGCTTGTTTTTCTTTGAAGAGATCTAGTAGCACACACTCACTTAGCATTCTTGCTATGATTGCATACTTGCTTATTTTTATGTGCATCTCTTCACATGTCACTTTACACACTAGCACTTTGGTTGATATATCTTGTTGTGTGTATATGTGCCTTATAATTCGTTTCCCGACATTGTTCGGAAACGTCCGCGCTTGCACTAATTAGTGCTTGGTTTCGCGCGAAGACCGCCTATGGAGAATGCCCTTGGCTTCTCCTTGGTTTTCACCATTGTTGGTGATCGGCGGTTATGATCGGCGGCCTGGCCGCTGAATGAAACCGCCGTTTCAGTCCAAATTGGTCTGAAGCAATTTTGCGGTCCAGATCGGCGGTCACGACCGCCGTTCGAAACCGCCGTTCATACCTGATCGATTTTAATCTCTCGGGTTTGATCCGGCGGTTGGATCGGCGGTCGTGAAACCGCCGAATGAAACCACCGTTAATGCTCTGTTCTTCACGAGCTCTATTCGGCGGTCGTCATCGGCGGCCAGGCCGCCGATTGAATCCGCCGAACGGTGCGTTTCAGGGGCAAAAGTGTCTTTTCACATGCCCAATTCTTGATGTCTATAAATATCTTGTTTTCTCAATCTCTAAACAAGCTTTTTGAGCAATTAGAACCCTAATCTTTCAAGAGAGATTTTTGAGAAAAAATCAAATCAAGAACCTATCTTTAAACACTCAAATCAATTCCCTTTTGCATCAAATTTCATATTTGATCTTCTATGCCTTCATAGAATTGATCCATGCATGGTTTTGAATCATCACATCTTATTTGGTATGTTCTTCACTAATTTCATATTACTTTAGTGTTTTTCATATTAATACATCTCTTTAATTACTTGTATGCTTTTGATTATATGCTAGATACAAGTTAGAGATTATTTGTGATGAAAATTAATTGAGTGTTGTTTGTGATAGCTAATTAGGTTTTTAATTAATCTTGATTAGCTAAGCTATTTGACATGTCATTTAGCAATTGATATCTAGGGTTGATTAAATTGATTATATCATCATCCTAGATAAGCATCTAAGGTTACCTAGCCTTGTTTGTTATTTGAATATTCATATATATATTCACATAGGTTGTTTCTCTTCATAGAGAAGTAAGTCTTGAGGCTAAGAGTGCTTAGGCCTCAAGCAAATTGGAATAGGGTTGCTAATAAAGGCCCGCTGGGTAGAAGTGAGGGGTTACAGACCGGAATGTTAGACGAGGTCTACATAGGTTGTAAACTTCATTTCAATTAGTGATTTCGAGTTCCGAGTGTGGCGCACTATACAGCCCGTGGTTTTTCCCAGTGGTTGGGTTTCCACGTATACATCAAGTGTTATTTAAATTCCGCACTATATTACACTTGTATGTATTTTTGACTAGTAGGGGCATTTTCGTAAAATTGACTTGCATGCGAAAATTGGGTAATAATAGCTAAAATCTATTCACCCCCCCCCCCCCTCTAGCTTTATATTGAACACGCCTCGAGTATTTTAATTACTTTCAATCTTCCTCAACTCCAGTTGTAGCCACTGCAATAGGAGGGTCCACTACCTCAGTAAGGCACCCAGAGTCCCGCCCTAAATTGTCTTGAATAGCATGGGGACTCTGGGATTCTTCGTCGACATTCTCAGGGATAATGGCAGCTTGAGAAGGACCTCCCTGATCTTGATCTTCCAGCTGGGCAGCCCTAGCCATAATCTGATCGCGATCCCAGTTGAGAGTGGTCTGCAAGTCAAAGGGAGGAGGGAATGTCTTGGCAACTTCATATGAAGCAGTAAAGTATCCATCCCCAAAGGAAGAATCCACTCTAGATTCTAGAATGCTCATGGAACCCCATAGAGACCTGTTTTCATCCAGGAGGATAGCCATCTCCGCCTTGACAGTCTCCCGCTCAGCCCGGCGGCGAGTTGATTTAATAGTTTCCATGTCATAGGCATGTGTCATCCGCTTCAGCTCCTTTAAGGCAGCCCTCCTACCAGACTCATACTCAGACTCGGAAGCAGCTTGAACCAGTGAAGTAGCATTCTCCTCAGCTCGGGCTAGATCACTTATGGTCTCCTCCAAGTTAGCTTGAAGTTCCAGGTTGGCCTCCTTCAAGGCAACGACCTGTTGCCCCATTACTAAAGCAAATTGTAAGGATTCCCATCTATTGATTGGCTTATTTCGTGGAAAAACCACATATTGGGGCTTGATGTAAGGGTAGCTTAGGTATTTGATGGTTGGTGTTTTACACAACCAAGGCCCTCTCAAGACCTCAAGAGAAGAAGCACCAAAGGTAAATTCTAGTGCTTACTTGCTTTGAAGAGATCTAGTTGCACACACACACAACTCAAGCATAAATCTTATTCTTGTATGTTGTGTGTTTTATATGTGTGCATGCATGTTCTTGAACATCTCTTCTTGCATGTTTTATTTGATTGCATCTTATTCATTGAAATGCCATGCCATGACATGTTTAGGCATTAGGATGCAAAGCCGTGAATTCTATTCATGCATGTTTAAGTGATTGCATCTTGTTTATTGAAATGCCATGACATGTTTAGGCATTAGGATGCATTCACTTCCCACACTTGCACCACATGATTAGTCTTAAGTGTGGTGTAATTCATTTCCGTTTGTGTGATCGGAAACATCCGCGCTTGCACGATGGTGTGCATGTCTTAGCGCGATGATTGACCACTTGAGAAGGTCTTATTCTTCTCTTGGATAAGTGTTAGATTTGGTTGGGTTGTTTGGAGTAAAATGTCTAGTTTCAAGAGATTGGATTTTAATGATTTAAATGATTTTCAAAACTGACCTATGTATGGTCTTGTGGCCATAACGTTTTACACAAAGGTTCAAAATAAGTTTTGAAAATTTCTGTACAAACTAGACACCCATACCTTTCCAACGGTATATTATTCGTAATATTTCATGACCGTTTGGATTGGTTTTAAAATCTCCAAATTTACAACCAAAACAGGGCAACTCTGTTGTTGTCCGTTTCTGACCTTTGGTCACTCAATTGACCATAACGTTTTCTACAGACATTGAAATGTCATTCTGTAAAAATGAGTAGAAATTAGACATCCGTACCATTCCAATGATATATCATACGAAAGGTTTCGATGTCGTTTGGTCATGTTTCGAAGCGCTCGAAACTTGAGCCGCTGCACTGACGCGAGTACAGCGAAAATGCCCATAATTTTTCCATTTCTTCCAAAACGACATAGTTTCACTTGGGTATTATAAATACATATCTTTCTCATCATTTTGAGGGCTGAGCCACAAATTCAAACCCTAGAGAGAGAGGCTCCATATTCTTGAGAGAGAAAGAGAGACTTGAGAGAAAAAGCTTAAAGATTACATCTTTATCTCTCTAAACCCATTCCCACATGCACAAATCATCATCTAGGCATCATTTAGGTTCATCTAGCATGTGCTAATGCATGGGTCTTCTTCAACACACATGGTATGATTTGTTGAACACTTTTATCTTACATAATTAGTGTTTCTACTTATCAATTTTATCTCATTTATTACTTGTATGTGTTTAGATTAATTTCTACATACATGATTGAGATTATGTATTGATTGGGTTAATTTTTGAAGCTTTGTGTAAAAGGTTATGGCCACAAGACCATACATAGGTCAGTTTTGAAAATCATTTAAATCATTAAAATCCAATCTCTTGAAACTAGACATTTTACTCCAAACAACCCAACCAAATCTAACACTTATCCAAGAGAAGAATGAGACATTCTCAAGTGGTCAATCATCGTGCTAAGACATGCACACCATCGTGCAAGCGCGGACATTTCCGATCACACAAGTGGAAACGAATTACACCACACTTAAGACTAATCATGAAGCGCAAGTGTGGGAAGTGAATGCATCCTAATGCCTAAACATGTCATGGCATTTCAATAAACAAGATGCAATCATTTAAACATACATGAATAGAATTCATGGCTTTGCATCCTAATGCCTAAACATGTCATGGCATTTCAATGAATAAGATGCAATCAAATAAAACATGCAAGAAGAGATGTTCAAGAACATGCATGCACACATATAAAACACACAGCATACAAGAATAAGATTTATGCATGAGTTGTGTTTGTGTACAACTAGATCTCTTCAAAGAAAATAAGCACTAGAATTTACCTTTGGTGCTTCTTCTCTTGAGGTCTTGAGAGGGCCTTGGTTGTGTAAAACACCAACCATCAAATACCTAAGCTACCCTTACATCAAGCCCCAATATGTGGTTTGTCCATGAAATAAGCCAATCAATAGATGGGAATCCTTAAAATCTCCCCCTTTAGCTATTTCGTGACAAAACCACTACTCACATTAATCCTCACAACATAAATAGAAACTAAAGGGATTTTCTACATTACAAAGAGATAATTAAAAGATATATCTTCAAGTCTTCAATCTCTTGTAGAACAATCAATCCTTCAAAACAAAGTTTCTATACTTTCCGATACAAGTATATGTGAGATTAATCATGTGAGATAAAACAAGCATTTGCAATAAGAATTTAAGCACAACATCATGCAAAGTATGCGAAGTGCAAATGCTCCCCCTCAACGGGTTACTCTCTCTCAAAGTAACAAACTCCCCAATCATGTGAATGCTACAATAATTTAGCAATTAGCATTCTCCCACTAACTACATACTAATTTTTGATAGCTTAATTGATTAGGTCTTTATTGCCTAAAAGCTATGCCATAAACATTCTTGTGTGATTTATTTATAACTAGGTTGATAAATTGTTTTTTAATCAACTAGTTAATCTTTTGAATGTTTGTGGGTTTTTTGTGATAGCTTTGTATCTAGGATTGGTTATCATTTACTTAGCTAAAGTTGTATGCCATGACATATAGCTATTTTCATATCTAGGATTTATTTTATTGTCATTATATAATCCTAGGTAAGCATCTAGAGTACCCTAGCTCTATATTGCATATTTGGATATCATTGCATATTCACTTAGGGTGTTGATCTCTTCGGAGAAGTAAATCTTGTGTGATAGACCGGAATTAGGTCGTACATCGGGATTGGGTGGTCACATGAGCAAATTGGATTAGGTCCACTTTTACAGTCCTGCGGGTAGTGGTAGCGGTAGCGGGATATTGGCCGGGATTAGGCCATCAAACCGGGATTAGGTTGTATACGCTATCACAATTAATGGATTCGAGGTTTGAGTGTGGCGCACTTACCAGCTCGTGGTTTTTCCCTGTTGAGGGTTTCCACGTAAAAATCAAGTGTCATTTATATTTCCGCACTATATTACACTTGATTATTGTTTTGTGAATTGGGGTTATATTTGTAACAGTGACTAATCCGAAAATTTGGTAATAACGGATTAACAACCCTTTCACACACCCTCTAAGTCATATTTTAAAAGACAAGCACGCGTAAACGGGAATTCATTATTCATTTAACAAATTTAAAACCCTGCAAAATAGAGAAAGATAGTAAATATCTCAAAAAGAAAAACTTATACTCAACAAGCTAAAGAGTTAAAGCTCATACCTCGGGAAGCAAAGAAGCCCCCTTCGTCGCCAAGATGTCAGTAGGCAGGGAAGGCATTGACTATAGGCCCCCACAAGGGCAAGTAGAGATGAACTTAGAGATGATCTCCTTTTGGCTATGATCTCTGTAAGGATTCCCGTTTTGTTGATTGGCTTATTTCGTAGTCAAACCACATGTTGGGGTTTTGAATGTAAGGGTAGTCTAAGTGTTTAGTGTTGAAGATCAAAGGCCCTTCCATGACCTCAAGATACAAGCACGCCAAAGGTATAATCTCTTGTGCTTGTTTTTCTTTGAAGAGATTTAGTAGCACACACACACTTAGCATTCTTGCTATGATTGCATACTTGCTTATTTTTATATGCATCTCTTCACATGTCACTTTACACACTAGCACTTTGGTTGATATATCTTGTTGTGTGTATATGTGCCTTATAATTCGTTTCCCGACATTGTTCGGAAACGTCCGCGTTTGCACTAATTAGTGCTTGGTTTCGCGCGAAGACCGCCTATGGAGAATGCCCTTGGCTTCTCCTTGGTTTTCACCATTGTTGGTGATCGGCGGTTATGATCGGCGGCCTGGCCGCCGAATTAAACCGCCATTTCAGTCCAGATTGGTCTGAAGCAATTATGCGGTCAAGATCGGCGGTCACGACCGCCGTTCGAAACCGCCGTTCATACCTGATCGATTTTAATCCCTCGGGTTTGATTCGGCGGTTGGATCGGCGGTCACGAAACCGCCGTTAATGCTCTGTTCTTCACGAGCTCAATTCGGCGGTCATCATCGGCGGCCTGGCCGCCGATTGAAACCGCCGAACGGTGCGTTTCAGGGGCAAAATTGTCTTTTCACTTGCCCTGTTCTTGATGTCTATAAATATCACACTTTCTCATTATCTGAATCAGTTCTTTGACTCTTAAGAACCCTAATCTTCAAAGATAGATTTTGAGAGAAAATCAAATCAAGAACTCAATTTTAACCACTCAAATCAAACCCCTTTTGCATCAAATTTCATATTGCATCTCCTATGTCTATATAGAGTGCATCCATGTATGGGTTTGCATCATCACAACTTGCTTGGTAAGATTTTGATTAATTTCATCTTATTGTAGTATTTTAAATACCAAGCCATCTCTTTTAAATTACTTGTATGTTTTAGATCATATGCTAAATACAAGAAAAGAGATTATTTGTGATGAATTGATTGAGTGTTGTTTTTGATAGATATCTAGGTTTTTATAATCTATGATTATCTATGCTATTTGACATGTCATTTAGCTATTGATATCTAGGGTTGATTTAAATTGAATATATCATCATCCTAGATAAGCATCTAAGGTTACCTAGCCTTGTTTGTTATTTGAATATTCATATATATATTCACATAGGTTGTTTCTCTTCATAGAGAAGTAAGTCTTGAGGCTAAGAGTGCTTAGGCCTCAAGCAAATTGGAATAGGGTTGCTAATAAAGGCCCGCTGGGTAGAAGTGAGGGGTTACAGACCGGAATGTTAGACGAGGTCTACATAGGTTGTAAACTTCATTTCAATTAGTGATTTCGAGTTCCGAGTGTGGCGCACTATACAGCCCGTGGTTTTTCCCAGTGGTTGGGTTTCCACGTATACATCAAGTGTTATTTAAATTCCGCACTATATTACACTTGTATGTATTTTTGACTAGTAGGGGCATTTTCGTAAAATTGACTTGCATGCGAAAATTGGGTAATAATAGTTAAAATCTATTCACCCCCCCTCTAGCTTTATATAGAACACGCCTCGAGTATTTAATTACTTTCAATTGGTATCAGAGCGGGTTCCTAGATATACTTAGGTGATCCTTTGCTCATTGTTGGTGTGTTTTTGCATTTTGTATGTTTGTTTGATTTCTTCATACATTTTGCATTCTTCTCATTTGCATTCATTCAACGTAAACACTATGAGTGAATTTGTGAGAGAAGAAATTGACTCCGTTGAGGAGATGCCTCTCTTACTAGAGAGATTTAGGAGATTTGTGAAATTAACCACCTCACCTCCTAAGAAGAAGTTGACCACCGCACCTCCTAAGAAGAAGAAGAAGAAAATTGCTTTGGAGACTTCGAAGCATGATAAGAAGGAGGGTATCTCAATTGAAGACATGGGACTCATTAACAAGCCAAACCAAGGAGTGTCTTCAAGAGAGGGGATTCAGTGCTACGAATGTGGAGGATTCGGGCATTTCTCCCCGGAGTGTGGAAACTTGAAGGATAGAAGAAAAGGGAAGGCGAAGGCCACCTTATGGGATAAATATGAAGATGACGAAAATCCTTCAAGTGATGAAGAACTTGCCATCATCTACACGGAATTTGGAGCCAAGAGTGTAGAAGTTGAAGAAGATGGCAAAGTTGCTTTTCCTTGTGATCCCCAAGAAGAACAAGGTATAGAAGTAGTTGGTGTAGCTACTCATAGGGATTTGGCTCTTTCCTCATCAAGAGAAAAATTTGATGATCTTGATGAAGGAGATGACTCCATTGGTGAAATGGAGATTAGAGGAGATGACACAAGTGTTGAATATTTGTCATCTAACTCCACAAATGGAAGTGTGGAGTGTATGGATCTTAATGACTACAAAGTCAAAGTTGAGAGCTCGATGATGAGGAACAAGGAAGAAATTAGAAGATTAAAAGAAGAGAATCTAGAGCTTTCAACACTAGTAGACCACTTGTGTGAAGAAGTGGTGAGATCCATGGCGGATGAAGATAAGCTAAAAGAAGACTTAGCATTATCTAAGAGGAGAGAAGAAGAGCTAGAAAGAGAGCTTGAAGAAGTTAAGGTCTTAATGGCTAAGATGACTTCAAGCACCAAGAAGCTTGACCACATGTTGGGAGTTGGAAGAAAGCCAAGTGACAAGAGAGGTCTTGGCTACATTGATGACACGGATGCCTCCTCCACAAGCAAGACATCCGGTGCCATGAACATGGACTTCAATATGTCCCCTCCTCCTCAACAACCTAGGAAAAAGAGTGACCTAGGAGAGTGTTCAAGAAGTGCCCAAGTGTTTGAGGCACCAAAAGGTCAAGCTCAAGCTCACACCCAAAGGGCTCCTCACACTATCTTCCCTCAAACTCAAAAACACAATGGGAAGAGTTCAATCATGCAAGCTCAGACAAGCAAGCAACCTCGTCTTGGTTTTCAACAAAAGAGGAGAGATCCGATCCAACAACCAAGACAACCACAACGACAAGGGAAAGCTCCTATCCATGCTAAAGGGAATGGTATGATTCCTAACTTTATTCCCACTTGTCATTTTTGTGGTATTGTTGGTCATATTAGACCAAGTTGCTTGCATTACATTGAAATGTGTAGAGCTAAAAGCATGATTGACAAGAAAAAGGCTAGAGCTAAGATGCTTCATAAAAAGGAAGAAAATCATGTGCATGATCCTTTTTCATCTTGTACTCTAGAACCTTTGTCCACTAGGATTGATTTAGTGTCACCTAAGTGGAGTAATAAGAATGAACCCGCTTGCTACGAGACTAACAAGTCTCAAATAGGTTCATCCAAGTCCAAAGGACTTGGTAGGTCCATAGGACCTCATACCCTTCTTTGAAGTGGTATGGAAATTTGACCCCATATGGGGAACTTAAGCAAAGAGAGCTATTTTGCATCTAGTCACTTGCAAAAAATTTGAAATATCTTATGCTTCTCTTTTTGTTGCTTGAGTTAGCTTGGTTACACTATGTATACATATTTTCTATTCAATAAGTGTGATCAATGCTTGTATTGCAATCCATGTCATATTTATGTTCAAACATGCATGAAAGTAATTAAATACTCGAGGCGTGTTCAATATAAAGCTAGAGGGGGGGTGAATAGATTTTAGCTATTATTACCCAATTTTCGCATACAAGTCAATATTACGAAAATGCCCCTACTAGTTAAATATACAAGCAAGTGTAATATAGTGCGGAATTAAAATAACACTTGATGTATACGTGGAAACCCAACCACTGGGAAAAACCACGGGCTGATTAGTGCGCCACACTCGGACCTCGAAATCCACTAATCGAAATGGAGTTTACAACCTATGTAGACCTCGTCTAACACTCCGGTCAATAACCCCCCACTTCTACCACTCGGGCCTTTAAAAGTGGCTCTAGTCCAATTGCTTGAGGCCTAAGCAACCTTAGCCTCAAGACTTAATTCTCTAAGAAGAGATTATGCAACCTATGTGAATATGTATTAATATTCAAATAACAAACAAGGCTAGGTAACCTTAGATGCTTATCTAGGATGATGATATAATCAATTTAATCAACCCTAGATATCAATTGCTAAATGACATGTCAAATAGCTTAGCTAATCAAGATTAAGCAAAAACCTAATTAGCTATCACAAAAACAACACTCAATTAATTCATCACAATTAATTCTCTATTCTTGTATTTATCATATGATCAACAACATACAAGTAAATAAAAAGAGAATATGCTTGATAGTAAAAATACTAAAATAAGATGAAACTAATCAAAATCTTACCAAGCATATTGTGATGATGCCAATCCAATCATAGATGCTTTCTATGTAGACATAGAGGATGCAATATGAAATTTGATGCAAAAAGGATTTGATTTGAGTGTTTAAAGGTGGGTTCTTGAATTGATTTTTTCTCAAAAATCTCTCTTGAAAGATTAGGGTTCTAATTGCTCAAGAAAACTTATTCAGAGATTGAGAAAACAAGATATTTATAGACATCAAGAATTGGGCATGTGAAAAGACACTTTTGCCCCTGAAACGCACCGTTCGGCGGTTTCAATCGGCGGCCAGGCCGCCGATGACGACCGCCGAATTGAGCTCGTGAAGAACAGAGCATTAACGGCCGTTTCATTCGGCGGTTTCGCGACCGCCGATACAACCGCCGAATTAAACCCGAGAGATTAAAATCGATCAGGTATGAACGGCGGTCTCGAACGGCGGTCGTGACCGCCGATCTTGACCGCATAATTGCTTCAGACCAATCTGGACTGAAACGGCGGTTTCATTCGGCGGCCAGGCCGCCGATAAGAACCGCCGATCACCAACGATGGTGAAAACCAAGGAGAAGCCAAGGGCATTCTCCATAGGCGGTCTTCGCGCGAAACCAAGCACTCATTAGTGCAAGCGCGGACGTTTCCGAACAATGTCGGGAAACGAATTATAAGGCACATATACACACAACAAGATATATCAACCAAAGTGCTAGTGTGTAAAGTGACATGTGAAGAGATGCACATAAAAATAAGCAAGTATGCAATCATAGCAAGAATGCTAAGTGTGTGTGTGCTACTAAATCTCTTCAAAGAAAAACAAGCACAAGAGATTATACCTTTGGCGTGCTTGTATCTTGAGGTCATGGAAGGGCCTTTGATCTTCAACACTAAACACTTAGACTACCCTTACATTCAAAACCCCAACATGTGGTTTGACCACGAAATAAGCCAATCAACAAAACGGGAATCCTTACAATCTCCCCCTTTGGCTATTTCGTGACAAAACCACCACTCACATTGATTCCTCACAACAAAAATAAACCTATGGGTCAATGAAGATTTTCTACAATACAAAGAGATATATAAAAATAAAACTTGAAGTCTTCAATCTCTTGTAGAACAATCATTCCCTGAAACAAGGTTTCTAAACTTTCCGAAACAAGTAAAAGTGAGATGAATCAAGTGAGGACATAAACAAGCATTTGCATTTCTAAGAAATTAAACACAACATCATGCAATGTATGATGAATGCAATGCTCCCCCTCAAAGGGTTACTCCCCCTCAATGTATATTCTCCCCAATGTGCACCAATTGCTACAACAATTTGCACCTCCCCTTACCACAATCTACTCCCCCTTTTTGTCATGATATAGACAAAGGAGTAGTCCCCAACCGGGTTACTCAAGGCAAAGAGAGATAGTAGCAACCTAGTATATGCATAATCAATATAAGTCACTTTATGCAATCTCAATTAATCGGAGAGAAACGAGGAGATTTATTAGATAAAATGTGTGAAACAAAATGCTTTGCATACAAGACATATTGCATTCAAGTCCAAAATACCATGGTATTTGGCAAAGCAAATGACAAAGGTTTCTAATAGGAATTCAAACCAATTTCACCATTGTCATGAGAGAAGCAAGGATATAGAAATTTCATTGATTTCAATTTAAGAACAACTATATCCAACTTTATAAGCTAAACATGTCATGAGCAACTTTGCACCCTATTTGATTTTTCCGGGAATGAAACCCGTATGATAGTAGACATGTTCAACCAATAAAGAAAGAGAGACATTTGGATTGTAAAATCCTTGAATGGATACTAGATCCTTTTTCATTTGAGTCTCATTAGCTTTTTCACACAAGTTTTTGCATTTAAGAACGCAATTATCAATTCATGCTTTTTCATAAGACATTAGCATGTTATTTAAGAATCATCATGTCATGGAGATAATCATAGGTCATTCAAATCATACTTCCTACATACATCTCCTAGTCCAAAATGCATGTTTGAACATAAATATGACATGGATTGTAAACAAGCAAGGTTCACACTTATTGAATTGAAAACATATATACATATGTGCAACCAAGCTTACTCAAGCAATCAACCAAGAAGCATAAGATTTTTCAAATTTTTTGCAAGTGACAAGAATGCAAAAAATAGCTCTCTTTGCTTGAGTTCCCCATATGGGGTTAGTATCATCCTTCATTAATGAAGGGCATGAGGTCCTATGGACCTACCAAGTCCATTTGACTTGGTTGAACCTATTTGAGACTTGTTAGTCTCATAGCAAGCGGGTTCATTTTTCCTTATCCACATAGATATAACATTTTTCTTCTTAGTGGTCAAAGGTTGCATGTCATTCACTAACCTAGGATTATTGACAAAAGATTTCCTAGGCTCATGCAAATGGGCTCTTCTTAGCCTCTTTTTCTTTATCATGCTATCAATCCTACAATGGTTAATGTACTTAAAGCACTTAGGTCTAATATGCCCATAAACACCACAATAATGACAAGTTGGTACAAAGTAAGAATTCATACCATGTTCTTGTGAAGTCATTGGAGACTCATCATGCATTTGATGTCTCCTTTGGTGTTGAGTCGGTTCATGTCTTCTATTTGGTTGAACCGGAATGGGTTGCCTCCTTGGATTAGGTAGCATGTTTTGCCTCTTTTCATAGTGAGTCATTTGTTAAGGAGAGATGACTCGAGAGGCTCTAATCCGTTGAGCTTGGGGTTGTCTCGTTTTCACCACCTTCACTTGTGCATTTTTCGAACATTGTCCTAGTTCTAACTTCTTCCTAGGAGTTTGCACCGGTGACGCTTCTATCTTACCCAAACTCTTCACAAAGACGGTCTTCTTAGGAATAGAGCAATCCTTGCTCACTTCGAATCCAAGACCTCTTTTGTCACAAGGGCTTTTTCCTACACCAAGTATGTTGTCAAGTTTCTTGGTGCTTGTGGTCATTCTAGTCAATGACTCTTTGGCTTCAACAAGCTCTCTCTTCAAACCCTCTTCATTCCTCTTAGACAAAGCTAGCTCATCTTTTAGCTTGTCTTCTTCCACCATGGATCTTATCACTTCATCATTCAAGTGATCAACTTGTGTTGAAAGCCTAAGTAGTTCTTCCTTTAACCTTTGAATCTCTTTTTCATTCTTTAACTTAGAGCTTTCAAAACTTTCAAAGTTGTCCTTAAGATCCATTTTCTCCACTTGCTTCTTTAGGAGGTCATTGTATGTTGTAAGCTCTAGATTTTCTTCCTCTAAAATCCTTAGAAATCTATCTTTCTTCTTCATGGAGCTTTCAACATTGACTATAAAGTTATGCATATCCATATTCTCTACATTTCCATTTGTAGAGTTAGATAAGGAGTCATCTCCACTAGTGTCATCTTCTAGGCTCTCCTCCTCTCTTATGGATCCAATTTCCTCATCAAGACCTTCACCTTGATCTCTTGAGTCAATAAGTGCCATATCCCAATGCGAAGCAACAACTATCTCCTCTAGAGCTACTTCTTCGACTTTCTCTTCTATGGGATCACTAGCAACGGAATTCTTACCAACAACTTCATTTTCTTCACAATTGGCACCCAATGCCTTGAAGTTATTGATAAGCTCATCATCACTTGATGACTTATCTCCTTCTTCGGAGTCATCACTTTCACTCCAAATGGCGGCCATCATTTTTTCTCTCTTGTTCTTCAAATTCCCACAATCTAGTGAGATATGACCTATGCCACCACACTCATAGCATTGGACCCCTTTCTTCTCACTATGCTCTTGCCTAGGCTCAAAATTCTTGAAGGGAGCTTTTTTCTTCAAGTTTTGGCCCTTGGATCCAACGCCCTTGTTCTCGAACTTGACAAACTTCTTGAATCTTCTAAGTAGCAAAGCCATGTCTTGGTCCGAGTCACCTTTTTCCTCCTTCACAACCTTGGAAGCATTCAAAGCAATTCCTTTTTGCTTTTTAGGAGGTGAAATACTAGGAGCCTTCCTAGATTCATAGGCGAGGAGTCTTCCAATCACCTCGCTCGGCTTCATATCCTTGTAAGTGCTATTCTCTTCTAAAGCCGTCACTTTTGATTCGAACCTAGCGGGGAGAGACCTCATAATTTTCTGCTTAACTCTCCTATCCGAATAAGGATCACCGAGTTGATGGCTTTGATTCACAATATCCATCAACTTGACTTCAAAGTCATTGAAGCACTCATCCTCCTCCATTTTAAGCAACTCAAATTGCGTTTGAAGGACTTGTAGCTTCGAATCCTTAACCACATCGGTTCCTTCGTGTGCAACCTCTAGGATATCCCATGCCTCCTTGGCTATCCTAGTGTTCTGAATCAGTTTGTACTGATTTTCATCCACTGCACATAGAAGAGCATGCCATGCCTTCCTATTCCATTTTGAAGTCTCAAACTCTTCAGGTGACCATTGGGCATTTGGCTTGAGTACTTCTTCTCCACCACCCGTGGGAGTCATCATAGGAGGTGCATACCCATCTTCAATAGCCATCCATGCCCTATCATGGATTTGGCACACATACGCCTCCATCTTGCCTTTCCATGAGGCATAATTCACACCGGTGAGGAGAGGAGGTCGTGTGCTTGAAGCACCCTCATGGTTGCCACCGAATCCACTCATTGTCTCAAATGAATGAATGAAATGTATGCAAAATGTATGAAAGAGCAAAAATCACACAAATGCACAACACACCTAAAATGAGCTAGGATCACCTAAGTATATCTAGGAACCCGCTCTGATACCAATTGAAAGTAATTAAATACTCGAGGCGTGTTCAATATAAAGCTAGAGGGGGGGTGAATAGATTTTAGCTATTATTACCCAATTTTCGCATACAAGTCAATATTACGAAAATGCCCCTACTAGTTAAATATACAAGCAAGTGTAATATAGTGCGGAATTAAAATAACACTTGATGTATACGTGGAAACCCAACCACTGGGAAAAACCACGGGCTGATTAGTGCGCCACACTCGGACCTCGAAATCCACTAATCGAAATGGAGTTTACAACCTATGTAGACCTCGTCTAACACTCCGGTCAATAACCCCCCACTTCTACCACTCGGGCCTTTAAAAGTGGCTCTAGTCCAATTGCTTGAGGCCTAAGCAACCTTAGCCTCAAGACTTAATTCTCTAAGAAGAGATTATGCAACCTATGTGAATATGTATTAATATTCAAATAACAAACAAGGCTAGGTAACCTTAGATGCTTATCTAGGATGATGATATAATCAATTTAATCAACCCTAGATATCAATTGCTAAATGACATGTCAAATAGCTTAGCTAATCAAGATTAAGCAAAAACCTAATTAGCTATCACAAAAACAACACTCAATTAATTCATCACAATTAATTCTCTATTCTTGTATTTATCATATGATCAACAACATACAAGTAAATAAAAAGAGAATATGCTTGATAGTAAAAATACTAAAATAAGATGAAACTAATCAAAATCTTACCAAGCATATTGTGATGATGCCAATCCAATCATAGATGCTTTCTATGTAGACATAGAGGATGCAATATGAAATTTGATGCAAAAAGGATTTGATTTGAGTGTTTAAAGGTGGGTTCTTGAATTGATTTTTTCTCAAAAATCTCTCTTGAAAGATTAGGGTTCTAATTGCTCAAGAAAACTTATTCAGAGATTGAGAAAACAAGATATTTATAGACATCAAGAATTGGGCATGTGAAAAGACACTTTTGCCCCTGAAACGCACCGTTCGGCGGTTTCAATCGGCGGCCAGGCCGCCGATGACGACCGCCGAATTGAGCTCGTGAAGAACAGAGCATTAACGGCGGTTTCATTCGGCGGTTTCGCGACCGCCGATACAACCGCCGAATCAAACCCGAGAGATTAAAATCGATCAGGTATGAACGGCGGTTTCGAACGGCGGTCGTGACCGCCGATCTTGACCGCATAATTGCTTCAAACCAATCTGGACTGAAACGGCGGTTTCATTCAAAGGCCAGGCCGCCGATAAGAACCGCCGATCACCAACAATGGTGAAAACCAAGGAGAAGCCAAGGGCATTCTCCATAGGCGGTCTTCACGCGAAACCAAGCACTCATTAGTGCAAGCGCGGACGTTTCCGAACAATGTCGGGAAACGAATTATAAGGCACATATACACACAACAAGATATATCAACCAAAGTGCTAGTGTGTAAAGTGACATGTGAAGAGATGCACATAAAAATAAGCAAGTATGCAATCATAGCAAGAATGCTAAGTGTGTGTGTGCTACTAAATCTCTTCAAAGAAAACCAAGCACAAGAGATTATACCTTTGGCGTGCTTGTATCTTGAGGTCATGGAAGGGCCTTTGATCTTCAACACTAAACACTTAGACTACCCTTACATTCAAAACCCCAACATGTGGTTTGACCACGAAATAAGCCAATCAACAAAACGGGAATCCTTACAATGCATTTTTGGACTAGGAGATATATACATAGGATTTAATTTGAATGACCTATAATGATCTCCATGACATGATGATTGCTAAAATGACATGCTAAATGTTTATCTTAAAAAGCATGTTTTGATGATTGCAATTTTTAAATGCAAAAAATGTGTGAAAAAGCTTATGAGACTCAAATGAAAAAGGATCTTGTATCCATTCAAGGATTTTACAATCCAAATGTCTCTCTTTCTTTATTGGTTGAACATGTCTACTATCATACGGATATCTTATCCGGAAAAATCAAATAGGGTGCAAAGTCGCTCATGACATGTTTGGCTTATAAAGTTGGATATAGTTGTTCTTAAATTGAAATCAGTGAAAACCTATATCCTTGCTTCTCTCTTGACATTGGTGAAATTGGTTTGAATTCATATTGAAAACCTTTGTCATTTGCTTTGCCAAATACCATGATATTTTGGACTTAAATGCTACATGTCTTGTATGCAAAGCAATTTTTTGATTCACACATTTTCTTTAAATAAATCTCCTTGTTTCTCTCCAATAAATTTGAGATTGCATAAAGTGACTTATATTGATTATGCATATACTAGAATGCTACTATCTCTCTTTGCCTTGAGTGACCCGGTTGGGGACTACTCCTTTGTCTATATCATGACAAAAAGGGGGAGTAGGTTGTGGTAAGGGGAGTTGCAAATTGTAGTAGCAATTGTGCATGTTGGGGAGAATACTAAATGAGGGGGAGTAACCCTTTGAGGGGGAGCATTGCATTCATCATACATTGCATGATGTTGTGTTTAATTTCTTAGAAATGCAAATGCTTGTTTAGATCCTCACTTGATTCATCTCACTTTTACTTGTTTTGGAAAGTTTAGAAACCTTGTTTCAGGGAATGATTGTTCTACAAGAGATTGAAGACTTCAAGTTTTATTTTTATATATCTCTTTGTATTGTAGAAAATCTTCATTGACCCATAGGTTTATTTTTGTTGTCAGGAATCAATGTGAGTGGTGGTTTTGTCACGAAATAGCCAAAGGGGGAGATTGTAAGGATTCCCGTTTTGTTGATTGGCTTATTTCGTAGTCAAACCACATGTTGGGGTTTTGAATGTAAGGGTAGTCTAAGTGTTTAGTGTTGAAGATCAAAGGCCTTTCCATGACCTCAAGATACAAGCACGCCAAAGGTATAATCTCTTGTGCTTGTTTTTCTTTGAAGAGATTTAGTAGCACACACACACTTAGCATTCTTGCTATGATTGCATACTTGCTTATTTTTATATGCATCTCTTCACATGTCACTTTACACACTAGCACTTTGGTTGATATATCTTGTTGTGTGTATATGTGCCTTATAATTCGTTTCCCGACATTGTTCGGAAACGTCCGCGCTTGCACTAATTAGTGCTTGGTTTCGCGCGAAGACCGCCTATGGAGAATGCCCTTGGCTTCTCCTTGGTTTTCACCATTGTTGGTGATCGGCGGTTATGATCGGCGGCCTGGCCACCGAATGAAACCGCCGTTTCAGTCCATGTAAGGATTCCCGTTTTGTTGATTGGCTTATTTCGTGGTCAAACCACATGTTGGGGTTTTGAATGTAAGGGTAGTCTAAGTGTTTAGTGTTGAAGATCAAAGGCCCTTCCATGACCTCAAGATACAAGCACGCCAAAGGTATAATCTCTTGTGCTTGTTTTTCTTTGAAGAGATTTAGTAGCACACACACACTTAGCATTCTTGCTATGATTGCATACTTGCTTATTTTTATGTGCATCTCTTCACATGTCACTTTACACACTAGCACATTGGTTGATATATCTTGTTGTGTGTATATGTGCCTTATAATTCGTTTCCCGACATTGTTCGGAAACGTCCGCGCTTGCACTAATGAGTGCTTGGTTTCGCGCGAAGACCGCCTATGGAGAATGCCCTTGGCTTCTCCTTGGTTTTCACCATTGTTGGTGATCGGCGGTTATGATCGGCGGCCTGGCCGCCGACTGAAACCGCCGTTTCAGTCCAGATTGGTCTGAAGCAATTATGCGGTCAAGATCGGCGGTCACGACCGCCGTTCGAAACCGCCGTTCATACCTGATCGATTTTAATCTCTCGGGTTTGATTCGGCGGTTGGATCGGCGGTCACGTAACCGCCGAATGAAACCGCCGTTAATGCTCTGTTCTTCACGAGCTCAATTCGGCGGTCGTCATCGGCGGCCTGGCCGCCGATTGAAACCGCCGAACGGTGCGTTTCAGGGGCAAAAGTGTCTTTTCACATGCCCAATTCTTGATGTCTATAAATATCTTGTTTTCTCAATCTCTGAATAAGTTTCTTGAGCAATTAGAACCCTAATCTTTCAAGAGAGATTTTTGAGAAAAAATCAAATCAAGAACCTATCTTTAAACACTCAAATCAATTCCCTTTTGCATCAAATTTCATATTTGATCTTCTATGCCTTCATAGAATTGATCCATGCATGGTTTTGAATCATCACATCTTATTTGGTATGTTCTTCACTAATTTCATATTACTTTAGTGTTTTTCATATTAATACATCTCTTTAATTACTTGTATGCTTTTGATTATATGCTAGATACAAGTTAGAGATTATTTGTGATGAAAATTAATTGAGTGTTGTTTGTGATAGCTAATTAGGTTTTTAATTAATCTTGATTAGCTAAGCTATTTGACATGTCATTTAGCAATTGATATCTAGGGTTGATTAAATTGATTATATCATCATCCTAGATAAGCATCTAAGGTTACCTAGCCTTGTTTGTTATTTGAATATTCATATATATATTCACATAGGTTGTTTCTCTTCTTAGAGAAGTAAGTCTTGAGGCTAAGAGTGCTTAGGCCTCAAGCAAATTGGAATAGGGTTGCTAATAAAGGCCCGCTGGGTAGAAGTGAGGGGTTACAGACCGGAATGTTAGACGAGGTCTACATAGGTTGTAAACTTCATTTCAATTAGTGATTTCGAGTTCCGAGTGTGGCGCACTATACAGCCCGTGGTTTTTCCCAGTGGTTGGGTTTCCACGTATACATCAAGTGTTATTTAAATTCCGCACTATATTACACTTGTATGTATTTTTGACTAGTAGGGGCATTTTCGTAAAATTGACTTGCATGCGAAAATTGGGTAATAATAGCTAAAATCTATTCACCCCCCCCTCTAGCTTTATATTGAACACGCCTCGAATATTTTAATAACTTTCAGTCCAGATTGGTCTGAAGCAATTATGCGGTCAAGATCGGCGGTCACGACCGCCGTTCGAAACCGCCGTTCATACTTGATCGATTTTAATCCCTCGGGTTTGATTCGGCGGTTGGATCGGCGGTCACGAAACCGCCGTTAATGCTCTGTTCTTCACGAGCTCAATTCGGCGGTCGTCATCGGCGGCCTGGCCGCCGATTGAAACCGCCGAACGGTGCGTTTCAGGGGCAAAATTGTCTTTTCACTTGCCCTGTTCTTGATGTCTATAAATATCACACTTTCTCATTATCTGAATCAGTTCTTTGACTCTTAAGAACCCTAATCTTCAAAGATAGATTTTGAGAGAAAATCAAATCAAGAACTCAATTTTAACCACTCAAATCAAACCCCTTTTGCATCAAATTTCATATTGCATCTCCTATGTCTATATAGAGTGCATCCATGTATGGGTTTGCATCATCACAACTTGCTTGGTAAGATTTTGATTAATTTCATCTTATTGTAGTATTTTAAATACCAAGCCATCTCTTTTAAATTACTTGTATGTTTTAGATCATATGCTAAATACAAGAAAAGAGATTATTTGTGATGAATTGATTGAGTGTTGTTTTTGATAGATATCTAGGTTTTTATAATCTATGATTATCTATGCTATTTGACATGTCATTTAGCTATTGATATCTAGGGTTGATTTAAATTGAATATATCATCATCCTAGATAAGCATCTAAGGTTACCTAGCCTTGTTTGTTATTTGAATATTCATATATTTATTCACATAGGTTGTTTCTCTTCATAGAGAAGTAAGTCTTGAGGCTAAGAGTGCTTAGGCCTCAAGCAAATTGGAATAGGGTTGCTAATAAAGGCCCGCTGGGTAGAAGTGAGGGGTTACAGACCGGAATGTTAGACGAGGTCTACATAGGTTGTAAACTTCATTTCAATTAGTGATTTCGAGTTCCGAGTGTGGCGCACTATACAGCCCGTGGTTTTTCCCAGTGGTTGGGTTTCCACGTATACATCAAGTGTTATTTAAATTCCGCACTTTATTACACTTGTATGTATTTTTGACTAGTAGGGGCATTTTCGTAAAATTGACTTGCATGCGAAAATTGGGTAATAATAGTTAAAATCTATTCACCCCCCTCTAGCTTTATATAGAACACGCCTCGAGTATTTAATTACTTTCAATCTCGAGACCCCGATCCAGAGGGAAGATCGGTATGGGGAGTAGCCTCAGCGGCAGCAACCTTCTTCTTTTCCTCCCTAGCTGAAAGCTTGACTGGAACAGTGGGGGAAGGAGGGGGGAGGAACCACCATTGCAGGCTGGACAGTGGCAGCATTGGAAGCCTGTTTTAGAGAAGAAAGTGGAGAAAATTTAGCTTTGGCAGCCCGTGCTAACATCTGGCTCAAGGACGGACGTGATGCGACCTTTGCGGGAGGTGAAGTGGGAGAATGTGGGGGTAAAACCCCATGTTTGCTATAGGAGGGGTTGACGCAAGTGGCTGAGGTCCGGAAGCAGCACCGACACCGGGAGGAGAAGGAATAGGAGAGCTACTCGGAAAGGGACCCGGATATATCGGTCCTAAAGAAGAAGAAGAAGGAGAACAGGAAAGGAGAATAGTTGCAGAAACTATCAGAAGAAGAATTAGTATAAAAAAAATTAAAATTAAAAGGAAAGACAATAAGGAAAGCCTACCTAGATGCGCAGTGGATATCCTCAGATAACACTCTAACCAAGCACCTTCAAAGGGATCGCAGGTTGGATACCTCGAATTGGTATAGTTCATGTCCTAGATCTGTTTAAGAATTCTCTTGGATTCCGCAGGAAGAACGCCTGTGCTCCACTTATCTTTCAGAGAGAACTGGGTAGGAACCGGGTACTCGGCCCTATGTAGGTGCACTGACTGGCCCCAATCACCCTCAACCACCACCCATTCATCTTTCCAGGATGGGTTGAACTTCACGTTCGCCCTAGGAACCACGAATTGCATCTTGTTTTTAGGCGTCAGATAGAATTGACCCCGAGCAACCATACTCGTTATTTGATAGATGTAGCGAATCTCATCGAAGCCGGCCTCTCTATCAATACCTTCTTTTTCACATTGCTCCTTCTAGAGCACCAAAAACCCCGTCAAGTTCTTCCAGAATCTGGGTGAAATTTGTAACGGGGCTAGCTCCAAAGCAATGAGTAACCTACGAAGAAAGGGATAAAGAGGAAGCCGGACCCCACATTCAAAGGCAGCTACATGAATTAACAGGCAGCCTGGAGGAGGAATGTATACTTCATACCCCCGATGAGGGAGAGAGAGATTGATAGCATCCGAGATCCTGTAAACCATCCTAAGTCGAGCTAAGGTATCGACTGTGCAGACTGAATCCGGGATAATCCGTCCACCATCAAAAAGGAGTAGGGGCCCGGTAAGAGCTCTGGCAAAATCAACAGCCGGGATGTCATCCCCCTCCTCCTCCTCCTCCTCCTCCTCCTCCTTGTTGTCGACATCGGCACCATCCTCTTCATCCACTATCTGGACCGGGTCATCGGGTCTGTTATGAAAACCCGACCCGATTCGGGGATTCCTACCAGAACGGCGATGTTGAGATGGGATACCAAGGCTAGCGACATCACCTTCGCCCCGACCACGTTTCTTTCCCCTGACAGACAGAGAACTTCCCTCCGAGTCCGCCTTCTGCGCTTTAAAAAGATCTTCAGGGTTGTCAGGAGGATTGGCGGAGTTTGAATGAGAAATTGAGGAGGCAGGCCGAGGAAGCAAAGAAGGTGAATGAGCATCCTAAGAAGAGGCAGGGAGTTTCGAAGAGGATGCCATTGTAGTAGAAAAAAGAAAGGGAAAAAGTTTAAGAAAGAAGAAAGATTTTAGTTCTTGATCTCAGAAAGAAGAGTGAGCGTAAGCAAGTAAGGGAAGGAGTGATGCATTTATAGATAGAAGTTGGACGGTTATCAAAACAAAAAATGAGATATGGAGTAATGGCTGAAGACATGCAAGAACGGTTATCGGAGCATAGAAGGAAACATGGAGTAATGGATGGAGACGTGTGCGAGACAACTTTGAGAAAGCCGAGCCAAAAATGGCTTGTTTGAATTCGTGAAGCAACCACTGTTTGACACGTGGATTAACATTAAATACCGCCGTATATGAGGAGGAGTTCCTCCTTAATACCGACGAGGCCGGGCAGAAGGACAGAATAGAAAATCCTTCAAGCGGACTATGAATCCTGACTCCAACCCCAGCTCCAACAAGGTACCGGTGTTCAAGTCAAGGGGGTCTTCTGTTAACCGCCAAAAATGGTAGGGATCAAAGAAGAATTTTCCATTGGCTTCGAAAAGAAAGTCGGGGTAGAAAGCAACAACGGAAGAGGTATTCGGATACCCCGCCTACCTACAAAAGGGCCAAGGTAAGGATTTCTGCCCACCCCGACCAGGCCCAAAACCTCCAGGACCTAGAAAGTACCAAGGAAACCCAAAGACAAAGCCTTGGGGACTCAATAACTATAAAATCCTAGTGCCAGTCGGCCTTCAGATACCCCAGTATCCCGATACGCTCTAACATAATTCGAGAAAGACAAGAAGAAGGTGAGGTGCTTAAGTATCCCGATCCACCAGAAGCTAGTAGCAGACACCTAGTAAATCTCAGTACTTCGACCTCACCAAAAACAAGTAGCAGGTACTCCGAACAGCAAACCGAAAAGAAAGACAAACATTAAACGCCATCGTTTGAGGCAGAATATTACATGCATTCCTGTCATTCAAGAGTTCCGTTCAAAGGGGGGTCAACTCTTTCAGTTTAAAAAGGAATCTCTAGATTATAGGGATCAAGACCCTGATGAATTCGGGGATCGTCAATGAAAGACCCGTAGATTGCTAAAACCCTAGACCGAAGTTCTAGGAGTGCATGGCAAGACACGGACCTATATATTCGTCGCATGATCATAGAGGAAAGGGGGACCGAAAACCCTACTTCATATTTTTTCCACTTATCGACAGACATGAAAGCTGCATCTCCATTGTCTATCAAGTTTAGCCTGCCTTTGTTCATGTAACGACAGTTTTGCTAAAGACTGATTGTAACCTTACTATGTGTTTATTCTAAATAAAATAAGTCGAGTATTCGTTCTACCATATGTTCGATTTCTTAATACTATTATACACCATTATTAGTGAATTTTTAGGAAACCAAAGGTATCGAACAACCTAATACCTCTCCAACCAAGATCTACCCCGATCCTGGTCCCCCTTGAATTGTTAATTGGAAATATCACCCCAGTGACAATTTTCGGTTAATAGGGGTCTTGGGTATGAAGATGGCAAAGAGATCTCAACCTCTAACAAGACCGTGTTTATCAAGAGCTTGGGCTACAAAGAAGCTTCACCGGTGCAAACTCTTAGAAAGAAAATTGATCTAGGACAATGTTGAAATAATGCACAAGTGAAGGTGGCTCTAAGAAGGCAACCTCAAGCTCAACCTACAAGTGCTCTTCAAGCTAACACTTCTCAACTGATGGCTCACAAAGGAAATGGACCAATCATGCAAGCTATACCTCTGAAGCAAGCTAGACCGGTTCAACAACGAAGATAGATTGAACCCACTCTACCACAAAGACATGGGAAAGCTCCTATGTACACACAAGGACAAGGTATGATTCCTTATTTTATTCCTATATGTCATTTTTGTGGTTTTGATGGTCACATTAGACCAAGATGCTTTCGTTACATTAAAATGTGTAAAACTAAAAGCATGATTTAGAAGAAAATGAAAATAGTCATGATGCATGTTCCTAGGAATGATAATATTGATTTGTATGATCCTAGAACATCTAGAGCCCATGTACAAAAGACCACTAGGAAAGAAAATGTGTTACATATGTGGATTAGAAAGAATGAAAATGTTTGCCATGTTGCACAAATTGCCTTAAAGGCTAATTCTTCTAATTTTTGGTATTTGGATAGTGGGTGCTCTAGGCACATGACGGGAAACAAGAGTTTCTTCGAGACTCTTGTTATGGAGGAAAGAGGATGTGTCACTTTTTGTTATGGATCCAAAAAGAAATTTGTAGGGAAAGGAACCATTTCCATTCCCGGATTACCCTCCTTGTTTAATGCTTTATTTGTTGATGGCTTGAAAGCCAATTTGATAAGCATTTCACATCTAAGTGATGAAGGACTTTCCGTCTTATTTAGTAAAAATGATTGCTCTTTCCTATTGCCCGATGGACAAACCTTGTTAAAAGGTATGAGATCTAGCGACAATTGCTATTGTCTTAAAGCTAGAATAGTCTCAAACAATGTGTCCATGGAAGAGCAAATTTAGTTGTGGCATGAAAGACTTGGCCACATGAACTTTAGGGATTTACGTACCCTTGGAAAGTTCAACTGTGTGCGTGGCCTCCCTAAGCTTGGGAAGAAAGCCAATGGTGTTTGTGGACCTTGCCAACAAGGAAAACAAACCAAAAGTATGCACAAAAAGGGCAAGTATCTCTCCACCAAGGAGCCTCTAGAGCTTCTCCACATGGATCTTATGGGTCCCATGCAAACCGAAAGTTTGGGTGGAAAGAGATACATTTTTGTTTGTGTCGATGATTTCTCTAGGTTCACATGGACATATTTTCTTAGAGAAAAATCTGAAACTTTTGATAATTTTAAAATGCTTTGTACGAAAATTTAAAATGAAATGAACTCAAACATTAAAAGCATAAAACGGATTAGAAGTGACCATGGGGTGGAATTTCAGAATGCCTCTTTTGAAACCTATTGTGATAGTATTGGCATATCCCATGAGTTCTCGGCTCCTAGGACACCTCAACAAAATGGAGTTGTTGTGAGGAAAATAGGGTCCTTCAAGAGATGGCCCATGTGATGTTGCTTAGCAACAATGTCCCTAGGAACCTATGGGTCGAAGCCATCAATATGGCTTGCTATATAGGAAATAAAGTTTTCCTAAGGCCTAGAACTAGGAATACCTCCTATGAGCTATGGAAAGGTAAAAGGCTAAATGTTAGCTACTTCCACTCATTTGTAAGCAAATGCTACATTTTAAATGACCGTGATCAACTTGGCAAATTTGATGCTAAGAGTGATGAGGGTATCTTTATTGGCTATGCATTAAATAGTAGAGCCTATAGAGTTTTCAATTTGAAGACTCGAACAGTCATGGAATCATCCAATGTTGTCATTGATGATATAAGGCTCAAGTCTAATGACCATGAGGAAGAGGTTGTTTTAGATGATGACTCTCCTTTGGAAAAGGTTGTGGAGACTCCCAATGTTAGGACATCTAATGATCATAATGAGGACACACAACCTATTGATAGAGTTCCTGTCTTAAACTCTAAAGAACTATAAGGATTCCCATTCATTGAATGGCTTATTTCGTGGACAAACCACATGTTGGGGTTTGATTTGTAAGGGTAGTTTAGGTGATTGAGGATTTAGCTCAAAGGCCCTTTCAAGACCTCAAGGTGGCAAGCACTCCAAAGGTATAATCTATAGTGCTTAGTTTTCTTTGAAGAGATTTAGTTGCACACACACACTAAGCATACTTGCATATGTGTGCATTCTTTTCACATGTCACATTTCACACTTGCACTTTGATGTTGTATATTGTTTTGTGTTTATGTGTCTTGTAATTCGTTTTTCAATATTGTTCGAAAACATCCGCGCATGCACGAATGTGTGTTTGGCTCAGCGCGAAGATCGCCTTTGGAGAATGCCCTTGGCTTCTCCTTTGGTTTCACCACTTTGCTCACTTGCACATTGTGCTCATGTTGAAACATGGCATTTTCGCCCTTTGTTGGGGTCACCATTTGATGGTGTCGCCATGGCGATAGTGAAATTTATTCCTGAAATTCAATCAAGTATGAGGTCACCATGAGGTCGCCACGAGGTCGCCATGAGGTCACCACGAGGTCGCCCTAAGACAAATGGCGACAATAAAGTTTTTTGTGTTGCGTCAGAGCTCGCCTTGAGATGTCGCCATGGCGACCAAGTGGCGAGATAGAAGAAAAATTGGTGTCGCCACGAGGTCGCCCTAAGACAAATGGTGACCTCAATTTGACCTCCTATATATATGCCTCTTTGTTCTTAGGTCAAAGCAATGACTCAAAAATCATATTTTTAATTGAGAGAATTTTCAAAGAGAGCATTTTATTCAAGAAATCATCTTTGATCATCTTTGTGTAGGGAAAAATACCGTAGTACACGCAGCGGAAGCGAGACTAAAAATCGATTTAGTATGTTTTAAAATTTTTCCTTTTTATAAACCTTAACCCTTTAAATTAATTAACCATATATAAAGTAACAAAAGTATAATACCTTTTGTCGCGTGATCCAATTGACTTACGTCGATGGTAATCCGCAAGATCTTCAATCCTAGCACGAACGTGAATCACCTAGGAGCGTGGTCTCCCTTTTCTTTGAATTGCAAACCTGAGAATGAACAAACAAACTTTTCTTTTTCTTTGTCAGTCTTAAAACAATCAAAAGAATACAAAAATTATTCTGGTCACTTTTGAGTTCTCAATCTAATGATCGAAACTCGCGTGAACCTAATTCGATGTTGTACACACAAGCTTATTGATGAACAAGCAATTAGTGTACCATCAAAAGAATAATCTCTTCTCTCTTTTATGTCTTAGTAGAATAATCAAATACTTGTCTATGAGTTTAGAAGAAGAAGAAAATTGAATCAACCAAGCATTAGTGTGGCCGAACCCTATAAGGTCTATTATATAGGGTGGCCGAATTTCTTTCTCTTTTTACTTTAGGGTTGCCGAATTCTATAAGGTGTGGTATTAGGGTTGGCCGAATTTCGGTCACCCGAATTTCATCACATCACCTATATAGGGTGACCGAAATTCAACCCTAATTCCCATCATCTTTTTAGACTCCTAACCCTAATTAAACTCATAAGTATTTTTATTCTTTTATTGACTAAATAAAAGGACTTCTTATTTGATTAAATAAAGAAATTTAATTATTTATTTTCTTATCAAACAAGTCTTTTACTTTTAGTATACTACCACCAATAGTATAACTCTAGGAAATATATTTCCTTATCAGAAAAAGATTTGTTTCTTAATTAAACAATTAATTAATAATTTAATTAATTCTTATTTAATTAAACAATGAAACAAAATAATATATTTGGCTAATATTTTAACCTTGCCGCCCCAAATGTATAAAATGGGCCATGTATTATTTTCTTATTTCATTTAATCCATTGGACTTTAAATAAAAAGCCAACATGTGAACCAGACCCATTCTTACTAAAAGAAACAAGCCCACATGCCTTTCATTAATATATTAATATAATTGAGCAGCCCATTAAATAAATAATGTGCAAATTATATTCTTAATATATTAAATGCAATTCTAGATGGACCCATAAATTGGTCCGGTAGAATATATCAAGTGATCCATGCAAGTCCGTATGGATTGTGGATCTTAGCGGGCTATCTAAATTTAAGCTTCAAAAGACACAACCTAATCACAATCAACAAATGATTCACTTAGGTCCGATCCATTAATTTTAACTCATTCCACTAAAGAGCTAAAATTGAACTCTTAAATAAAGATAGAAAAGAAAGATGTTCCTTTTTCATAACCCTAGACAATCATATTGGAGATAGTGTATCCTCGTGATTAATATCAGTAATCGCCAAGAGTTCATAGACCGCCTATAACTCTCAAAGTTACTATATTTACTCATATGACCACGTTTTGAACTTGGATATTTTGACTTGTCCAGAAGCCATGTTTTCAATAGTCACTATCGAAAACTCAACGTTGAGATTTAATATCCAATTACCTCAAAACATCTATATGATGATATTATACTCTTATTTAATAAATGGAGCCACGATGTCCATATCTATAAATGAAGTCCTCTATCGATTAACAAATGAATATCACCAAACTATCGAGGATAGACTATGCTATATAATCGTACTCATTGATAACTCAAATGATATCACTTGCAACCATAAGTCCATCATTTATCTCAGGATTAAGATAGACTCTCTGATTGTCCTGATAATGAAAAGACTATTATTTATTGACGGTTCTAGATAAAGCTTTTCATTGTGATCCAGTTCAATGCACCCAGTGCACTAGATTCTTTTGGTCGAAGACACTCCGATGATTTTAGACTCATCATATCTCATTTGATCCCACTCAAATGCTAGCATAAGAATTCTAAAACTTTAACAAGATAAAGGTGCCCAACCTTTAACTTAAGTTATGAACATTATTCAAGACTAACTAAAGAATTGTGTCTACCACATACATATCCAGATGTACGAACAATTCTTCTTTTCTCATAGTCTTTAGACCTTATGATTATTTACTTTGACAATTATAATATTAAACTATAAATGCTATAAGATTTGTTAAACCAGAAATCACTTTATTAAGATGAAAAAGATTGTTAATTACAACATTACACTCTTGCTATTGAGCATAATCCTAACAATCTCCCACTTGCGCTATAGCAAATGTGTCATATCTCTCATGCCCATGTTCTCTAGATGCCCATCGAAACTCTTCTGAGGTAAAGCCTTTGTGAAGGGATCCGCTAGATTTTCTGCTGACGCAATTTTGGTAATCGTCATGTCACCTCTTTGAACAATCTCCCTTAAAAGATGATACTTTCTTTCAATGTGTTTTCCTCTCTTGTGACTTCTTGGTTCTTTCGAATTAGCCACTGCTCCACTATTGTCACAGTAGATAGTGATCTGCTTATTCGCACTAGGAACCACTTCCAAGTCAATCAAGAATTGGCGGAGCCAAACAGCCTCTTTGGTAGCCTCTCATGCAGCAACATACTCAGCTTCCATGGTGGAATCAGCAATACAAGATTGCTTGATACTCCTCCATATAACTGCTCCTCCTCCAATAGTAAACACAGCCCCTGATGTGGATTTTCTGGAGTCAAAATCTGATTGGAAATCAGAATCTGTATACCCAACGGGAATTAAATCCCCTCCAGAGTATACAAGCATATTATCTCTCGTTCTCTTAAGATACTTGAAAATATGCTTGACTGCCGTCCAGTGATCAGGACCAGGTTTCAATTGAAACCTGCAAACTATGCCAACAGCAAAACAAATATCCGGTATAGTGCAGAGCATTGCATACATGAGACTTCCAACTGCCGAGGCATATGGAACTCTACTCATGAATTGCTCTTCATGCTCATTCTTAGGAACTTGTTCCTTAGAAAGCTTAATTCCATGTCTGAAAGGTAACATACCTTTCTTGGAATCCTGCATGGAAAACCTAGACAAGATCTTGTCTATATATGAAGCTTGGGATAATGCAATCGTTTTATTCTTTCTATCCCTTATTACTTGGATACCTAGAATAAAACTTGCTTCTCCTAAGTCTTTCATATCAAATTGTTTTGCTAACCATTCTTTTACTAATGTCAATACACCTACATCGTTTCCAATGAGTAGTATATCATCAACATAAAGAATCAGGAAAACCAACTTGTCGCCCTTAATCCTCTTGTATACACAAGGTTCGTCAAGATTCTGAATAAATCCAAAACCTTTCACAGCTTGATCAAACCTTATGTTCCAGGATCTGGATGCTTGCTTTAATCCATATATGGATTTCTGCAACTTGCATACCTTTTCCATTTGGCCCTTTTCAATGAATCCTTCTGGTTGCATCATGTAGATGCTTTCGTCAAGACTTCCATTAAGGAAAGCTGTCTTGACGTCCATTTGCCAAATCTCTAGATCTAAAGATGCTGCAATGGACAAGAGTATCCTAATGGATTTAAGCATGGCCACAGGAGAGAAGGTTTCCTCGTAATCGATACCTTCTTTCTGTGTATACCCTTTAGCTACCAATCTAGCTTTAAAGGTTTCCATCTTTCCATCCATACCTCTTTTCCTCTTGTATACCCACTTGCACCCAATGGGTTTTATCCCTTTAGGCAAGTCTACAAGGGACCAGACTTTGTTATCGAACATGGATTCAATCTCAGATTGCATTGCCTTTTGCCAATGGCGACTATCAACATCCTCCATTTCTTCCTTATACGTGTAGGGATCATCGTCGTCCGGAAGATTCTCCACTGATTCTCCCAGACCGATGTATCTTTCGGGTTGTGTTCTAACCCTCCCACTACGACGAGGAATGGTAGGTTGTTGATCTTGTGTTGGATCGGAACTTACAATTGGGTTTGGTTGTGTAACCTCTCGTGGAATTGTATCTCCTGACATCTCATTCAGGACAATTCTACTTCTAGGCACAAAATCATTCATATAATCCTTTTCCATAAATTTAGCATTTGTCGAAACAAATACTTTAAGATCTGAATGACTATAGAAATAATATCCTTTTGTTTCTTTTGGATACCCTACAAATATACATGTTTCTGAACGGGACTCCATCTTTTCTGTCTTTCCTTTTAACACATGCGCAGGACAACAAAATATCCTTAAGTGTTGTAAACTAGGCATGCGCCCAGTCCACAACTTATGCGGTGTTTGAGGAACAGACTTAGATGGTACATCGTTTAGAATGTATATAGCAGTTTGTAAAGTATATCCCCAAAAAGAAATAGGAAGTGTTGAATAACTCAACATAGACCTAACCATATCCAAAAGAGTTCTATTTCTCCTTTCTGCCACCCCATTATGTTGAGGTGTTCCTGGTGCAAAAAACTGAGAAACTATCCCATTATCAATAAGATATTGCTGAAACTCACCAGATAGATATTCTCCACCACGATCAGATCTTAAGATTTTTATGTGTTTCTCAAGCTAATTCTCTACTTCAGCTTTGAATGCTTTGAACATGTCAAAAGCATCCAACTTATGTCGCATGAGATACACATAGCCAAATCTCGAGTAATCATCTATGAAGGTGATGAAGTACTCATATCCACCTCTAGCTTGAATGCTCATATGACCACATACATCAGTGTGTATCAATCCTAAACATTCAGTGGCTCTAGCACCTTTGGCCGAGAACGACCTTTTGGTCATTTTACCTTCCAATCAAGATTCACAAGTTGGTAGATCATCAACCTTTAAGTCACTTAAAGGTCTGTCACATACCAATCTTTTAATCCTATTAAGGTTAATATGACCTAGGCGTAAATGCCATAGGTAGGTTTCATCTATTGATAATTTTACTCTTTTATGATTAGGTTCCATTATTTCTGTGTCTAACGAGTGAGAGATATTTCTATGCAAGAAGTATAGACCATTTTCCAATGTACCTTGGCAAATAATTTTGTCATTCTTACTAATAATAAAAACTTTATTAAAAGTAACCGAATATCCAAATTTATTTACACAAGAAACTGAAATTAAATTCCTCTTGAATTGAGGTACATAATAAACGTCTATCAAATCTAAATGCCTTCTAGAATCCAAATAAACTCTAATATCTCCCACTGCACTTGCAGACACTAACGTTTCTTTGCCCAAGCGCATATTGATTTCATTCTTATTCAGCCTTCTCCTTTCTTGGAACCCCTGCAAGGAATAACAAACATGATTAGTGGCTCCAGAGTCTATGATCCAAGAATCAGTAGAATCTGCCAGAAAACATGTTTCAAGATAATTAACATTACCTTCTTCCTTCTTATTCTGGGACTTTGGGCAATTTCTTTTCCAATGTCCCTTTTCACCACAAAGGAAGCATTTCCCTTTGATCTTGGTTACTTTCTTGGTCTCCTTCTTGGTAGGCCCAAATTGCTTTTTCTTCTGTTGTTTCTTGACCTTCTGACGGGTCTTAACAGTAGCAACTTTACCAACCATATGAATCTCTTGACCTTTGCTTTTCACAAGGATCTTTTCAGCACTTTGAACATCTTGCATCAGGCCTTGTAAGGTGTATTCCTTTTTGTTCAAAGTGTAGTCCAATTTGAACCGATCAAAGGAATCTGACAATGAATTGACAACCATATCAATTTTTGTCTCACCATCTATCTCAGCCCCATGCAGTTCAGCAATGTTGAGATGTGCTATGACTTTCATCATGTGATCCTTCACAGCCTGTCTAGGTTTCATCCTAAGATTCATAAAAGCAGTCACTGCCTCTCTCTTAGTCATCTTGGACTTCATAGCAAACATCTCTTTTAGAGACATCATTATATCAGCAGCAGACTCCATTCCTTCATGCTGCTGTTGCAACACGTCGGAGATAGTAGCCATAATATAACATTTGGCCATATCATCTGAAGTCTTCCACTGCTCATACTCATCTCTTTGCATTATGCTAGATTCATTATTAGGAGCAGGTGGTTTAGGAGTAGTTAGAACAAACTTATGTTTTTCACTTTGCAGCAACAACCCAATTTTCCTTTTCCATGTGACGTAATTATCTCCAGTTTAAGTGTTATCTTTCAGGATGTTTATAAGTGATGCGGTCATGATTTCTGAATAAAACAAAACATATATAAGTAAATAATCATGATAAAGCACTTTTAAATATTTATCTTGAATTAAATAAATAACTCAATCATAAAAATTCAACGGTGATCCAACACCCATAAATGTTACGCCTCTTTTGGGAGTTCGCACCATTTACTAGTTAGACTAGGTCCCACCTAATTGTTAACATAACAACCAGTGTTTTCAATTTTAGCCTTGCAATTTTACTGACAAGAACTCTTGGGAGGATATCAATAAAATTACATTGAGTGTGTTACCAAGATATCGACCCTCAATTTTCTCTCATGAAAATCCCTCCTTGGGGAGTAGATCTCATTTGAGTCCATTGTCTAGTCTATCCTTGTAAGGAAGTATTTTGCTAAATTCCATTCATGGATGCCCCTTGGGGGGATTACCAATAAAAAATAAAGCTCAACCAACCTTGGAGGCCATAGGTGTTACAAAACACCTTCTCCCACTCAATTATTTAGGGCGTGTGATTAAATCCCATAGAATGATTTACCAAGTTATCTAGATGCCAATTTAGATACCTAAATCATTCAATGCATGTTCATACCAAAAGAGATATATGAGTGGCACTCCTATTCTATATGTCATGTTATCATACAATAACAAATATTGTAATATTTAAGCAAAAATTAAATAGCAACAATTTTGGTCCATCTTAGAAAAGCAAGTAAATTACAATTGTTTAGGAATACAAGATCTTCAAGTGGCCATCAACCATACGCTCATCCTTCGGCTTCCTCCCATGGGTGAACACATCCCACAACCCCACAAAGGGGCTGCTGTGTGCAGCCCATGAGGCCACATAGGGCTGCCGTGCGCAGCCCACCAAGATTTGGGCTTGCCATGCGCAGCCCAATCCACTCCTAGGGTGCGCACGGTGCTCGTTCTTGGTTCCGGTTGCTTCCTTTTTCTTCACGTCTTCAAATCTTCGATGTTAGAACGTATTACAACTTTATTTAAACAATAAAAATAATGCGGTTTTTTTTTTCTTTTTTTAATCACTGCAGTACTTTTTTTTACAAAAAACAACTGCACTTAAAATTTAATACAATAAAAAAAAACTATACATAATATTAATACACTAAAATAAAAAAAATAGCAACTACCAAGAAGGAATTATGGCGATGATAGACCACCCTTCTTGTTACAATTCCATAACAAAAATTACATTGAAAATCTAGGACCAAAATCGAACAATAACAATCCACATAATAAAATAATAACATATATAAATCCATACATTCACATGTAATTATATATGCGAATACCTAGAGTGCCATCTCTTTCTAAACATGCATAATCACAATAAAAAGAAATCGATTCACGTATATATACGTTAATTAATTAAAAGGGTACAACCTAGGCTCTGATACCAATTGTAGGGAAAAATACCGTAGTACACGCAGCGGAAGCGAGACTAAAAATCGATTTAGTATGTTTTAAAATTTTTTCTTTTTATAAACCTTAACCCTTTAAATTAATTAACCATATATAAAGTAACAAAAGTATAATACCTTTTGTCGCGTGATCCGATTGACTTACGTCGATGGTAATCCGCAAGATCTTCAATCCTAGCACGAACGTGAATCACCTAGGAGCATGGTCCCCCTTTTCTTTGAATTGCAAACCTGAGAATGGACAAACAAACTTTTTTTTTCTTTGTCAGTCTTAAAACAATCAAAAGAATACAAAAATTATTCCTGTTACTTTTGAGTTCTCAATCTAATGATCGAAACTCGCGTGAACCTAATTCGATGTTGTACACACAAGCTTATTGATGAACAAGCAATTAGTGTACCATCAAAAGAATAATCTCTTCTCTCTTTTATGTCTTAGTAGAATAATCAAATACTTGTCTATGAGTTTAGAAGAAGAAGAAAATTGAATCAACCAAGCATTAGTGTGGCCGAACCCTATAAGGTCTATTATATAGGGTGGCCGAATTTCTTTCTCTTTTTACTTTAGGGTTGCCGAATTCTATAAGGTGTGGTATTAGGGTTGGCCAAATTTCATCACATCACCTATATAGGGTGACCGAAATTCAACCCTAATTCCCATCATCTTTTTAGACTCCTAACCCTAATTAAAGTCATAAGTATTTTTATTCTTTTATTGACTAAATAAAAGGACTTCTTATTTGATTAAATAAATAAACTTAATTATTTATTTTCTTATCAAACAAGTCTTTTACTTTTAGTATACTACCACCAATAGTATAACTCTAGGAAATATATTTCCTTATCAAAAAAAGATTTATTTCTTAATTAAACAATTAATTAATAATTTAATTAATTCTTATTTAATTAAACAATGAAACAAAATAATATATTTGGCTAATATTTTAACCTTGCCGCCCCACATGTATAAAATGGGCCATATATTATTTTCTTATTTCATTTAATCTATTGGACTTTAAATAAAAAGCCCACATGTGAACCAGACCCATTCTTACTAAAAGAAACAAGCCCACATGTGTTTCATTAATATATTAATATAATTGAGCAGCTCATTAAATAAATAATGTGCAAATTATATTCTTAATATATTAAATGCAATTCTAGATGGACCCATAAATTGGTCCAGTAGAATATATCAAGTGATCCATGCAAGTCCGTGTGGATTGGGGATCTTGGCGGGCTATCTAAATTTAAGCTTCAATAGACACAACCTAATCACAATCAACAAATGATTCACTTAGGTCCGATCCATTAATTTTAACTCATTCCACTAAAGAGCTAAAATTGAACTCTTAAATAAAGATAGAAAAGGAAGATGTTCCTCTTTCATAACCCTAGACAATCATATTGGAGATAGTGTATCCTCGTGATTAATATCAGTAATCGCCATGAGTTCATAGACCGCCTATAACTCTCCAAGTTACTATATTTACTCATATGACCACGTTTTGAACTTGGATATTTTGACTTGTCCAGAAGCCATGTTTTCAATAGTCACTATCGAAAACTCAACGTTGAGATTTAATATCAAATTACCTCAAAACATCCATATGATGATATTATACTCTTATTTAATAAATGGAGCCATGATGTCCATATCTATAAATGAAGTCCTCTATCGATTAACAAATGAATATCACCAAACTATCGAGGATAGACTATGCTATATAATCGTACTCATTGATAACTAAAATGATATCACTTGCAACCATAAGTCCATCATTTATCTCAGGATTAAGATAGACTCTCCGATTGTCCTGATAATGAAAAGACTATTATCTATTGATGGTTCTAGATAAAGCTTTTCATTGTGATCCAGTTCAATGCACCCAGTGCACTAGATTCTTTTGCTCAAAGACACTCCGATGATTTTAGACTCATCATATCTCATTTGATCCCACTCAAATGCTAGCATAAGAATTCTACAACTTTAACAAGATAAAGGTGCCCCACCTTTAACTTAAGTTGTGAACATTATTCAAGACTAACTAAAGAATTGTGTCTACCACATACATATCCAGATGTACGAACAATTCTTCTTTTCTCATAGTCTTTAGACCTTATGATTATTTACTTTGACAATTATAATATTAAACTATAAATGCTATAAGATTTGTTAAACCAGAAATCACTTTATTAATATGAAAAAGATTGTTAATTACAACATTACACTCTTGCTATTGAGCATAATCCGAACACTTTGATCACCCAAATCATTTTCCATATGCATAAATCATCATTTAAGCATCATCCATGTCATTTAGGATGTGCTAGTGCATAAGTCTTCATCAACACACATGCTATGGTAAATTGAACACTAATTTCATCTAATCTTAGTGTTTTTACATATCATTTTATCTCATTGATTACTTGTATGTGCTTAGATTAATTTCTTATTACAAGATTGAGATTATGTGTTGTATGTTTGGGTGTTGTATTGTGATAGCTATCAAGGTTTTCATAATCTATGTTTAGCTAAGCTTTTTGAAATGTCATTTAGCTATTGATATCTAGGATTGCATTAATTGTTATCTAATCATCCTAGATAAGCATCTAAGGTTCCCTAGCTTTATTTGCTTTTTGAATATCATCATATATTCATATAGGCTAATTTATCTCTTTATTGAGAAGCAAGATGTAAGGATTCCCATGTGTTGATTGACATATTTCGTGGACAAACCACATATTGGGGATTCATTGTAAGGGTAGCTTAGTATTGGTGTTCAAGTTAAATGCCCTTTGAAGTCCTCATTATTGATAAGCACCAAAGGTAATTTCTAAGTGCTTAATTTGCTTTGAAGAGATTAGTTGCACACACACAATCACATCTCATGCATAATTCGTTTACTTGTATGTTGTGTATGTGTTTTTATTATGTGCTCTGTAAGGATTCCCATATATTGATTGGCTTATTTCATGGACAAACCACTTGTTGGGGTTGATAATGTAAGGGTAGTTTAGATGTTTGAACTTCAAGCTCGAAGGCCCTTTCAAGACCTCAAGGGACAAGCACGCCAAAGGTATGATTTCTTGTGCTTGATTTTTCTTTGAAGAGATTTAGTAAGCACACACACACTTAGCATACTTGCATTTGTGTGCATACTCTTCACATGTCACTTTACACACTAGCACTTTATTTTATATCTTGTTGTGTGTATATGTGCTTAGTAATTCGTTTCCCGATAGTGTTCGGAAACGTCCGCGCTCACACATATGTGTGCTTAGTTTTGCGCGAAGACCACCCACGGAGAATGCCCTTGGCTTCTTCTTGGTTTTCACCATTGTTGGTGATCGGCGGTTATGATCGGCGGCTTGGCCGCCGAATGAAACCGCCGTTTCAGTCCAGACAGGTCTGAAGCAATTCTGTGGTCACGATCGGCGGTCACGACCGCCGTTTGAAACCGTCGTTCATACCTGATCGATTTTAATCTCTCGGTCTAATTCAGCGGTTGGATCGGCGGTCACGAAACCGCTGAATGAAACCGCTGTTGATGCTCTGTTCTTCACGGGCTCAATTCGGCGGTCGTGATCGGTGGCCTGGCCGCCGATTGAAACCGCCGAACGGTGTGTTTCAGGGGCAAACTTGTCTTTTCACATGCCCAATTCTTGATGTCTATAAATATCTTACTTTCTCATTCTCTGAATAAGCTTCTTGAGTTATTAGAACCCTAAACTTCAAAGAGAGATTTTTGAGAAAAAATCAAATCAAGAACTCACCTTTAAACACTCAAATCAAATCCTTTTTGCATCAAAGTTCATCTTGCATTCATCTATGATTGGGTTTGCATCATCACAACATGCTTGGTAAGATTTTGATTAATTTCATCTTATTTTAGTATTTTTATTATCAAGCATATTCTCTTTTAATTACTTGTATGTTTTTGATCATATGATAAATACAAGATTAGAGAATTAATTGTGTTGAATTAATTGAGTGTTGTTTTGTGATAGCTAATTAGGTTTTTGACTAATCTTGATTAGCTAAGCTATTTGACATGTCATTTAGCAATTGATATCTAGGGTTGATTAAATTGATTATCTCATCATCCTAGATAAGCATCTAAGGTTACCTAGCCTTGTTTGTTATTTGAATATTCATATATATTCACATAGGTTGTATAATCTCTTCATTGAGAATTAAGTCTTGAGGCTAAGGTTGCTTAGGCCTCAAGCAATTGGACTAGAGCCACTTTTAAAGGCCCGAGTGGTAGAAGTGGGGGGTTATTGACCGGAGTGTTAGACGAGGTCTACATTGGTTGTAAACTCCATTTCGATTAGTGGATTTCAAGGTCCGAGTGTGGCGCACTAAACAGCCCGTGGTTTTTCCCAGTGGTTGGGTTTCCACGTATACATCAAGTGTTATTTAAATTCCGCACTATATTACACTTGCTTGTATTTTTGACTAGTAGGGGCATTTTTGTAAAATTAACTTGCATGCGAAAATTGGGTAATAATAGTTAAAATCTATTCACCCCCCTCTAGATAATATATATCATACACACCGTATTCTTTTCATGATCATTAATGATCATTTATATCTCTTCATGCATGCTCTTAATTGATTGCATCTTGTACATTAAAATGCCATGACATTTAGGCATTAGGATGCAAAGCCTTGCTTTTGCTTGGCATGAGGTCTGGAGACCGCTGCTTTTACCGCTACCGGTATTAGCAGCAGTAGCCACAGCGGTGTGATGCTCTGTTTGCATCACTCCGACCGCTGTGGGTTTTTTCACAGCGGCTGGACAGCGGTTTCGTGAACAGTGCGTACCGCTGTCAAACCGCTGCCATAGCCACAACGGTTGGCACAGCAGTTTCATACCTGATGCATTTTTAAATGTACCGCTGTCAGAATCGCTGCCGTAGCCACATCGGTTGGCACATCAGTTTTTGCCCTGTTTTTCTCAAAACGGTGTTTCATCAATAGGGACACCTATATAAACATTGCTTCAAATTTAGGTCGTTCCCAATGACTCAAAAATCATAGTTTTAATTGAGAGCATTTTCAAAGAGAGCTTTTTCATCAACAACTTATCTTTGATCATATTTGATTACTCAAACACTTTTCCATTGATCATCAATCATCATCTAATATCATCCTTGATCATCTAGACATCATTTTGTATGGATTCTTCATCACACTTTGCTTGGTAAGCTTTTCACTAATATCTTACATATTTTGTGTTTTTCTTAACAAGCAATCTCAATTTATTACTTGCATGTTATATATATATATATATATATATATTTTGGATACAAGATCGAGATTAGTGTATTGAATGTTTGAGAAGTTGTATTGTGAAAGCTAATTAGGTTTTTGCTTAATCTTGATTAGCTAAGTTATTTTACAGGTCATTTATCTTTTAATATCTAGGATTGTTCTAATTGCAAATTCATCATCTTAGATAAGCATATAGGGTTTCCCTTGCTCTATGTTGCATTTGGATATTCATATATTCACTTAGGGTGTAATCTCTTCATTGAGAACATAAGTCTTGTGTGTAGCATCCGGGATTAGGTTGCTTAGATCGCAAGCATTCGAACTAGGTTCACTCATACTGGGATTAGGTAGGTGTGTGATTACTTCCGGGATTAGGTTGTAATTTTCATCACTTAGTGGATTCGAGGTTCGGGTGTGGCTCACTTATTTGCCCATGGTTTTTCCCGTGAGGGTTTCCACGTAAAAAATCAAGTGTTATTTAATTTCTGCATTTTATACTTGATTTATTGTTTTATCTAGTTAGGGGTAATTTCGTAATATTGACTTCACACGAAAAATTGGGTAATACGTTTAAAATCTATTCACCTCCCCTCTAGATAGTTTTATACACACCGTGCAATATTTGTTTCACAAGACTTGTGTGGCTTCCGGGATTATGTTGCCTTTTATCAGCAATTGTAAGTCTTGTGTGATGACCGGGATTAGGTTGCCTTTTGTCACAAGCAATTGTAAGTCTTGTGTGATGACCGAGATTAGGTGTTCACATAAGCAATTGGACTAGGTTCACTCATACCGGGAGTAGGTAATGGTAGTGAGTTACATATCGGGATTAGGTTGTAATCTTCATTATCATTAGTGGATTTGAGGTTTGAGTGTGGCGCAGTTACCAGCCCGTGTTTTTTTCCTGAGAGGGTTTCCACGTAAATATCAAGTGTTATTTAAATTCCGCACATATTACACTTGTTTGTCTTTTTGACTAGTTAGGGGCATTTTTCGTAAAATTGACATGTATGCGAAAATTGGGTAAAATTGTTTAAAATCTATTCAACCCCTAACCACACCACCCCCCCCCCCCCCCCCCCCCCCCCCCCCCCCCCCCCCCCCCCCCTCTCTAGATTAATATTGTACACACCTATAATTTGTTTCAAAAACCCTCTCCATGGGTTAGACAACTCCATGATAAAAATGACATCATTGGAGAAGTTAATGAGGGTGTTAGGACTAGGCGTCAAATAGCTAATCCCATTAGCTTTACATGCTACACCTCTCAAATTGAACCCAAAAAGGTTGATGAATCCTTAAATGATGAATTTTGGGTTCTTGCCATGCAAGAAAAGCTAAACTAATTCGAAAGGAATGAGGTTTGGACTCTAGTTCCTAGGCCTAAAAGCACACATGTCATAGGCACCAAGTGGATTTATAGGAACAAATCCGATGAGGATGGCAACATAGTGCAGAACAAGGCTAGACTTGTAGCACAAGGGTACTCTCAAATTGACGGTATCGACTTTGAGGAGACATTTGCTCCCGTTGCCCGTTTAGAGTCCATTAGGCTTCTCTAGTCTATATCTTGTATTCAGAAGTTCAAATTACACCAAATGGACATCAAGAGTGCCTTCCTCAATGACTTTTTGCAAGAGGAAGTGTTTGTTGAACAACCCAAGGGGTTTGTGGATGCACAACACCCCATCTATGTCTATCGCCTAAAAAAGGTTGTATATGGGTTGAAACAAGCACCGAGTTCTTGGTACGAGCGCCTCACTCAATTTCTTGTTGACAATGACTACACAAGAGGTAGTGTTGACAAGACCTTGTTCATCAAGAGAAACAAAGATGAGTTATTTATAGCTCAAATCTATGTTGATGACATTGTATTTGGCTCCACCAACAACATCAAAGTCCAACAATTTGTTGATGTTATGTCTCATGAATTTGAGATGAGTCTTGTTGGTGAGCTTAGTTACTTCCTAGGTTTGCAAATTAGGCAATTAGATGATGGGATTTTTATTACCTAAGCCAAATATGCCAAAAACCTAGTGAAGAAGTTTGGTCTTGAAAATGCCAAACATTGTGATACACCCATGAGTGCCACTTTGAAGCTTAGCAAGGATGCAAGTGGAAAAACTGTGGAACAAACTCTATATCGGGGCATGATAGGTAGCTTGCTTTATTTGACCGCAAGTAGGCCTGATATCTCTTTTAGTATGGGTGTGTGTGCTAGGTACCAAGCGGATCCTAAGGAGTCCCATCTCTCTTCCGTTAAGAGAATCATTCGCTACGTGAATGGGACATCCAACTATGGGATTTGATACTCGTTTGACACTATTACTAGTCTTGTAGGCTTTAGTGATGCGGATTGGGCAGGAAATTGTGATGATAGGAAAAGCACATCGGGCGGTTGCTTCTTCCTAGGCAACAATTTGGTGTCTTGGTTTTACAAGAAGCAAAACTCAATTTCCTTGTCCATGGCCAAGGCCGAGTACATAGCCGCGGGGAGTGGATGCACACAACTCCTATGGATGAAGCAAATGCTAGTCGACTACGGATTCAATCAAGCAAATGAAGAAAATGTGAAGAACATGAAGAACATTTGCATAGGCGCTGTTCGTAGAGCGCTTTTGTACAGCGCCACAACTCTGTTCTCTCGGGTCTCAGATAGGCGCTGTACGTAGAGCACTATTGAACAGCGACCGTACAACGCCTTCAATAAAATGCATCAGGTCTGAAGTGGGCGCTATTCGTACAGCGCCTTTGTAGAGCGCTTTGAACAGCGCCCTTTGCAATGCATGAAATCCAAAGCTATGCATGACATGGCATTTGGACATACAAGATGCAATCAACATAACATGCAAGAAGAGATGTTAATGAACATTAATGCACATACATAAGACACACAACATACAAGAATTAAACACTATGCATGAGTTGTGAGTGTGTGCAACTATCTCTTCAAGACAAGTAAGCATTTAGAATTTTACCTTCGGTGCTTATCAAGATGAGGTCTTCAAAGGGCAATGAACTTGAACAACAATACCTAAGCTACCTTTACAAAGAACCCCAACATGTGGTTTGTTCATGAAATGAGCCAATCAATAAACGGGAACCTTACAATCTCCCCTTTTGGCTATTTCATGACAAAACCACCACTCACATTGATTCCTCACAAAAAATAAAAACTACGGGTCAACAATGATTTTCTACAATACAAAGAGATATTTTAAATACTACATCTTGAAGTCTTCAATCTCTTGTAGAATAATCAATCCTTGAAAATAAGGTTTCTATACTTTCCAATACAAGTAAAATGTGAGATTAATCAAGTGAGAACAAAAACAAGCATTTGCATTTTAAAAGTTTAGGCACAACATTATGCAATGTATATGTATGCAATGTCCCCCTCAACGGGTTACTCCCCCTCAATGAATATTCTCCCCAACATGCACCTACTAAAATTTGCAACTCCCCTTACCACATTCTTCTCCCCATTTTTGTCCTGATATAAGCAAATGAGTAGTCCCCAACCGGGTCACTCTTAGCAAAGAGAGATAGTAGCATGCAAGATATTTGCATAATCATTTAAGTCACTTTATGCATCCCAATTAATTGAAGAGAAACAAGGAGATTTATTTGAATAAAATGTGTGAATCAAACATGCTTTGTATACAAGACATGTAGCATTCAAGTCCAAAATACAATGGTATTTGGCAAAGCAAATGACAAAGGTTTTTAATAAGAATTCAAACCAATTTCACCATTTTCATGAGAAAAGCAAGGATATAGAGATTTTATTGATTTTAATTTAAAAGCAACTATATCCAATTTTATAAGCAAAACATGGCATGAGCGACTTTGCACCCTATTTGATTTTTCCGAATAAGATATCCGTATGATAGTAGCCATGTTCAACCAATAAAGAAAGAGAGACATTTGGATTTTTAGATCCTTTGAACCGATACAAGATCCTTTATTCATTTTGAGTCTCATAAGTCTTTTTCACACAAGTTTTTGCATTTAAGAACGCAATCATCGATTCATGCTTTTCATTTGAGCATGTCATATGAATTTCATGTTTTTTCATTTGACATTAGCATGTTATAAAAGAATCGTCATGTCATGGAGAAAACTATAGGTTATTCAAATCATACTTCTTATGTAAATATCCTAGTCCAAAAATGCATGTTTGAATATAAATATGACATGGATTGTAAACAAGCATGGTTCACACTTATTGAATAGAAAACATATATACATATGTGCAACCAAGCTTACTCAAGCAATTAAAAGAAGAAGCATATGATATTTCAAATTTTTTGCAAGTGACAAGAATGCAAAATAGCTCTCTTTGCTTGAGTTCCCCATATGGGGTCAATAACAGAAACATATCACTCCACAAGACATATCCCAATAGATCTACTAAGAGTTTTAAATCGAGTAGCATCTAAGGGTTTAATAAATAAGTCTGCAAGTTGATCATTAGTACCTACATGTTCAAGTACTATGCATTTATTTTCAACAAGCTCTCTAATGAAATGATGGTGGATGTCAATATGCTTAGTTCTAGAATGTTGCACCGAATTCTTGGAAATATTTATAGCACTCATATTATCACAAAAGAGGGTTAGAGTACCTTGATTGAATCCGTAGTCGACTAGCATTTGCTTCATTCATAGGAGTTGTGTGCATTCACTCCCCGCAGCTATGTACTCGGCCTCGGCCGTGGACAAGGAAATCGAGTTTTACTTATTGGAAAACCACGACACTAAGTTGTTGCCTAGGAAGAAGCAACCGCCTGATGTGCTTTTCCTATCATCACAATTTTCTGCCCAATCCGTATCACTAAAGCCTACAAGACTAGTATTAGTGTCAAACGAGCTAGTACCAAATCCCATAGTTGGATGTCCCATTCACATAGCGAATGATTCTCTTTACGGAAGAGAGATGGGACTCCTTAGGATCCGCTTGGTACCTAGCACACACACCCACACTAAAAGATATATCGGGCCTACTTGCGGTCAAATAAAGCAAGCTACCTATCATGCCCCGATATAGAGTTTGTTCCACACTTTTTCCACTTGCATCCTTGCTAAGCTTCAAAGTGGTACTCATGGGTGTATCACAATGTTTGGCATTTTCGAGACCAAACTTCTTCACTAGGTTTTTGGCATATTTGGCTTGGGTAATGAAGATCCCATCATCTAATTGCCTAATTTGCAAACCTAGGAAGTAACTTAGCTCACCAACAAGACTCATCTCAAATTTATGAGACATAACATCAACAAATTGTTGGACCTTGGTGTTGTTGGTAGAGCCAAACACTTTATCATCAACATAGATTTGAGCTATAAAGAGCTCATCATTATCTTTCTTGATGAATAGAGTCTTGTCAACACTACCCCTTGTGTAGTTATTGTCAACAAGAAATTGAGTGAGGCGCTCATACCAAGCCCTCGGTGCTTGTTTCAACCCATATAGAGCCTTCTTGAGGCGATAGACATGGTTGGGGTGGTATGCATCCACAAACCCCTTGTGTTGTTCAACAAACATTTCCTCTTGTAAGAAGCCATTGAGGAAGGCACTCTTGACATCCATTTGGTGCAATTTGAACTTGTGCACACAAGAAATGGACAAGAGAAGCCTAATGGACTCTAAACGGGCAACGGGAGCAAAAGTCTCCTTAAAGTCGATACCCTCAATTTGAGAGTATCCTTGTGCTACAAGTCTAGCCTTATTCCGCACTATGTTACCATCCTCATTGGATTTGTTCCTATAAATCCACTTAGTGCCTATGACATGTGTGCTTTTAGGCCTAGGAACTAGAGTCCAAACCTCATTCCTTTCAAATTGGTTTAGCTCTTCTTGCATGGCAAGAACCCAAAATTCATCATTCAAGGCTTCATCAACCTTTTTGGGTTCAATTTGAGAGGTGTAACATGTAAAGCTAATGAGATTAGCAATTTGACGTCTAGTCCTTACACCCTCATTCACATGTCCAATAACATCCTCTTTGTTATGGAGTCTTCTAACCCATGGAGCGGGTTCATTAGAGTCCAAGAGAGGGACTCTATTAAAGGGTTGTGTGTCCTCATTATTACCATTGGACGTCCCAACATTGGGAGTCTCCATAACCCTCTCCAAAGGAGAGTCATCATCTAAAATATCCTCCTTCTCATGGTCAATAGACTTGAGCCTTGTATCATCAATGACAACATTGGATGATTCCATGACGGTTCGAGTTTTCAAGTTGAAAACTCTATAGGCTCTACTATTCAAGGCATAGCCAATAAAGATACCCTTATCACTCTTAGCATCAAATTTGCCAAGTTGATCACAGTCATTTAAAATGTAGCATTTGCTTCCAAATGTGTGGAAGTAGCTAACATTTGGCTTCCTACCCTTCCATAACTCATAGGAGGTATTTCTAGATCTGGGCCTTAGGAAAACTCTATTCCCTATATAGCAAGCCGTATTGACGGCTTCGGCCCATAGGTTCCTAGGGACATTGTTGCTAAGCAACATCACGCGGCCATCTCATGAGGGACTCTATTCTTCCTCTCAACAACTCCATTTTGTTAAGGTGTCCTAGGAGCTGAAAACTCATGGGAGATGCCTAAGCTATTGCAATAGCTTTCAAAAGAGGCATTCTTAAATTCCCTTTCATGGTCACTTCTAATCCGTTTAATGCTTTTAATGTTAGAATTCATTTCTTTTTTTTTGGGTAAATAATGTTAGAATTCATTTCATTTTGTATTTTAGTACAAATCATTTTAAACTTATCAAAAGTTTCGGATATTTCTCTAAGAAAATATGTCCATGTGAACCTAAAGAAATCATCTACACAAACAAAAATGTATCTCTTTCCACCTAAACTCTCGGTTTGCATTGGACCCATAAGATCCATGTGGAGAAGCTCTAGGGGCTCCTTGGTGGAGAGATACTTACCCTTTTTGTGCATGCTTTTAGTTTGTTTTCCTTGTTGGCAAGGTCCACAAACACCATTGGCTTTCTTCCCAAGCTTAGGGAGGCCACACACACAATTGAACTTTCCAAGGGTTCTTAAATCCCTAAAGTTCATGTGGCCAAGTCTTTCATGCCACAACTCTATTTGTTCATCCATGGACACATTCTTTGAGACTATTCTAGCTTCAAGACAATAGAAATTGTCGCTAGGTCTCATACCTTTCAACAAGGTTTGTCCATCGTGCTTTAGGATAGAGCGATCATCTTTACTAAACAAGACGGAATATCCTTCATCACTAAGATGTGAAATGCTTATCAAATTGGCTTTCAAGCCATCAACAAATAAAACATTGGATAAGGAGGGTAGTCTGGGAACGGAAATGGTTCCTTTCCCTACAACTCTCTTTTTGGATCCATCACCAAAGGTGACACATCCTCCTTCCTCCATGACAAGAGTCTCTAAGAAACTCTTGTTTCCTGTCATGTGCCTAGAGCACCCACTATCTAAATACCAAAAATTAGAAGAATTAGCCTTTAAGGCAATTTGTGCAACATGGCAAACATTTTCATTCTTCCTAATCCACCTAGGTAAAACATTCTCTTTCCTAGTGGTCTTTGGTACATGGGCTCTAGATGTCCTAGAATCATATAAATCAATATTATCATTACTAGGAACATGCATCATGGCTCTTTTCTTTTTCTTCTCAATCATGCTTCTATTTTTACACATTTTAATATAAAGAAAGCATCTTGGTCTAATATGACCATCAAAACCACAAAATTGACATGTAGGAATAAAATAAGGAATCATACCTTGTCCTTGTGTGCACATAGGAGCTTTCCCATGTCTTTGTGGTTGAGTAGGTTCAATCCATCTTCGTTGTTGAACCGGTCTAGCTTGCTTTTGAGCTCTAGCTTGCATGATTGGTTCCTTTTCTTTGTGAGCCATAGGTTGAGAAATGTTGGCTTGAATGGCTCTTGAATGTTGAGCTTGAGGTTGCCTTCTTAGCGCCACCTTCACTTGTGCACTATTCGAACATTGTTCTTGATCAATTTTCTTCCTAGGAGTTTGCATCGGTGTAGCTTCTTTGTTGCCCAAGCTCTTGACAAACACGATCTTGTTAGATGTTGAGATCTTCTTACCATCTTCATACCCAAGACCCCTCTTGTCACACGGACTTTTACCAACACCAAGTATATGGTCAAGCTTCTTGGTGCTAGAGTCCATCCTAGCAAGTGATTCTTTAGCTTCATCAAGCTCTCTCTTCAAACCTTCTTAATTCCTTTTAGATAAGGCTAACTCCTCTCTTAGCTTATCTTCATTAGATATGGATCTCACCACTTCTTCACTTAATTGGTCTATATGAGATGAGAGCTCTAGATTTTCTTCATTCAATCTCATGATCTCTCTCTTGTTTTTTAACCTAGAATTCTCAAACTTGACCATGTAGTCTCTAAGATCCATCCCATCCACTTTTCCATTAGTGGAGTGAGATGAATAGCCATCATCACTTGAGTCAATTTGCTATTGACTCTCATTCTCTTCTTCACTATAACCTTTGCTTTTGTGAGAAGAGGCAAAGGCTATGAAGTTAGCCATGAGCTCTTCATCATCCGAAGACTCATCTCCCTTATTGGAGTCATCACTTTCACTCCATGTGGCGGCCATCACTTTCCCCTTTTTCTTAATGTGATTAGCACATTCGGGGGCAAAGTGGCCTATGCCACCACACTCATAGCATCGGACCCCTTTTCTTTCTGTCTTCTCTTGCCTAGGCTCAAACTTCTTGAATGGAGTCTTTTTCTTGAAGTCTTGACCCTTGGATCCGAAACCTCTCTTCTCGGACTTGTAGAATTTCTTGAACCTTCTAATCAAAAGAGCCATTTCTTCGTCCGAGTCATCATTCTCCTTCTTCTCAACTTTGGAGGCTTTCAAAGCAATTCCCTTTTGCTTTTTAGGAGGTGTGAAGGTAGGACCCTTCCTAAACTCATAATCTAGAAGCCTTCCTATCACCTCACTCGGCTTCATATCCTTATATGTGTTATTCTCCTCTAAAGCCGTCACCTTTGATTCAAACCTATCGGGGAGAGATCTCATTATCTTTTGCTTGATTCTCCTATCCGAATACGGGTCAGAAAGTTGATGACTTTGGTTGACTATGTCCATCAACTTGATCTCGAAGTCGTTGAAGCACTCATTCTCCTCTATCTTAAGCATCTCGAATTGAGTTTAGAGGACTTAAAGCTTAGAGTCCTTCACCATTTTGGTTCCTTCATGTGCAATCTCTAGGATGTCCCATGCCTCCTTAGCTATCTAATATTTTGAATCAATTTATATTGATTTTCATCCATTGCACATAGGATGGCATGCATCGCCTTCCTATTCCATTTTGATGCCTCAAACTCTTGCACGTTCCATTGCGCCTTGGGCTTGAGCACATCCTCTCCTCCACTCGTAGGAGTCATCATGGGTGATGTGTAGCCGTCTTCAACCGCCATCCAAGCCCGGTCATGGATTTCACATATGTACGACTCCATCTTGTCGTTCCAAGAGGCATAATTCAACCCGGTAAGAAGTGGAGGCCTTGTGCTAGAAGCACCCTCGTTGCCACCACCATTTCCACCATTCCACTCATAGTGTTTATGAATGAATGAAATGAATGCAAATGTATGAATGATCAAAAATCACATAAAATGCAAAACACACCAAAATAAGCAAGGATCACCTAAGTATGTCTAGGAACCCGCTCTAATACCAATTGAAACAAATTAACGGTGTGTAGTATATTAATCTAGATGATGAGGGGGGGGGGGGGGGTGAATAGATTTTAATCGATTTTACCAAATTTTCGTGTATGGTCAAGATTACAAAAGTACCCCTAATAGACAATATAGTATAGCAAGTGTAATATGGTGTGAAAATTAAATCACACTTGATATTTACGTGGAAACCCTCACGGGAAAAACCACGGGCTAGTATGTAAGCCACACTCGAACCTTGAATACACTAAATGTGTAAATCGATTACAACCTAATCCCGGTAAGTAATCACACACCTACCTAATCCCGGTATAAGTGAACCTAGTCCAATTGCTTGTGATTTATGCAACCTAATCCCGGAAGCTACACAAGACTTACTTCTCAATGAAGAGATGATACAACCTAAGTGAATATATGAAATACTCAAATATACAATAAGAGCTATGTAACCCTATATGCTTACCTAGGATGATGATATATCAAGAAATACAATCCTAGATATCAAGAGCTAAGTGACATGTCAAAAAGCTTAGCAAATCATAGATTATGCAAACCTAAAAGACTATCATAATACAACTCTCAAACATTCAAAACACTAATCTCAAACTTGTATCTAAGATATATATGAATAACATACAAGTAATAAATGAGATTGCTTGCAAAGAAAGACACAAAATATGTAAGATATTAGTGAAAAACTTACCAAGCAAAGTGTGATGAAGAATCCATGCAAGATGATATCTAAATGATCAAAGATGATGCTAGATGATGATTGATGATCATGGAAATAGTGTTTGAGTAATCAAAGGTGAGTTCTTGTGTATTTTTCTTGCTTTGAAAAATATCCTAAGTATGAAATCAGAAAATCAACTCACTTGTGTGACCTAAAGTCATAGAGGCATATATATAGGGTGTCAAAACCAAAGTGGTGTGTTTTGATAAGTGACACAAAATTTGCCTTGGGCGCTGTACGAGTCACTATACATAAAGCGACTTGTACAGCGCTTTCCTGGAAAATGTGAAGAACATGAAGAACATTTGCATAGGCGCTGTTCGTAGAGCGCTTTTGTACAGCGCCTGAACAGCGCCACAACTCTGTTCTCTTGGGTTTCAGATTCTGTTCTCTTGGGTCTTAGATATACGCTGTACGTAGAGCGCTATTGAACAGCGACCGTACAACGCCTTCAATAAAATGCATCAGGTCTGATGCATTAAAAGACCATTTTCCATCAGGTCTGAAGTGGGTGCTGTTCGTACAGCGCCTTTGTAGAGCGGTTTGAACAGTGCCCTTTGCAATGCATGAAATCCAAAGCTATGCATGACATGGCATTTCGACATACAAGATGCAATCAAAAAAACATGCAAGAAGAGATGTTAATGAACATTAATGCACATAAATAAGACACACAACATACAAGAATTAAACACTATTGTAAGGTTCCCATTTGTTGATTGGCTCATTTCGTGGACAAACCACATGTTGGGGTTCTTTGTAAGGGTAGCCTAGGTATCGGGTTTATTGTTCGAAGCCCTTTGAAGACCTCGTATTGATAAGCACCAAAGGTATATTTCTTTGTGCTTACTTGTCTTGAAGAGATAGTTGCACACATTCACAACTCATGCATATGTTTAATACTTGTATGTTGTGTGTCTTATTTTTGTGCATTAATGTTCATTAACATCTCTTCTTGCATGTTAGTTTGATTGCAACTTGCATATCCAATTGCCTTGTCATGCTTAGACTTAGGATTGCATTTTTGCATTGGGCGCTCCCTAAAGCGCTCTACAAAAGCGCTGTACGAACAGCGCCCATTGAGCGCTGTTCAGACCTGATCGATTTAATTCGGTCGCTGTTGGGTCGCTGTACAGGCGCTGTACAAAGTGCTGTACAAAGCGTTCTACGTACAGCGCCACTCTGTTTTCCCGTGAGAACAGAGTAGGGGCGCTGTACAAGCGCTGTACAAGAGGCGCTCTACGTACAGCGCCCAAGGCAATATTGAGGCAAACTTATCAAAACGACCACACTTTGTTTTGGCCTCCTATATATATGCCACTTTGACTTTAGGTCAATCACAAGAGTTCATATTCAGATTCCATACTTAGGATATTTTTCAAAGAGAAGAAAAATTCCAAAGAACTCAATTTTAGTTTACTCAAACACTTTTTCATGATCATCAATCATCATCTAGCATCATCCTTGATCATCTAGATGACATCTTGCATGGATTCTTCATCATACTTTGCTTGGTAAGCTTTTCACTAATATCTTACATATTTTGTGTTTTTCTTAACAAGCAATCTCAATTTATTACTTGTATGATTTTCATATATCTTTTGATACAAGATTGAGATTAGTGTGATGTATGTTTGAGAAGTTGTATTGTGATAGCTAATTAGGTTTTGTGCTTAATCTTGACTAGCTAAACTATTTGATTTGACATGTCATTTAGTTTTGATATCTAGGATTGCTCTAATTGCATATTAATCATCTTAGATAAGCATATAGGGTTTCCCTTGCTCTATGTTGCATTTGGATATTCATATATTCACTTAGGGTTGTTATTCTCTTCATAGAGAAAGTAAGTCTTGTGTGTAGCATCCGGGATTAGGTTGCTTAGATCGCAAGCAAATTGGACTAGGTTCACTCATACCGGGATTAGGTAGGTGTGTGATTACTTCCAGGATTAGGTTGTAATCGTTTTACACATTTAGTGGATTCGAGGTTCGAGTGTGGCTTACTTACTAGCCCGTGGTTTTTCCCGTGAGGGTTTCCACGTAAAAATCAAGTCTTATTTAATTTCCGCATTTTATACTTGATTTATTGCTTTATCTATTTAGGGGTAATTTCGTAATTTGGACTAACACGAAAAATTGGGTAAAAAGCTTAAAATCTATTCACCCCCCCCTAGATAGTTTTATACACACCGTGCTATAATTTGTTTCAACTATGCATGAGTTGTAAGTGTGTGCAACTATCTCTTCAAGACAAGTAAGCACTTAGAATTTTACCTTCGGTGCTTATCAAGATGAGGTCTTCAATGGGCAATGAACTTGAACAACAATACCTAAGCTACACTTACAAAGAACCCCAACATGTGGTTTGTCCACAAAATGAGCCAATCAACAAATGGGAACCTTACAAAGCAGCCCGCAACCGCTACGCGGTGTCCACCAATCCCACTGCGCTAGCCAAACAATGTGTGCATATGACCAATGAACTGAGTAGATAGGTACCAGACATGATTGTGAAGGAACCACGGGAAGAAAGTTAGGGATGAGCCAGTGGACACCCCGTAGAAGGATTGGGAGAGCTTGCAAGCCAGTAGACATAGATAGCTACCTAGTAGATCACACTTGGAGTGCTGACTACCACAAGAAATTCTATCCATAAAGTTTGAAGAAATAGTTTATTTCAACCGGTATTGCACTAAGTATGTACCCAGATTTCTTTTGTATCACCTAAGAATTCAATAAAGAAGTGAGATTTTTTTCCTCTTACATGATTCTCCTATGTTAACCTTGAAAATTTCACCATAACTGAATCGCCTTAAGACCAGAAGAGCAACATTGCACTCCTGATGCCCTGGACTGGGTCAGTCCCTCCAAGAGGATCACCATAACTGAATCACCTTAAGACTAAGAGTGCAACATTGCACTCCTAATGCCCTAGACTGGGTCAATCCCTCCAGGAGGATCGCCATAACTAAATCGCCTCAAGATCAGGAAAAGCCACATGGCCCTCCTGCTGCCTTGGTCGGGGCATACCTTCCTCCATGAAGGATCTGGTGCATAAATGCCTAAGTGGCATAGTTGCCTACTAGACTGAGGATGGAAAGTTGTGGCCCTGGTTGCCCGTCGCAGTCCTCAAGACCAGGAACCTATACGGCACTCTTAAAGCCTCAGACGGGGAATACCCCTCTCTAGGAAAATCTGGTGCTAAAGTGGTCCTAGTCGCCTACTAGGACAGATTGCTTAAGGGTCAGGATCCCTTATCGGTATACCTGATGCCGAAGAATCGCCAACAGAAAACCTGGTGCTGAAGTGGCCCTAGTCGCCTACCAGAACACATCACCTAAGTACCAGGATTCCATACATATGGAAGTGCCATGTACCACGAACTTATTTAAGTAAGTATTTACATATCTCGTTTGAGTACCGGGATCCTAGAAAATAAAAATACCCGGTACCCGGACTCCTCTTAAATATGTTTTCACCGGAAAGACTAGGATCCCTCGTATGAGAACACCTAGATAGTTGACTCGCCATATGAAGAGCCCGATGCTAAGTGGCCCCGATTGCCCACCAGAATAAATCGACTAAGGACCAGGATTCCCAGAACAGAAATGCTAAGTGCCCAGATTCGCCTGTGTTGTCATCTAAGTACCAAGATTCCTAAGAACATGAGTGCTCGGTACCACGACTTCCATACATATGAAAACGTCAGGATTAATCTGCCTTGGGACTAGGATTCCTTGTGCGTGGTTTACCCCGATTCGCTTTTTGAGAATCGAGAAGTAGCCTTAAGGGATTACCTAGCAAGATGCCCATAAGGGTTAGTCTTTTCTCTCAAGATCAAACGGTACTTGGTGCATATCACTTGTGAGATTTCTATCAAGTCTTACAAGGGGACTACCTAGCAAGATGCCTACAAGGATCGGTCTTTTCTCTCAGGATGAAACAGTACTTGGTGCATATCACTTGTGAGATTTCTATCAAGTCTTACAAGGGGACTACCTAGCAGGATGCCTACAAGCAAGTCTTATTTTGATTAAGGATAAGCATGGAAGAATAAAGGTCCTACCAGGATCCAACATAGAAATGTGAGATAGTATATTTGTCAAAAAAGGGAAAAGTTTTCTGTTAATCAAGCAGGGTGCCCAACCCCCATTTCTGAGCTACAAAGAATAAATATTAAAAAGAAAATGGCAAATGAGTAAAACAACATCAGTATCTTGCCTCTCCCTAGCTTCTTGACCCTGACTTACAGCATCCTCAGCTCCTCGGGCACCAGCATCCTCTGGATCAGTCTGAGCCTCCGCCTTCTTCTCCTTCATTGGCTCAGTCTGTGAAATGCCCTCCTTTTCCTATATCTGGACATGCTAAGTAGTAGAAGAATTAGGAACCACTCCCTCAACCATCCATGTTGGGTCAGTACAGGAGACCGGTATAGTGGCGGCATGAGGAGGATCCGCTTAGACCGGAGCAATATCTGGAAATTGGGCAGCCTTCGCCATAATCTGCTCCCGGTCCCACTTGAAGGCAGCCTACAGGTCGAAGGGAGGAGGAAGAGCCCGAGTAACCTTGAAAATACCTACAAGATTATACTAAACAACCTAGGGGGTGAATAGGTTTACACTCTAATTTCAAAAACTCTTTCGTGACTTATGTCAAAACCTTATGGTGCGTTTAGCACAGAGATGAGACAGGACAGGGTGGGACGGGACAAGACAGGACAGGATGGGACAGTTGTTCCATATTGTATTTGGAATGTCTGGGACAGAACTGTTAACTGTACTATTATACATTTGGTATGGTTGAGACATGACTGGACAAAATATTCAAATTACCAGAGTGCCCCTCATATGTATATATAATATTATAATATATATTATAATATTATATAAATTATTATATATAATATATTAAAAATTATTACATATACAATAATATATATATATTATTGTATATATAATAATAAAATATAATATATATATATTATCTTATTTATATTATTGTATATGTAATAATTTTTAATAAATTATATATTATTATATAAAAAAATAAAATATAAAATATAGCATTTATATAAGATATATATAATATATTCTTATATATTATTATATATGTAATAATACTTAATATATTATATTATTATTATATGTAATAATAAAATATAATATATATTATTAATATATAATATTATTATATATAATAATATATAATATGTATATATATCATATATATATAATAAATAATATTATATTTATATACATAAATTATATAATATATATTATTTAATATTTATATATATATACATAATATGTATTATTATAATATATAAATATATTATTTATATATTATAATAATATATATAATATTATATGGGCGTGTCAAGCCTTTTACGTTGAAAAACGCACAGAATTGCTCAGAGGAAAAAAGAGATTAGTCATGGATTACAAGCCCCTCAACCTTTTTCTCAGAGATGACAAGTTTCCTGTTCCTAGGCCAAATGTCTTATTCTCTCAGGCATGTCTCCCTCAGATCTCAAGCTCGCTAATGACGAATGCAATGACCTCCTTCGTCAAGGTCTGTTAGAACATACCTCTTCCCCCTGGGCGTGTCAAGCCTTTTACGTTGAAAAACGCACAGAATTGCTCAGAGGAAAAAAGAGATTAGTCGTGGATTACAAGCCCCTCAACCTTTTTCTCAGAACCTTCACAAATGTCTCAAAATCCAAGTTCAGATTCTTGGTGCACCCATGCAAGCTAATTCCTACATGGCTACTGTTCATTGCCAACTTGCTTATCGACTCCAAGACCATGCTCTTGATCTCCCACTTCTCTTGAAGATGTTGTATGGGTTGAGCAGAGGGAAGGTAGTTTCATTTATCTGGGTTGAAGCAGGGATATGGGTGTATTCTACTAAATCTTGGATTCTGTTGGATTGGGTTCTTTGGATAGTAGGAGAAGGTAAGGACATAGAAGAAGATAATCTATTAGGAACTAGATAAGCAGTAGAGGAATTAGTGGTAGTGTTTGCCATTTTTGAGAAATTTCTTCCTTCTATACCAGTCTAAAATACGTATAACAGTCTAACTCTTTTCCTGGACTCCAGGGACTCGAGACATGGCTCTGATACCATTCGAGTGGCAGGTACCCCTGATAGCCTCTCATACAGGTTTTTAGAGTTTTCCCCACGATGGCGGCCTAACCACGGCCTAAACAGGGTACTAACTTTTCAACCAACTAGAGACAGACATGGACCTTAAGCCAAAAGCCAACAACATCTCATCTTCTGATGTGCAGGATCCTCAACTAGAGGCAAGCACAGAGCATACTGAGATAATTACAGACTGTTACTTATATGAGAGATAGGCAATCGAAGGAAGAGGAGGAAATATTTAGCAAGACATGAGAGTTTAAACATACAAGAGGAAATTTTTATTTAGATTCTTCAGATCTTGATTTTTACAAGAGACGGACTCTCCTTATATAGAGGGAGAGATTGGATACTGCCAAACATATTACACAGTAAGGCCAACAAACGTGGCAGCTAACTAGTAAAGGCAAACTAACGCAAACCAGGGCCATCGGCCAAATGTTAACTAAAACAAACAAATAAAGCCTAATAAAGCCAAAAGTGCCTAATACATTCAAGAGATGCCTAATAAAACAAAGTAGAATAATGAAAGTAAATATTTCATAGGATAAGAGCACAGTCTTGGAATTCGGGCTGAGTGGAGATCACGGACTGGATAAATTACAGGTGGCATGATTTTCATCATCTGAGTCTTGGGCTCCACAGATGAAGCAGGGCCAGGCAAAATCAAAGGGGTCTTGAGAGTCAATCATGTAGGAATCTTGAAAAGGGTTCCAACTTTGAGTGGGGTCTCTAGGGATATCAGGGAGGATGAAAATTTCATCGGTGGGGACGTAATTAACATCACAGAGGAAATTAAGCAGACCAACTTGGAGAATTTATGGATACATCTTATGATAATCATACGTGGTATGCCATTCATAACTGGTGTTGGCAGTCCAAAGGAGTCATTTGTGGGGATTGTACCTGTAGGTGATCCAACTTTTACAAGTACCAAAATTCCACACTTGGAATACACAAATCGAATGAGATGTATAATGGCAAGCGGGATCATTCCTCAGGGAAAGGGAGGATATTTGTGTTAGGATTATGCTCAATAGCAAGAGTGTAATGTTGTAATTAACAATCTTTTTTCATATTAATAAAGTGATTTCTGGTTTAACAAATCGTATAGCATTTATAGTTTAATATTATAATTGTCAAAGTAAATAATCATAAGGTCTAAAGACTATGAGAAAAGAAGAATTGTTCGTACATCTGGATACGTATGTGGTAGACACAATTCTTTAGTTAGTCTTGAATAATGTTCACAACTTAAGTTAAAGGTTGGGCACATTTATCTTGTTAAAGTTGTAGAATTCTTTTGCTAGCATTTGAGTGGGATCAAATGAGATATGATGAGTCTAAAATCATCGGAGTGTCTTCGAGCAAAAGGATCTAGTGCACTGGGTGTATTGAACTGGATCACAATGAAAAGCTTTATCTAGAACCGTCAATAGATAATAGTCTTTTCATTATCAGGACAATCGGAGAGTCTATCTTAATCCTGAGATAAATGATGGACTTATGGTTGCAAGTGATATCATTTGAGTTATCAATGAGTACGATTATATCGCATAGTCTATCCTCGATAGTTTGGTGATATTCATTTATTAATCGATAGAGGACTTCATTTATAGATATGGACATCGTGGCTCCATTTATTAAATGAGAGTATAATATCATCATATGGATGTTTTGAGGTAATTGGATATTAAATCTCAACGTTGAGTTTTCGATAGTGTCTATTGAAAACATGGCTTCTAGACAAGTCAAAATATCCAAGTTCAAAACGTGGTCATATGAGTAAATATGGTAACTTGGAGAGTTGTAGGCGGTCTATGAACTCTTGGCGATTACTGATATTAATCACGAGGATACACTATCTCCAACATGATTGTCTAGGGTATGAATGAGGAACATCTTCCTTTTCTATCTTTATTTAAGAGTTCAGTTTTAGCTCTTTAGTGGAATGAGTTAAAATTAATGGATCGGACCTAAGTGAATCATTTGTTGATTGTGATTAGGTTATGTCTATTGAAGCTTAAATTTAGATGGCCCGCCAAGATCCCCAATCCACACGGACTTGCATGGATCACTTGATATATTCTATCGGACCAATTTAAGGGTCCATCTAGAATTGCATTTAATATATTAAGAATATAATTTGCACATTATTTATGTAATGGGCTGCTCAATTATATTAATATATTAATGAAAGACATGTGGGCTTGTTTATTTTAGTAAGAATGGGTCTGGTTCACATGTGGGCTTTTTATTTAAAGTCCAATGGATTAAATGAAATAAGAAAATAATATTAGGCCCAATTTTATTCAAGTGGGGCGGCAAGGTTAAAGTTTTAACCTAATATATTATTTTGTTTCATTTGTTTTAATTAAATAAGAATTAATTAATTTATTAGTTAATTATTTAATTAAGAAACAAATCTTTTCTGATTAGGAAATATGATTCCTAGTCTTATACTATATTTGGTAGTATACTAAAAGTAAAAGACTTATTTGGTAAGAAAATAAATAATTAATTTTATTTATTTAATCAAATAAGAAGTCTTTTTATTTAGTCAAATAAAAGAATAAAAGTTTTATGAATTGAATTAGGGTTTGAAGTCTTAACTAGATGGGAATTAGGGTGCAACACAAACTCTTTTAAGCTTGTGTGTTGCGGCAACCCTAGTCCTTTTTGGGTAGAGAATTCGGCAACCCTAATAGGAAAGGAGGAAGAAAATTTGGCCACCTATATAAGTGCTCTTATAGAATTCGGCCACAACAAGTGTTCTTGATACAAATTTCTTCTTCTTCTCAATTCATAGATAGATTATTTTATTCTTCTAAAACATAAAAGAGTGTTAGATTATTCCTTGATGGTATACTATTTGCTTAATCATCAATAAGCTTGTGTATACAACATCGATCTAGGTTCACGCGAGTTTCGATCATTAGATTGAGAACTCAAAAGTGACCAGAATAATCTTGGTATTTCTTTTGATTGTTTTTTAGACTAACAAAGAAAAGAAAAGTTTGTTTGTCCATTCACAGATTTGCAATTCAAAGAAAAGGGAGACCACGCTCCTAGGTGATCCACGTTCGTGCTAGGATTGAAGATCTTGCGGATTATCATCGACGTAAGTCAATCGGATCACGCGACAAAAGGTATTATTCTTTTGTTAGATAATATATATGTTTAATTGATTAAAGGGTTAAGGTTCATAAAAAGGAAAAATTTTAAAACATACTAAATCTATTTTTAGTCTCGCTTCCGCTGCGTGTACTACGGTATTTTTCCCTACAATTGGTATCAGAGCCTGGTTGAACCCTTTTAATTAATTAACGTATATATACGTGGATCTATTTCTTTTTATTGTGATTATGCATGTTTAGAAAGAGATGGCAATCTAAGTATTCGCATATATAATTACATGTGATGTATGGATTTATATATGTTTTATGTGGATTGTTGTTGCTCGATTTTGGTCCTAGATTTTCAATGTATTTTTGTTATGGAATTGTAACAAGAAGGGTAGTCTATCATTGCCATAATTCCTTCTTGGTAGTTGCTAGGTTTTATTTTATTTTTTATAATATGTGCAGTATTTTTTTATTATTACTGCAGCAGTTTTTTTTTATTAAGTTTTAGTGCAGTATTTTATTTGTAAAAAGTACTGCAGTGATTAAAATAAAAAAATAAAAAAAAATACTGCAGTATTTTATTTGTTTAAATACTGCCGTAATATATTTAAGTGTTGAAGATTCGAAGACACGAAGAAAAACGAAGCAACCGGAACCGAGAACGAGCACCGTGCGCACCCTAGGAGTGGATTGGGCTGCGCATGGCAAGCCCAAGCTTGGTGGGCTGCGCACGGCAACCCTGGGAGTCTTCATGGGCTGCGCACAGCAGCCCCTTTGTGGGGTTGTGGGTTGTGCACGCCCATGGGGTTGGGCCGAAGGATGAGCGTATGGTTGATGGGCCGCTTGAAGATCTTGTATTCCTAAACAATTGTAATTTACTTGTTTTTCTAGGATGGGCCAAAATTGTTGCTATTTAATTTATGCTTAGATATTACAATATTTGTTATTGTATGATAACATGACATATAGAATAGGAGTGACACTCATATATCTCTTTTGGTATGAACATGCATTGAATGATTTAGGTATCTAAATTGGCATCTAGATAACTTGGTAAATCATTCTATGGGATTTAATCACACGCCTTAAATAATTGAGTGGGAGAAGGTGTTTTTGTAACACCTATGGCCTCCAAGGTTAGTTGAGCTTAATTATTTATTGGTAATCCCCCCAAGGGGCATCCATGAATGGAATTTAGCAATAAACATCCTTACAGGGATAGACTAGACAATGGACTCAAACGAGATCTACTCCCCAAGGAGGGATTTTCGTAAGAGAAAATTGAGGGTCGATATCTTGGTAACACACTCAATGTAATTTTATTGATATCCTCCCAAGAGTTCTTGTCAGTAAAATTGCAAGGCTAAAATTGAAAACGCTGGTTGTTATGTTAACAATTAGGTGGGACCTAGTCTAACTAGTAAATGGTGCGAACTCCCAAAGGAGGCGTAACATTTATGGGTGTTGGATCACCGTTGAATTTTTATGATTGAGTTATTTATTTAATTCAAGATAAATATTTAAAAGTGCTTTATCATGATTATTTACTTATATATGTTTTGTTTCATTCAGAAATCATGACCCCATCACTTATGAACATCTTAAAAAATAATACTTTAACCGGAGATAATTATGTCACATGGAAAAGGAAAATTGGGTTGTTGCTGCAAACTGAAAAACATAAGTTTATTCTAACTACTCCTAAACCACCTGCTCCTAATTATGAATCTCAGATTCATATGGTTGGTAAAGTTGCTACTGTTATGGCCCGTCAAAAGGTCAAGGAACAACAGAAGAAAAAGCAATTTGGGCCTACCAAGAAGGAGACCAAGAAAGTAACCAAGATCAAAGGGAAATGCTTCCTTTGTGGTGAAAAGGGACATTGGAAAAGAAATTGTCCAAAGTCCCAGAATAAGAAGGAAGAAGGTAATGTTAATTATCTTGAAACATGTTTTCTGGCAGATTCTAATGATTCTTGGATCATAGACTCTGGAGCCACTAATCATGTTTGTTATTCCTTGCAGGGGTTCCAAGAAAGGAGAAGGCTGAGTAAGAATGAAATCAATTTGCGCTTGGGCAACGGAACGTTAGTGTCTGCAAGTGCAGTGGGAGATATTAGAGTTTATTTGGATTCTAGAAGGCATTTAGATTTAATAGACGTTTATTATGTACCCCAATTCAAGAGGAATTTAATTTCAGTTTCTTGTTTGAATAAATTTGGATATTCGGTTACTTTTAATAAAGTCTTTATTATTAGTAAGAATGACAAAATTATTTGCCAAGGTACATTGGAAAACGGTCTATACTTTTTGCATAGAAATATCTCTCACTCGTTAGACACAGAAATAACGGAACCTAATCATAAAAGAGTTAAATTATCAATAGATGAAACCTACCTATGGCATTTACGCCTAGGTCATATTAACCTTAATAGGATTAAAAGATTGGTATGTGACGGACCTTTGAGTGACTTAAAGGTTGATGATCTATCAACTTGTGAATCTTGTTTGGAAGGTAAAATGACCAAAAGGACGTTCTCTGCCAAAGGTGCGAGAGCCACTGAATGTTTAGGATTGATACACACTAATGTATGTGGACCTATGAGCATTCAAGCTAGAGGTGGATATGAGTACTTCATCACCTTCACAGATGATTACTCGAGATTTGGTTATGTGTATCTCATGCGACATAAGTCGGATGCTTTTGACATGTTCAAAGCATTCAAAGCTGAAGTGGAAAATCAGCTTGAGAAACACATAAAAATCTTGAGATCTGATCGTGGTGGAGAATATCTATCTGGTGAGTTTCAGCAATATCTTATTGATAATGGGATAGTTTCTCAGTTTTCTGCACCAGGTACACCTCAACAGAATGGGGTAGCAGAAAGGAGAAATAGAACTCTTTTGGATATGGTTAGGTCTATGTTGAGTTATTCAACACTTCCTATTTCTTTTTGGGGATATGCCTTACAAACTGCTATATACATTCTAAACGATGTACCATCTAAGTCTGTTCCTAAAACACCGCATGAGTTGTGGACTGGGCGCAAGCCTAGTTTACAACACTTAAGGATATTTGGTTGTCCTTGAAACAAATTATAGCACGGTGTGTATAAAGCTATCTAGAGGGGGGGGTGAATAGATTTTACGCTTTTTACCCAATTTTTCGTGTTAGTCAAAATTACGAAAATGCCCTCAAGATAATATAACCAAGCAAGTGTAATATGGTGCGGAAATTAAAACAACACTTGGTTTTTACGTGGAAACCCTCACGGGAAAAACCACGGGCTATGTAAGTAAGCCACACTCGAACCTCGAATCCACTAAATGTGCAAACGATTACAACCTAATCCCGGAAGTAATCACACACCTACCTAATCCCGGTATGAGTGAACCTAGTCCTATTTGCTTGCGATCTAAGCAACCTAATCCCGGTTGCTACACACAAGACTTACTTTCTCTAGAAGAGAATACAACCCTAAGTGAATATATGTGAATATCCAAAATGCAACATAGAGCAAGGGAAACCCTATATGCTTATCTAAGATGATTAATATGCAATTAGAACAATCCTAGATATCAAAACTAAATGACATGTCAATTAGTTTAGCTAATCAATATTAAGCACAAAACCTAATATGCTAGCACAATGCAAATTCTCAAACATACATCATACTCATCTCAATATTGTATCCAAAGCATACAAAATAATAAACAAGTAATTAATTGAGATTGCTAGATAAGAGAAACACAAAACATGTAAGATATTAGTGAAAAGCTTACCAAGCAAAGTATGATGAAGATTCCATGCAAGATGACATCTAGAAGATCAAGGATGATGCTAGATGATGATTGATGATCATGAAAAAGTGTTTGAGTAATCAAAAATTGAGTTCTTGGAATTTTTCTTCTCTTTGAAAAATATCCTAAGTATGAATTCTGAATATGAACTCTCTTAATTGACCTAAAGTCAAAGTGGCATATATATAGGGGGCCAAATCAAAGTGTGGTCGTTTAAGTAAGTTTCAAAGAAACGCGCCGATCGGCGGTTTCAATCGGCGGCCAAGCCGCAGATTATGACCGCCGAATTGAGCCCGTGAAGAACAGAGCAAAAACGGCGGTTCATTCGGCGGTTTCGTGACCGCCGATCCCAACCACCGAATCAAAACAGAGAGATTAAAATCAATCAGGTATGAACGGCGGTTTCGTGACCGTCGATTCAACCGCCGAATTAGACTAAGAGATAAATCAATCAGGTCTTGAAACGACGGTTTCGAACGGCGGTCGTGACCGCCGATCTTAACCGCAGAAATGCTTCAGATCAATCTGGACTGAAACGGTGGTTTCATTCGGCGGCCAGGCCGCCAATCATAACCGCCGATCACCTAGATAGGTGAAAACCAAGGAGAAGCCAAGGGCATTCTCCATAGGCGGTCCTCGCGCTAAACCAAGCACATTCTAGTGCATGCGCGGACATTTCCGAAAGTTATCGGGAAACGAATTACATAACAACATGACACAGTTACACACAACAAAATATAATAAATAAGTGCAAGTGTGAAATGTGACAAATGAAGAGAATGTACACATATGCAATGAATGTTAAGTGTGTGTGTGCAACTAATCTCTTCAAGGAAAAGTAAGCACATAGAAATTTACCTTCGGTGCTTATCAACACGAGGTCTTCAAAGGGCTTCGAACAATAAGACCGATACTTAGGCTACCCTTACAAAGAACCCCAACATGTGGTTGTCCACAAAATGAGCCAATCAACAAATGGGAACCTTACAGTCCTGTGCATGTGTTAAAAGGAAAGACAGAAAAGATGGAGTCCCGTTCAGAAACATGTATATTTGTAGGGTATCCAAAAGAAACTAAAGGATATTATTTTTATAGTCCTTCAGATCTTAAAGTATTTGTTTCGACAAATGCTAAATTTCTGGAAAAGGACTATATGAATGATTTTGTGCCTAGAAGTAGAATTGTCCTGAATGAGATGTCAGGAGATACAATTCCACGAGAGGTTACACAACCTAACCCAATTGTAAGTTTCGATCCAACACAAGATCAACAACCCACCATTCCTCGTCGTAGTGGGAGGGTTAGAACACAACCCGAAAGATACATTGGTCTGGGAGAATCAGTGGAGAATCTCCCGGACGACGATGATCCCTACACGTACAAGGAAGCTATGGAGGATGTTGATAGTCACCATTGGCAAAAGGCAATGCAATCTGAGATTGAATCTATGTTCGATAACAAAGTCTGGTCCCTTGTAGACTTGCCTAAAGGGATAAAACCCATTGGGTGCAAGTGGGTATACAAGAGGAAAAGAGGTATGGATGGTAAGGTGGAAACCTTTAAAGCTAGATTGGTAGCTAAAGGGTATACACAGAAAGAAGGTATCGATTACGAGGAAACCTTCTCTCCTATGGCCATGCTTAAATCCATTAGGATACTCTTATCCATTGCAGCATCTTAGATCTAGAGATTTGGCAAATGGACGTCAAGACAGCTTTCCTTAATGGAAGTCTTGACGAAAGCATCTACATGATGCAACCAGAGGGATTCATTGAAAAGGGCCAAATGGAAAAGGTATGCAAGTTGCAGAAATCCATATATGGATTGAAGCAAGCATCCAGATCCTGGAACATAAGGTTTGATCAAGCTGTCAAAGGTTTTGGATTTATTCAGAATCCTGACGAACCTTGTGTATACAAAAGGATTAAGGGCGACAAGTTGGTTTTCCTGATTCTTTATGTTGATGATATACTACTCATTGGAAACGATGTAGGTGTATTGACATCAGTAAAAGAATGGTTAGCAAAACAATTTGATATGAAGGACTTAGGAGAAGCAAGTTTTATTCTAGGTATCCAAGTAATAAGGGATAGAAAGAATAGAACGATTGCATTATCCCAAGCTTCATACATAGACAAGATCTTGTCTAGGTTTTCCATGCAGGATTCCAAGAAAGGTATGTTACCTTTCAGACATGGAATCAAGCTTTCTAAGGAACAAGTTCCTAAGAATGAGCATGAAGAGCAATTCATGAGTAGAGTTCCATATGCCTCGGCAGTTGGAAGTCTCATGTATGCAATGCTCTGTACTAGACCAGATATTTGTTTTGCTGTTGGCATAGTTAGCAGGTTTCAATCGAAACCTGGTTCTGATCACTGGACGGCAGTCAAGCATATTTTCAAGTATCTTAAGAGAACGAGAGATAATATGCTTGTATACTCTGGAGGGGATTTGATTCCCGTTGGGTATACAGATTCTGATTTCCAATCAGATTCTGACTCCAGAAAATCCACATCAGGGGCTGTGTTTACTATTGGAGGAGGAGCAGTTATATGGAGGAGTATCAAGCAATCTTGTATTGCTGATTCCACCATGGAAGCTGAGTATGTTGCTGGATGCGAGGCTGCCAAAGAGGCTGTTTGGCTCCGCCAATTCTTGATTGACTTGGAAGTGGTTCCTAGTGCGAATAAGCAGATCACTATCTACTGTGACAACAGTGGAGCAGTGGCTAATTCGAAAGAACCAAGAAGTCACAGGAGAGGTAAACACATTGAAAGAAAGTATCATCTTTTAAGGGAGATTGTTCAAAGAGGTGACGTGACGATTACCAAAATCGCATCAGCAGAAAATCTAGCGGATCCCTTCACAAAGGCTCTACCTCAGAAGAGTTTCGATGGGCATCTAGAGAACATGGGCTTGAGAGATATGACACATTTGCTATAGAGCAAGTGGGAGATTGTTAGGATTATGCTCAATAGCAAGAGTGTAATGTTGTAATTAACAATCTTTTTTCATATTAATAAAGTGATTTCTGGTTTAACAAATCGTATAGCATTTATAGTTTAATATTATAATTGTCAAAGTAAATAATCATAAGGTCTAAAGACTATGAGAAAAGAAGAATTGTTCGTACATCTGGATACGTATGTGGTAGACACAATTCTTTAGTTAGTCTTGAATAATGTTCACAACTTAAGTTAAAGGTTGGGCACATTTATCTTGTTAAAGTTGTAGAATTCTTTTGCTAGCATTTGAGTGGGATCAAATGAGATATGATGAGTCTAAAATCATCGGAGTGTCTTCGAGCAAAAGGATCTAGTGCACTGGGTGTATTGAACTGGATCACAATGAAAAGCTTTATCTAGAACCGTCAATAGATAATAGTCTTTTCATTATCAGGACAATCTGAGAGTCTATCTTAATCCTGAGATAAATGATGGACTTATGGTTGCAAGTGATATCATTTGAGTTATCAATGAGTACGATTATATCGCATAGTCTATCCTCGATAGTTTGGTGATATTCATTTGTTAATCGATAGAGGACTTCATTTATAGATATGGACATCGTGGCTCCATTTATTAAATGAGAGTATAATATCATCATATGGATGTTTTGAGGTAATTGGATATTAAATCTCAACGTTGAGTTTTCGATAGTGTCTATTGAAAACATGGCTTCTGGACAAGTTAAAATATCCAAGTTTAAAACGTGGTCATATGAGTAAATATGGTAACTTGGAGAGTTGTAGGCGGTCTATGAACTCTTGGCGATTACTGATATTAATCACGAGGATACACTATCTCCAACATGATTGTCTAGGGTATGAATGAGGAACATCTTCCTTTTCTATCTTTATTTAAGAGTTCAGTTTTAGCTCTTTAGTGGAATGAGTTAAAATTAATGGATCGGACCTAAGTGAATCATTTGTTGATTGTGATTAGGTTATGTTTATTGAAGCTTAAATTTAGATGGCCCGCCAAGATCCCCAATCCACACGGACTTGCATGGATCACTTGATATATTCTACCGGACCAATTTAAGGGTCCATCTAGAATTGCATTTAATATATTAAGAATATAATTTGCACATTATTTATGTACTGGGCTGCTCAATTATATTAATATATTAATGAAAGACATGTGGGCTTGTTTATTTTAGTAAGAATGGGTCTGGTTCACATGTGGGATTTTTATTTAAAGTCCAATGGATTAAATGAAATAAGAAAATAATATTATGCCCAATTTTATTCAAGTGGGGCGGCAAGGTTAAAGTTTTAACCTAATATATTATTTTGTTTCATTTGTTTTAATTAAATAAGAATTAATTAATTTATTAGTTAATTATTTAATTAAGAAACAAATCTTTTCTGATTAGGAAATATGATTCCTAGTCTTATACTATAGTTGGTAGTATACTAAAAGTAAAAGACTTATTTGGTAAGAAAATAAATAATTAATTTTATTTATTTAATCAAATAAGAAGTCTTTTTATTTAGTCAAATAAAAGAATAAAAGTTTTATGAATTGAATTAGGGTTTGAAGTCTTAACTAGATGGGAATTAGGGTGCAACACAAACTCTTTTAAGCTTGTGTGTTGCGGCAACCCTAGTCCTTTTTGGGTAGAGAATTCGGCAACCCTAATAGGAAAGGAGGAAGAAAATTTGGCCACCTATATAAGTGCTCTTATAGAATTCGTCCACAACAAGTGTTCTTGATACAAATTTCTTCTTCTTCTCAATTCATAGATAGATTATTTTATTCTTCTAAAACATAAAAGAGTGTTAGATTATTCCTTGATGGTTTACTATTTGCTTAATCATCAATAAGCTTGTGTATACAACATCGATCTAGGTTCACGCGAGTTTCGATCATTAGATGGAGAACTCAAAAGTGATCGGAATAATCTTGGTATTTCTTTTGATTGTTTTTGAGACTAACAAAGAAAAGAAAAGTTTGTTTGTCCATTCACAGATTTGCAATTCAAAGAAAAGGGAGACCACGCTCCTAGGTGATCCACGTTCGTGCTAGGATTGAAGATCTTGCGGATTACCATCGACGTAAGTCAATCGGATCACGCGACAAAAGGTATTATTCTTTTGTTAGATAATATATATGTTTAATTGATTAAAGGGTTAAGGTTCATAAAAAGAAAAATTTTTAAAACATACTAAATCTATTTTTAGTCTCGCTTCCGCTGCGTGTACTACGGTATTTTTCCCTACAATTTGGCTATAACTAAAATATGTACACTAATCTAAACTATGTGCGGAAAAGTAAGATTCATTTTTGGTTTTGGAATTTGTTTTAACAATTAAACTATATTAAATTAATTAATCTAAAGCAAGTAATGTAAAGGAAAGGTGTGATATATGATGATGGATATTGGGGAATTGAGTTGACAACTAAAAGATTTCCTAATGTAATGAACTAGTCCAATTAAGCACTTTAATCCAACTCAAGGTTTGTTCTTAAATTGATTTAACACAATACCATGCAAATTCAAACCTTGACTCAAGTAAGCCCTACTATGAGTCTTGGCAAGAATATATGTTCAAGCTCCTACTCAAGTGAACCCCACTACAAGTATTTACCCAAACAAGATTCTCAAGAACAAATTTAAGGTCTTGTACAATATAAAGCATTCAAATCACATATATTCAATTTCATGGATGCTAAAGGTTGGAGAGTGAGTTGAAAGCCATTCTAACTCTAAACCACAACCTTCATATGTGAACCACTTTACAAACAAGCTAAATTGAGCCCCAATATTAACTTAGTAAGGTAAAATGGCAACTTCAATGCAATGAAAATAGAATATACCAAGAGAGGATTCTATAAATACATGACTAATTCAAATATATAGGATCATCACATAAGTTGTCTCATCAATTCCCCAATATAAGGGTTTAGTTACACATAGTGGAAATATAAATAAAGAGAGCAAAGTAGTAGAGAAAACCCATGATGGCCCTCACAAGTCTTCTTGTTCCTTGATGTGCTTGAGATTCCATTGACCTTGGTGAATCTCCTCTTCTCTCTTCAATAAATTTCCAAGATGAGATGGAAGAATGGTGGGGGATGAATTAATGGTGAGATGTTGGGTAATGGAAGGTTATAGAGAGGTTAGAGAGGTTAGGGTTTCATGAAAAATGGTGGAGAGTTGTGAGAGAAGGAGAAAAAGAGATATTTATATGTGGCCCCATGAGTTAGTGTTGAAATCCCGGTGCTATTGACGTGGCTCGTGATCGGCTGCCAGAAACGGCGGCCAGGCCGCCGAATTAAAAATGGACTTACTGGAATTGATCGGCGGTTGGAACGGCGGTTGAACTGTGGCCGCTGAATGCACCTGACACTTCTAAAATGAAACGGCGGTTTAAAACGGCGGCCAGACCGCCGAATTGAACTGCCGAATTGTTCTTTTCTTGCCAAATGACCGTTTTGCCCCCAAATGCTCTCCTTTCGCCACTTTTAGCCCAAAATAACTGGATTTCTTCATTCTTCAACCCAAAATACAAAAAGTACCTGTACAATCAACATCGAGCCATAAATTTCATGAATTTACTCGAAAGTCAATCAAAAGTATCGGAAATAAGGGGAATTTCTATATATATAATGGCTCGATCAAATACCCCCAAACCTAGCTTTTGCTCGTCCCCGGGCAAATTCAAAAACAAAACTAGGGAAATCCGATAAACCAAAAGAACATAACTAAGAACTAGAACTAAAGCCGCCGATATACACAATTATAAAAACAACCAAAAAGAGTGCGATTGCCAAATGTGATGAGATACCATGAGATATGTGCTAAAGTTGAAAGAACACAAAATCAATCCAATGAGTGCAATGCTAGCCATGAATCCCACACTAAATTGTCCTAGCTTTGGCGACCACCCGCACAAGCATTTCGGTCATATTTCGCCTCGACTCTAGGTCCTTACAAGATTCACTCTTATTTTTCCTCTCAGAACCTAGGTTTACACTTATACAAGCGTATGCGAATGAGTTTATGCAATGGGAAAAAATTAAGAAACATACATTTACTTGAAAAATTAAACGCTCTTTAAGTGAATAAGTCTCATGAAAGGAACCAAAAACCATGAACGTGGTAGAGCATGACGAGAGTTTGCATTCTCAAGTGGGAGACCTACAAGATCAAATTGACTTTTCCTACTAAGTGATGGGGCTAGGGTGTTATGTGGTGAATGGTGGATACGGGAAAATATGGAAATTTCTGATCAAGCTAACAATTCTAGAGCAATGAGCTAAGTTTGAGCTCAAAAACCACAAAAATTCCCACTAAGCTCATTTTAAACAACTTGCAACAACTTTTGCTACTTAATGAGAGCAACACATAATTTAGACACATACAAGGCTCAATTTATTTATTCTTCTTTCTTTTCTTTTTCTTTTTCCCTTTTTCTTTATTTTTTTATTTTTTATTTTATTTTTATTTTTACAAGAACATATACATTACAAAAGCTTGAGTACGCAAGATCGGAAAGTTTAGGTATGGCTTGTGTTTGGGTTCAATGGTGTTTGGGAAAATATTTGGCTTGGTGCTCGGCCACCATTATTAGACCCTTGAGCACAAATTGGGTAGGAATTGGATGAAAGTGTTTAGGCATATTCTATAAAAGTCCTATCATCCCTTCAAGTAGGCAAACCACAAGAAATTGCAAACAAATGACATGATATCCACAATTGATGAATGTTCTATGGCTAGTGGTGCAAGTGATGTGATGAGACTTCAATGATGCACAACAAAATGTGAGATGTGTTTAGGAATACAAAAAGAGAAACATAACCATCATGGATTCTCTTTTTAAGGCACGTGAACTTAGGGTAGTCTCCACTAATAGACCTACACACTCACACAAATGGCCACCTCTACTTAAATCAAGAAAGTATAGGACTAACTCATGACATGCATGCAATATTAGATTGTCAATGAGCACATGACAAAGGTATCAAACCAAGCAAAATATGCTCATTCATGGCCTATATCGCACAAGCTTGGCAAAAATTTTGTTCCAAAAATTTTATTTTTACAAAAGAAATAAAGTCAAGTCAAGTAAAGTAAAAAGAAATAAAGTCAAGTAAAGTCAAGTCATTCACATCCACACCCCAAACCTAAATCCAACATTGTCCCCAATGTTGACAATGAGGACCCGGCAAGGAAGGCGCCCAAAAAATTTATGAACAAAAGGTCATGCATAAAGTTATGTGCAAAATATCTAATGAAGCACAATAAAATTCCCAAAAGTAGGTAAGAAACATGCATAAGCAACTAAAACTAAATCTGAAAAATTAAACTAAAATCCAACTAAAGGTAAAGTGCTAAAATGCCCAAAAGTAAGTGCGAACTAAAACTGAAATAAGTCATGGAAAATGGATGAACAAATCTCAATGTGCATCATCATCATGCTCTGGATGTGTCTGCTCCTGGGGCTTTGAGCTGGGGCCTGCTCCACCACGACGCTCTAAAGCTATGAATGTGCTCGCCTGTAGGGCTCTGATCAGCTCAGCTATCTGTGCCTGTTGTTCCTGCTGGCCTTGGATTATGGTGGTAGCCCATGGGGGCGTCTGCTGGTTGTACTCTGTCACCCAAGCCTCAAACCATGCCGGTCTCTGCTCTGAAGGTGCATCTGTGGCAGCTGGAACTGCTCCAGGATCCTCATCATCATCACTGCCCTCATCTCCTCCTTACTGCTGGTGCAACACCCTCTGTCTCTTCCTTGACCCCAACGGCTGGAGGCACTCCACATTCTAGGGAGCTGATAAGTCCCTGAAAGTTCGGGCGTTGCAAGGGTCGCCCATGGTGTAATCCTCATCTCCTTCCCGCACTGGAACTCCTGCCTCAATGCATAAATCAGAAATTAAGCAAGGAAAAGGAATAACCGACTTTTCTGTCTTTCCAGCTCTGGCGATTACTAACTGGAACAGCCTCCTTACATCCACTTGCAGCTGAAATTTGATGCAGTACAATAACTGAGCAATCTCTAGCACGGTCTTCGTCCGCTGCTGTGTAGGCTTCAGAGAATGAGACAGGAATACCGCCCAAAATGCTAGAACTCTCTCCAATTCGGATTGGCGAAGGTCATGGTCTGCATCCCACAATTCTCTGTTATTCATTTCTCTCCTGAGGGCCTCAGCTAGTGCAGGATGGTACAGCTTGAAGATGTTGTTCCTCGGGACCCCGTCTGGTAGATCTGGTTGTGCAGTGGTCTCATAATACTAATTAATCTCTTGGGGATGAACGAATACGTCCACGCCCCTAACCTTCACAGATTTCCCTTCTAGGTATTCGTTATGGATCATGGATGCATAAAATTGCCGAACAATGCTCGTGTTAGCCCTGATACAGGGTTTGGTGACAAAACGGTACCACCCCATTCCATCAACCTGCCGCCTAATGTCCAATGCACTCATGTCATCCAAATCAATGCTCCTGTCAGGATGGATGGTTCTAGAATTAAGGTTGTCCAGACGAATGGCACAGAGTGCGTTGCGAAGGCTATGCTCATCAATCCTTCGGTTACGGGAGCCAGAAGCCTTGCCCTTTCCCTTGCCCTTTTTCGGTGCCATTCGGGAAGCGAAAATTCTGTACATCGCAAACAAAAACCAAAGCACATAGTACCCAGCCACAACATGCCACATTTTTTTATGATAACATCAACATAGGCACAATACAATATCAACATGACAACTAATCAATTATTTGTCATCAAAAATCAAATTTATGCCCACATTTAGTTACAACAATAATCTTTAACAAAGCAAGCATGTTAAACCCACAAGAATATGGCAATATAAGGTATTTTCAACACATCAAGCAACAATGTCATCTCTATCAATTTATTTACACTCACAAAATAGAGAATATCCATCCAAATTCGCACTAAAACAAAAATTGACAAATTATGGCACATGCAAACATCAATCAACATCCTAGGAGCATTTTATTTCTACCACAAACAAAACCCAAGCATGCATTACAATCAATTCGGCATCTAATCACAAAATCCCCAAATGTTTCGAACTAAACCTAACCCTAGCACTATTATGCGAAATTTCGGTCAATAGAGAGATAGGAGAAGTTAAATTCATGCAAAAACAAGTTAGAGGGGAGAATAACATACCTTGAAGCCTTGAGAGGGAAGAGAAGGAGAAGAAGGCACCTTGGAAAAGTTTTTGGAGAGTTTTGAGTGAGAAAATTGTGTGGGGCTCGTGAAAGAGACAACCCTCTTAAGACCTGATATCGCACATTCTGCGGTCTAATTCGGCGGCCAGACCGCCGAATGTGACCGCCGAATTCCAATTTTTGCCCAAAACGCTGCCGTTTCGATAAGTGCTTCAATTCGGCGGTCGATGAATTATGCGGTCAGGCCGCCGATTCAAAACCGCCGTTTTGTGGTTTGGAGACCTGATTCAATCGGCGGTCGATTTATGGCCGCCGTTCTAACCGTCGTTTGTTGGCAGAACTTCTATTTTTGAACGGCGGTTTAATTCGGCGGCCAGGCCACCGAATTAGACCGTCGATTTCTAAAAATTTGGCAATCTTCATTCTGCATCCTTGCATATCAACTGCACACTTACACAAAACTCATCAAGCCAAAAGAAACCCCCAAACCTATCTTGGACAAGGTTTCCAACTCATTGGTTCAATAAGTTTTCATAAACCAATATCCAAAACAAATTAGGGGATGATTTCACAAAATCCTTAAATTTAACAATTGACAAAACAAAATGTACAAAATGAAATCTATCTACGTGGAATGCTTTTTTGGCTAAACTCATCTAGAGGTTTTGTTCAATGGATCACCCTCATCCTTTCGAACCCAAATTTCTTTCACTACCCTCACTTTCCTCCAAGTCAAGTTATTATGCCTTGTGTAACTCTTGAAGTATTCATCACATTGGGGCCTTTTGTGTCCACTTCTAGAGCAAAAATAGCAAGTTGGTAAAGGGATAGAAAATTTACCTCTAAGGTGAGTGTTTCTTGATACAAGGGATTGCCTATTGCTTCCTTCCCGGCTCTCCCTCTTCCTTGTTGGCGCATACCTTGAAAGCATTTTCGATTGTGGTTGATTCTTCCCTTTAGGTACATTTTTCTTTGTTGATGTTGCAAGAGGGTTCCCACACTTATGGTTGTTGTTTAGCAAGGTTGGTTTGTTGGTTAAGGCTTTGATTGCTTGCTCGGATTTGTCAAGCTTCACAAGGTAATCACACATTCTTTAACCTTCATAATTTTCAAGGCATTGTCTTTTCCTTCCAACTCATCCTTCATGACCCGCATTTTCCTCTCAAAATCTTCCCTCATTGCTTCCTTTTCTTGCACAGTTTCAATCACCTTTTTCTGAAGCAAAATCTTCTCTTCTTTAAGCAAATCCCTCTCTAACATCAACTCCATCTTTTGACTTCTCAATTCATCAACTTCCTTGGGGGCTTCTTTAACATGGACCTCCTCTTCTTCATCCAAGATTGCAAGGAGCTTGTCCAAATAATCATTTGGGGAATTCGAAAGCTTCCCCGTTTCAATCACATCTACAGTGAAACAATCAACCGCACCAAGAAGTTCTGAAGAGTTGAAAATGTTGATGTTGATGACTTCCCCAAGCACCTTCATGGACAATCTTCCATTTTTCACATCAATGACCGCTTCGGTAGTAGCCATAAAAGGTCTTCCAAGCAAAATTGGCAGCTCATTGTCTCTCTTATTCTTACCATCCATTTCTAACACAACAAAATCTACTAAGACACTCAATTTGCCAACCTTAATTAGCACATCTTCCATAATTCCTTTTGGATGCCTAACCGATTAGTCCGCCAAGACTAATGACACGGAACTTGGTTTGAGGTTTTGGAGCTCAAGGTGTTTGTACACTGCATAAGGCATAACATTAATACTGGCTCCAAGATCAAACATTGCCTTTTGGTCATTCCTTCCACCTATTGATACATTGATAACAAAATTCCCAGGGTCTTTGAGTTTAGGAGGTAAGGTCATGTGAAAGGTATTTGGAGTGGAAAGTACAGTGATGGATTTAGCTTGTTCGGGTTGGCTAGGGAATTTCCCCGTTTCTTGTTTATTCAAGGCCTCGGCAATTTGACCAAGTTGGTTTTCCAAGTTCTTCATTGATGCGCCCATATTGGTAACTACGGCTTCGAGAGAACTCAACCGTTGCCCATCCGGTAAAATAGGCTCTACTTGTTGTTGCCTTGCTTGGTTATTGTAGAAATTTCCCGGTTGGTTCCATTGATTGGCTTGGCCACTCCCCGACCCTTGACCTTGGTAAAACCCTTGATTCTTGTTGAACCCTTGATTCACCTCTTGGCTAAGCATGTCCGAATTCAATGCATTGTTGTTTGAATAAGAAAGGTTCGGATGGCGCCATTTTGGATTATAGGTTTGAGACAACACACCACCTCTATCTTTTTGTTGATATCCCATTGCTTGGACTTCCTCTTGGAATCCATCACAACCTTCTCCATCTCTTCCTTGAATATGGCTTGCATTCCCTTGGTTGGTTATGTATGATTGCATAGACAACATCGTGGCTTGCATAGATTGCATTTGCTTGGCTAACTTCGAAACTTCAATTGCCGTCTCGGTTCCTCCTCTTATATCATGCCTACCATTTGCTCTTGTGCTAAAATTGCATTGTTGGGACATAAGAGCAAGCCTCTCACACACATCTATCACAAAAGCTGTCGTCTTGTCCGCGGTTGAGCCTCCACAAGCATTAGTGATCAAAAGTTATGTATGAGGAGAGAGTCCTTCTTGGAATGAGGATACCTTGTATTCATCGGGGAGCATGTGGGGAGGAAGCTGTGCTAGCAAGGATTGGAATCTCTCCCATGTCTCATGAAATGAATCACCCACCTCTTCTTGAAATCTCGTAATTTACATCCGCAATTCTCTCTTCTTGTTTGATGGAAAGAATCGGTTGAAGAATGCTTCACACACCGCATCCCATGATGCAAGAGATCCGGGCTTTTGGGTATTGAGCCATTTTTTTGCATTGTCCTTCAAACAAGTTGAGAAGCACCTCATTAGTAGTTATTCCTTTGAGAGTGTACCCATCCTTGATGTAAAGGGGAAAGTCTCCACCACCCCACTAAGATCTTTCATAAATTGTAAGCAATCTTCATGTGTCTTGCCAAGGAAGGATGGTAGTTGGCTAATGTGCATGGTCTTGAGCTCATATGACTTCGTGAGCTCATCAAGAACAATGGCCGGTGGTTCATTTCCGATGATAGGTCTTGAATATTGCCCCATGGTGATTTGTCTCGGAGGGATGTCCATTTATGGGTATTGTACATTTTGTGGGATATTCATTGGTGGGGGTGGATCATTGGGTGGGTTCTGGTTTTCTCTTCTGTCTTCCATATTCACCTGTGCCCTTTCAGTGGCTCTTGCCAATCTTCCAACTTGATTAATACGATCATTGAAGGGAAACAGAATACCTCCCCTAGAACGATGCCCATGCATACACTAGCAACCTGAAACACCAAAAACAAAAACTACCGAGAAGTAAAAAGATAAAAATAACACAATTAAACTACTAAACTATGTCTTAAACTAGAATAGCCAAATATAACGCTGTCGATCCCCGGCAGCGGCGCCAAATTAGATCCAACTTTTACAAGTACCAAAATTCCACACTTGGAATACACAAATCGAATGAGATGTATAATGGCAAGCGGGATCGTTCCTCAGGGAAAGGGAGGATATTTGGCTATAACTAAAATATGTACACTAATCTAAACTACGTGCGGAAAAGTAAGATTCATTTTGGGTTTTGGAATTTGTTTTAACAATTAAACTAAATTAAATTAATTAATCTAAAACATGTAAATGAAAGGTGTGATATATGATGATGGATATTGGGGAATTGAGTTGACAACTAAAACCTAATGTAATGAACTAGTCCAATTAAGCACTTTAATCCAACTCAAGGTTTGTTCTTAAATTGATTTAACTTAATACTATGTGAAACAAATTATAGCACGGTGTGTATAAAACTATCTAGAGGGGGGGTGAATAGATTTTATGCTTTTTACCCAATTTTTCGTGTTAGTCCAAATTACGAAATTACCCCTAAATAGATAAAGCAATAAATCAAGTATAAAATGCGGAAATTAAATAACACTTGATTTTTACGTGGAAACCCTCACGGGAAAAACCACGGGCTAGTAAGTAAGCCACACTCGAACCTCGAATCCACTAAATGTGTAAACGCTTACAACCTAATCCCGGAAGTAATCACACACCTACCTAATCCCGGTATGAGTGAACCTAGTCCGATTGCTTGCGAATTAAGCAACCTAATCCCGGTCACAACACAAGACTTAATTCTCTAAAAAGAGATTAACACCCTAAGTGAATATATGAATATTCAAATGCAACATAGAGCAAGGGAAACCCTATATGCTTATCTAAGATGATGAATATGCAATTAAAAACAATCCTAGATATTAAAGCTAAATGACATGTCAATTAGCATAGATAATTGATACTGGCTTTTTCCGTCGTTAAGAAATCGCAAGGATCAAAAGATTATTTCATTTAAAAAGGGGTTTCCTACGCAATGTGCTCTAAACTAGCAAAAGACTAGTAAAGCGGCAAGCGAGGGTATCGTTCCGCAGGGAGGTATGATTCGTCAACCGTATCAAGTTCTAGAGTTTATTGTAAGCATGTAAATAGAATGTGGAAATGTAAGAATGATGTGTGTGAAATGTATGTACAATGCGATGTGTGTGTGTGTGTAGAGAATAAAAATGAAAATAAATAAAAACAAGAGAATATGGAAGGGTGAGAATGGTGATTAAAGTGATAAATAAAATGATGGATAGGAGAGATGCAAGAAAATGGTCACACAAGGTTCAACAAGTTCACCATACATAAGTGCACAAATAGTTGGTTGTTAGACATTAAGTACATCCAATTTTAGTTAAGGGTTCGTTCTTGCCTCAATCCGATTTATACCCACTCATAGAGCTAACGGTTGAAGAGTGTGTCGAGAGCCCCTCGTACACGAAACCGCAACCAACATTTGTGAACCGATTCTACAAACAAAACTACATTGAGCCCCAATGATTGCTTCGTAATGTAAAATGGCAACGTGAAAGTCTAATGAATGTGGAAAGAGTGATTGTATCTCCGACCATAACTCACCTAGAGCCCCTAGCATGAGAAATAGCCAAAGACCAATAATTGTAACTCTAACCATGACTCACCTAGAGCCCCTAGAGTGAGAAATAGCTAAAGTCCAATTGTTTACAAGAACAATGAACCAAACCCTTCTAATATGACAATTTATAGGTTCACCCACTCTTCCTAGCTAATTAGCCAAAACTATGCCCGGAGAGCCCCTCCAAAAACACAATCCTAACTCTAATTCACTCAAACCAATTCATGACATGCAATTTCGACCTTCCAAAGACATACATACACAAATGGGATATTTGATTACAACTACTCCTACAATTAAGTTAATCTACTCCTAATCCCATCCATGAACACATATCAATTTCCAATCATCAACAAACATGCATTTCAAGATAAGAGATATATTCAACTACAATCAAGAATGAATCAAAACACAAATTGGATATAAAAACAACCATTATATATATTGAGCACAAATATAAGTTTACAAATATTCCCAAGTGGGGATTACACATTTAAGAAAACAAGAAATATAAAGAGATGAGTTAAAAGAGACAACCCTTGAAGAAAAACCTCCTCCAAGTCCTCCATGAAACCCTAGCTCGAAATTGGTCCAAAGACCCTCCTTTCTCCTTGCAATCTACTCCTAAATGGGTGGATGATGGGTAGAAGATGAAGTGGGGAGCATCCATGGAGGAAAAACCTCCATGGATGCTCTAGAAAGCTTCTCTCTCTCTTATTAGGTGAAGAAGATGAAGATGAAGAAGAAGAGGAAGTGGTGGGAAGTGTGGATTCTGAAAGAATGAGGCAAAAAGGGTGTTTATATAGTGTTGGGAGTTTTAGGGCTGAAATGGGGATGAATTGATGAGTTTGCCCCTCTCATTTCGCCCAAAATCGGCCTCTCGCTGGGCGATCGGCGGTTGAATCGGCGGTTGAATCGTGGCCGCCGAATTTGCTTCTGGACTCACTGATGTTGATCGGCGGTTTCAATTCTGCGGCCTGGCCGCAGATGTTGACCGCCGAATTTGGATTTTCTACACTTCATCCGTAAGCTGCTGGAATGTCGAGGGGGTTCTGCCGCAGTCTCGTTGTCGCATTCTATCTCGACGACGGATCAACCGTGGGTACGGCTAGGCTTAGATCACGCCGTTGTCTGTGTCGACGGAGAGGCACGACACTCAACATATACTCCATTTGATCCGTTTTTGGCTCATTTTGCTTCCCTAACATTCATTTATGCTCAAACACCTATTGTAGGGAATATGTACCTACACATAGCTCAAACAAAACATTATATACAAAAATACGCTCGAAAACGAGACAAACGATCGGAAATGGGGGACCTCAAATAGGTATAAAATAGTTCGATCAATAATCATAGATTAGAGAAACCTAGATATCTATCATAAAAACAACACTCAATCAAATCAACACAACAATCTCTATCTTGAATATTAGATTATAATCTAAGAACAATCAAGTAATAAAAGAGATGCCATAATAAATTAAACACTAATTATGTATGATAATAGTGAAAAACTTACCAAAGCAAGTGTGATGATCAAAGACCCATGCAAGCAAGCATCCTAGATATGCTAGAGAATGCTAGATGAACTTTGATGCAAATGGATTTTGGTTTGAGTGTTTAATGCGCAAACTTGATTGCTTTCTCTCTTAAAAATCTCTCTTTTTAAAGTAGGGTTCTTGATGATCAAAGAGTCACATTCAGAACAAGAGAAAGTGATGTATTTATAGGCATGAAAAACAGAGCATGTGAAAAGACAAGTTTGCCCCTGAAACGCACCGATCGGCGGTTTCAATTGGCGGCCAGGCCGCCGTTCATAACCGCCGAATTGGCCCGAGAGGAACAGGGGACCAACGGCGGTTTCATTCGGCGGGTTCGTGACCGCCGATCCAACCGCCGAATCAAACCTGAGATTAAAAATCAATCAGGTGTGAAAACGACGGTTTCATACGTGACCGCCGTTTCAACCGTTGAATTAGGCCGAGAGATAAAATCAATCAGGTCTTGAACGGCAGTTTCGAACGGAGGTCGAGACCGCCGATCATAACCATAGAATTGCTCCATACACTATTGGAAGCAAACGGCGGTTTCATTCGGCGGCCAGGCCGCCGATCATAACCGCCGATCACCAATCAAAGGTGAAAACCAAGGAGAAGCCAAGGGCATTCTCCGAAGGCGGTCCTCGCGCTAAACCAAGCACATTCTAGTGCATGCGCGGACGTTTCCGAAAACTATCGGGAAACGAATTGCAAGACAACAAGACACATTTACATACAACAAAATATAACACATAAGTGCAAGTGTGAAATGTGACAAGTAAAGAGAATGCACACATATGCAATGTATGTTAAGTGTGTGTGTGCAACTAATCTCTTTAAAGAAAAGTAAGCACATAGAAATTTACCTTCGGTGCTTATCAAGACAAGGTCTTCAAAGGGCTTGAGCAATAACATCGATACCTAGGCTACCCTTACAAAGAACCCCCAACATGTGGTTTGTCCACGAAATGAGCCAATCAACAAAAGGGAACCTTACAATCTCCCCCTTTGGCTATTTCGTGACAAAACTACCACTCACATTGATTCCTCACATTAAACTAGAAACAACGGGATAACTATGATATTCTATAGTACAAAGAGATAAGAAAATAAAACTTCAAGTCTTCAATCTCTTATAGAATAATCAAGCCCTAAAAAGAAAGTTTCTAACATTTCCAATACAAGTAAAAAGTGAGATGAATCAAGTGAGAACAAAAAACAAGCAATTGCATTATAAAAGTTTAGGCACAACATTATGAAATGTATGTGTATGCAGTGCTCCCCCTCAACGAGTTACTCCCCCTCAATGAATGTTCTCCCCAATATGCAAAATTGCCTCTATTTTGCACTCCCCTTACCATATCCGACTCCCCCTTTTTGTCATGATATAGGCAAAGGAGTAGTCCCCAACCGGGTCACTCATAGCAACGAGAGATAGAAGCATGCAAGATATTTGCATATATATATATAAGTCACTTTATGCACCTCAATTAATTGAAGAGAAACAAGGAGATTTATTTTGAAAGAAAATATGTGAATCAAACATGCTTTGCATACAAGACATGTAGCATTCAAGTCCAAAATACAATGGTATTTGGCAAAGCAAATGACAAAGGTTTCTAATAAGAATTCAAACCAATTTCACCAATGTCATGAGTAAAGCAAGGATATAGAATATATTGATTTCTGTAAGGATTCCCGTTTTATTGATTGGCTTATTTCGTGGTCAAACCACATGTTGGGGTTTTGAATGTAAGGGTAGTCTAAGTGTTTAATGTTGAAGATCAAAGGCCTTTCCATGACCTCAAGATACAAGCACGCCAAAGGTATAATCTCTTGTGCTTGGTTTTCTTTGAAGAGAATTAGTAGCACACACACACTTAGCATTCTTGCTATGATTGCATATTTGCTTATTTTTATGTGCATCTCTTCACATGTCACTTTACACACTAGCACTTTGGTTGATATATCTTGTTGTGTGTATATGTGCTTTATAATTCGTTTCCCGACATTGTTCGAAAACGTCCGCGCTTGCACTAATGAGTGCCTGGTTTCGCGCGAAGACCGCCTATGGAGAATGCCCTTGGCTTCTCCTTGGTTTTCACCATTGTTGGTGATCGGCGGTTATGATCGGCGGCCTGGCCGCCGAATGAAACCGCCGTTTCAGTCCAGATTGGTCTGAAGCAATTATGCGGTCCAGATCGGCGGTCACGACCGCCGTTCGAAACCGCCGTTCATACCTGATAGATTTTAATCCCTCGGGTTTGATTCAGCGGTTGGATCGGCGGTCACGAAACCACCGAATGAAACCGCCGTTGATGCTCTGTTCTTCATGAGCTCAATTCGGCGGTCATTATCGGCGGCCTGGCCACCGATTGAAACCGCCGAACGGTGCGTTTCAGGGGCAATGTTGTTTTTGTGATAGCTAATTAGGTTTTTGACTAATCTTGATTAGCTAAGCTATTTGACATGTCATTTAGCAATTGATATCTAGGGTTGATTAAATTGATTATATTATCATCCTAGATAAACATCTAAGGTTACCTAGCCTTGTTTGTTATTTGAATATTCATACATATTCACATAGGTTGTTTCTCTTCATTGAGAAGTAAGTCTTGAGGCTAAGAGTGCTTAGGCCTCAAGCAAATTGGAATAGGGTTGCTAATAAAGGCCCGCTGGGTAGAAGTGAGGGGTTACAGACCGGAGTGTTAGACGAGGTCTACATAGGTTGTAAACTTCATTTCAATTAGTGATTTCGAGTTCCGAGTGTGACGCACTATACAGCCCGCGGTTTTTCCCAGTGGTTGGGTTTCCACGTATATATCAAGTGTTATTTAAATTCCGCATCTTATTACACTTGTATGTATTTTTGACTAGTAGGGGCATTTTTGTAAAATTGACTTGCATGCGAAAATTGGGTAATATTTGATAAAATCTATTCACCCCCCCTCTAGATAATATATAGAACACACCTCGAGTATTCTTTTCAATTGGTATCAAAGCGGGTTCCTAGACATACATAGGTGATCCTAGATCATTTTTGGTGTGTTTTGCATTTGTGTGATTCTTTGATCATTCATACATTTTGCATTCATTTCATCCATTCATTATACACTATGAGTGGAATCGGTGGTTCAAATGAGGGTGCTTCGAGCGTAAGGCCACCCCTCCTCACCGGCATAAATTACTCCCAATGGAAAGGGAAAATGGAGGCATATGTGTGTCAAATCCATGATAGGGCATGGATGGCCATTGAAGATGGATATTCGCCTCCTATGATGACTCCCACGGGTGGAGGAGAAGAAGTGCTCAAGCCTAAGGCACAGTGGACACAACCCGAGTTTGAGTTGTCCAAGTGGAATCAAAAGGCATGGCACGCCCTTATATGTGCAGTGGACGAAAATCAGTGCAAACTGATTCAGAACACTAAGATAGCCAAGGAGGCATGGGACATCTTAGAGGTTGCACACGAGGGAACCGAAGTAGTGAAGGACTCCAAACTTCAAGTCCTCCAAACTCAATTCGAGACACTTAGGATGGAGGAGAATGAGTGCTTCAACGACTTTGAGATTAGGTTGATGGACATTGTCAACCAAAGTCATCAACTTGGTGACCCTTACTCGGATAGAAGGATCAAGCAAAAGATAATGAGATCGCTTCCCAAGAGGTTTGAGTCTAAGGTGACGGCTTTAGAAGAAAACAGTGATTTTAAGGACATGAAGCCGAGCGAGGTAATAGGTAGACTTCTCGCCTACAAGTCTAGGAAGGGTCCTAGCTCCACTCCTTCAAAGAAGCAAAAAGGGATTGCTTTGAGAGCTTCCAAGGTTGAGAAGGAGGACAAGGATGACTCGGATGAAGACATGGCACTTTTAATGAGAAAATTCAAGAAGTTTCTAAAATTCGAGAAGAAGGGTCATGCATCCAAAAGGTAAGAATTGAAGAAAAGGGTTCCTTTCAAGAAGGTTGAGCATAGGCAAGAGAATAGTGAAAGGAAAGGGATCCAATGCTATGAGTGTGGTGGCATAGGTCATATCTCACTAGATTGTGGGAATTTGAAGAACAAGAGAGAAAAAATGATGGCCGCCATTTGGAGTGTAAGTGATGACTCCAAAGAGGGAGATAAGTCATCAAGTGATGATGAGCTTATCAATAACTTCAAGGCATTGGGTGCCACTTGTGAAGAAAATGAAGTTGTTGGTAAGAATTCTGTTGCTAGTGATCCCATAGAAGAGAAAGTCGAAGAAGTAGCTCTAGAGGAGATAGTTGTTGCTTCACATTGGGATATGGCACTTATTGACTCAAAAGATCAAGGTGAAGGTCTTGATGAGGATATTGGATCCATAGGAGAGGAGGAAAGTCTAGAAGATGACACTAGTGGAGATGACTCCTTATCTAACTTTACAAATGGAAATGTAGAGAATATGGATATGCATGACTTTATAGTCAATGTTGAAAGCTCTATGAAGAAGAAAGATAGATTTCTAAGGATTTTAGAGGAAGAAAATCTAGAGCTTACAACATACAATGACCTCCTAAAGAAGCAAGTGGAGAAGATGGATCTTAAGGACAACTTTGAAAGTTTTGAAAGCTCTAAGTTAAAGAATGAAAAAGAGATTCAAAGGTTAAAGGAAGAACTACTTAGGCTTTCAACACAAGTGGACCACTTGAATGATGAAGTGGTAAGATCCATGGTGGAAGAAGACAAGCTAAAAGATGAGCTAGCTTTGTCTAAGAGGAATGAAGAGGGTTTGAAGAGAGAGCTTGTTAAAGCCAAAGAGTCATTGACTAGAATGACCACAAGCACCAAGAAGCTTGACAACATACTTGGTGTAGGAAAAAGCCCTTGTGACAAAAGAGGTCTTGGATTCGAAGTGAGCAAGGATTGCTCTATTCCTTGTGAAGAGTTTGGGTAAGATAGAAGCGTCACCGGTGCAAACTCCTAGGAAGAAGTTAGAACTAGGACAATGTTCAAAAAATGCACAAGTGAAGGTGGTGAAAGCAAGACAACCCCAAGCTCAACGGATTAGAGCCTCTCGAGTCAACTCTCCTCAACAAATGACTCACTATGAAAAGAGGCAAAACATGCTACCTCATCCAAGGAGGCAACCCATTCCGGTTCAACCAAATAGAAGACATGAACCGGCTCAACACCAAAGGAGACATCAAATGCATGATAAGTCTCCAATGACTTCACACGGATATGGTATGAATTCTTACTTTGTACCAACTTGTCATTATTGTGGTGTTTATGGGCATATTAGGCCTAAGTGCTTTAAGTACATTAAGCATTGTAGGATTAATAGCATGATAGAGAAAAAGAGGCTAAGAAAAGCCCACTTGCATGAGCCTAGGAAATCCTTTGTCAATAATCCTAGGTTAGTGAATGACATGCAACCTTTGTCCACTAGGAAGAAAAATGTCATATCTATGTGGATAAGGAAAAATGAACCCGCTTGCTACGAGACTAACAAGTCTCAAATAGGTTCAACTAAGTCCAATGGACTTGGTAGGTCCATAGGACCTCATGCCCTTCATTAATGAAGGATGATACTAACCCCATATGGGGAACTCAAGCAAAGAGAGCTATTTTTGCATTCTTGTCACTTGCAAAAAATTTGAAAAATCTTATGCTTCTTGGTTGATTGCTTGAGTAAGCTTGGTTGCACATATGTATATATGTTTTCAATTCAATAAGTGTGAACCGTGCTTGTTTACAATCCATGTCATATTTATGTTCAAACATGCATTTTTGGACTAGGAGATGTATGTAGGAAGTATGATTTGAATGACCTATGATTATCTCCATGACATGATGATTCTTTTATAACATGCTAATGTCTTATGAAAAGCATGAAATTCATGTACATGCTCAAATGAAAAAGCATGAATTGATAATTGCGTTCTTAAATGCAAAAACTTGTGTGAAAAAAAGCTTATGAGACTCAAATGAAAAAGGATCTTGTATCCATTCAAGGATTTTACAATCCAAATGTCTCTCTTTCTTTATTGGTTGAACATGTCTACTATCATACGGGTTTCATTCCCGGAAAAATCAAATAGGGTGCAAAGTTGATCATGACATATTTAGCTTATAAAGTTGGATATAGTTGTTCTTAAATTGAAATCAATGAAATTTCTATATCCTTGCTTCTCTCATGACAATGGTGAAATTGGTTTGAATTCCTATGAGAAACCTTTGTCATTTGCTTTGCCAAATACCATGGTATTTTGGACTTGAATGTCATATGTCTTGTATGCAAAGCATTTTGTTTCACACATTTTATCTAATAAATCTCCTCGTTTCTTTTCGATTAATTAAGATTGCATAAAGTGACTTATATTGATTATGCATATACTAGAATGCTACTATCTCTCTTTGCCTTAAGTGACCCGGTTGGGGACTACTCCTTTGCCTATATCATGACAAAAAAAGGGAGTAGAATGTGGTAAGGGGAGGTGCAAATTGTTGTAGCAATTGGTGCACATTGGGGAGAATATATATTGAGGGGGAGTAACCCTTTGAGGGGGATCATTGCATACATAAAACAACATGATGTTGTGCTTAATTTTTTAAATATGCAAATGCTTGTTTTAATCTCACTTGATTCATCTCACCTTTTCTTGTTTTGGAAAGTTTAGAAACCTTGTTTCAGAGAATGATTGTTCTACAAGAGATTGAAGGCTTCAAGTTTTATTTTTTATATATCTATTTGTATTGTAGAAAATCTTCATTGACCCATAGGTTTATTTTGTTGTGAGGAATCAATGTGAGTGGTGGTTTTGTCACGAAATAGCCAAAGGGGGAGATTGTAAGGATTCCCGTTTTGTTGATTGGCTTATTTCGTGGTCAAACCACATGTTGGGGTTTTGAATGTAAGGGTAGTCTAAGTGTTTAATGTTGAAGATCAAAGGCCCTTCCATGACCTCAAGATACAAGCACGCCAAAGGTATAATCTCTTGTGCTTGGTTTTCTTTGAAGAGAATTAGTAGCACACACACACTTAGCATTCTTGCTATGATTGCATATTTGCTTATTTTTATGTGCATCTCTTCACATGTCACTTTACACACTAGCACTTTGGTTGATATATCTTGTTATGTGTATATGTGCTTTATAATTCGTTTCCCGACATTGTTCGGAAACGTCCGTGCTTGCACTAATGAGTGCCTGGTTTCGCGCGAAGACCGCCTATGGAGAATGCCCTTGGCTTCTCCTTGGTTTTCACCATTGTTGGTGATCGGCGGTTATGATCGGTGGCCTGGCCGCCGAATGAAACCGCCGTTTCAGTCCAGATTGGTCTGAAGTAATTATGCGGTCCAGATCGGCGGTCACGACCGCCGTTCGAAACCGCCGTTCATACCTGATCGATTTTAATCCCTCGGGTTTGATTCGGCGGTTGGATCGGCGGTCACGAAACCGCCGAATGAAACCGCCGTTGATTCTCTGTTCTTCACGAGCTCAATTCGGCGGTCATTATCGGTGGCCTGACCGCCGATTGAAACCGCCGAACGGTGCGTTTCAGGGGCAATGTTGTTTTTGTGATAGCTAATTAGGTTTTTGACTAATCTTGATTAGCTAAGCTATTTGACATGTCATTTAGCAATTGATATCTAGGGTTGATTAAATTGATTATATCATCATCCTAGATAAGCATCTAAGGTTACCTAGCCTTGTTTGTTATTTGAATATTCATACATATTCACATAGGTTGTTTCTCTTCATTGAGAAGTAAGTCTTGAGGCTAAGAGTGCTTAGGCCTCAAGCAAATTGGAATAGGGTTGCTAATAAAGGCCCGCTGGGTAGAAGTGAGGGGTTACAGACTGGAGTGTTAGACGAGGTCTACATAGGTTGTAAACTTCATTTCAATTAGTGATTTCGAGTTCCGAGTGTGGCGCACTATACAGCCCGTGGTTTTTCCCAGTGGTTGGGTTTCCACGTATATATCAAGTGTTATTTAAATTCCGCATCTTATTACACTTGTATGTATTTTTGACTAGTAGGGGCATTTTCGTAAAATTGACTTGCATGCGAAAATTGGGTAATATTTTATAAAATCTATTCACCCCCCCTCTAGATAATATATAGAACACACCTCGAGTATTCTTTTCAATTTCAATTTAAGAACAACTATATCCAACTTTATAAGCGAAACATGGCATGAGTGACTTTGCACCCTATTTGATTTTTCCGGATAAGATATCCATATGATAGTAGCCATGTTCAACCAATAAAGAAGGAGAGACATTTGGAATGTAAATTCCTTTGAACGGATACAAGATCCTTTATTCATTTTGAGTCTCATAAGCTTTCACACAAGGTTTTGCATTTTAAGAATATGCAATCATCAATTCATGCTTTTCATGTGAGCATGTTATATGAATTTCATGCTTTTTCATTTGACATTAGCATGTTATTTAAGAATCATCATGTCATGGAGATAATCATAGGTCATTCAAATCATACTTCCTACATACATCTCCTAGTCCAAAAATGCATGTTTGAACATAAATATGACATGGATTGTAAACAAGCAAGGTTCACACTTATTGAATTGAAAACATATATACATATGTGCAACCAAGCTTACTCAAACAATTAAAAGAAGAGGCATAAGTTATTTCAAATTTTTTGCAAGTGACAAGAATGCAAAATAGCTCTCTTTGCTTGAGTTCCCCATATGGGGTCAATCATAGAACATCACTCCACAAGACATATCCCAATAGATCTACTAAGAGTTTTTAATCGAGTAGCATCTAAGGGTTTAGTAATAGTCCGCAAGTTGATCATTAGTACCTACATGTTCAAGTACTATGCATTTATTTTCAACAAGCTCTCTAATGAAGTGATGGCGGATGTCAATATGCTTAGTTCTAGAATGTTGTACCAGATTCTTGGAAATATTAATAGCACTCATGTTATCACAAAAGAGAGTGAGAGTACCTTGGTTGAATCCGTAATCTACTAGCATTTGCTTCATCCATAGGAGTTGTGTGCATCCACTCCTCGCGGCTATGTACTCGGCCTCGGCCGTGGACAAGGAAATCGAGTTTTGCTTCTTGCAAAACCAAGACACCAAGTTGTTGCCTAGAAAGAAGCAACCGCCCGATGTGCTCTTCCTATCATCGTAATTTCCTGCCCAATCCGCATCACTAAAGCCTACAAGACTAGCATTAGTGTTAAAAGAGTACCAAATCCCATAGTTGGATGTCCCATTCACATAGCGAATGATTCTCTTTACGGAAGAGAGATGGGACTCCTTAGGATCCGCTTGGTACCTAGCACACACACTCACACTAAAGGAGATATCGGGCTACTTGCGGTCAAATAAAGCAAGCTACCTATCATGCCACGATATAACGTTTGTTCCACACTTTTACCACTAGCATCCTTGCTTAGCTTCAAAGTGGTACTCATGGGTGTATCACAATGTTTGGCTTTTTCAAGACCAAACTTCTTCACTAGGTTTTTGGCATATTTGGCATATTTGGCTTGGGTTATGAAAATCCCATCATCTAGTTGCCTAATTTGCAAACCTAGGAAGTAACTAAGCTCACCAACAAGACTCATCTCAAATTCATGAGACATAACATCAACAAATTGTTGAACCTTGGTGTTGTTGGTGGAGCCAAACACTATATCATCAACATATATTTGAGCTATGAAAAGCTCATCATTGTTTCTTTTGATGAATAGTGTCTTGTCAACACTACCACGTGTGTAGTCATTGTCAGGAAGAAATTGAGTGAGGCGCTCATACCAAGCCCTCGGTGCTTGTTTCAACCCATATAGAGCCTTCTTGAGGCGATAGACATGGTTGGGGTGGTGAGCATCCACAAACCCCTTGGGTTGTTCAACAAACACTTCCTCTTGCAAGAAGCCATTGAGGAAGGCACTCTTGACATCCATTTGGTGCAATTTGAACTTGTGCACACAAGAAATGGACAAGAGAAGCCTAATAGACTCTAAAAGGGCAACGGGAGCAAATGTCTCCTCAAAGTCGATACCCTCAATTTGAGAGTACCCTTGTGCTACAAGTCTAGCCTTGTTCGGCACTATGTTGCCATCCTCATTGGATTTGTTCCTAAATATCCATTTAGTGCCTATGACATTAGTGGTCTTAGGCATAGGAACTAGAGCCCAAACCTCATTCTTTTCGAATTGGTTTAGCTCTTCTTGCATGGCAAGAACCCAAAATTCATCATTTAAGACTTCTTCAACCTTTTTGGGTTCAATTTGAGAGGTGTAGCATGTGTAGCTAATAAGATTAGCAAGTTGACGTCTAGTCCTAACACCCTCATTAACCTCTCCAATGATATCTTCTTTATCATGGAGTTTCCTAACCCATGAAGCGGGTTCTTTAGAGTCCAAGAGAGGAACTCAACAATAGGTTGTTTATCATCATTGTTGACATTAGATGTCCAAACATTAGGAGACACCACAACCTTCTCCAAAGGAGAAACATTACTAAAAATAACCTTCTCCTCATGATCATTTGACTTGAGCCTAGTATCATCAAATACGACATTGGATGATTCCATAACACTTAGAGTCTTTAAATTGAAAACTCTATAGGCTCTACTATTCAAGGCATAGCCAATAAAAATACCCTCATCACTCTTAGCATCGAATTTGCCAAGTTGATCACGGTCATTCAAAATGTAGCATTTGCTTCCAAAAGTGTGGAAGTAGCTAACATTTGGCCTCTTGCCTTTCCATAACTCATAGGAGGTGTTTCTAGTACCGGGCCTTAGGAAAACACGATTCCCTATATAGCAAGCCGTATTGACGGCTTCAGCCCATAGGTTCCTAGGGACATTGTTGCTAAGCAACATCACATGGGCCATCTCTTGAAGGACCCTATTCTTCCTTCAACAACTCCATTTTGTTGAGGTGTCCTAGGAGCCGAGAACTCATGGGAGATGCCTAAGTTATTGCAATAGCTTTCAAATGAGGCATTCTCAAATTCCCTCCCATGGTCACTTCTAATCCGTTTAATGCTTTTAATGTTAGAATTCATTTCATTTTGTATTTTAGTACAAAGCATTTTAAACTTATCAAAAGTTTCGGATTTTTCTCTAAGAAAATATGTCCATGTAAATCTAGAGAAATCATCAACACAAACAAAAATGTATCTCTTTCCACCTAAACTCTCAGTTTGCATAAGACCCATGAGATCCATGTGGAGAAGCTCTAGGGGCTCCTTGGTGGAGAGATACTTGCCCTTTTTGTGCATGCTTTTGGTTTGTTTTCCTTGTTGGCAAGGTCCACAAATACCATTGGCTTTCTTCCCAAGCATAGGGAGGCCACGCACACAATTGAACTTTCCAAGGGTTCTTAAATCCCTAAAGTTCATGTGGCCAAGTCTTTCATGCCATAACTCTATTTGCTCATCCATGGACACATTGTTTGAGACAATTCTAGCTTCAAGACAATAGCAATTGTCGCTAGATCTCATACCTTTCAATAAGGTTTGTCCATCGGGCTTTAGGATCGAGCAATCATCTTTACAAAACAAGACGGAATATCCTTCATCACTTAGATGTGAAATGCTTGTTAAATTGGCTTTCAAGCCATCAACAAATAAAGCATCGGATAAGGAGGGTAATCCGGGAACGGAAATGGTTCCTTTCCCTACAACCTTCTTTTTGGATCCATCACCAAAAGTGACATATCTTCCTTCCTCCATAACAAGAGTCTCGAAGAAACTCTTGTTTCCCGTCATGTGCCTAGAGCACCCACTATCTAAATACCAAAAATTAGAAGAATTTGCCTTAAAGGCTATTTGAGCAACATGGCAAACATTTTCATTCTTTCTAATCCACCTAGAAACAATCTTAGCTTTCTTAGTGGTCTTTGGTACATGAGCTCTAGATGTCCTAGGATCATGCATAATAATATTATCATTCCAAGGAACATGCATCATGGCTCTTTTCTTTTTCTTCTCTATCATGCTTCTAGTTTTGCACATTTTTATATATCGAAAGCAATGTGGTCTAATATGACCATCAAATCCACAAAAGTGACATATAGGAGTAAAATAAGTAATCATACCTTGTCCTTGTCTTTGTGGATGAAAGGGTTCAATCCTTCTTCATTGTTGAACCGGTCTAGATTGCTTCCTAGCTTGAGGTTGCATGATAGGTCTCTTTCCTTTGTGAGCCAATTGTGGAGGAATGTTGGCTTGAGGGACCCTAGGGGGTTGAGCTTGAGTTTGCCTTCTTGGCCCCATCTTCACTTGTGCATTTGAACATTGTCCTACTTCTAACTTCTTCCTAGGAATTTGCACATATGAAGTTTCTTCGTTCTTCAAACCCTTGACAAACACGGTCTTGTTAGAGGTTGAGATCTTCTTGTCATCTTCATACCCAAGACCCCTCTTGTCACATGGACTCTTTCCAACACCAAGCATATGGTCAAACTTCTTGGTGCTAGAATCCATCCTAGTCATAGAATCTCTAACTTCTTCAAGCTCCCTCTTTAGACTTTCTTCATTCCTCCTAGATAAGACTAACTCCTCTCTTAGCTTATCTTCCATCTTCTTGAATTTTTCCACTTGTTCACCTAAGTGGTCATTATGAGATGCAAGCTCAAGATTTTCTTCTCTCAACATCTTGATCTTTCTTATGCTCTTGATTGCTAAATCATTAAACTCGGCATGATATTTAGCAAGCACCTTTTTCTCCACAAATCCATTTATGGAGTTAGAAGAGGAATCACTTTCTTCTTCACTTGAGTCCTTTTCCTCTTGACTCATTTCCTCTCTCTCACTAGCACTTTTGCTTTTATGGGAGGAGGCAAAAGCTAGGAGATTAGCCATGAGCTCTTCATCATCCGAAGACTCATCTCCCTCATAGGAGTCATCACTACTTCCACTCCAAGTGGCGGCCATCACTTTTCCCTTTTTCCTCTCATTGTGATTTGCACATTCGGGAGCAAAGTGACCTATCCCACCACACTCGAAACATCGGACCCCTTTCCTTTCGGTCCTTTCTTGCCTAGGTTCAAACTTCTTGAAAGAACCTTTTTTCTTCAAATCTTGACCTTTTGATCCAAAGCCCTTTCTTCTAAACTTCATAACCTTGTTGAACCTTTTTACAAACAAGGCAAGGTCTTCATCCGAGTCAACCTTCTTTGCCTCCTTTTCATCCTTGGAGGTTTTTAAAGCAATTCCTTTTTGCTTTTTAGTGGGTGTGGAGATAGGCCCTTTCCTAGACTCATAAGCTAGAAGTCTCCCAATCACCTCACTCGGCTTCATATCCTTATATCCACTATTTTCTTCTAAAGCTGTCACCTTCGATTCAAACCTATCGGGTAGAGATCTTATAATCTTTTGCTTGATTCTCCTATTCGAATATGGATCACCAAGTTGATGGCTTTGGTTGACTATATCCATCAACTTGATCTCGAAGTCGTTGAAGCACTCATTCTCCTCCATCTTAAGCATCTCGAATTGAGTTTGGAGGACTTGAAGCTCAAAGTCCTTCACCACTTCGGTTCCCTCATGTGCAATCTCTAGGATGTCCCAAGCCTCCTTAGCTATCCTAGTATTTTGAATCAATTTATATTGATTTTCATCCATAGCACACAAGATGGCATGCATCGCCTTCTTATTCCACTTTAAAGCCTCAAACTCTTGCGCGTTCCATTGCGCCTTAGGCTTCAATACTTCTTCTCCTCCACCATCGAGAGTCATCTTGGGTAGATCATATTCGTCTTCCACCGCCATCCATGCATGGTCATGAATTTGGCATACGTAGGATTCCATCTTCCCTTTCCATTGGGAATAGTTCAATCCGGTAAGAAGTGAAGGCCTTGTGCTTGAGACACCTTCGTCGCCACTACCATTTCCACCGTTTCCACTCATAGTGTTTATGAATGATTGAAATGAATGCAAATGTATGAATGATCAAAAATCACACAAAATGCAAAACACACCAAAATAAGCAAGGATCACCTATGTATGTCTAGGAACCCGCTCTGATACCAATTGAAACAAATTATAGCACGGTGTGTATAAAACTATCTAGAGGGGGGTGAATAGATTTTATGCTTTTTACCCAATTTTTAGTGTTAGTCCAAATTACGAAATTACCCCTAAATAGATAAAGCAATAAATCAAGTATAAAATGCGGAAATTAAATAACACTTGATTTTTACATGGAAACCCTCACGGGAAAAACCACGGCCTAGTAAGTAAGCCACACTCGAACCTCGAATCCACTAAATGTGTAAACGATTACAACCTAATCCCGGAAGTAATCACACACCTACCTAATCCCAGTATGAGTGAACCTAGTCCGATTGCTTGCGAATTAAGCAACCTATTCCCGGTCACAACACAAGACTTAATTCTCTAAAAAGAGATTAACACCCTAAGTGAATATATGAATATTCAAATGCAACATAGAGCAAGGGAAACCCTATATGCTTATCTAAGATGATGAATATGCAATTAAAAACAATCCTAGATATTAAAGCTAAATGACATGTCAATTAGCATAGATAATCATAGATTAGAGAAACCTAGATATCTATCATAAAAACAACACTCAATCAAATCAACACAACAATCTCTATCTTGAATATTAGATTATAATCTAAGAACAATCAAGTAATAAAAGAGATGCCATAATAAATTAAACACTAATTATGTATGATAATAGTGAAAAACTTACCAAAGCAAGTGTGATGATCAAAGACCCATGCAAGCAAGCATCCATCCTAGATATGCTAGAGAATGCTAGATGAACTTTGATGCAAATGGATTTTGGTTTGAGTGTTTAATGAGCAAACTTGATTGCTTTCTCTCTTAAAAATCTCTCTTTTTAAAGTAGGGTTCTTGATGATCAAAGAGTCACATTCAGAACAAGAGAAAGTGATGTATTTATAGGCATGAAAAACAGAGCATGTGAAAAGACAAGTTTGCCCCTGAAATGCACCGATCGGCGGTTTCAATCGGTGGCCAGGCCGCCGTTCATAACCGCCGAATTGGCCCGAGAGGAACAGGGGACCAACGGCGGTTTCATTCGGTGGTTTCGTGACCGCCGATCCAACCGCCGAATCAAACCTGAGATTAAAAATCAATCAAGTGTGAAAACGGCGGTTACATACGTGACCGCCGTTTTAACCGCCGAATTAGGCCGAGAGATAAAATCAATCAGGTCTTGAACGGCGGTTTCGAACGGCGGTCGAGACCACCGATCATAACCGCAGAATTGCTCCATACACTATTGGAAGCAAACGGCGGTTTCATTCGGCGGCCAGGCCGCCGATCATAACCGCCGATCACCAATCAAAGGTGAAAACCAAGGAGGAGCCAAGGGCATTCTCCCAAGGCGGTCCTTGCGCTAAACCAAGCACATTCTAGTGCATGCACGGACGTTTCCGAAAACTATCGGGAAACGAATTGCAAGACAACAAGACACATTTACATACAACAAAATATAACACATAAGTGCAAGTGTGAAATGTGACAAGTAAAGAGAATGCACACATATGCAATGTATGTTAAGTGTGTGTGTGCAACTAATCCCTTTAAAGAAAAGTAAGCACATAGAAATTTACCTTCGGTGCTTATCAAGACGAGGTCTTCAAAGGGCTTGAGCAATAACATCGATACCTAGGCTACCCTTACAAAGAACCCCCAACATGTGGTTTGTCCACGAAATGAGCCAATCAACAAAAGGGAACCTTACACTATGCAAGTTCAAACCTTGACTCAAGTAAGCCCTACTATGAGTCTTGGCAAGAATATATGTTCAAGCTCCTACTCAAGTGAACCCCACTACAAGTATTTACCTAAACAAGATTCTCAAGAACAAATTTAAGGTCTTGTACAATATAAAGCATTCAAATCACATATATTCAATTTCATGGATGCTAAAGGTTGGAGAGTGAGTTGAAAGCCCTTCTAACTCTAAACCACAACCTTCATATGTGAACCACTTTACAAACAAGCTAAATTGAGCCCCAATATTAACTTAGTAAGGTAAAATGGCAACTTCAATGCAATGAAAATAGAATATACTAAGAGAGGATTCTATAAATACATGACTAATTCAAATACATAGGATCATCACATAAGTTGTCTCATCAATTCCCCAATATAAGGGTTTAGTTACACATAGTGGAAATATAAATAAAGAGAGCAAAGTAGTAGAGAAAACCCATGATGGCCCTCACAAGTCTTCTTGTTCCTTGATGTGCTTGAGATTCCCTTGACCTTGGTGAATCTCCTCTTCTCTCTTCAATAAATTTCCAAGATGAGATGGAAGAATGGTGAGGGATGAATTAATGGTGAGATGTTGGGTAATGGAAGGTTAGAGAGAGGTTAGAGAGGTTAGGGTTTCATGAAAAATGGTGGAGAGTTGTGAGAGAAGGAGAAAAAGGGATATTTATATGTGGCCCCATGAGTTAGTGTTGAAATCCCGGTGCTGCTGACGTGGCGCGTGATCGGCGGCTAGAAACGGCGGCCAGGCCGCCGAATGTAAACCGTCGAATTGAAAATGGACTTACTGGAATTGATCGGCGGTTGGAACGGCGGTTGAACTGTGGCCGCCGAATGCACCTGACACTTCTAAAATGAAACAGCGGTTTAAAATGGCGGCCAGACCGCCGAATTGTTCTTTTCTTGCCAAATGACCGTTTTGCCCCCAAATGCTCTCCTTTCGCCGTTTTTAGCCCAAAATCACCGGATTTCTTCATTCTTCAACCCAGAATACAAAAAGTACCTGTACAATCAACATCAAGCCATAAATTTCATGAATTTACTCGAAAGTCAATCAAAAGTATCGAAAATAGGGGGAATTTCTATATATATAATGGCTCGATCAGTAGGGCCTATTGAAGATCCATATATAGCATACTGAGGCAGCTGATTCATCATCAAGCTTCCAAATGTTATATTGGCCCATGAGCTTAGTGAGCTCATTTTTCCAGTTTGTCAAGGACGTGAACCATTGAAGGAAAACCCATAACAGAGAGTTCTATTGAGAAGGATCATGAAGATGGCCATATAAAGCCTGAAGTGGGAAGACGATGGCATGGTGATGTAGAACTGATAAACACCAGAGGAACCAAAGGAGTTGAGGAGAAAAGTAGTAGAAATGTGGCATTATGAATGGGTCAAGAAATGGTCTGGACAGGTTGTTGACGGTGTGACGACAGTCTTGGCTGTTGATGTGAGCTAAGTAAATCGGAAGTTGAGCCTTGGTGAAGGACTGGATCTGATCTAGAGAAGGTTGATGATCAGGTGGCAATGTGGCCAAGAGTTCTGGTGTGAATGAGTAATCAAGTATGGCTGGTGAGGATGATGAGGGACCAGTATGAGATGATGAGGGACCAGCAGGAGAAGTCATGAAGATATAAGGATAGTGACCTGTTGGTGTAATGAGATGGGTGAGTGGAGGCCTAGAGAGCATATCAGCAATTATATTATGATGGCCTTTCACGTGGCGTACAATGAAGTCATATCGGGCAAACCAGTCTTTGAGTCTCAAAAGGAGAGGATTGGGAGGAATCTTATTACGAAAATCGAGTATCTTTGGGAAAGATGAGTTGTCCATTTCAACAATAAAGTTTCTTGTCCTGAGGTGAAAATCCAACTTTTGGATTCCATATTTGACAGCAAGAATCTCTTTATAGATAGTGTGATAATGCTGTTGGTCATCTTTGAATTTTCCACTGGCATGACCATAGTATCTGCGTTGTCCTTCTCGATCTTCAATGAGAACGGCTCCCCAGAAAATATCACTGGCATCAGTCTAGAGAATGAGTTGGCCCGAAGAAGGGATGACGAGGGCAGAAGGAGATTGAGAGATCTCCTTTAATTTGAAGACGGCCTTAGTGTGGGAGGAATTCCAAGGAAGAGGATGCTTCTTTAGTAGGGCGGAGAGGACTGAGGTGTATTGACTGACATGAGGAATAAAGTCTCTGACATAGTTGACGATTCCGAGGAATTGTTGAACTTGTTTCACGCTAAGATCAGAATCAGGGAAGTCTAATAATCGGATAGCCAAATGAAGACCAGGACGGTATTGGCCGTTGGAAATATGCATTCCAAGAAATTCAATTTCAGACCTTCCAACTATGCTTTTCTTTTCGGAGAGCATGATACCATAGTGATGAACAATGTCATGGAACTATTGGAGAAGAAGATTGTGAGAGGTGTCATCTGGAGAGAACAAAAGGATGTCGTCAATGTAGATGAGTGCTGAGTGTAAGAGAGGATGAAAAATTCTAGTAACAGCCTTTTGGAAAAGAGATGGAGCGATTTTTAGACCAAAAGGGAGAACAGTCCATTGGTATTGTGCATTAGGAAGACAGAATGCTATCTTATATCTTTCATCTGGATGAATACCAATCTGCCAGAAGGCACCTCTGAGGTTAAATTTGGAGAAGATCGTAGCTCCTGGAAGTTGAGAGAATAAGACATTTGGCCTAGGAACCGGAAACTTGTCATCTCTAAGAAAAAGGTTGAGGGGCTTGTAATCCACGACTAATCTCTTTTTTCCTCTGAGCAATTATGTGCGTTTTTCAACGTAAAAGGCTTGACACGCCTAGGGGGAAGAGGTATGTTCTAACAGACCTTGACGAAGGAGGTCATTGCATTCGTCATTAGCGAGCTTGAGATCTGAGGGAGACATGCCGGAGTGGGTAGCCTTGGTAGGATTATTATCTTCATTAAGCTTAAAAGGAAGCTTGATAAAGAAATCTGGATTTTTCCACATAGGAGAAGGGTGAGAGAAAGTGGCATGATTATCAGCACAAAGCAGGAGCAATTTATGTTGAATGTGCTCAAAAGAGGCTTGGATTTCTGATAGCGGGAAAATCTTTGGAATGTCAGAAAAAGCTTTGAAATGCTTTTTGTATCGAATGCCAGTAGGGAGGATTCGGAGAGATTGACATTGGCAGAAAACATCCCAGCCGATGAGGATGTCTTTATCCGAAAGAGGAGTGCCGACGACTTGAGTCCAAAGAGTAAAGGACTGGAAAAACTGGATACCAATCTTTTTCCTGGAAATTAGATTAGTGGAAAAAACTTTTCCATCAGCGGCTCGGAAATGTCGAACTTGGGATTTCCAAAATTCCGGAGGAAGGACCTTTGGATTCATCATTGTAGTGTGAGAACCTGTGTCAAAATAAGCAATGACTTTAACAGGTTTGGAGTACTTGTCAGGAAGAATCCAAACCGGAGCTTGGGGTCCAGAATGAGAAACGAGCTGAGTAGCCTGATAGGATTATGGGATAGAGCTGTAGTCAGAGGAGCCAGAATATTCCGAGTCAGAAAGATCTTCTTGAAGAACAAAGGTTGTGGAGGGATCTGTATGATCCTGTTCAGAGAAGATTGATTCAATGTCTGCATCGGACGGAACTTCATCAGCTATGTCTTTTAACTGCTGAACTAGTATGGCGGACTTTGCCTTTTTGTTGGGACATTTCTTTGCATAATGTCCGAGTTTGCCGCAAATGTAGCATCGTTGGGATTTGTTCCAACCTCGCTTTGCTTTCTTGCGGAAGAACTTGAATCTTTTAGAGCTACCTTTCTTGTTTTTGAAGTGTCTGAAATGATTCTTCTTTTTTGTGTTGCAGGTGCAAGAGGCTAAGGATTTGCACTTGATCTGAAGAGAAGGTTGGCGGCATTGGGACTGTAGGTTTTTGCCTTCTGTAAGCATCTTGGAGAAGAATCTTTGAGTGGCACAGAGTTTATCCAGAGAGCTGAGAGCATACATGTGGAGTTCACCTAAGGATGTGTCAGTGAGAGATCGTCCCGAGGTGTCTATTTTCCGTTGTATCTCATCTTGGAGGTCATCTGGAAGGGAATTGACATAGACTTGTTTAAGACTATGATCATTAATTCCACCAATGGTATGATATCGTTAAGACATCCGCTTGTAATGGAACAAGATGTCTTGTCTTTTGAGAGAGCAGCAACGCATGTCAAAGAATTCTTATCTAGCTTGTTTATAGATGTGATCAGGATCACCAAGGAATTCTCTGAAAATATATCCCATGGCTTGTGAGGCTAAAGGAACTCTGAAAAATTGGAGTTGTCTGTATTCACCAAGAGCCTGGTACCAGTCTCTGAGAGAACCAGTAAAACGAGAGACGAACTCACGTAAAATTGTTTCAAGGTTCTGTTCAGACTTTGCCAGTTGTAGGTCAAGCCATGCGCTCATCTTAGAAACCCGTTTTCTCCATGAACTAGGAGAAGTGTCATCAAGGGTAAACCAAGGGCCATTAGTTGGTTTAGCAGTAGGACGATCAGGAACATGTTCAGGAGGTTCTTCGACAAAGGGAGTTGGAGTTGGAGTAGTGGAGGCAGTCTCATCAGGAGACTCATAGGTTCTTGCAGAGGGTTGAGGGTCTGTGCGAGATGCCATAAAAACATGAGTAAGATCTGCATGATTATGAGGAGAGGAGGCAGCAGTATCCAGCCAGGATGAATGACAAGAAGACTGTGACGACTGAGATGAGACGTCTTTAGAAAAGGATGCAGAATCAGACTTGGATAAGGAGGAAAACGTCTTAGAGGCAAATAGAACTGGGTCGTATGAACTGGAAGCAACGTGCTTGTCTTTCTGCTTCGAAGGAGACCTTTTCTTAGGTTTTGCTGGAGGAGAAGAGAGTACGGGATATTTCCAGAACAATTCACCAGTGGATGTAAAGTGTCTGGAAAAATCATCATGTTTGGATGGGGGTGAATGTGCAGGAGACACAAGGAAAAACAATGATTGTGAGTGATAAGAATAAGGTTTTGGTTTGTATGAATGGTCTCTGGTCAGCTGCTCAAGCTGCTCTTTAAGTTGCTTGATTTCTCTTTCTTTTGTATCAAAATCTGGGCCAGAATATCCATGAGAGATATATCTGTGAAGATCATAATAAAGCCTTGCAATTCTGGATTGAAGGTCAGAGGCCAAATCTCTGAATGAGGCATTAAGACTCTGGAGATGATGATCATGTTGAGAAACATGTCGTGTAACGCGATCAATCTTCTCATACATAGAGTTAAGAACTCTGTTTTGAGCCCTAGCATTGTGGGATTGCCAGTTGAAGACTTGTTCAGCCTGAGAGGGCTGTTTGAAAGAACCATCAGGTTGGATTTTGGTAGATTGGACAAAAGGTTTGGAGAAACGAGTTTTTTCTTGATTTGAAGAGGGTTCAAGTGGAGGGAAGTCACAATCATAATCTGAAGTCATGTAGCAAGGGACTGGTGTGGGTAGTGTAAGGATTGCAAGGTCAGGTTGTGGAGGTAGGAGACCTTCAGATCGGAGGATCTGTAAAGCTCTATCATAAATGGGTAAAGGTTTATTTTTGATAGGATGGAGGCCTATCCAATGGCTATCAGGGTGACCTGGTTTGTGAGGTTTGTTCTAGGGTTTACAGAAGGTAGGAGAAGTATCTTTGAGACAACGTCGACATATACAGTCAGCATCACACATACTGGGATCAACATCCCAGATGAAATGACCACGGATCTTATCAGTGTAGATCGGAGATCCGTCAGCTTCAAAACTGTGATAGGAATATCAGCTTCAGTGGTGACCGGTTGGATCATAAAGGCTTGGAAAATCGGAGGAGTCTCCGAACTGGAAGGAGACTTAGAACCGGTGATGGGTGCATAGATTGTTTTGATGGAGCCATCTGGCTGAGGAACATATGACGTATCAGCAGCAACGACAGGAGCTTCGTCTTGGAAAACCTTTTCATAATTTGTGAGCTATTCAAGAGGCATGATCTCAGTAAGCTTTTCTCTGGGTAGTTGTTTTGGAATTTGAAGGATGGTAGGAACTTCATCTTCTCTTTCTGCTTTGATGAAGATCGTATCACCATTATGACCAGGAAGTGGGAGATCAAGAGCATGATCTTAGAATCTGTAAGCAAGCTAGTGATGAACAGTAGCCATGTAGGAATTAGCTTGCATGGGCGCACCAAGGATCTGAACTTGGATTTTGAGACATTTGTGAAGGTTCTGATCCCTTAAAGGAATGTTGAAGTTGGGATAATATGTGAGGGATATGCTTCCAGCATGAAGAGTAGATAGGCAAGTGCCAATCACAGCATGTTTATACTGAGTGTAGATGGTGTTGAGCAAGGCCAGTCTGGCAGTGATAGGCAAGCCTTTTCGGCCATGAAGAGAGAGGATGATTCGGACAGCACCTATGTGGAGATGGGAGTATCCTTCATATTCTGGCTCCTCTGACTAATCAAGCTACTCAGCTCGTTTCTCATTCTGGACCCCAAGCTCCGGTTCGGATTCTTCCTGACAAGTACTCCAAACCTATTGAAGTCCTTGCTTATTTTGACACAGGTTCTCACACTACAATGATGAATCCAAAGGTCATTCCTCTGGAATTTTAGAAATCCCAAGTTTGACATTTCTGAGCCGCTGATGGAAAAGTTTTTTCCACTAATCTGATTTCCAGGAAAAAAATTGGTATCCAGTTTTTCCCGTCCTTTACTCTTTGGACTCAAGTCGTCGGCACTCCTCTTCCGGATAAAGACATCCTCATCGGCTGGGATGTTTTCTGCCAATGTCAATCTCTCCGAATCCTCCCTACTGGCATTCGATACAAAAAGCATTTCAAAGCTTTTTATGACATTCCGAAGATTTTTCCGCTCTCAGAAATCTAAGCCCCTTTTGAGAACATTCAGCATAAATTGCTCCTGCTTTGTGCTGATAATCATGCCACTTTCTCTCATCCTTCTCCTCTGTGGAAAAATCTAGATTTCTGATCATAAGGGCTTGGAAAATCAGAAGAGTCTCCGAACTGGAAGGAGCCTTAGAACCGGTGAGGGGTGCATAGATTGTTTTGATGGAGCCATCTGGCTGAGGAACATATGATGTGTCGGCAGCAACGATAGGAGCTTCATCCTGGAAAACCTTTTCATAATTTGTGAGCCATTCAAGAAGCATGATTTCTGTGAGATTTTCTCTAGGTAGCTGTTTTGGAATTTGAAGGATGGTAAGGACTTCATCTTCTCTTTCTGTTTTGATGAAGATCATATCACCATTATGGCCAGGAAGTGGGAGATCAAGAGCATGATCTTGGAGTCTGTAAGCAAGCTGGTGATGAATAGTAGCCATGTAGGAATTAGCTTGCATGGGTGCACCAAGAATCTGAACTTGGATTTTGAGACATTTGTGAAGGTTCTGATCCCTTAAAGGAATGTTGAAGTTTGGATAATATATGAGGGATATGCTTCTAGCATGAAGAGTAGATAGGCACTTCTTCATCAAAGCAGAAAGAGAAGATGAAGTCCCTACCATCCTTCAAATTCCAAAACAGCTACCCAGAGAAAAGTTCAGCGAAATCATGCCTCTTGAATGGCTCACAAATTATGAAAAGGTTTTCCAAGACGAAGCTCTTGTCGTTGCTGCTGACACGTCATATGTTCCTCAACCAGATGGCTCCATCAAAACAATCTATGCACCCATCACCGGTTCTAAGGCTCCTTCCAGTTCGGAGACTCCTCCGATTTTCCAAGCCCTTATGATCCAACCGGTCACCACTGAAGCTGATATTCCTATCCACAGTTTCGAAGCTGACAGATCTCCGATTTACACTGATAAGATCCGTGGTCACTTCATCTGTGATGTTGATCCCAATATGTGTGATGCTGACTATTATAATATATATATTATAATAGTATTATATATATTATAATAATATATATTATTATAACATATACATATTATAATATATATATTATTAATACATATATTAATATATATTATTATAACATATACATATTAATAATATTTATATATTATAAGTATATATAATTATATATATATATATATATATATATATATATATATATATATATATAATATTGCACAAGTTTGTGATTTTTTAAAGATTTAAGGGTAAAAAAGTCTTTTTGAGACTAGTCCCATGCATGGGACAAGTCTAGCATAGGGTCTTGGGTGGGACAGAATTTGATGATTTTTATCCCACCTTGTCCCGTTCTGTCCCATGCTAAAGTCGCGCCAAACATGGGACAAGAAAAAACTGTCCCACATTGTCTTGTCCCGTCCCCGCATACTAAATGCACCCTTAGTGCGCAAGCAAGTGGGTCTAGAATCGCTATTAAAGGCCCATTGGGTAGTGGTGGTGGGTTAGTGACCGAGAATGGTTGAGGTCAACCTAGGTTATAAACATCATTACAAGTAGTGGATTTGAGGACCGTGTGTGGCTAGCATATTAGCCCATGAGTTTTTCTTAGTTGTAGGTTTCTCACGTAAATCAATCAACGAACAATTTATTGTTTTCTGCACTTATAATTAAATTGATTGAATTTTTCTTAGATTGAGGTTTTTATTGAATATTGACTAATCAAGAAAAATCGGTAATTAACTTGACTAAAACCTATTTAACCCCAGTCTAAATTATCTCAATTATTTCCTTTATAGGGAAATTGATGCTTTTATTGCTTTACTAGTTATTTTAGGTTTCTTTTAGGATTTTATTGTCCTATTTAAATATGTTATACCCTAACAAGGATTTTAGTTTTTGATGATTAATAAAATTTTAAAGAGAGTATCTCTTTTTACACTAATTTCGGTACCTTTGTGAGGGTTATTGAATTTTGAAGCCTATTATCCTGGTATCCGTGCGTGGATTAATAGAATAATAGTAGGTTCTGCTTCCGGTATTCGTGTGCGATTCAACGGATTCGAATCGGTTATCCCTTTTGTGTATTGATTGTTGTTTGTGTGATTTTCCCACTGCTTCAGTTAACTAATGATCTCTCGTTTTCTCCAATCAAGATAGAATTGCTAACTTGAGCGTCGGAGTGGCCACGTCGACACCACCGTCGGTGCCCTTCATGATAGCTTTTGTTTTGTGCTTGTAGGTGGCCCTCGATCATTCGTTGTCGACCAGATTCTTCAAATTCGAGATCCAATTTTAGGCGTCAACAAATATAATGAAAGCAGTGGTGTATAAACATGTCAGTGTCAGAAGAGGACAGAAACGTGATCAACTGGTCAACATTTACCAAAACTGCTAAACGTTTATATATGTGATGAATTAAACAGTCGGCAGATGAAGAAAGGTCTGATGTTTTTAAGTACAATGAATTTTATCTTCTAAAACTGCTAAACGTGATGTTAGAGTCGACTAATAAGATTAAATGCACACACACCACAAGTAAACTAATCAATCTATGTTTCTATACTTGTGGGGTTGCCATGTTTTACTTGTAATTAATTGTTTTCTCCAATACCATTTGGTCTTACATTAAAAATCAACCACATCACATGCTGTTTCCACGTACGCTTCACACCGCAAATTATTTACAACCTCATTAAACTTTTAAACTGTTTTTAGTCTTAATAAAATCACTTTAATTCCATGCTCAGGGACGAAGCTTTGTTTTTGGTCCTAATAAAATCACTTTAATTCCATGCTCAGGTACGAAGCTTAGTGGGAGACCCCTGGGCCGATGAAAAAATTTATAAGTGATGATAATGTCATCTATTAAAAACTGTATATATACCCTTTTTGTAATTATACATATAAATTTTTTTAAAAAATCTCTAATTTATAAATATACCCCATGTAATACCAAAAATACCTTTTCTTTATTTATACTATATTATATTTTTGTAAGTAAACACTATCTATAACTATCATTATGTTATTTAATCAACTTTATTATTATTTCAAATTTTGTTATCTTAAATTCCCTTACTATTTTTTTTCTTCCCTACTTCTTTTATCTTCTTGGTTTTTTTTAAAATCAAACTCCATTTTTCATTATAAATCCATTTTAAGATTATTTTTTATTATTTATTGGAGACCCAATAAGACCCGCTTTATGTTTAAGAGGGTTGTAAGAATGCAAGATTTGTGTTATGTCCTAATTGATGTGGAAGTAGATAGGTGTTAAATGATATTTCAAAAAACAAAAAAAAAGATAGGTGTTCAATGAAATTGAAAAACATCTAATATATTTTTTTGACAAGAAAGAATATCTAATATTGATAAATAAATAAAAGTCTAAAGCGTGTTTGAAAGAAATAAAAATATATAGAAAATATAGTTAATTTAAAAGTCTGGTGATATACATAATTATTTTATTCTTCTAATAAAAATTAATTTAAAACTTACTTTTTCACAACCAAATTTGTCACTTGATTTTGATTCCTTTTTCATACTTAGCAATCAAGCTGTATTTCCTTAAAAAAGATTGAAAATATATTTAAAAGAGAATCTAGGGTTTATTAAAATGGAAAGAGTTTTTATGATATATATTAATATCGAACCATTAATAGGAAAAACAATTACAAAAGATTAAAATAGGAAACTAATTAATGATTATTGGTGGGTGTACTAAAAGCATCTCCAATATAAGTGTGGCTTGTGAAAAAAAAAGATGCCACATAGGATAAATAGACGTTATGTTAATAATTGTGTCTCCAATGCAGCTGTGCATATTCAACCTCAAGTTGACGACGTAAAAAAAAAATACTAGACATTATCAACATGACCGTCAACTTTCAGACAGTCTGTTACACAACTATTTTTTAAGTTGACTCAGCAAACATTTAAAACTGACATTAATTTTTCATATATTTTTGGTAAGGAAATAAAATAAAAATAAAAATTAAAACAGGAAAAAAAAAAGATGGACACGTTATTAAAAAAAATTGTGTTTTAAACGGAAGCATTGAAGATCAAATTTTGAGTTGATTGTCTGTCAAGTCTATTTTTATGTCACATAGGAAGCAAGTCTCTTGACATTGTTGCCATGCCAACAATTATTGGTATGCAAGCCACTTTTGCATTGGAGATGCTCTAACAAACAATCAGTCCTCTTAGTAATTTTACTCAAGAGTATTTTTGGATTTTTAAAAACATACTAATTTAGGAAGTACATACAGTTTTTAAGAGGAGCAAATATTGTCACTCAAAATTGGTCCGGTGTCTCTTTCGGGTTTTTTTTATTATTTATTTTTAATTTTTAATAAATTAGTCATTGTTGTAAAGTTGGGCTCCCCCGCTATATCTTTTATTTCCCACCACTAGAGTTTTTAATTCCCCCACCTAATCTTTTAATTTTAATTGTCAATAGTAAAATTTTAATAAACAAATTATAAAAAAAAAATGACCACTGAACAGCTACAATTTAATTAATTTATTCTACAAATTTAAAAGCAATAAAATATAAAATTAATTAGACTATATGTTTTCATTTTCCCTTTAAGCTTCTCTTTTCCATTAGGTTTCTTTTTCTAACTTTAACCCTAATTTATTTTGTTTTCACTTGTGATGCTTTTTCCCCTTAGGCCAGTCCAATTTTATTATAAAAAATAAAATAAAATAATTTATTTCAATTTCAATTTCATTTTCTTTTTCATGATCATAATTTCACCAAACGATTGTTTATCTATTACACAAGTTACAATCTCAGGTTTATATAGTTTTCAAAATTCATTGAAAACAATTATGAAACTAATATAGCGTGTCTAATTCTATTGATTAGTTTTTATGAAACTAAAAACAATTATGAAACTAATAGATTTTAATCAAGTTAGTTTTTATTGATTAGTTAATATTCAATAAAAACCCCTATCTAGTCAAAACTACAATCAAGTGTAAAATGCGGAAATTAAATAACGCTTGATTTTTACGTGGAAACCTTCACCAAGGAAAAACCACGGGCTAGTATGTGCACCACACACGATCCTCGAATCCACTATTTGTAATATTTGTAACCAAGGAAAAACCACGGGCTAGTATGTGCACCACACACGATCCTCGAATCCACTATTTGTAATATTTGTAATGGTGTTTACAACCTAGGTTGACCACGTCAAACCCTACACGGTCACTAACCCACAACTACTACCCAATAGGCCTTTAATTGCGAACCTAGATCAATTTGCTTGCGGACTAAGCAACCTTAGCCACAAGACTTAATTTTCACTAAAGAGATCAACAACCTAAGTGAATATCATGATATTCAATTATGCAATTAATGTTAGGTTACACTAAATGCTTATCTAGAGATTAAATTTGTCAATACTCAAACCTAGATATCAATATTGCTATATGACATGGCATACAACATAGCTATCATAGATAAAACAATCCTATGCAATAGCTATCACAATACAACTCTTAATCAATCAACACAATTATCTCAATCTTGTAAATAGAATTTAATCTAAAAGCATACAAGTAATAAAAGAGATTAATTGATATGAAAGAACACTAAAATGGATGAGTATGGTGTTCAACTTACCAAATCAAGTGTGTTGAAGAAGACCCATGCATAAATGCATCATAGATGATCCTAGATGATGCTAGAGAATGATTGATGCACATGGAAATGATTTGAGTAATCAAAGATGAGTTCTTGGATGAATTTTCACTCTGTGAAAATCCTTTCAACGAAAAATATGGATTTTTGAGTCATTAGGACGACCTGAAGAGAAAGCAATATTTATATAGGTGTCCAAAACAAAGCTACGACGTTTTACAAAAAACAGGGTTGACCGTAACGGGTACCACTCCCAAAGCCACAATGGTGGTCAATTAAAAAGCTTCTGGTGTCAAAACGATGTGCTTACCGCTGTGGTTTCCACAGACCGCTGTGCCTACCCCTATGGAAAATCACAGTGGTTAAGAGAGCAGCTAAGACTGAATCCTTACTGCTGTGGCTACCGCTGTGAAGGCCACAGCGGTACCGAACATGATCAAATGTATCCCAAGAGAAAAATCAAGCAATCTAAAGTTACTTATGGCATGGCAATAATCAAATGCATGAAGAGTTAAGAACATTGAAACAAATAATGCACGGTGTGTATAAAACTATCTAGAGGGGGGTGAATAGATTTTAATAGATTTTACCCAATTTTCGCATACAAGTCAATTACGAAAATGCCCCTAACTAGTCACAATAATATAACAAGTGTAATAAGGTGCGGAATGTAAATAACACTTGATATTTATGTGGAAACCCTCACGGGAAAAACCACGGGATGTTATGTGAGCCACACACGAACCTTGAATCCACTAATTGAAATGATTACAACCTAATCCCGGTTTAAATGATCTAATCCCGATCAATAATCATCACAACTACCTAATCCCGGTATAAGTGGACATAGTCCGATTGCTTGTGATTTAAGCTACCTAATCCCGATACCAACACAAGACTTAATTCTCTAAGAAGAGATAATACAACCCAAGTGAATATATGAAATATCCAAAAATGCAATTAGAGCTAGGTTACTCTATATGCTTATTTAGAATGATGATTTTGCAATAAATTCAATCCTAGATATTAATAGCTAGATGACATGTCAAATAGCTTAGCTAAACATAGATTATGAAAAACTAGATAGCTATCAAAATACAACACTCAATCATGTCAACACAACAATCTCTAATTTGTATCTAGAATATATTCTAAGAGCATACAAATAATATAAGAGATGTCAATGATAAATAAAACACTAATTATATATGATAATAGTGAAGAACTTACCAAAGAATATGTGTTGACCAAAGATCCATGCAAGCAAGCATCCTAACTATGCTAGAAAATGCTAGATGATAATTTGATGCATATGAGAATGGTTTTTGAGTGTTAAAAAGGTGTTCTTGATTTGATTTTCTCTCAAATGTCTTTCTTTGAAGTTTAGGGTTCTTAGAGTTAAAGAACATTGATTCTGAAAATGAGAAAGTGTGATATTTATAGACATCAAGAACATGGCATGTGAAAAGACAAGTTTGCCCTTGAAACGCACCGTTCGGTGGTTTCAATCGGTGGCCAGGCCACCGATTCTAACCGCCGAATTGAACCCGAGAGGAACAGGGGAACAACGGCAGTTTCATTCGGCGGTTTCGTGACCGCCGATCCAACCGCCGAATCAAACCCAAGAGAATAAATCGATCAGGAATGAACGGCGGTTTTGAACGGCCGTCGTGACCGCCGATCGTGACTGTAGAATTGCTCCAGACACTTCTGGAAGCAAACGACGGTTTCATTCGGCGGCCAGGCCGCCGATCATAACCGCCGATCATCAATAAAGGTGAAAACCAAGGAGAAGCCAAGGGCATTCTCCGTAGGCGGTCTTCGCGTAAAACCAAGCACATTCTAGTGCATGCGCGGACGTTTCCGAACACTATCGGGAAATGAATTACAAGACACATAAATACACAACAAGATATAATAATCAAAGTGCTAGTGTGTAATGTGACATATGAAGAGAATGCACACGAATGTAAGAATGCAAAGTGTGTGTGTGCTTCTAAATCTTTTCAAAGAAAGTTAAGCACTAGAAGTATACCTTTGGAGTGCTTGTCCCTTGAGGTCTTGAAAGGGCCTTTGAGTATGATCCTCAATCATCTAAACTACCCTTACATACAAACCCCAACACGTGGTTTGTCCACGAAATAAGCCAATCAAAGAATGGGAATCCTTACAATCTCCCCCTTTGGCTATTTCGTGACAAAACCACCACTCACATTGATCCTCACAAACATAATTGAATCTACGGGATAACAAAGATATTCTACATTACAAAGAGATAAGAATATATATAAAAAAAAACTTTAAGTCTTCAATCTCTTGTAGAACTATCAACCCTTCAAAACAAAAGATTATACTTTCCAAAGCAAGAGTATGTGAGATGATCAAGTGAGAATAAAACAAGCATTTGCATATAAGAATTTTAAGCACAACAACATGCAATGTTTGTGTATACAATGCTCCCCCTCAATGGGTTACTCCCCCTTAATAAATATTCTCCCCAATATGCACAATTGCCACTACAATTTGCAACTCCCCTTACCACAATCTACTCCCCCTTTTTGTCATGATATAGGCAAAGGAGTGTTAGGATTATGCTCAATAGCAAGAGTGTAATGTTGTAATTAACAATTTTTTTCATATTAATAAAGTGATTTCTGGTTTAACAAATCGTATAGCATTTATAGTTTAATATTATAATTGTCAAAGTAAATAATCATAAGGCCTAAAGATTGAGAAAAGAAGAATTGTTCGTACATCTGGATATGTATGTGGTAGACACAATTCTTTAGTTAGTCTTGAATAATGTTCACAACTTAAGTTAAAGGTTGGGCACCTTTATCTTGTTAAAGTTGTAGAATTCTTTTGCTAGCATTTGAGTGGGATCAAATGAGATATGATGAGTCTAAATCATCGGAGTGTCTTCGAGCAAAAGGAACTAGTGCACTGGGTGCATTGAACAGGATCACAATGAAAAGCTTTATCTAGAACCGTCAATAGATAATAGTCTTTTCATTATCAGGACAATCGGAGAGTCTATCTTAATCCTGAGATAAATGATGGACTTATGGTTGCAAGTGATATCATTTGAGTTATCAATGAGTACGATTATATCGCATAGTCTATCCTCGATAGTTTGGTGATATTCATTTGTTAATCGATAGAGGACTTCATTTATAGATATGGACATCGTGGCTCCATTTAATTAAATGAGAGTATAATATCATCATATGGATGTTTTGAGGTAATTGGATATTAAATCTCAACGTTGAGTTTTCGATAAGTGTCTATTGAAAACATGGCTTCTGGACAAGTCAAAATATCCAAGTTCAAAACGTGGTCATATGAGTAAATATGGTAACTTGGAGAGTTATAGGCGGTCTATGAACTCTTGGCGATTACTGATATTAATCACGAGAATACACTATCTCCTATATGATTGTCTAGGGTATGAATGAGGAGCATCTTCCTTTTCTATCTTTATTTAAGAGTTCAGTTTTAGCTCTTTAGTGGAATGAGTTAAAATTAATGGATCGGACCTAAGTGAATCATTTGTTGATTGTGATTAGGTTATGTCTATTGAAGCTTAAATTTAGATGGCCCGCCAAGATCCCCAATCCACACGGACTTGCATGGATCAATTGATATATTCTACCGGACCAATTTATGGGTCCATCTAGAATTGTACTTAATATATTAAGAATATAATTTGCACATTATTTATTTAATGGGCTGTTAAATTATATTAATATATTAATGAAAGGCATGTGGGCTTGTTTCTTTTAATAAGAATGGGTCTAGTTCACATGTGGGCTTTTTATTAAGGTCCAATGGATTTAATAAAATGGAAAAATAATATATGGCCCATGATAGAGTACTTGGGCGGCAAGGCTAATAAATTAGCTTATTATATTATTTTATTTTATTATTTAATTAAATGGAAGTTAATTAATTTATTAATTAATTATTTAATTAATGATCAAAATCTTTTTCTGACTAAGAAATATGTTTCTTAGTAGTATACTATTGTGGTAGTATAATAAATATAAAAGACTTTATTTGGTAAGTAGATAAATAAGGAATTTATTTATCTAGTCAAATTAGGAAGTCTTTAATATAATCACAAATACACTAAAGAGTTGGATTATGGTTGAATTCTAAAGATTAATAGATATATACATATGATTTATATGGCAATTAGCCGAGACATAAAAATATATGGTATATATGGCACTTAGCCGCAATATATATAGTTTATATAAAAAGCATGCAGAAAATAAAGGCATGCAGAATCGTATATAATATATATATTGACTTATATATACAATATACATTATGCAGAATATATAGATATATATATTGACTTATATATGGTGCAGCAGATATATATAACAGATTTAGCAAGGGAATTCGGCCACTTAAGACATATATATTCTTTGTATAGAATTTGGCTAACCCTAAAGTCTTTGGACTTGAGAGTTTTTTCTTTTACTTGAGAAAAATAGAATCCAACTCTTAGACTAGTGTGATAATTTCGGCCAAGAGGTATAGAGAGAAGAGTTTGTTCTTATTTCGATAGTGCACTAGTAACTTTTACATCAAAAGGTTTTGTGCACAATTTCGAATAAGGCTCACGCGAGTTTTGATCATTAGATTGAGAATTCAAAAGTGACCGGAACGTTCTTCGTTATCTCTTAGAAGTTTTTGTGACTAACGAAAAAGAAAAGATTTTGTTATCCATCCTCAGGTACACAATTCAAAGAAAGGGAGACCACGCTCCTAGGTGATTCACGTTCGTGATTGGATTGGAAGATCTTGCGGATTACCATCGACGCAATGTCAATCGGATCACGCGACAAAGGTATGATACTTTTGATTATATATGTTTAATTAATTAGAGGGTTAAGGTTCATCAAAGGAAAAATTTTAAAACCATACTAAATCTATTTTTAGTCTCGCTTCCGCTGCGTGTACTACGGTATTTTTCCCTACAAGGAGTTGTCCCCAACCGGGTCACTCTTAGCAAAGAGAGATAGTAGCATGCAAGATATTTGCATAATAATATAAGTGACTTTATGCATCCAAAATTAATTGAAGAGAAACAAGGAGATTTATTTAAAAGAAAATGTGTGAATCAAACATGCTTTGCATACAAGACATGTAGCATTCAAGTCCAAAATACAATGGTATTTGGCAATGCAAATGACAAAGGTTTCTAATAAGAATTCAAACCAATTTCACCAATGTCATGAGTAAAGCAAGGATATAGAATATATTGATTTCAATTTAGAACAACTATATCCAACTTTATAAGCGAAACAAGGCATGAGCGACTTTGCACCCTATTCGATTTTTCCGGATAAGATATCCGTATGATAGTAGCCATGTTCAACCAATAAAGAAAGAGAGACATTTAGAATATAAATTCCTTTGAATGGATATAAGATCCTTTATTCATTTAGAGTCCCATAAGCTTTCACACAAGTTTTGCATTTTAAGAATATGCAATCATCAATTCATGCTTTTCATGTGAGCATGTTATATGAATTTCATGCTTTTTTCATTTGACATTAGCATGTTATTAAAGAATCATCATGTCATGGAGATAACCTGAAAATAAATAATAAACGTGTCCTAAAGTAATCTAGAGGGGGGGTGAATAGATTTTAAACAATTTTACCCAATTTTTCGAGATTAGTCCAAATTACGAAAAAGCCCCAATCTAGTCAATATACAAAAAACATACAAGTGCGGAAATTTGAGGACACACAATATTTACGTGGAAACCCACACGGGGAAAAACCACGGGCTGTTATGTGCGCCACACGAGAACCTCGAATCCACTATTTGCAAATACGATTACAAATTAGGTTGACCACATCACACCTAAATTTACTAATCCGTCTTTGCTACCCGCGGGCCTTTAATAGTGACTCTAGTCCCTTGCTTGCAAACTACCTAAGAGGTAAATACAAGACTTGTCTCTAAAGTGAAGAGATAGCACAACCTAAGGTGAATATGTGAAATACTCAAGATGCTAAAAATGCAAGGTTAGACATTTTAAGCTTATCTAGGCAAGGATGAACATGTTAGACAATCCTAGATATCATATTACTAGATGACATGCATAAACCAACACTAAATAAGCAACCAAAATCCTATATGCATTATCTATCACAATACAACTCACAAACCACAATAAAACAATCTTGAAACTAAGTCAAGTCATAAAGATGCAATCTTGAATCAATTCAAGTGATAAAGAAGCTATCTTGTAAAGCAAGAACATATAGATATGAGAATGATGTTCTAGATACAAGTCATGTGAGCAAAACTAAAAACCCTAGATGAAATCAACCTAGAATTATGCTAGATGATAAATGAAAGATGCAATATGAAGGGTTTTGTGATTTGGAAGCTTAAAGATGAAGTCTTGATACCTTGGCTTGAAGATACTCAACCATGCTCTCAAAAGTGTAATTTTTGCTCTTCAAACCGAGCCAAGACTATCAAGACATATATAAATGGGATCCAAGTGAAGTGACATCGTTTTTTGAAAAAAACGGTTCAGATTCCCGTCAGCTGCGCTGGTGCAGCGCTGGACGACCAGCGCAACTCACCAGCGCACGCCCTTTAACTGGCAAGGGCGCTCGACGAGTGGCGCGCCTCAAGGGTGCAAGACCAGCGGCAACATTCTGGACGAGATGCGCTGGTGGAGCTTGCGCTGGTGACGACCAGCGCACCAACAGCGACAACCTACTGGAGGAGTTGCGCTGGAGGAGAGCGCCGGTGCAGACCAGCGCACGACCAGCGGTAGTCCACTGGACTAGTTGCGCTGGTCAGCTTGCGCTGGTGACACCAGCGCATGACCAGCGCACACACTCCCTTAAGCACACAAACAAAAGTGCAAGGGTCAAAAGAAATGCATCCTAAGCCTAACTAGATATGCCATTATAATCACAAGATGTAAGAAGAGAGATTTAAATACCCAATGATGCACAAAAACTTCAAACACAACATACAAGTAAGAGTTATGCAAGTGTTGTGTGTGTGTGCAACTACATCTCTTCAAAGTAGAGTAAGTCAAGAAATCTACCTTCCTTGAAGCTCTTGATCATGCAATGAGGTTTTCTTCCATCCTAAGCTATCCTTACATATAGAACCCCATTGTGATTTTGCCAACGAAATACGCCAATAACAAATGAGGCACTTACAATCTCCCCCTTTGGCTATTTCGTGACAAAATCACCACTCACATAGCATCCTCACAAAATAAAAGATTGGTCAACAAAAGTTTTCTACATTACAATTAAGCTCCTAGTCTAAGTCTTGAACATCTTCAAGTCAAATCCAAGCTTGTAGAAAAGAAATCCAACCTACACACAATCAACAAGAAAAATACCTTCCAAGAACAAGTGTGGGAGAGATGCTAATAACAAAAGAAATGTCATTTCAAAAGGTTTCAAAAAAAATCAAACAAGCAATGTAATGCAATGCAACTCCCCCTAAATGCAATCATCTCCCATCATGGGTTACTCACTCTCAACTCCCCCTAAATGCAATGCCTAGAAGCACAAATTCTCCCCAAACCTACTCCCCCTTTTTGTCATGAGATAGGCAAAGGGAGTCTCCCCTAATAGGTAAGCATTAGCAAGGAGAGCTTGTAGCACGAACACATATGCAATCAAATAGGCAATTTTATGCACCTCAATCAAGTAAGAGAGATTCAAGGAGTTTTATTTTATGACAAATGTGTGACAATAATGCTTTGCATGCAAGACATGTTGCATCTAAGACCAAAGTAATGGTATTTGGTAAAGCAAACAACAAAGGTTTCCAATAGAATTCAAACCGATTTCACCCTTTGTCATGGAAAAAGCAAGGAAATAGAAATTTAGTATTTCAAGACAAACAACTATATCCAACTTTATAGGCAAAACAAGACATGAGCGACTTTGCACCCTATTTGATTTTTCCGGGTGAGATACCCGTATGATAGTAGCCTTGTTCTACAAATAAAGAAAGAGAGACTTTGGATATTAGGATCCTTTTGATTTAAGTCTCAATATTGCTTTTGCACACATATTTGCATTTAACATTTGCAATCAAACATTTCACATTTTCATTTCATACTTTTCAACTTAGGTATGTCATTTAAAAAGAATCATCATGTCATGGAGATCAATTAAAGGTCATTCAAAAAGTACTTCCGAAGTACATCTCCTATTCCAAAAATGCATGTTTGAGCATAGATATGACATGGATTGCAAGCAAGGCAATGTAGCACACTTATTTAGAAAAATACATATAAGTATGTACAACCAATCATCTCAAGCAATTAACTAAGTGGCATAAAATATATCAATGTGGCACAATGTATGATCATGCAACTTTGCTCTCTTTGCTTGAGCTCCCCATATGGGGTCAAGACACACCAAATCAACCCAATTGACAAATCCCAATAGACTTGCTAAGGTTCCCAAATCTAATGGTGTCTAAAGGCTTTGTAAACAAATCCGCTAGTTGGTCATTTGTTCCCACATGTTCCAATGCAATGGTTTTGCTCTCAACTAGCTCTCTTATGAAATGGTGTCTAATGTCAATGTGCTTTGTCCTAGAATGTTGGACGGGATTCTTAGAAATGTTAATGGCACTCATGTTATCACAAAATAAAGTAAGAGTACCTTGCTCCAAGCCATAATCGGCTAGCATTTGTTTCATCCACATCAATTGAGTGCAAGCACTACCGGCGGCAATATATTCCGCCTCGGCCGTGGATAGGGAAATTGAGTTTTGCTTCTTGCAAAACCAAGAAACCAAATTGTTCCCAAGGAAGAAGCAACCGCCCGATGTACTCTTCCTATCATCACAATTTCCCGCCCAAACGGCATCACTAAATCCAACAAGACTTGGATTAGTGTCAAAGGAGTACCATATCCCATGATTTGAGGTACCATTCACAAACCGAATGATCCTCTTCACCGCCACAAGGTGAGACTCTTTGGGATTAGCTTGGTACCTAGCACAAACACCCACACTAAAACAAACATCGGGCCTACTTGCGGTCAAGTAAAGCAAGCTACCTATCATGCCACGATATAGACTTTGTTCCACATCCTTTCCACTAGCATCTTTGCTAAGTTTCAAGGTGGTGCTCATGGGTGTGTCACAATGTTTGGCATTCTCAAGGCCAAACTTTTTCACTAGGCTCTTAGCATACTTAGCTTGGGATATAAAGATCCCATCATGCATTTGCTTGATTTGCAAGCCTAGGAAATAATTTAGTTCACCAACCATGCTCATTTCAAACTCATGAGACATGACATCAACAAATTGTCTAACTTTGGATTGGTTGGTGGAACCAAATACAATGTCATCAACATAAATTTGAGCTATGAATAGCTCATCTTTAGTGCACTTGATGAACAAAGTCTTGTCAACACTACCTCTTGAGTAGCCATTGTCAACAAGATAAAGAGTGAGGCGCTCATACCAAGCCCTCGGTGCTTGTTTCAACCCATATAGAGCCTTCTTGAGGCGATAGACATGAGAGGGGTGGTGTGGATCCACAAACCCCTTGGGTTGCTCAACAAACACTTCCTCATGCAATAAGCCATTGAGGAAGGCACTCTTGACATCCATTTGTTGTAACTTGAACTTGTACACACAAGAAATGGATAAGAGAAGCCTTATGGACTCAAGACGGGCAACGGGAGCAAAAGTCTCCTCAAAGTCAATACCCTCAATTTGAGAGTATCCTTGTGCAACAAGCCTTGCCTTGTTTCGCACAATGTTGCCATCCTCATCGGATTTGTTCCTAAACACCCATTTAGTTCCTATGACATTGGTGTTTTTGGGTCTAGGAACAAGAGTCCAAACCTCATTTCTCTCAAATTGGTTTAGCTCTTCTTGCATGGCAAGAACCCAGAACTCATCTTCCAAGGCTTCATCAACCTTTTTGGGTTCTATTTGAGAGGTGTAACATGTGTAGCTAATTTGATTAGCTATTTGACGCCTAGTCCTAACACCCTCTCTAACTTCTCCAATGATATCATCCTTATCATGGAGCTTTCTAACCCAAGGAGCGGGTTCATTAAAGTCCAAAGGGGGAACTCTATTAAGAGGCAAATCATCCTCTTCATCTTGGTTTGACTTCACACCACTAGAAGTCTCACCACTTTCCTTCAAAGGAAGGTCATTCACCTCACAAACATCCTCCTCATGGTCATCATGTTTGGGCCTACAATCATCAAAGACAACATTTGATGATTCCATAACACTTTGAGTCTTTAGATTAAAAACTCTATAGGCCTTGCTATTAAGTGCATACCCAATGAAAATACCCTCATCACTCTTGGCATCAAACTTGCCAAGTTGATCCCGGTCATTTAGTATATAGCACTTACTCCCAAAGATGTGGAAGTAGCTCACATTGGGTTTTCTACCCTTCCATAACTCATAGGATGTTTGTTTAGTCCCGGGCCTAAGGAAAACTCTATTCCCTATGTAGCAAGCCGTATTGATGGCTTCGGCCCAAAGATTTCTAGGGACTTTGTTGCTAAGCAACATCACACGGGCCATCTCTTGGAGCACTCTATTCTTCCTCTCAACAACACCATTTTGTTGAGGAGTCCTAGGGGCCGAAAATTCATGGGAAATGCCTAGGCTATTGCAAAAATTTTCAAACTTAGCATTTTCAAATTCTTTCCCATGATCACTTCTAATTTTCTTAATGCTTTTAATGTGAGAAGTTTTCTCATTTTGAATTTTGACACAAAGCATTTTGAATTTCTCAAAGGCTTCGGACTTTTCTCTAAGGAAGTAAGTCCAAGTAAACCTAGAGAAGTCATCAACAACAACAAGAATGTACCTTCTACCACCTAAACTTTTGGTTTGAATGGGACCCATAAGGTCCATATGGATGAGCTCCAATGGCTCTTTGGTGGAGAGGTATTTGCCTTTCTTGTGCACACTCTTAGTTTGCTTTCCTTGTTGACAAGGTCCACAAACTCCCTCAACCTTTTTCCCAAACTTGGGAAGGCCCCTAACAACATTCAACCTATCAAGGACTTTCAAGTCCCTATAGTTCATATGGCCAAGTCTTTGGTGCCACACCTCAATTTGCTCACTAGTGGACAAGTTACAAGAGATGAGATTAGACTCAAGACAATAACAATTGTCACTTGATCTCTTGCCTTTCAACAAAACTTGCCCATTTTCCTTAAGAATAGAGCAATCAACTTTTCCAAACATAACCGAAAGCCCTTCATCACTTAAGTGTGATATACTAATGAGATTGGCTTGCAAGCCATCAACATAGAGAGCATTGGGCAAGGAGGGTAAACCGGGAATAGATATATTACCTTTCCCTATGACCTTTTTCTTAGATCCATCACCAAAGGTGACATACCCACCATCCTCCATCACAAGAGATTCAAAGAAACTCTTGTTTCCGGTCATGTGCCTAGAACACCCACTATCAAGGTACCAAGTGTTAGAGGCATTTGCTTTTAAGGCAACTTGGGCCACATAGCAATAATAGTCATCATGTCTACTCATCCTAGGTGAAACATGGTCATTCCTAGGAGCCATTGGTCCATTAGCTCTAAAATTTCTAGGTGCATGCATTGTGGCTCTTCTAAGCATATTTTTCTCAATCATACTTTCTCTTCTACACAATTTAATATACTTAAGTCAATTAGGCCTAATATGGCCTTCAATTCCACAAAAATGGCAAGTAGGAGTAAAGTAGGAATTCATACCATAGCCTTGAGCAAACATTTGTGGCCTCCTTCTATTTTGAGTTGCTATTTGATGTTGAGGCAACTCTCTCCTTTGTGGTTGAGCCAAGTTGGCATGTCTTCTAGGTTAAGCATGAAAGACCCCATGTTGAGCTTGTGGGATCCTTTGTTGTGGAGGTCTTGGTTGTGGAGCTCTAGGTTGAGGAGGTCTTGGTTGTGGAGCTCTAGGTTGAGGAGGTCTTGGTTGTGGAGCTCTAAGTTGAGGAGGAGCTCTAGTTGGAATCCTTGCTTGTGCTTGCTTGGAGGATTCACCGACTTCAACCCACTTGGTTGTTTGTTGAAGGGTTTGAACATTCTCAACCTCCTTGCTCTTGACAAAAGTTGTCTTCTTCAAGGATGTGGCTTCCATTTCTTCCACATATCCTAACCCCTTCTTGTCACTAGGACTCTTCCCACAAGATAGCATCTTGTCAAGCTTCTCGGTTCCGGAAGTCATCTTAGCAATCAACTCTTTTGCTTCCATGAGCTCTTTCCCCAAGCTTTGTTCACTTTTCTTGACCAAGACTAACTCCATCTTCAACCCTTCTTCTATCTCTTTTGCCTTACTCATTTCCTTGCTCAAATGAGTCACTTTGGATGTCAACTCAAGCTTCTCCCCTTTCAACTTTTGTATCTCCTTTTTCTTCTTCAATCTTGAGTTCTCAAAGAATCTCATGAAGTCATCATAGTCCATCTCTTCATCAAACTCAAAATTTGACGTTGAGGAGTTACTCCCACCATTTGAGTCATTTTCATCCACTTCTTCTTGCTTGTCATCTTCCTCTTCTTTATCACTCATAACTTCATTGCTATTGTGAGAGGATGAGAAAGCAATGAAGTTGGCAACTTGGTCTTCCTCATCATCCGAAGACTTGTCTTCATCTTCTAGGTCATCACTATCACTCCAAGTAACCGCCATGGCTCTTCCTTTCTTCTTCTTCAAATTTGCACATTCGGGAGCAATGTGTCCAAACCCACTACACTCATAGCATTGGACACCCTTCTTATGGTCTTTCTCTTGAGCTTGCTCCACTTTCTTGAAAGGAGCCTTCTTCTTTACAAACTTTCCCTTGGAGCCAAACCCTCTCTTCTCAAATCTCATGAATTGCTTGAACTTCTTTGCCATCAAAGCAATTTCTTCATCCGAGTCTTCTTCATCTTTCTCAACCTTGACACTCTTCAAGGCAAGACTCTTTTGCTTCTTTGGAGGTGTAGTTGTAGGACCTTTCCTAGATTCATACGCCAAGAGCCTTCCAATGACTTCACTTGGCTTCATTCTTGAGTAGTCACTATTTTCCTCCAATGCCGTCACATTGGATTCAAACCTCTCGGGAAGTGACCTCATGATCTTTTGTTTAATTCTTCTATCCGAGTAGGGATCACCAAGTTGGTGACTTTGGTTTACTATATCCATGAGCTTCACTTGGAAGTCATTGAAGCACTCATCATCCTCCATCCTTATGGTCTCAAATTGCGTTTTGGAGAACTTGAAGCTTGGAATCCTTAACCACATCGGTTCCTTCATGAGCCGTCTCTAATATATCCCAAGCTTCCTTTGCTATCCTTGTAGTTTGAATGAGCTTGTATTGGTTGTCATCCATGGCACATAGGATTGCATGCATGGCTTTGTTGTTCCATTTTGAAGCCTCAAATTCTTGTGGAGTCCATTGTGCCTTCGGCTTGAGGACTTCCTCTCCACCTCCCGTAGGAGTCATCATAGGTGGAGTGTATCCATCTTCAATCGCCATCCATGCCCGGTCATGAATTTGACTCACATAAGCTTCCATTTTGCCCTTCCATGAGGCGTAATTGACCCCGGTGAGCAAGGGGGGTCTTGTGCTAGAGGCACCCTCACCTCCCATTCCATTTCCACTCATTGTGTTTGGGTTTGAATGAAATGAATGCACACAAACAAACTAAGCACACACCACAATGCAAACAAATGCAAGAGACTTTAACAAGAGCAAGGGATCTCCTAATTATGTTAAGGAACCCGCTCTGATACCAATTGAAAATAAATAATAAACGTGTCCTAAAGTAATCTAGAGGGGGGGTGAATAGATTTTAAACAATTTTACCCAATTTTTCGAGATTAGTCCAAATTACGAAAAAGCCCCAATCTAGTCAATATACAAAAAACATACAAGTGCGGAAATTTGAGGACACACAATATTTACGTGGAAACCCACACGGGGAAAAACCACGGGCTGTTATGTGCGCCACACGAGAACCTCGAATCCACTATTTGCAAATACGATTACAAATTAGGTTGACCACATCACACCTAAATTTACTAATCCGTCTTTGCTACCCGCGGGCCTTTAATAGTGACTCTAGTCCCTTGCTTGCAAACTACCTAAGAGGTAAATACAAGACTTGTCTCTAAAGTGAAGAGATAGCACAACCTAAGGTGAATATGTGAAATACTCAAGATGCTAAAAATGCAAGGTTAGACATTTTAAGCTTATCTAGGCAAGGATGAACATGTTAGACAATCCTAGATATCATATTACTAGATGACATGCATAAACCAACACTAAATAAGCAACCAAAATCCTATATGCATTATCTATCACAATACAACTCACAAACCACAATAAAACAATCTTGAAACTAAGTCAAGTCATAAAGATGCAATCTTGAATCAATTCAAGTGATAAAGAAGCTATCTTGTAAAGCAAGAACATATAGATATGAGAATGATGTTCTAGATACAAGTCATGTGAGCAAAACTAAAAACCCTAGATGAAATCAACCTAGAATTATGCTAGATGATAAATGAAAGATGCAATATGAAGGGTTTTGTGATTTGGAAGCTTAAAGATGAAGTCTTGATACCTTGGCTTGAAGATACTCAACCATGCTCTCAAAAGTGTAATTTTTGCTCTTCAAACCGAGCCAAGACTATCAAGACATATATAAATGGGATCCAAGTGAAGTGACATCGTTTTTTGAAAAAAACGGTTCAGATTCCCGTCAGCTGCGCTGGTGCAGCGCTGGACGACCAGCGCAACTCACCAGCGCACGCCTTTTAACTGGCAAGGGCGCTCGACGAGTGGCGCGCCTCAAGGGCGCAAGACCAGTGGCAACATTCTGGACGAGATGCGCTGGTGGAGCTTGCGCTGGTGACGACCAGCGCACCAACAGCGACAACCTACTGGAGGAGTTGCGCTGGAGGAGAGCGCCGATGCAGACCAGCGCACGACCAGCGGTAGTCCACTGGACTAGTTGCGCTGGTGACACCAGCGCATGACCAGCGCACACACTCCCTTAAGCACACAAACAAAAGTGCAAGGGTCAAAAGAAATGCATCCTAAGCCTAACTAGATATGCCATTATAATCACAAGATGTAAGAAGAGAGATTTAAATACCCAATGATGCACAAAAACTTCAAACACAACATACAAGTAAGAGTTATGCAAGTGTTGTGTGTGTGTGCAACTACATCTCTTCAAAGTAGAGTAAGTCAAGAAATCTACCTTCCTTGAAGCTCTTGATCATGCAATGAGGTTTTCTTCCATCCTAAGCTATCCTTACATATAGAACCCCATTGTGATTTTGCCAACGAAATACGCCAATAACAAATGAGGCACTTACATAACCATAGGTCATTCAAATCATACTTCCTATATACATCTCCTAGTCCAAAAATGCATGTTTGAACATAAATATGACATGGATTGTAAACAAGCATGGTTCACACTTATTGAATTGAAAACATATATACATATATGCAACCAAGTTTACTTAAGCAATTAAAAAGGAAGCATAAGATATTTCAAATTTTTGCAAGTGACAAGAATGCAAAATAACTCTCTTTGCTTGAGTTCCCCTTATGGGGTCATCGACATCCTTCATCATTGAAGGTCATGAGGTCCTATGGACCTCCCAAGTCCATTTGACTTGGTTGAACCTATTTGAGACTTGTTAGTCTCATAGCAAGCGGGTTCATCTTTTCTTATCCACTTAGGTGAAACAATTTTCTTCCTAGTGGTCAAAAGTTCTAGAGAACTAGATGTCATAGGATCATGTAAATGAATTTCTTCCTTCCTATGAGCATGCATTCTAGCTCTAGCTTTCTTCTTCTCAATCATACTTTTAACTCTACACATTTTAATGTAACGAAAGCACTTTGGTTTAATATGACCATCAACACCACAAAAATGACATGTAGGGACAAAGTTAGGAATCATACCATGTCCTTGTGCATGCATATGAGCCTTACTATGTCTTTGTGGTTATCTTGGTTATTGGATAGGATCTCTCCTTCTTTATTGTTGACCAAGACTTGGTTGCTTCCTTGGTTGAGTTTGCATGATTGGTCTCTTCCCTTGATGGAGTTGAGTTTGAGGGAAGTTAGCATGAGGAATGTAAGGTTCCCATTTGTTGATTGGCTCATTTCGTGGACAAACCACATGTTGGGGGTTCTTTGTAAGGGTAGCCTAGGTATCGATGTTATTGCTCAAGCCCTTTGAAGACCTCGTCTTGATAAGCACCGAAGGTAAATTTCTATGTGCTTACTTTTCTTTAAAGAGATTAGTTGCACACACACACTTAACATACATTGCATATGTGTGCATTCTCTTCACTTGTCACATTTCACACTTGCACTTATGTGTTATATTTTGTTGTGTGTAATTGTGTCTTGTTGTCTTGTAATTCGTTTCCCGATAGTTTTCGGAAACATCCGCGCATGCACTAGAATGTGCTTGGTTTAGCGAGAGGACCGCTTACGGAGAATGCCCTTGGCTTCTCCTTGGTTTTCACCTTTATTGGTGATCGGCGGTTATGATCGGCAGCCTGGCCGCCGACTGAAACCGCCATTTGCTTCTAGTAGTGTATGGAGCAATTCTACGGTTATGATCGGCGGTCTCGACTGCCGTTCGAAACCGCCATTCAAGACCTGATTGATTTTATCTCTCGGCCTAATTCGGCGGTTGAAACGGCGGTCACGTATGAAACCGCCGTTTTCATACCTAATTGATTTTTAATCTCAGTTTTGATTCGGCGGTTGGATCGGCGGTCACGAAACCGCCGAATGAAACCGCCGTTGGTCCCCTGTTCCTCTCGAGTCAATTCGACGGTTATGAACGGCGGCCTGGCCACCGATTGAAATCGCCGATCGGTGCGTTTTAGGGGCAAACTTATCTTTTCACATGCTCTATTTTTCATGCCTATAAATACATCACTTTCTCTTGTTCTGAATGTGACTCTTTAACCATCAAGAACCCTACTTTAAAAAGAGAGATTTTTAAGAGAGAAAGCAATCAAGTTTGCTCATTAAACACTCAAACCAAAATCCATTTGCATCAAAGTTCATCTAGCATTCTCTAGCATATCTAGGATGCTTGCTTGCATGGGTCTTTCATCATCACAGTTGCTTTGGTAAGTTTTTCACTATTATCATACATAATTAGTGTTTAATTTATTATGGCATCTCTTTTATTACTTGATTGTTCTTAGATTATATTCTAATATTCAAGATAGAGATTGTTGTGTTGATTTGATTGAGTGTTGTTTTTATGATAGATATCTAGGTTTCTCTAATCTATGATTATCTATGCTAATTGACATGTCATTTAGCTTTAATATCTAGGATTGTTTTTAATTGGATATTCATCATCTTAGATAAGCATATAGGGTTTCCCTTGCTCTATGTTGCATTTGGATATTCATATATTCACTTAGGGTGTTAATCTCTTTTTAGATAATTAAGTCTTGTGTTGTGACCGGGATTAGGTTGCTTAATTCGCAAGCAATCGGACTAGGTTCACTCATACCAGGATTAGGTAGGTGTGTGATTACTTCCGGGATTAGGTTGTAATCGTTTACACATTTAGTGGATTCGAGGTTCGAGTGTGGCTTACTTACTAGCCCGTGGTTTTTTCCCGTGAGGGTTTCCACGTAAAAATCAAGTGTTATTTAATTTCCGCATTTTATACTTGATTTATTGCTTTATCTATTTAGGGGTAATTTCGTAATTTGGTCTAACACGAAAAATTGGGTAAAAAGCTTAAAATCTATTCACCCCCCCTCTAGATAGTTTTATACACACCGTGCTATAATTTGTTTCAAGGAACTTTTGAAGGTTGAGCTTGAGGTTGTCTTCTTGGATCTACCTTCACTTGTGCACTATGAGAGCATTGTCCTAGATCAATCTTCTTCCTAGGAGTTTGCACCGGTGAAGCTTCTTTGTAGCTCAAGCTCTTGACAAACACGGTCTTGTTAGGAGTGGAGGACTCCTTACTATCTTCAAACCTAAGACCTCTATTGTCACAAGGACTCTTTCCAACACTTAACATGTGGTCAAGTTTTTCAGTGCTAGAAACTATCTTAGTCCTTGACCCTTTAGCCTCTTCAAGCTCTCTTTTTAAATCTTCTTCATTCCTCTTAGATAAGTTTAACTCCTTTCTTAGCTTATCTTCAATATTCTTAGATCTATCCACTTGTTCACTTAAGTGGTCAACATGAGCCAAAAGGTCTAGATTCTCTTCTCTCAATCTTCGTATCTTTTCCTTGGTCTTTATTGCTAAGCTTTTAAATTCAGTGAGGTATTCATCTAGAACCTTTTTCTCCACATATCCATGTGTGGAGTTAGATGAAGAGTCATCTTCATTAGAGTCACTTTCTTCTTGACTCTCATTCTCTTCTTCATTGTAGGAGATCGGAAAGGCAAAATAGTTGTTCTCACAATCATTCAAGCTTGAGGGACTTCCTTCAACAACTTTCACTTTGTTGTCCCGCTTGTGAGAGCAACCTAATGCCAAGAATTTTGCCACAATCTCTTCATCACTATCACTTGAAGTGGCGGCCTCATCTCTTTCATCTTCCAAGTTAGCACAATCCTTGGAGATATGCCCGAATCCTCCACATTCGTAGCATTGAATCTTCTCTTTTGAAGACATCTCATGATATGGCTTGACATTCTTGATAGTGGTTTTCTTCTTCTTGAAGTCATTTCCTTTTAAGCCATAACCACTCTTTTGTAGATTCAAGAACTTCTTGAATCTTTTGGCAATGAGTGCCATGTCTTCATATGAGTCATCCTCCTCCTCTTCCATCTTGGATGACTTCAAGGCAATATCCTTTTTCTTCTTAGGAGGTGATGTGGTAGCCTTTCTTGATTCATAAGCTAGAAGTCTTCCAATGACTTCGCTCGGCTTCATTTCTTTGTAGGTGTCATTTTCTTCTAAAGCCGTCACTTTGGGCTCGAACCTCTTGGGAAGTGATCGCATGATCTTTTGCTTGATTCTTCTATCCGAGTAAGGATCACCAAGTTGGTGACTTTGGTTCACAATGTCCATTAGTCTCACTTGGAAGTCATTGAAGTGCTCGTGCTCTTCCATCCTAATGGTCTCAAACCGAGTTTGGAGAACTTGGAGCTTGGAGTCCCTAACTACCTCGGTTCCTTCATGAGCAACTTCTAGGATGTCCCATGCCTCTTTGGCTGTCCTAGTAATTTGAATCAACTTATATTGATTCTCATCGACTGCGCAACGGATGGCATGTATGGCTTTGTTGTTCCACATGGAAGCAACAAATTCTTGCGCGTCCCACTATGCCTTAGGCTTAAGCACTTCTTCTCCTCCATCCAACGGAGTCATCATAGGTGGAGCATATCCATCTTCAACTGCCATCCACACCCTATCATGGATTTGGCATACGTATGCTTCCATCTTCCCCTTCCATGAGGAGTAATTATCGCCGGTGAGCAACGGTGGCCTCACGCTTGACGCTCCCTCTTTGCTCATTCTGAAACCACTCATAGTGTTTGGATGAATGCAAAATGTATGAATAAATCAAAAAATCACACAAGATGCAAAACACACCAAAATGAGCAAGGATCACCTATGTATGTCTAAGAATCCGCTTTGATACCAATTGAAACAAATAATGCACGGTGTGTATAAAACTATCTAGAGGGGGGGTGAATAGATTTTAATAGATTTTACCCAATTTTTGCATACAAGTCAATTACAAAAATGCCCCTAATTAGTCACAATAATATAACAAGTGTAATAAGGTGCAGAATGTAAATAACACTTGATATTTACGTGGAAACCCTCACGGGAAAAACCACGGGCTGTTATGTGAGCCACACACGAACCTCGAATCCATTAATTGAAATGATTACAACCTAATCCCGGTTTAAATGATCTAATCCCGATCAATAATCATACAACTACCTAATCCTAGTATAAGTGAACCTAGTCCGATTGCTTGTGATTTAAGCTACCTAATCCCGATAGCAACACAAGACTTAATTCTCTAAGAAGAGATAATACAACCTAAGTGAATATATGAAATATCCAAAAATGCAATTAGAGCTAGGTTACTCTATATGCTTATCTAGAATGATGATTTTGCAATAAATTCAATCCTAGATATTAATAGCTAGATGACATGTCAAATAGCTTAGCTAAACATAGATTATGAAAAACTAGATAGCTATCAAAATACAACACTCAATCATGTCAACACAACAATCTCTAATTTGTATCTAGAATATATTCTAAGAGCATACAAATAATATAAGAGATGTCAATGATAAATAAAACACTAATTATATATGATAATAGTGAAGAACTTACCAAAGAATATGTGTTGACCAAAGACCATGCAAGCAAGCATCCTAACTATGCTAGAAAATGCTAGATGATAATTTGATGCATATGAGAATGGTTTTTGAGTGTTAAAAAGGTGTTCTTGATTTGATTTTCTCTCAAATGTCTTTCTTTGAAGTTTAGGGTTCTTAGAGTTAAAGAACATTGATTCTGAAAATGAGAAAGTGTGATATTTATAGACATCAAGAACAGGGCATGTGAAAAGACAAGTTTGCCCTTGAAACGCACCGTTCGACGGTTTCAATCGGCAGCCAGGCCACCGATTTTAACCGCTGAATTGAACCCGAGAGGAACAGGGGAACAACGGTGGTTTCATTCAGCGGTTTCGTGACCGTCGATCCAACCGCTGAATCAAACCCGAGAGAATAAATCGATCAGGTATGAACGGCGGTTTCGAATGGCAGTCGTGACCGTCGATCGTGACCGCAGAATTGCTCCCGACACTTCTAGAAGCAAATGGAGGTTTCATTCGGCGGCCAGGCCGCCGATCATAACCGCCGATCACCAATAAAGGTGAAAACCAAGGAGAAGCCAAGGGCATTCTCCGTAGGCGGTCTTCGAGTAAAACCAAGCACATTCTAGTGCATGCGCGGACGTTTCCGAACACTATCGGGAAACGAATTACAAGACACATAAATACACAACAAGATATAACAATCAAAGTGCTAGTGTGTAATGTGACATATGAAGAGCATGCACACGAATGTAAGAATGCAAAGTGTGTGTGTGCTTCTAAATCTCTTCAAAGAAAGTAAAGCACTAGAAGTATACCTTTGGAGTGTTTGTCCCTTGAGGTCTTGAAAGGGCCTTTGAGTATGATCCTCAATCATCTAAACTACCCTTATATACAAACCCCAACACGTGGTTTGTCCACGAAATAAGTGTAGGGAAAAATCGTAGTACACGTAGCGGAAGCGAGACTAAAAAGAGATTTAGTATATTTTAAAATTTTTCCATTGATGAACCTTAACCCTTTAAATTAATTAAACATACATATAAAGTAACAAAAAGTAGAATACCTTTTGTCGCGTGATCCGATTGACTTACGTCGATGGTAATCCACAAGATCTTCAATCCTAGCACGAACGTGAATCACCTAGGAGCGTGGTCTCCCTTTTCTTTGAATTGCGTACCTGAGAATGGATAAACAAACTTTCTTTTTCTTTTTGTTAGTTACAAAACAACCAAAAGATTATTCCGGTCAGTTTTGAATTCTCAATCTAATGATCGAAACTCGCGTGAACCTAATTCGATGTTGTACACACAAGCTTATTGATGAACAAGCAATTAGTGTACTATCAAAAGAATAATCTCTTCTCTCTTTTTTGTCTTGGCAGAATAATCAAACATTTTTCTATGTGTATGAGAAGAAGAAGAAATTGATCCAGTAAACACTAGGGGGTGGCCGAACCCTATAGCTTGTATTATATAGGGTGGCCGAATTTTACTTCTCCTTTCCTTTAGGGTTGCCGAAATCTACATGTGATTCTATTAGGGTTGGCCGAAAATCCTCTACAAAAAAGGATTTGTGCTTTACCCTAATTCCTATCAACTTTAGACTCCTTACCCTAATCCAACTCATAAGTGTTTTTATTCTTTTTATTGACTTAATAAAAGACTTTCCTATTTGATTAAATAAATAAAACTTATTATTTATTTTCTTACCAAATAAGTCTTTTACTTTTAGTATACTACTACCAATAGTATAACTCTAGGAAATATATTTCCTGATCAGAAAAAGATTTTGTTTCTTAATTAAATAATTAATTAATTAATTAATTAATTCTCATTTAATCAAACAATAAAATAAAATAATATTTTTGACTAATTACATAGCCTTGCCGCCGCCCCACATTATATATATGGGCCAAATATTATTTCCTTATTTTATTTAATCCATTGGACTTTAAATAAAAAGCCCACATGTGAACCAGACCCATTCTTACTAAAAGAAACAAGCCCACATGCCTTTCATTAATATATTAATATAATTGATCAGCCCATTAAACAAATAATGTGCAAATTATATTCTTAATATATTAAATGCAATTCTAGATGGACCCATAAATTGGTCCAGTAGAATATATCAAGTGATCCATACAAGTCTGTGTGGATTGGGGATCTTGGCAGGCTATCTAAATTTAAGCTTCAATAGACATAACCTAATCACAATCAACAAATGATTCACTTAGGTCCGATCCATTAATTTTAACTCATTCCACTAAAGAGCTAAAATTGAACTCTCAAATAAAGATAGAATAAGAAGATGTTCCTCATTCATACCTTAGACAATCATGTTGGAGATAGTGTATCCTCGTGATTAATATCAGTAATCGCCAAGAGTTCATAGACCGCCTATAACTCTCCAAGTTACCATATTTACTCATATGACCACGTTTTGAACTTGGATATTTTGACTTGTCCAGAAGCAATGTTTTCAATAGTCACTATCGAAAACTCAACGTTGAGATTTAATATCCAATTACCTCAAAACATCCATATGATGATATTATACTCTCATTTAATAAATGGAGCCACGATGTCCATATCTATAAATGAAGTCCTCTATCAATTAACAAATGAATATCACCAAACTATCGAGGATAGACTATGCTATATAATCGTACTCATTGATAACTCAAATGATATCACTTGCAACCATAAGTCCATCATTTATCTCAGGATTAAGATAAACTCTCCGATTGTCCTGATAATGAAAAGACTATTATCTATTGACGGTTCTAGATAAAGCTTTTTATTGTGATCCTGTTCAATGCACCCAGTGCACTAGATTCTTTTACTCGAAGACACTCCGATGATTTTAGACTCATCATATCTCATTTGATCCCACTCAAATACTAGCAAAAGAATTCTACAACTTTAACAAGATAAAGGTGCCCAACCTTTAACTTAAGTTGTGAACATTATTCAAGACTAACTAAAGAATTATGTCTACCTCATACATATCTAGATGTACGAACAATTCTTCTTTTCTCATAGTCTTTAGACCTTATGATTATTTACTTTGACAATTATAATATTAAACTATAAATGCTATAAGATTTGTTAAACCAGAAATCACTTTATTAATATGAAAAAGATTGTCAATCACAATATTACACTCTTGCTATTGAGCATAATTCTAACAATAAGCCAATCAAAGAATGAGAATCCTTACAAACATGAATGTGCAAACATAAAAGCACACAACATAAAAGTAGTATAGATATGCATGAGTTGTGTGTGTGTATGCAACTACGATCTCTTCAATGTGAATAAGCACAAGTGTTTTACCTTTGGAGTGCTTATCATCTTGAGGTCTTGAGAGGGCCTTTGTTGAGCTTGATCATCAACAATTAAAAGCCTAAGCTTACATTTCAAACCCCAATTGTGGTTTGTTACTAAAATAAGCCAATCAAACTTGAGGAACTTACAACTTATATTTTACTTTCATTTGATAACTTTGAATACTATTTTTTCTCTATACTAGTTTGAAATACTGAGTTGATCATCAATAATCGTTTATTTCTACATCAAATCGGAAAGAGGAATTTAGGTTTAGTATGTTTTAATTTTTTAAATCTAATTAATTAATAATATGAAATTTCGTATTGAATCAATTATAGATGATTCCCATAATCTAAAAGAGCGAAAAGTTTCATTTTAAATCATGTATATATATTGTTTTTGTTTCATTTCCTCTCTGTTAACCGCTAAAATTGGCGAGGGATCAAAGAAGAATTTTCTATCTAGATTCAAGGTTGAAAGAATTACTAAGGCAGATTCCAGCTACCTCCTATAAAGAGTCCAGACGAAAGTACTCTGGTACACCTCTGGACTATCCAGACTAAGATCAAGGATGCCAGGATTTCCAAGTAGCGGGCAACTTAGAAAACAAGGTCCTAAAGTACCCCGCTACCACGTAGACCAAGTACCCCGCTACCACGCAGACTAAGTATCCCGCTATTATCCACACCGAGTATCCCAATACTTTGTTGTCTTGTCACCTCGTTACAACACTAGCCGGTGTCCACATACCAAGATGTACTGATACCTCAATCCCATGAAGGGGTAAGCTACCTCGACCCATCCTTGAAACCGGCTGGCCAGATAGTTAAAGCACCAGGAAGAACAGATTGTAAAGGTAAGTCTAGCACGCTCAAAAGAAAACTTAAAGCGACAATAAAACGATGACGTTTTGATAAATAAGGAAGTATACTCATTCCCGCCACTAAGAGTTTTATTGGAATTAGGAGTCAACTCCTACACAATCTGCTAGAGAAATAATCACTTGATTTTAGGGATCAAATCCCACAACAATCTTGTTGATCGCCAAGGAAACTCTTGTAATTGCTAAAACCCTAGACCGAAGTTATATGAGTGCATGGCAAGAAACAAGACCTATATAAACATCGTATTATCACACGGAGGAGGACGGCAATTCTGAGCCCTAAACCCTACTTGATATTTGACAAAGTTGTTTTATGTGTATTTAAAATCCACTTGTCAAACAATATTTATAAACCTAGCAATGCCTATAAGGGGTTTGAAAACACATGTATAGTGGCACGCAAGGGTCGTCCACAGAGATCGGAGGTAGCTATGATTAGATTAAGATTAATAATACTAAAATGCATTAAAGTAAAGTATACGATAGGTGTTATGAAGTGTGAATGAAAATACAATAAAAACTGTCCTAGGAATGCAAACTAAATGGAATGTGAATGGATTGATATGATGGAAACTAAGGTGTTGATGGACTCGTATGCGAACATATGGGCAAAAGCAATAAACTCGTAAATACGCTCGCTTTAATAATTGTAGCCAACCTAGAGTGTATAGAGTTGGCTCTCTATCTCTAGCAAGGGACCAACCTAGGGTGTATAGAGAAGGCCTCCTACTAGGGATCGATCCCTCGCGAGCAACCAACCTAGGGTGTATAGCGTTAGTTGCTCGTTTAGTATCCTTACCATGAATGCTCGCTATCTAATCAAGGGCTCAACCTTTACTAATTTAGCCAACCTAGGATGTATAGAGGAGGCTTCTAATCCTCTCATAAGAGCCGTCCTAGGGTGTATAATGATGGACACCCGTTCGAGGTTAGGTAAAGAGCACGGTTATCGAACCGGGATTCTAGAAATCCCAACCATTCAAATAAGCAATAAGCAACTAAATAGAGTGTATACCTAATTGTCTACACGAATAAAATCCCAAAGAAGACTTGTAAAGAGAGTGTATCCATACAAGCACATCAAAGAAATACCATTCATACTCATGAATAGAACAATGAAAGATAGAAATATATAATAAATAGAGTTTATATACAAAAGCCCAATATCTAACAAACTAATCCATCAACCCCTTAGTGGGGATTTAGCTACTCATGTTCATTACAGCAATAAAACTAAGAGAAAGTGTAGAGAGAACCTATGAAGATCATCTCCTTCCTTGAAGCCTTAATCCAATCCTCTTAGTTGCCTTTAGGTTGAGTAGAGATGGTTTGGATGAGAGGGAGAATGTATTCCTAGCTTTAGGTTACAAAATATTAGAAGTTCTAAGTAAAGACATATATGGGGGATGATTTGGTCAAAATACATAAGGTTCTATTTATAGGGGATGCAAAAATAGGTCACCTAAGCTTGGAAACAGAAGCTAACGCGGGCGGAGTGTGGGTGGAGTGCGGTTCAAGGACCCGCACTCACCCGCACTTTATCACATTTTGGCATGATTTTGGGCACGTAGTGCGCAGGTGGTGCGCAGGTATAGACCAGCGTAGTACCAGCGCACTTTACAATTTCTGGGCGTCTTCGCCTTAAAGTGCGGTTGGTTGACCCACACTGACCCTCACTTTATCTTTTCTTCTGAAATCAGCTCCTCGGGTTTTTGTCTAGAGTGCGGATGAAGTGCGGGTCGAGTGCGGTTGGGACCCGCACTTTATGCTGATCCTGGTTGGAGGTGCACTGGTAGTGCGTGGGTGTGCTGACCAGCACAATACCCGCGCACTGAAGCTCCTTTTGGCTTGCTTTCTAGCTTGTTTTGCCCCTAATTGGCCAATATTACTCCAGTGCCCCTAAACTCCATAATTACCTGAAAACACTTAATTTACACAATTGAATCATGGGATCTTGCCTGAGAATCAAGCAAGAAGAGAAGGAAATGAAGGCAAAAATTGCACCAATTTTGGTTCGATCAAATACCCCCAAGCCTATCTTTTGCTCGTCCTCGAGCAAAACAAATAATAAGCATCACGGACATGTGTCTAAATACCAAATGATCAAAATTAAAGCACTGACTCTTTGTAAAAGACTCAAAAGTCAATATTCAACTTGCAAAACCATAAGTGAAAAGATTTAGCCAACGTTGTGCCATTAGGAAATGTGCATGTAAGAGATGCTAAATGAAGATTAAAGACATGCCACTCTAAGTACACATTGCACGCAACGCGATCCTACATTCAAGATGTTAAAGCTTTAAAAACTAAAGTGCCATTCGGTAGGGAGTGTAATTCGACTCGACATCTAATCCTCACTGGATTCTCTCATTTTCGCACAGATCCTAGGCTTCACTCACAATCCATATGCAATATGAGTTTACGTTCAAGGTATCAAATATAATTGCACATGATCATTTTTTTAAAAACACAATTTCTGAAAATTTGTCTCACGAATGGAATTGAAAGCCATGAACTGAAAAGAACATGTATCAACCAAAATTTTCAAAGTGAACATCCCTAAAGATCAAATAGGTCTTTCATTTGGTTGTAATGGGGCCTAAGGTGATGGTGAGTCAATAAATGGGAAATATTGATAGCAAACACCCAATGGTCACACTAAGACATACGTTCTAAGTTTAGCACATTTTGCTCATTATAGCTTGCATAATCCACACTTTGGCGCCCAAGCTTACAATTTACTATGTTCATTTTCTACTCTTAATTTTCATTGAGTAGCTCATTTAATTTCACATAATTTATCTAGGCACTTAGTGCCTCATTCATTTTTTTTTTCTTTTCTTTCTTTTGCTTTTCTTTGCTTTTCTTTTCTTTTCTTTTCTTTTCTTTTCTTTTCTTGCTTTTCTTTTCTTTTTAAGCATTGCATTTCATCTTTTTAATGAGTTTGCACATACATATTTGCCTAGGTACACGCCTTACATTTTCTACAACTCAAAGCTTATATTCAACCCCTAAGCCTTAGCAAACCATTTGGTACAAGGTAAGTCTAGTGTATAGGCTATATGGTTTATGTTGATGTGGTTCATGAATGAAAAGCATCATTGTGTTTGGCTTCAAATGGGTCATGGAGCACACACAATAGAGGGATTGGAAGTATTTAGGCTGTAAGGTTTATAGTTTGTGTTGGCATTAATTCCATATCAAAACGTTTTTCTCTTGTAATGGTTAGTGGTTCGTATTTTGAAGAATTAAGAAGACAAAGAATGTCTCAACCACAATTCATTCAAGAAGCCGGTTTTTAAGAGATTTGTGCGTCATTGTTCAACAAAGGTATTAAAGGACCTCATATCTCTTACAAGGCTAGGCACACACTCACACATAGCATTCTTGTGTGTTCCTTCATGTTTAAACATCACTTATGTTTCACTTTCACACACCACAAAACATGCTCATGCATTTTCATTTTCTTAACAATCTTTGTTCATTGCATGTTCTTAGACAATGTCTCGGAATTAGCATATGTGTGTGTCTTTGTGATCGTATGTTTTCATATTTGTGTTTTTGGACTTGAACATGTTCTTATTTAATGCCTTATTGAGTTCCGGTCATTTCGGTTACTCATTCATAAGGTTTCGAGTCCAAACGATGTAGCTACGCTACTTTTCGTTCTCATTCGTTGAGTTGACTTCATCGTCGTTTTTCGAGATGATTTCTCAACCATTTTTTGAAGTTGTGTAGTCTTCGTTGTGCGTAAGAGAGTCACAGTCTGTAATCCAAAAATAGATTTGAAATCGGAGTTCGGATGCTCAAGATACGGGCTGAAGAACCGAGGGTGCGCGAGAGAAAACAGTGCTGGCCGTGAGGCCACGTGGCCTGGCCGTGTGGGAGGCCGTGGGCCCCACGGCCAAGGGGGCTCTCTGCCCCCGTGAGGCCCACGCGCCCCCCATGGCCTGGGGGTGACGTGGCCTCACACCATTGGTCGGTTTGGTCTCTCTCTCTCCTCCTTATATCTTCCCTCTCTCTCTCCATTTGAAATTTGAAGAAGAAAAATTGTTTTTTCCCGTCAGCCCTCTCCTCTGAATTTTCAGAACTTCAAAACACCATATCTTCCTCATCCGAAGTCGGATTTGAGTGATTCAAGTTGGAGAGTGTTCGTATTTGAGTCCTTCATCTTTTCCAATTGGTTTGGTAGCTGTGTGATCGTGATTTCTGGTGGTTCCAACCTGATTTCCGAACCAGCTGTTGAATCTAAGGTAATGGACTAATCTTTGGGATTTCTTTCTTTTTAACCTTGCATTTGCTTGGGGTTTCTTCTTCTATATCTTTGATTATATTTGGTAAAAGCTATTGAGAAAGATAGCTTGATTATCATTCTAATTGAAAGTCAATTTATAGACTAATGTTGGCTAGTTTCTATGATTCTAGATTTTACATATGTTTGTGAGTTGTATTGTGATTAGAATGGCATCTTAGGTTGTTTGAAACTTGATTGAATCAATTTTGTGATAAATGACCTTGAGATTTGATTTGATCCTTTGATTGATGAAATCTAGGATTTGTGTATTTGTTTGTGATTTAGAGAAATCTAGGTTTTGATTGATGTATATCTCAAATCCTTGCTCTATGTTTTTAGCTAGAATATTGATTGATTAAATCTCATATATCTAGCATTTTATTGTATGTTGATTGCATCTTGAACTTGTACTTAATGAATATATTTTGATTCAAGTGTTGTATATGTGTATGAGACTTTGAGCTTATGTGTTTGGTGTTTCACATGCTTAGGTTTTATTATCATATTTTGCATCTAGACTTTCATTGAATGTGTGATCACATGTTTAGGTCTATTTGTACCATAGAATGTATTGATCACATGTTCTATGTTGATTTGATTGTTTGCATCATTTGCATTCACATGATCACACTAGGAAGTCCTTGTAAAAGGCGTGAAGTCTTGGCTAGAGTCGGGGTGACTCGGATAGCCAAGCAAGAAGACTTGCCTAGAGTCCGGATGACTCGGATAGGTAAGCAAGAAGTCATGGCTAGACTCGGGAGGACTCGGATAGTCATGCATGGGAGGCTCCCTAGAGGCAAGAGTGCCTTGGATAAGGAGTTGGCTAATATATTGGTAGGCCTAGGCGTATGGTTAGACATAGACTCCGATAGAGCGGGGTACACGGGAGGTGTATGCACTCTTGAGGAATTTCTAATCTTCCATCGATGTTGGTTTTGTGTGGTGTCCGATATATGGTGGTTTCGCATCATTGAGGGATTTCACACTTTCCAATAGGGTTGGGTAGGCTTAGACTTCACTAGGTTGGGTGAGCTAAAGATTGGTCACTTTGTGAATGTTCTATGTTTACTTTCCAATAATATAGTACCCAATGGTTGTAGTTCAACCCGTGGATGTTTCCTCCTTGGAGGTTTTACCACGTTAAAAAATCTCTTGTGTTAATTCTTCCTATCTCTTCTCTTATATTTTAATTGTATATTTTATTATCTTGATTCATAATATTCTTTTGTGACATATTGTGAAGCAAGACTTTGTATAGTGTGATTTGTGGATTCATTCTTTTGATCATTTTTGTATCTATGATTCTTTTGTATATTGTAATTTTTGTATAGTGATATTTGATCACTCTTGTAACTCATTGAACATCTATTGAAATACAAGCTTACTTTGTTGTTGTGTTTATTTGTTCTTATACCTCACACAACTAGATGATATACTTAGATTTTGCTCTCATGATTGTATTCTCATATTGTCTATGTATGTCTTCCTTGGCTTATTTTGTTGTGTGTAAGGCTACCTTGAGGGACAAACGAAAGTTTGTTCAAGGGTTTGAAAAAAAGGTGTAAAAACCTATTCACCCCCCCCCCCCCTCTAGGTATGCTTTAAGCATTTAACTACGTTTGTATACTTTTATAGGCCAATTTAGTGGTTTTTCACATGCATTGCCTAAAATCATCTCTAAAGGTTTGTCCACAAGTTCAATTAAGGCATCCATAAGCAGTCCATATGTTCTATGGCAAACAACATTTGAGTGCGAATGAGACATTTTAAATATGCTTAACATATGTGTTTGAATGAGTGTTTAAAGAGTGAAAATTTTCCCTCAAAATATGCTTTTTAGGCCGTTTGTCCACAAGTTCAATTAAGGCATCCACAAGCAGTCCATATGTTCTATGGCAAACAACATTTGAGTGTGAATGAGACATTTTAAATATGCTTAACATATGTGTTTGAATGAGTGTTTAAAAAGTGAAAATTTTCCCTCAAAATATGCTTTTTAGGCCGTGTTTATGAACCTCACGGGAAGTCTCCACTATTAATTCCTATCCTTCAAGCACAATTATATTGAATATTCACTCCAACATTAAGAGAAAAGAACTAGCGTGCTTTGTGCAATGCAACCCTAAATGGCATGAAGTTAATCTAAACTAAGCAATGCAAAGATGCACACTTCCTTACTCGCACACACAATGGCACAATCTCTACAAGCAAAAATGCTTAAGCAACGCAAAGATGCACACTTCCTTACTCGCACACACAATGGCACAATCTCTACAAGCAAAAATGCTTAAGCATGGCATTATTACAAGATTTTCGAAAATTTTGAAAAAATTAGGCTCAAAATATTTGTCTCAAAATATTTGCACACAATTTGCAAACAAGAGATGGTGTTGCACACACACCCCCAAACCTAAATTAGACATTGTCCTCAATGTCTTTTGGGCATATAAACCGATAAATGCGGCGCAACACACATCCACAATCAAAGAGTTTAAAAACACAATCCATGTCCATTATCAACAAACAATATCCCGAGAATGTAATCAAGTGTTGCGTTCATTCCATTATGCACATATTCAGCAAAAGAGATATGAAAATGAAGTTCAATCATAATTTCCATCCCTAATCCAAGGATAAAAAATGATATGTCATCAAAGTCCTATATCCACTATCACAATCATCTCACACTCTTATTCTAAGCAAAAATTAAATAAAGAAAAAGAATTCAAAAATTAAATGACTAAAATAAAAACAAAATTTAAACTATAAAAGAAATGTACCTAAGTGGATTGCCTCCCACCAAGCGCTCGATTTAATGTCTAGGCAAGACGTGGCATGGTGCTCATGCATTTCGAACTCCCAAAATGTTGCTTTTCATAGGATAAGGCCCTTGCCCTTTTTATGAGCACTCTTGGCTTGCTCGTCCCTCCAAGACTTGCAAGTTGTCTTTGTTTCATCCCGAGAGATAAAGAACCTTGCTTGAGCGCACAAGCAACATAACACACTTCCTTAAGAAGCAATAGAAAATACAAAGCACATTAGAAAGTTCCGACAATTAAAAATCTACTCAATTCAAATAATTGCCAACAAGAGTTTGCAAACACCATTTATTCAAAAGAAATAAACTAAACAAATCCCACAATGGATTTTACCCCCAAACCTAATGTTTTTTCTCCTCTCAACTACCATATACAATTCCATGCATAGAGAGAAATACTAGATTGCAGAAGGAAAATAAATTGTGCAATTTCAAAACAATATAAAGCATAAAAATAAAATGCACAAGAAGAATTTTTCTAAATTATGTACTTGTGCTAAAGGTGACATCAACTAAAGGAGGTTTTACCAAGTTTGGAAATTGGTTCTTTTTCACAACCCAAACAAGTTGTGTTGATTTCCCCTTTTCTTTCCCTTTGGGTCTAACTTGGTAAACTGATGAGCCGTCGTTGGTACTCAACAAAATGATATTTTAAAATGTGTTCATGTTGAAAACCGATTTCACCACTTAGATAGAAAATTAGTAAAGTGGCAAGTAGGATTCGTTCCACAGGGAGTTAGAGTAATTATTGAATAAATTAACAATTCTTATATGCGATAAAATAAAACATAAGCGATGGATGGATGGATGAATGGTTTGTCAAGCCATCAAACATACATGTAAAATAAACCTAATAAAACTAATAAAATAGATAGAAATCTAGATAAGAGATATATGGGGAAAACAATTAATAGAATTGCTAGGGAATTAATGGGATCGAACGTGGATTACGGGAAGTGCTTCTCAAGCTACCTTAACGAACCAACCTCATAAATGTTAACCAATTGATTTCTAGGATGTGTTTAGACCATTACTATGAACCCTAAACAATTAAAGAGAGGGGGTCACGGCGGGATCGGTTTGTTATAATTAACGGTTTAGATAATCGCGGTTGATATACCCTCCGATGATCTATCCTAGTCACTATGTTCTCAATCCATCAAGGTTGTCAATCCAATCAAGATTATATAACAAATTATCCCAAGCAAGAGTAAAATCAACTAGTGGATATACATGTCAATCATATAATGCATATAATCTAATTATAAAATGAGTAGAACACAAATGTAGAACACAAATAGAGATTAAATATATATTAGCTTAAGCAAAACCCAATCCACATGTTCTGACATAAAAACCCTAGAAAGGGGGTTGAATTACACATATTACAACCAAAGGGAAGGCAAGTAAAAGATTAGGAAATCACCCTTAGGTCTCCTTTTGTAAGCTTGATCTTTTCCTTGCCTTTGATGCTCCTTGTGCAAAGAGTGGATGATGAGGATGTGTCTAGATAGGTGGAATCAAATGGGAAGTGACTAAGGAGATTTGTGGATAAGATGGGAAGAAAGGAATGATTTGGGAAAGGTAATCTAGATATTTAGCTTAGGTAGGAGAGAAGTGGAGGGATTAGGAATGGTAGAAATGAGGTTTCTTGGTTGTCTAGAATGGCCAAGAGTTGTTTAAAAAGGGAAATTAGTGATGAATTTATAGGATTTTCAAATTAGGTCTCGGGTGGCAAATTACCATTTAGTCCATAAGAGGGGTGCATATTGTAATTTGCATACCCAATCATAATTGAACAGAGAGATGTCGATATATGTTCAATGGCGACGAAAGTGGTGACCCAAATGGTGACATCATCAGGTGTGGAAATCAACCTCCTGTCGTCGTGGCGACATCGGAGGACAAATGGCGACACAAAGAGGGACAAGTGGCAACATAGGCGTGGAGAGGAGATTATGATTCCGGTGGTTTGGGTGGCCGGAAGTCTTGCGACCGGCGAGCCGGAGAGATGGCCGTTAATTTGGCACCGATTTCGATCGGAGACGGCGACTGGAAGGTGGTAATTGAGGCGGCGGCGACGCACTTAGGGTTTATGTGCCCTGGCTGGTCTGCACGAGCTGAAGGAAGAAGATAAACAGTTGGAGTCTAGGGGTGTATTTAGCAGCTAACAGGGGTGCGCTCAGCCTTGCTCTTCTTTGCCTAACGTGGGGTGCAATTAGCAATAGCTTGGGCTGCGCTTAGAGGCCCAACATCCTCAAAACGCACCGTTTCATTAAGTGGGTGGTGTGGGCTGCTAATCTCTTTTGGGGTGCGTTTAGAAGTGGCCTGGGGTATGTTTAGAGGCCTAAACCACTTATCAAAATGCACCGTGTCACTGTCCATGTGGCGCTAGTTGCCTGATTTACGTGGCAAATTACGGACAGCTCCCCTGATCTTTTGTCTATTTGCGATAACTTCAATCTTCCTTCAATAATTACACTTTTACCCCTATATCTCCAATATTACTTCAATGCCCCTGAACTCCGTAAATACCTGAAAACACTTAATTTACACCATTAAATCACGGGATAATGCCCGAGAATCAAGCATAAAGAGATGGAAGTGAGGGCCAAAATCGTACCAATTTTGGTCCAATCATGAACCAATTCTTTTCTCACCAAAATTTGCTTAACTCTAGGTGGGTTTTTCCTATTCCTAGACTTTCTCAATTTTTCATGCTTATGGAATTTAAAACAATGAGCTTTTAAGTGCCCTTTTTGCAAGCAAAAATAGCAAATATGAGGATGGTTAAGAAAACCCCTTCTTGGTAGGTGAGTATGAGGTCTATGATGTTGTCTCATTTGTAGTGCTTGGACCTCCTTCTGTAGGGAAAAATACCGTAGTACACGTAGCGGAAGCGAGACTAAAAATAGTTTTAGTATGTTTTAAAAATTTTCCTTTTTATGAACCTTAACCCTTTAATTAATTAAACTTACATATAATCAACAAAAGAAGAATACCTTTTGTCGCGTGATCCGATTGACTTATGTCGATGGTAATCCGCAAGATCTTCAATCCTAGCACGAACGTGAATCACCTAGGAGCGTGGTCTCCCTTTTTTTCTTTGAATTGTAAACCTGAGAATGGACAAACAAACTTTTCTTTTTCTTTTGTTAGTCACAAAACAATCAAAAGAAGACTAAGATTATTCCGGTCACTTTTGAGTTCTCAATCTAATGATCGAAACTCGCGTGAACCTAAATCGATGTTGTACACACAAGCTTATTGATGAACAAGCAATTAGTGTACCATCAAAGAATAATCTATTCACTCTTTTATGTTATAGTAGAATAAAAATAATACTTTCTATGAATTGAGAAGAAGAAGAAAATTGTATCAAGAACAACTTAGTCTGGCCGAATTCTATAAGTGTAAATATATAGGTGGCCGAATTTGCTTCCTCTTGTCTTTTAGGGTTGCCAAAAATCCTTCTCTAATTTACACTAGGGTTGCCGCAAATCACACCTAAAAAGGTTTGTGTTGCACCCTAATTTCCATCAAAGTTTAGACTTTAAACCCTAATCCAACTCATAGATATTTTATTCTTTTATTGACTAAATAAAAAGACTTCTTATTTGATTAAATAAATAAAATTAATTATTTATTTTCTTATCAAACAAGTCTTTTACTTTGAGTATACTACTACCAATAGTATAACTCTAGGAAATATATTTCCTTATCAGAAAAAGATTTGTTTCTTAATTAAACAATTAATTAATAAATTAATTAATTCTTATTTAATTAAAACAATGAAACAAAATAATATATTAGGTTAATTTTACACCTTGCCGCCCCACTCATATAAATGGGCCATATATTATTTTCTTATTTCATTTAATCCATTGGACTTTAAATAAAAAGCCCACATGTGAACCATACCCATTCTTACTAAAAGAAACAAGCCCACATGTCTTTCATTAATATATTAATATAATTGAGCAGCCCATTAAATAAATAATGTGCAAATTATATTCTTAATATATATTAAATGCAATTCTAAATGGACCCATAATTGGTCCGGTAGAATATATCAAGTGATCCATGCAAGTCCGTGTGGATTGGGGAATTTGGCGGGCTATCTAAATTTAAGCTTCAATAGACATAACCTAATCACAATCAACAAATGATTCACTTAGGTCCGATCCATTAATTTTAACTCATTCCACTAAAGAGCTAAAATTGAACTCTTAAATAAAGATAGAATAAGAAGATGTTCCTCATTCATACCCTAGACAATCATGTTGGAGATATTGTATCCTCGTGATTAATATCAGTAATCGCCAAGAGTTCATATACCGCCTATAACTCTCCAAGTTACCATATGTACTCATATGACCACGTTTTGAACTTGGATATTTTGACTTGTCCAGAAGCCATGTTTTCAATAGACACTATCGAAAACTCAGCGTTGAGATTTAATATCCAATTACCTCAAAACATCCATATGATGATATTATACTCTCATTTAATAAATGGAACCACGATGTCCATATCTATAAATGAAGTCCTCTATCGATTAACAAATGAATATCACCAAACTATTGAGGATAGACTATGCTATATAATCGTACTCATTGATAACTCAAATGATACCACTTGCAACCATAAGTCCATCATTTATCTCAGGATTAAGATAGACTCTCCGATTGTCCTGATAATGAAAAGACTATTATCTATTGACGGTTCTAGATAAAGTATTTCATTGTGATCCAGTTCAATGCACCCAGTGCACTAGATTCTTTTACTCGAAGACCCTCCGATGATTTCAGACTCATCATAACTCATTTGATCCCACTCAAATGCTAGCAAAAGAATTCTACAACTTTAACAAGATAAAGGTGCCCAACCTTTAACTTACGTTGTGAACAATATTCAAGGCTAACTAAAGAATTGTGTCTACCACATACATATCCAGATGTACGAACAATTCTTCTTTTCTCATAGTCTTTAGACCTTATGATTATTTACTTTGACAATTATAATATTAAACTATAAATGCTATAAGATTTGTTAAACCAGAAATCACTTTATTAATATGAAAAAGATTGTTAATTACAACATTACACTCTTGCTATTAAGCATAATCCTAACAATCTCCCACTTGCACTATAGCAAATGTATCTCTTAAGCTCATGTTCTCTAGATGCCCATCGAAACTCTTCTGAGGTAGAGCTTTTGTGAAGGGATCTGCTAGATTTTCTGCTGACGCGATTTTGGTAATTGTCACGTCACCTCTTTGAACAATCTCCCTTAAAAGATGATACTTTCTTTCAATGTGTTTACCTCTCTTGTGACTTCTTGGTTCTTTCGAATTAGCCACTGCTCCACTGTTGTCACAGTAGATAGTGATCTGCTTATTCGCACTAGGAACCACTTCCAAGTCAATCAAGAATTGGAGGAGTCAAACAGCCTCTTTGGCAGCCTCGCATGCAGCAACATACTCAGCTTCCATGGTGGAATCAGCAATACAAGATTGCTTGATACTCCTACATATGACTGCTCCTCCTCCAATAGTAAACACAGCCCCTGATGTGGATTTTCTGGAGTCAGAATCTGATTGGAAATCAGAATCTGTATACCCAACGGGAATCAAATCCCCTCCAGAGTATACAAGCATATTATCTCTCGTTCTCTTGAGATACTTGAAAATATGCTTGACTGCCGTCCAGTGATCAGGACCAGGTTTCGATTGAAACCTACTAACTATGCCAACAACAAAACAAATATCTGGTCTAGTACAGAGCATTGCATACATGAGACTTCCAACTGCCGAGGCATATGGAACTCTACTCATGAATTGCTCTTCATGCTCATTCTTAGGAACTTGTTCCTTAGAAAGCTTGATTCCATGTCTGAAAGGTAACATACCTTTCTTGGAATCCTGCATGGAAAACCTAGACAAGATCTTGTCTATGTATGAAGCTTGGGATAATGCAATCGTTCTGTTCTTTCTATCCCTTATTACTTGGATACCTAGAATAAAACTTGCTTCTCCTAAGTCCTTCATATCAAATTGTTTTGCTAACCATTCTTTTACTGATGTCAATACACCTACATCGTTTCCAATGAGTAGTATATCATCAACATAAAGAATCAGGAAAACCAACTTGTCGCCCTTAATCCTCTTGTATACACAAGGTTCGTCAAGATTCTGAATAAATCCAAAACCTTTCACAGCTTGATCGAACCTTATGTTCCAGGATCTGGATGCTTGCTTTAATCCATATATGGATTTATGCAACTTGCATACCTTTTCCATTTCGCCCTTTTCAATGAATCCTTCTGGTTGCATCATGTAGATGCTTTCGTCAAGACTTCTATTAAGGAAAGCTGTCTTAACATCCATTTGCCAAATCTCTAGATCTAAAGATGCTGCAATGGACAAAAGTATCCTAATGGATTTAAGCATGGCCATAGGAGAGAAGGTTTCCTTATAATTGATACCTTCTTTCTGTGTATACCCTTTAGCTACCAATCTAGCTTTAAAGGTTTCCACCTTTCCATCCATACCTCTTTTCCTCTTGTATACCCACTTGCACCCAATGGGTTTTATCCCTTTAGGCAAGTCTACAAGGGACCAGACTTTGTTATCAAACATGGATTCAATCTCAGATTGCATTGCCTTTTGCCAATGGCGACAATCAACATCCTCCATTGCTTCCTTATACGTGTAGGGATCATCGTCGTCCGGGAGATTCTCCACTAATTCTCCCAGACCGATGTATCTTTCAGGTTGCGTTCTAACCCTCCCATTACGACGAGGAATGGTAGGTTGTTGATCTTGTGTTGGATCGGAACTTACAATTGGGTTAGGTTGTGTAACCTCTCGTGGAATTGTATCTCCTGACATCTCATTCAGGACAATTCTACTTCTAGGCACAAAATCATTCATATAGTCCTTTTCCAGAAATTTAGCATTTGTCGAAACAAATACTTTAAGATCTGAAGGACTATAGAAATAATATCCTTTCGTTTCTTTTGGATACCCTACAAATATACATGTTTCCGAACGGGACTCCATCTTTTATGTCTTTCCTTTTAACACATGCGCAGGACAACCAAATATCCTTAAGTGTTGTAAACTAGGCTTGCGCCCAGTCCACAACTCATGCGGTGTTTTAGGAACGGACTTAGATGGTACATCGTTTAGAATGTATATAGTAGTTTGTAAAGCATATCCCCAAAAAGAAATAGGAAGTGTTGAATAACTCAACATAGACCTAACCATATCCAAAAGAGTTCTATTTCTCCTTTCTGCTACCCCATTCTGTTGAGGTGTACCTGGTGCAGAAAACTGAGAAACTATCCCATTATCAATAAGATATTGCTGAAACTCACCAGATAGATATTCTCCACCATGATCAGATCTCAAGATTTTTATGTGTTTCTCAAGCTGATTTTCCACTTCAGCTTTGAATGCTTTGAACATGTCAAAAGCATCCGACTTATGTCGAATGAGATACACATAACCAAATCTCGAGTAATCATCTGTGAAGGTGATGAAGTACTCATATCCACCTCTAGCTTGAATGCTCATAGGTCCACATACATCAGTGTGTATCAATCCTAAACATTCAGTGGCTCTTGCACCTTTGGCAGAGAACGACCTTTTGGTCATTTTACCTTCCAAATAAGATTCACAAGTTGGTAGATCATCAACCTTTAGGTCACTTAAAGGTCCGTCACATACCAATCTTTTAATCCTATTAAGGTTAATATGACCTAGGCGTAAATGCCATAGGTAGGTTTCATTTATTGATAATTAAACTCTTTTATGATCAGGTTCCGTTAATTATGTGTCTAACGAGTGAGAGATATTTCTATGCAAAAAGTATAGACCGTTTTCCAATGTACCTTGGCAAATAATTTTGTCATTCTTACTAATAATAAAAACTTTATTAAAAGTAACCGAATATCCAAATTTATTCAAACAAGAAATTGAAATTAAATTCCTCTTGAATTGAGGTACATAATAAACGTCTATTAAATCTAAATGCCTTCTAGAATCCAAATAAACTCTAATATCTCCCACTGCACTTGCAGACACTAACGTTCCGTTGATCCAAATAAACTCTAATATCTCCCACTGCACTTGCAGACACTAACGTTCCGTTGCCCAAGCGCAAATTGATTTCATTCTTACTCAAACTTCTCCTTTCTTGGAACCCCTGCAAGGAATAACAAACATGATTAGTGGCTCCAGAGTCTATGATCCAAGAATCATTAGAATCTGCCATGTAAGGTTCCCATTTGTTGATTGGCTCATTTCGTGGACAAACCACATATTGGGGTTCTTTGTAAGGGTAGCCTAGGTATCGGGTTTATTGTTCGAAGCCCTTTGAAGACCTCATGTTGATAAGCACCGAAGGTATATTTCTTTGTGCTTACTTGTCTTGAAGAGATAGTTGCACACACTCACAATTCATGCATATGTTTAATACTTGTATGTTGTGTATCTTATTTTTGTGCATTAATGTTCATTAACATCTCTTCTTGCATGTTAGTTTGATTGTAACTTGCATATCCAATTGCCTTGTCATGCTTAGACTTAGGATTGCATTTTTGCATTGGGCGCTCCCAAAAGCGCTATACGAACAGCGCCCATTGAGCGCTGTTCAGACCTGATCGATTTAATTCGGTCGGTGTTGGGTCGCTGTACAGGCGCTGTACAAAGCGCTCTACATACAGCGCCACTCTGTTTTCCCGTGAGAACAGAGTAGGGGCGCTGTACAAGCGCTGTATAAGAGGCACTCTACGTACAGCGCCCAAGGCAATATTGAGGCAAACTTATCAAAACGACCACACTTTGTTTTGGCCTCCTATATATATGCCACTTTGACTTTAGGTCAATTACAAGAGTTCATATTCAGATTCCATACTTAGGATATTTTTCAAAGAGAAGAAAAATTCCAAAGAACTCAATTTTAGTTTACTCAAACACTTTTCCATGATCAGCAATCATCATCTAGCATCATCCTTGATCATCTAGATGACATCTTGCATGGATTCTTTATCATACTTTGCTTGGTAAGCTTTTCACTAATATCTTACATATTTTATGTTTCTCTTAACAAGCAATCTCATTTAATTACTTGTATGTTATTTTATATACTTTGAATACAAGTTTGAGATTAGTATGATGTATGTTTGAGAAGTTGTATTGTGATAGCTAATTAGGTTTTGTGCTTAATCTTGATTAGCTAAACTATTAGATTGACATGTCATTTAGTTTTGATATCTAGGATTGCTCTAATTGCATATTAATCATCTTAGATAAGCATATAGGGTTTCCCTTGCTCTATGTTGCATTTTGGATATTCATATATTCACTTAGGGTTGTTATTCTCTTCATAGAGAAAGTAAGTCTTGTGTGTAGCATCCGGGATTAGGTTGCTTAGATCGCAAGCAAATTGGACTAGGTTCACTCATACCGGGATTAGGTAGGTGTGTGATTACTTCCAGGATTAGGTTGTAATCGTTTTACACATTTAGTGGATTCGAGGTTCGAGTGTGGCTTACTTACTAGCCCGTGGTTTTTCCCGTGAGGGTTTCCACGTAAAAATCAAGTCTTATTTAATTTCTGCATTTTATACTTGATTTGTTGCTTTATCTAGTTAGGGGTAAATTCGTAATTTTGACTTATACGAAAAATTGGGTAAAAAGCTTAAAATCTATTCACCCCCCCTCTAGATAGTTTTATACACACCGTGCTATAATTTGTTTCAACTGGTATCAGAGCGGGTTCCTAGACATACTTAGGTGATCCTTGCTTTTTTTGGTGTGTTTTGCATTTTGTGTGATTTTTGATCATTCATACATTTGCATTCATTTCATTCATTTATAAACACTATGAGTGGAAACGGTGGAAATGGTGGTGGCCACGAAGGTGCTTCTAGTACAAGGCCTCCATTTCTTACCGGTTTGAACTATTCCCAATGGAAAGGGAAGATGGAATCCTACATATGCCAAATTCATGACCGTGCATGGATGGCGGTGGAAGACAGATATGATCTACCCAAGATGACTCCCGGTGGTGGAGGAGAAGAAGTTTTGAAGCCTAAGGCGCAATGGAACGCGCAAGAGTTTGAGGCTTCAAAGTGGAATAGGAAGGCTATGCATGCCATCATGTGTGCAATGGATGAGAATCAGTACAAGCTTATTCAGAACACTCAGATTGCAAAAGTGGCATGGGATATCGTTCAAGTTGCACATGAGGGAACCGAAGTGGTGAAGGAGTCCAAGCTTCAAGTCCTCCAAACTCAATTTGAGCTACTTAGGATGGGAGAGGATGAATGCTTCAATGACTTCGAAATCAAATTGATGGACATTGTAAATCAAAGCCATCAACTCGGAGATCCGTATTCGGATAGGAGAGTCAAGCAAAAAATTATGAGATCTCTCCCCGATAGGTTTGAATCAAAGGTGACGGCCATAGAAGAAAATAGTGGCTACATGGATATGAAGCCAAGTGAGGTGATTGGACGTCTCCTTGCATATGAGTCTAAGAAGGCTCCTAGCACCACTACTCCTCCTAAGAAGTCTAAAGGAATAGCTTTGAAAGCATCTAAGGATGCAAAGGAGGCAAAGCATGAATCGGATGAAGACCTTGCCTAATTCGTGAAAAGGTTTAATAAGGTTATGGGGTTCAAGACGAAGAAGGGATTTAGGTCAAGAGGACAAGACTTGAAGAAAAAAGGTTCCTTCAAGAAGTTTGAGCCTAGACAAGAGAGGACCGAAAGGAAAGGGGTCCGATGCTTTGAATGTGGTGGGATTGGTCACTTTGCCCCCGAATGTGCTAATCACAATGAAAAGAAGAAGGATAAAGTGATGGCCGCCACTTGGAGTGGGAGTAGTGATGGCTCCAATGAGGAAGATGAGTCTTCAAGTGAAGAAGAGCTCATGGCTAACTTCCTAGCTTTTGCCTCATCTCACAAGAGCAAAAGTGCTAGTGAGAGAGAGGAAATGAGTCAAGAGGAAATTGACTCTAGTGAAGAAGAAAGTGACTCCTCTTCTAATTCCATAAAGAAATTTGTGGAGCAAAAGGTGCTTGCTAAATACCATGCCGAGTTCAATGATTTAGCAATTAAAAGCACAAGAAAGATTGAGAGGTTAAGAGAAGAGAACCTTGAACTTTCGGCTCACAATGACCACTTAAGTGAACAAGTGGAAAGATTGAAGAGGAGAGAGGATAAGTTAATTGAGGAGTTAGACTTATCTAAGAGAAGTGAAGAAGGCTTGAAGAGGGAACTTGTAGAAGTTAAAGGGTCCTTGGCTAAGATGGATTCTAGCACCAAGAAGCTTGACCATATGCTTGGTGTTGGAAAGAGTCCATGTGACAAGAGGGGTCTTGGGTATGAAGATGGCAAGAAGATCTCAACCTCTAACAAGACCATGTTTGTCAAGTCCTTGAGGAACGAAGAAACTTCATTTGTGCAAATTCCTAGGAAGAAATTAGAAGTAGGACAATGCTCAAATGCATAAGTGAAGATGGGGCCAAGAAGGAAACCTCAAGCTCAACCCCCTAGGGTCCCTCAAGCCAACACTCCTCAACAATTGGCTCACAAAGGAAAGAGACCAATCATGCAACCTCAAGCTTGGAAGCAACCTAGACCGGTTCAACAACGAAGATGGATTGAACCCACTTATCCACAAAGACATGGACGAGCTCCCATACGTGCACAAAGACAAGGTATGATTCCTTTTTCCATCCCTATTTGTCACTTTTGTGGTTGTGATGGTCATATTAGACCAAATTGCTTTCAATATATTAAAATGTGTAGAACACGAAGCATGATTGAAAAGAGAAAGAATATAGCCAAGATGCATGTTCCTAGGAATAAAAATATTGATTTGCATGATCCTAGGAATAGTAGAGCACATGTACCAAAGACCACTAAGAAAGCTAAAATTGTTGCTAAGTGGATTAGAAAGAATGAAAATATTTGCCATGTTGCACAAATAGCCTTGAAGGCAAATTCTTCTAATTTTTTGTATTTGGATAGTGGGTGCTCTAGGCACATGACGGGAAACAAGAGTTTCTTCGAGACTCTTGTTATGGAGGAAGGTGGAAATGTCACTTTTGGTGATGGATCCAAAAGAAATGTTGTAGGGAAAGGAACCATTTCCGTTCCCGGATTACCCTCCTTATCCAATGCTTTATTTGTTGATGGCTTGAAAGCCAATTTAATAAGCATTTCACATCTTAGTGATGAAGGATATTCCGTCTTGTTTTCTAAAGAATATTGCTCTATCCTAAAACCCGATGGACAAACCTTGTTGAAGGGCATGAGATCTAGCGACAATTGTTATTGTCTTGAAGCTAGTATTGTATCTAATCATGTGTCCATGGATGAGCAAATTGAGTTGTGGCATGAAAGACTTGGCCACATGAACTTTAGGGATCTACGGACCCTTGGAAAGTTCAATTGTGTGCGTGGCCTCCCTAAGCTTGGGAAGAAAGTCAATGGTGTTTGTGGACCTTGCCAACAAGGAAAGCAAACTAAAAGCATGCACAAAAAGGGTAAGTATCTCACCACCAAGGAGCCTCTTGAGCTTCTCCACATGGACCTCATGGGTCCCATGCAAACCGAAAGTTTGGGTGGAAAGAGATACATTTTTGTTTGTGTTGATGATTTCTCTAGGTTCACATGGACATATTTTCTTAGAGAAAAATCTGAAACTTTTGATAAGTTTAAAATGCTTTGTAATAAAATACAAAATGAGATGAATTCTAATATTAAAAGCATAAAACGGATTAGAAGTGACCATGGGAGGGAATTTGAGAATGCCTCATTTGAAAGCTATTGCAATAGCTTAGGCATCTCCCATGAGTTCTCGGCTCCTAGGACACCTCAACAAAATGGAGTTGTTGAGAGGAAGAATAGGGTCCTTCAAGAGATGGCCCGTGTGATGTTGCTTAGCAACAATGTCCCTAGGAACCTATGGGCCGAAGCCGTCAATACGGCTTGCTATATAGGAAATCGTGTTTTCCTAAGGCCCGGTACTAGAAATACCTCCTATGAGTTATGGAAAGGCAAGAGGCCAAATGTTAGCTACTTCCACACTTTTGGAAGCAAATGCTACATTTTGAATGATCGTGATCAACTTGGCAAATTCGATGCTAAGAGTGATTAGGGTATTTTTATTGGCTATGCCTTGAATAGTAGAGCCTATAGAGTTTTCAATTTAAAAACTCTAAGTGTTATGGAATCATCCAATGTCGTATTTGATGATACTAGGCTCAAGTCAAATGATCATGAGGAGGAGGTTATTTTTAGTGATGTTTCTCCTTTGGAGAGGGTTGTGGTGACTCCCAATGTTGGGACATCTAATGAAAATGATGAAGTCACACATGTTAGGATTATGCTCAATAGCAAGAGTGTAATAGTGTTTTTGACAATCTATTCATATTAATAATGTGATTTCTGGTTTAACAAATCTTATAGCATTTATAGTTCAATTATTATAATTGTCAAAAGTAAATAATCATAAGGTCAAAAGACTATGAGAAAAGAAGAATTGTTCGTACATCTGGATATGTATGAGGTAGACACAATTCTTTAGTTAGTCTTGAAGAATGTTCACAACTTAAGTTAAAGGTTGGGCGCCTTTATCTTGTTAAAGTTGTAGAATTCTTTTGCTAGCATTTGAGTGGGATCAAATGAGTTATGATGAGTCTGAAATCATCGGAGGGTCTTCGTGTAAAAGAATCTAGTGCACTGGGTGCATTGAACTGGATCACAATGAAATACTTTATCTAGAACCGTCAATAGATAATAGTCTTTTCATTATCAGGACAATCGGAGAGTCTATCTTAATCCTGAGATAAATGATGGACTTATGGTTGCAAGTGGTATCATTTGAGTTATCAATGAGTACGATTATATAGCATAGTCTATCCTCGATAGTTTGGTGATATTCATTTGTTAATCGATAGAGGACTTCATTTATAGATATGGACATCGTGGCTCCATTTATTAAATGAGAGTAGAATATCATCATATGGATGTTTTGAGGTATTGGATATTGAATCTTAACGTTAAGTTTTCAATAGAGTCTATTGAAACATGGCTTCTGGACATGTCAAAATATCCAAGTTCAAAATGTGGTCATATGAGTAAATATGGTAACTGAAACAAATTTTAGCACGGTGTGTATAAAGCTATCTAGGGGGGGGGGGGGGGAATAGATTTTACGCTTTTTACCCAATTTTTCGTGTTAGTCAAAATTACGAAAATGCCCTCAAGATAATATAAACAAGCAAGTGTAATATGGTGCGGAAATTAAAACAACACTTGGTTTTTACGTGGAAACCCTCACGGGAAAAACCACGGGCTACGTAAGTAAGCCACACTCGAACCTCGAATCCACTAAATGTGGAAATGATTACAACCTAATCCCGGAAGTAATCACACACCTACCTAATCCCGGTATGAGTGAACCTAGTCCTATTTGCTTGCGATCTAAGCAACCTAATCCCGGTTGCTACACACAAGACTTACTTTCTCTAGAAGAGAATACAACCCTAAGTGAATATATGTGAATATCCAAAATGCAACATAGAGCAAGGGAAACCCTATATGCTTATCTAAGATGATTAATATGCAATTAAGAACAATCCTAGATATCAAAACTAAATGACATGTCAATTAGTTTAGCTAATCAATATTAAGCACAAAACCTAATATGCTAGCACAATACAACTTCTCAAACATACATCATACTCATCTCAATATTGTATCCAAAGCATACAAAATAACAAACAAGTAATTAATTGAGATTGCTAGATAAGAGAAACACAAAACATGTAAGATATTAGTGAAAAGCTTACCAAGCAAAGTATGATGAAGATTCCATGCAAGATGACATCTAGATGATCTGAGATGATGCTAGATGATGATTGATGATCATGAAAAAGTGTTTGAGTGATTAAAAATGAGTTCTTTGTGTATTTTTCTTCTCTTGAAAAATATCTTAAGTATGAAGCATGAATAAGAACTCTTGTAAATGACCTAAAATCAAGTTAGCATATATATATAGGCCATAAGTGAAGTGAGGTCGTTTTGAAAACGCGCCAGAAAATTGCTCTGTGCGCTGGTGGACCTGCGCTGGACGACAGGCGCATGACCAGCGCACACGCACATTTTTGCTATGGCGCTGGACGACATGCGCTCACACAGGCGCCAGACCAGCGGAGCCATACTGGGCGATCAGCGCTGGTGTAGACCAGCGCACGACCGGCGACAGAGAACTGGACGATCTGCGCTGGTGGACTGCGCTGGTGTGGACCAGCGCATGACCAGCGGCACGCCAATGGGCGTTTTACGCCGGTGAGCGGCGCTGGACGACAGGCGCAGGTGGACCAGCGCACAGCCCACAACTTTGAACCCCACAAGCAATCATGCAAGGGGAACAAAGGTAAACTAAGATGCATCCTAAAAGCCTAAATGCTATGATGTTATAAACACAAGATGCAATCATAATAACAAGCAAGAAGAGATGTAAATAGGCATTGATGCACAACAAAAAGAAACACAACATACAAAGATTAAACATATGCATGAGTTGTGAGTGTGTGCAACTATCTCTTCAAGACAAGTAAGCACTTAGAGTATTACCTTTGGTGCTTGTCAATAATGAGGTCTTCAAAGGGCCTAAGCAATAACAACAACATCTAAACTACCCTTACAAAGAATCCCCACATATGGTTTGATCACGAAATAAGCCAATTAAAAACAACGGGAATCCTTACAGTAACTTGGAGAGCTATAGGCGGTCTATGAGCTCTTGGCGATTACTGATATTCTTCACGAGGATACACCATCTCCTATAAGATTGTCTAGGGTATGAATGAGAATCATTTACTTATTTCATCTTTATTTAAGAGTGCAATTTTAGTTCTTTAGTGGAATGAACTAAAATTAATAGATTGAACCTAAGTGAATCATTTGTTGATTGTGATTGGGTTATGTCTATTGGAGCTTAAGTTTAGATAGGCCCGCCAAGGTCCCCAATCCACACGGACTTGCATGGATCACTTGATATATTCTACCGGACCAATTTACGGGTCCATCTAGAATTGTATTTAATATATTAAGAATATAATTTGCACATTATTTATTTAATGGGCTGATCAATTATATTAATATATTAATGAAAGGCATGTGGGCTTGTTTCTTTTAGTAAGAATGGGTCTGGTTCACATGTGGGCCTTTTATTAAGGTCCAATGGATTTAATAAAATAGAAAAACAATATATAGATATATTAATATATATGGCACATATGATATTATATTGTTTTATTTTTATTATTTGATTAAATGGAAATTAATTAATTGATTAATTAATTATTTAATTAAAAATCAAAATCTTTTTCTGACTAGGAAATATGTTTCTTAGTAGTATACTATTGTGGTAGTATAAATAAAATAAAAGACTTTATTTGGTAAGTAGATAAATAAGGGATTTATTTATTTAGTCAAATAAGGAAGTCTTTTATATAGTCACAAATACACTAAAGAGTTGGATTAGGGTTTGGAATTCTAAAGAAATCTACCTAGGGTTAGGATTTAGGTTAATAGGCAAAAAATCCTATTTGGTAGAGGAATTCGGTCACCCTAATTATGTAATGCAATTTGAATTCTAAGATATATATATTATATATGCAAGTTTAAATTCGGGCAGATATATATAATAAATATGCAAGTTGAATTCATGTGCAAGGTACATATATAGCAATATATGCTTTTCGATCAAGCAAAGATATATATAAATAATATATTGTGCATTAGATATATATATATTATATATTACGCAAGGATGCAGATATATATATAAATAATATATTGTGCACTAGATATATATACACATATATTATATTATGCAAGGAGATCGTGATTTACATATATAATATATTGTGCAACAGCACTAGAGATATATATAATATGTATTGTGCAAGAGTATCGCATATATATATAGATCATATATTCAAAAACCCTAAGTCTTTTGGACTAGAGAGTTTTTTCTTTTGCTAGAGAAAAATAGAATCCAACTCTTAGACTAATGTGATTTTCGGCCAAGAGGAATAGAGAGACAAGTTTGTTCTTATTTCGATAGTGCACTAGTTACTTTTACATCAAAAGGTTTTGTGCACAATTTTGAATAAGGTTCACGCAAGTTTCGATCTAACGATTGTGAATTCAAAAGTGACCGGAACATTCTTTGTAGCCTCTTGGAATTTGTTGTGACTAACGAAAAAGAAAAAGTTTTGTTAATCCATCCTCAGGTACACAATTCAAAGAGAAGGGAGACCACGCTCCTAGGTGATTCACGTTCGTGATTGGATTGGAAGATCTTGCGGATTACCATCGACGCAATGTCAATCGGATCACGCGACAAAGGTATGATATCTTTAGTATTATATGTTAATTAATTAGAGGGTTAAGGTTCAAATTATGGAAAAATTTTAAACTATACTAAACCCCTTTTTAGTCTCGCTTCCGCTGCGTTGACCGTATTTTTCCCTACAACACAACCCACCACTAGAGTCCCTCTCTTGGACTCTAATGAACCCGCTCCATGGGTTAGAAGACTCCATAACAAAGAGGATGTTATTGGAGATGTAAATGAGGGTGTTAGGACTAGACGTCAACTTGCTAATCTTATTAGCTACACATGCTACACCTCTAAAATTGAACCCAAAAAGGTTGAAGAAGCCTTAAATGATGAATTTTGGGTTCTTGCCATGCAAGAAGAGCTAAACCTGAAAATAAATAATAAACGTGTCCTAAAGTAATCTAGAGGGGGGGTGAATAGATTATAAACAATTTTACCCAATTTTTCGAGATTAGTCCAAATTACGAAAAAGCCCCAATCTAGTCAATAAAAAAACATACAAGTGCGGAAATTAGAGGAGACACAATATTTACGTGGAAACCCACACGGGGAAAAACCACGGGCTGTTATGTGCGCCACACGAGAACCTCGAATCCACTATTTGCAAATACGATTACAAATTAGGTTGACCACATCACACCTAAATTTACTAATCCGTCTTTGCTACCCGCGGGCCTTTAATAGTGACTCTAGTCCCTTGCTTGCAAACTACCTAAGAGGTAAATACAAGACTTGTCTCTAAGGTGAAGAGATAGCACAACCTAAGGTGAATATGTGAAATACTCAAGATGCTAAAAATGCAAGGTTAGACATTTAAGCTTATCTAGGCAAGGATGAACATGTTAGACAATCCTAGATATCATATTACTAGATGACATGCATAAAACAACACTAAATAAGCAACCAAAATCCTATATGCATTATCTATCACAATACAACTCACAAATCACAATAAAACAATCTTGAAACTAAGTCAAGTCATAAAGATGCAATCTTGAATCAATTCAAGTGATAAAGAAGCTATCTTGTAAAGCAAGAACATATAGATATGAGAATGATGTTCTAGATACAAGTCATGTGAGCAAAACTAAAAACCCTAGATGAAATCAACCTAGAATTATGCTAGATGATAAATGAAGGATGCAAGATGAAGGGTTTTGTGATTTGGAAGCTTAAAGATGAAGTCTTGATACCTTGGCTTGAAGATACTCAATCATGCTCTCAAAAGTGTAATTTTTGCTCTAAAAAACGAGCCAAGACTATCAAGACATATATAAATGGGATCCAAGTGAAGTGACATCGTTTTGAAAAAATGGCCTGAAAATGCCTTGGGCGCTGTACAGGTCGCTGTACGTAGAGCGACCTGAACAGCGCCTGAAGGAGAAGATGAAACGTCTTCTACATGGGCACTGTTCAGAAGAGCGCTTTTGAACAGCGCCTGAACAGCGCCAAGATTCTGAACTTGCTCGGCCAAGGTAGGGCGCTGTACGTACAGCGCTTTCGTACAGCGCCTGAACAGCGCCAAGATTCTGATCTTGCTCGGCCAAGGTAGGGCGCTGTACGTACAGCGCTTTCGTACAGCGCCTGTACAGCGCCTACAAAAAAATGCATCAGGTCTGATGCAAAAATGACCCATTCTCATCGGGTCTGAAGGGGGCGCTGTTCATACAGCGCCTTGTAGAGCGCTTTGAACAGCTCCCTTTGCAACAAATGTACTCCTAGAAATAATGCATGGCAAGGCTTTAGGAATACAAAATGCAATCATCAAAATATGCAAAATGTAAGTGTGTGCAACTACATCTCTTCAAAATAGAGTAAGTCAAGAAATCTACCTTCCTTGAAGCTCTTGATCATGCAATGAGGTTTTCTTCCATCCTAAGCCATCTTTACATATAGAACCCCATTGTGATTTTGTCAACGAAATACGCCAATCAAAAGTGAGGCACTTACAATCTCCCCCTTTGGCTATTTCGTGACAAAATCACCACTCACATAGCATCCTCACAAAACACAAGATTGGTCAACAAAAGTTTTCTACATTACAATTTAGCTCCTAGTCTAAGTCTTGAACATCTTCAAGTCAAATCCAAGCTTGTAGAAAAAAATCCAACCTACACACAATCAACAAGAAAAATACCTTCCAAGAACAAGTGTGGGAGAGATGCTAATAACAAAAGAAATGTCATTTCAAAAGGTTTCAAAAAAAATCAAACAAGCAATGCAACTCCCACTCAATGCAATCATCTCCCAACATGGGTTACTCACTCTCAACTCCCCAACTCCCCCTAAATGCAATGCCTAGAAGCACAAATACTTCCCAAACCTTACTCCCCCTTTTTGTCATGAGATAGGCAAAGGGAGTCTCCCCGAATAGGTAAGCATTAGCAAGGAGAGCTTGAAGCACGACCACATGTACAATCATATAGGCAATTTTATGCACCTCAACCAAGTAAGAGAGATTCAAGGAGTTTTATTTTTTTAAAAAATGTGTGACAAAGATGCTTTGCATGCAAGACATGTTGCATTTAAGACCAAAAACAATGGTATTTGGCAAGGCAAACAACAAAGGTTTCCAATAGAATTCAAACCAATTTCACCCTTTGTCATGGAAAAAGCAAGGATATAGAATTTTAGAATTTCTAAAATAAAGAGCAACTATATCCAACTTTATAGGCAAAACAAGACATGAGCGACTTTGCACTCTATTTGATTTTTCCGGGTAAGATACCCGTATGATAGTAGCCTTGTTCTACAAATAAAGAAAGAGAGACTTTGGATATTAAGATCCTTATTGATTTAAGTCTCAACATTGCTTTTGCACACAAATTTGCATACAACATTTGCAACCAAACATTTCACATTTTCATTTCATACTTTTCAACTTAGGTATGTCATTTAAAAAGAATCATCATGTCATGGAGATCAATTAAAGGTCATTCAAAAAGTACTTCCGAAGTACATCTCCTATTCCAAAAATGCATGTTTGAGCATAGATATGACATGGATTGCAAGCAAGGCAATGTAGCACACTTATTTAGAAAAATACATATAAGTATGTACAACCAATCATCTCAAGCAATTAACTAAGAGGCATAAAATATATCAATGTGGCACAATGTATGATCATGCAACTTTGCTCTCTTTACTTGAGCTCCCCATATGGGGTCAAGACACACCAAATCAACCCAATTGACAAATCCCAATAGACTTGCTAAGGTTCCCAAATCTAATGGTGTCTAAAGGCTTTGTAAACAAATCCGCTAGTTGGTCATTTGTTCCCACATGTTCCAATGCAATGGTTTTGCTCTCAACTAGCTCTCTTATGAAATGGTGTCTAATGTCAATGTGCTTTGTCCTAGAATGTTGGACGGGATTCTTAGAAATGTTAATGGCACTCATGTTATCACAAAATAAAGTAAGAGTACCTTGCTCCAAGCCATAATCGGCTAGCATTTGTTTCATCCACATCAATTGAGTGCAAGCACTACCGGCGGCAATATATTCCGCCTCGGCCGTGGATAGGGAAATTGAGTTTTGCTTCTTGCAAAACCAAGAAACCAAATTGTTCCCAAGGAAGAAGCAACCGCCCGATGTACTCTTCCTATCATCACAATTTCCCGCCCAATCGGCATCACTAAATCCAACAAGACTTGGATTAGTGTCAAAGGAGTACCATATCCCATGATTTGAGGTACCATTCACAAATCGAATGATCCTCTTCACCGCCACAAGGTGAGACTCTTTGGGATTAGCTTGGTACCTAGCACAAACACCCACACTAAAACAAATATCGGGCCTACTTGCGGTCAAGTAAAGCAAGCTACCTATCATGCCACGATATAGACTTTGTTCCACATCCTTTCCACTAGCATCTTTGCTAAGTTTCAAGGTGGTGCTCATGGGTGTGTCACAATGTTTGGCATTCTCAAGGCCAAACTTTTTCACTAGGCTTTTAGCATACTTAGCTTGGGATATGAAGATCCCATCATGCATTTGCTTGATTTGCAAGCCTAGGAAATAATTTAGTTCACCAACCATGCTCATTTCAAACTCATGAGACATGACATCAACAAATTATCTAACTTTGGATTGGTTGGTGGAACCAAATACAATATCATCAACATAAATTTGAGCTATGAATAGCTCATCTTTAGTGCACTTGATGAACAAAGTCTTGTCAACACTACCTCTTGAGTAGCCATTGTCAACAAGATAAAGAGTGAGGCGCTCATACCAAGCCCTCGGTGCTTGTTTCAACCCATATAGAGCCTTCTTGAGGCGATAGACATGAGAGGGGTGGTGTGGATCCACAAACCCCTTGGGTTGCTCAACAAACACTTCCTCATGCAATAAGCCATTGAGGAAGGCACTCTTGACATCCATTTGGTGTAACTTGAACTTGTACACACAAGAAATGGATAAGAGAAGCCTTATGGACTCAAGACGGGCAACGGGAGCAAAAGTCTCCTCAAAGTCAATACCCTCAATTTGAGAGTATCCTTGTGCAACAAGCCTTGCCTTGTTTCGCACAATGTTGCCATCCTCATCGGATTTGTTCCTAAACACCCATTTAGTTCCTATGACATTGATGTTTTTGGGTCTAGGAACAAGAGTCCAAACCTCATTTCTCTCAAATTGGTTTAGCTCTTCTTGCATGGCAAGAACCCAAAACTCATCTTCCAAGGCTTCATCAACCTTTTTGGGTTCTATTTGAGAGGTGTAACAAGTGTAGCTAATTTGATTAGCTATTTGACGCCTAGTCCTAACACCTTCTCTAACATCTCCAATGATATCATCCTTATCATGGAGCTTTCTAACCCAAGGAGCGGGTTCATTAGAGTCCAAAGGGGGAACTCTATTAAGAGGCAAATCATCCTCTTCATCTTGGTTTGACTTCACACCACTAGAAGTCTCACCACTTTCCTTCAAAGGAAAGTCATTCACCTCACAAACATCCTCCTCATGGTCATCATGTTTGGGCTTACAATCATCAAAGACAACATTTGATGATTCCATAACACTTTGAGTCTTTAGATTAAAAACTCTATAGGCCTTGCTATTAAGTGCATACCCAATGAAAATACCCTCATCACTCTTGGCATCAAACTTGCCAAGTTGATCCCGGTCATTTAGTATATAGCACTTACTCCCAAAGATGTGGAAGTAGCTCACATTGGGTTTTCTACCCTTCCATAACTCATAGGATGTTTGTTTAGTCCCGGGCCTAAGGAAAACTCTATTCCCTATGTAGCAAGCCGTATTGATGGCTTCGGCCCAAAGATTTCTAGGGACTTTGTTGCTAAGCAACATCACACGGGCCATCTCTTGGAGGACTCTATTCTCCCTCTCAACAACACCATTTTGTTGAGGAGTCCTAGGGGCCAAAAATTCATGGGAAATGCCTAAGCTATTGCAAAAATTTTCAAACTTAGCATTTTCAAATTCTTTCCCATGATCACTTCTAATTTTCTTAATGCTTTTAATGTGAGAAGTTTTCTCATTTTGAATTTTGACACAAAGCATTTTGAATTTCTCAAAGGCTTCGGACTTTTCTCTAAGGAAGTAAGTCCAAGTAAACCTAGAGAAGTCATCAACAACAGCAAGAATGTACCTTCTACCACCTAAACTTTCGGTTTGAATGGGACCCATAAGGTCCATATGGATGAGCTCCAATGGCTCTTTGGTGGAGAGGTATTTGCCTTTCTTGTGCACACTCTTAGTTTGCTTTCCTTGTTGACAAGGTCCACAAACTCCCTCAACCTTTTTCCCAAACTTGGGAAGGCCCCTAACAACATTCAACCTATCAAGGACTTTCAAGTCCTTATAGTTCATATGGCCAAGTCTTTGGTGCCACACCTCAATTTGCTAACTAGTAGACAAGTTACAAGAGATGAGATTAGACTCTAGACAATAACAATTGTCACTTGATCTCTTGCCTTTCAACAAAACTTGCCCATTTTCCTTAAGAATAGAGCAATCAACTTTTCCAAACATAACCGAAAGCCCTTCATCACTTAAGTGTGATATACTAATGAGATTGGCTTGCAAGCCATCAACATAGAGAGCATTGGGCAAGGAGGGTAAACCGGGAATAGATATATTACCTTTCCCTATGACCTTTTTCTTAGATCCATCACCAAAGGTGACATACCCACCATCCTCCATCACAAGAGATTCAAAGAAACTCTTGTTTCCGGTCATGTGCCTAGAACACCCACTATCAAGGTACCAAGTGTTAGAGGCATTTGCTTTTAAGGCAACTTGGGCCACATAGCAATAATAGTCATCATGTCTACTCATCCTAGTTGAAACATGGTCATTCATAGGAGCCATAGGTCCATTAACTCTAAAATTTCTAGGTGCATGCATTGTGGCTCTTCTAAGCATATTTTTCTCAATCATACTTTCTCTTCTACACAATTTAATATACTTAAGGCAATTAGGCCTAATATGGCCTTCAATTCCACAAAAATGGCAAGTAGGAGTAAAGTAGGAATTCATACCATAGCCTTGAGCAAACATTTGTGGCCTCCTTCTATTTTGAGTTGCTATTTGATGTTGAGGCAACTCTCTCCTTTGTGGTTGAGCCAAGTTGGCATGTCTTCTAGGTTGAGCATGAAAGACCCCATGTTGAGCTCGTGGGATCCTTTGTTGTGGAGGTCTTGGTTGTGGAGCTCTAGGTTGAGGAGGAGCTCTTGTTGGAATCCTTGCTTATGCTTGCTTGGAGGATTCACCGACTTCAACCCACTTGGTTGATTGTTGAGGGGTTTGAGCATTCTCAACCTCCTTGCTCTTGACAAAAGTTGTCTTCTTCAAGGATGTGGCTTCCATTTCTTCCACATATCCTAACCCTTTCTTGTCACTAGGACTCTTCCCACAAGATAGCATCTTGTCAAGCTTCTCGGTTCCGGAAGTCATCTTAGCAATCAACTCTTTTGCTTCCATGAGCTCTTTCCCCAAGCTTTGTTCACTTTTCTTGACCAAGACTAACTCCATCTTCAACCCTTATTCTATCTCTTTTGCCTTACTCATTTCCTTGCTCAAATGAGTCACTTTGGATGTCAACTCAAGCTTCTCCCCTTTCAACTTTTGTATCTCCTTTTTCTTCTTCAATCTTGAGTTCTCAAAGAATCTCATAAAGTCATCATAGTCCATCTCTTCATCAAACTCAAGATTTGACGTTGAGGAGTTACTCCCACCATTTGAGTCATTTTCATCCACTTCTTCTTGCTTGTCATCTTCCTCTTCTTTATCACTCATAACTTCATTGCTATTGTGAGAGGATGAGAAAGCAATGAAGTTGGCAACTTGGTCTTCCTCATCATCCGAAGACTTGTCTTCATCTTCTAGGTCATCACTATCACTCCAAGTAACCGCCATGGCTCTTCCTTTCTTCTTCTTCAAATTTGTACATTCGGGAGCAATGTGTCCAAACCCACTACACTCATAGCATTGGACACCCTTCTTATGGTCTTTCTCTTGAGCTTGCTCCACTTTCTTGAAAGGAGCCTTCTTCTTTACAAACTTTCCCTTGGAGCCAAACCCTCTCTTCTCAAATCTCATGAATTACTTGAACTTCTTTGCCATCAAAGCAATTTCTTCATCCGAGTCTTCTTCATCTTTCTCAACCTTGACACTCTTCAAGGCAAGACTCTTTTGCTTCTTTGGAGGTGTAGTTGTAGGACCTTTCCTAGATTCATACGCCAAGAGCCTTCCAATGACTTCACTTGGCTTCATTCTTGAGTAGTCACTATTTTCCTCCAATGCCGTCACTTTGGATTCAAACCTCTCGGGAAGTGACCTCATGATCTTTTGTTTAATTCTTCTATCCGAGTAGGGATCACCAAGTTGGTGACTTTGGTTTACTATATCCATGAGCTTCACTTGGAAGTCATTGAAGCTGTAAGGATTCCCGTTGTTTTTAATTGGCTTATTTCGTGATCAAACCATATGTGGGGGTTCTTTGTAAGGGTAGCCTAAGTATCGGTCTTAATGTTCGAAGCCCTTTGAAGACCTCGTGTTGATAAGCACCGAAGGTAAATTTCTATGTGCTTACTTTTCTTTGAAGAGATTAGTTGCACACACACACTAAACATTCTTTGCATATGTGTGCATTCTCTTCGTTTGTCACATTTCACACTTGCACTTATTTATTATATTTTGTTGTGTGTAATTGTGTCATGTTGTTGTGTAATTCGTTTCCCGATAACTTTCGGAAACGTCCGCGCATGCACGAGAATGTACTTGGTTTAGCGCGAGGACCGCCTATGGAGAATGCCCTTGGCTTCTCCTTGGTTTTCACCTATCTAGGTGATCGGCGGTTATTATCGGCGGCCTGGCCGCCGAATGAAACCGCCGTTTCAGTCCAGATTGGTCTGAAGCATATCTGCGGTTAAGATCGGCGGTCACGACCGCCGTTCGAAACCGCCGTTTCAAGACCTGATTGATTTATCTCTCAGTCTAATTCGGCGGTTGAAATGGCGGGCATGAAACCGCCGTTCGAAACCGCCGTTCATACCTGGTTGATTTTGATCTCTCTGTTCTGTTTTGGCGGTTGGAATCGGCGGTCACGAAACCGCCGAATGAACCGCCGTTTATGCTCTGTTCTTCACGAGCTCAATTCGGCGGTCATGAACGGCGGCCTGGCCGCCGATTGAAACCGCCGATTGACGCGTTTGTTTGAAACTTACTTAAACGACCTCACTTTGATTTGGCCCCCTATATATATGCCACTTTGACTTTAGGTCAATTAAGAGAGTTCATATTCAGAATTCATACTTAGGATATTTTTCAAAGAGAAGAAAAATTCCAAGAACTCCATTCTTGATTCTCAAACACTTTTTCATGATCATCAATCATCATCTAGCATCATCTTAGATCATCTAGATGTCATCTAGCATGGAATCTTCATCATACTTTGCTTGGTAAGCTTTTCACTAATATCTTACATGTTTTGTGTTTCTCTTATCTAGCAATCTCAATTAATTACTTGTTTGTTATTTTGTATGCTTTAGATACAATATTGAGATGAGTATGATGTATGTTTGAGATTTTATATTGTGCTTGCATATTAGGTTTTGTGCTTAATATTGATTAGCTAAACTATTTGACATGTCATTTAGTTTTGATATCTAGGATTGCTCTTAATTGCATATTAATCATCTTAGATAAGCATATAGGGTTTCCCTTGCTCTATGTTGCATTTTGGATATTCACATATATTCACTTAGGGTTGTATTCTCTTCATAGAGAAAGTAAGTCTTGTGTGTAGCATCCGGGATTATGTTGCTTAGAACGCAAGCAAATTGGACTAGGTTCACTCATACCGGGATTAGGTAGGTGTGTGATTACTTCCGGGATTAGGTTGTAATCGTTTGCACATTTAGTGGATTCGAGGTTCGAGTGTGGCTTACTTACATAGCCCGTGGTTTTTCACGTGAGGGTTTCCACGTAAAAACCAAGTGTTGTTTTAATTTCCGCACCATATTACACTTGCTTGTTTATATTATCTTGAGGGTATTTTCTTAATTTTGACTAACACGAAAAATTGGGTAAAAAGCGTAAAATCTATTCACCCCCCCTCTAGATAGCTTTATACACACCGTGCTATAATTTGTTTCAGAAGCACTCATCATCCTCCATCCTTATGGTCTCAAATTGCGTTTGGAGAACTTGAAGCTTGGAATCCTTAACCACATCGGTTCCTTCATGAGCCGTCTCTAATATATCCCAAGCTTCCTTTGCTATCCTTGTAGTTTGAATGAGCTTGTATTGGTTGTCATCCATGGCACATAGGATTGCATACATGGCTTTGTTGTTCCATTTTGAAGCCTCAAATTCTTGTGGAGTCCATTGTGCCTTCGGCTTGAGGACTTCCTCTCCACCTCCCGTAGGAGTCATCATAGGTGGAGTGTATCCATCTTCAATCGCCATCCATGCCCGGTCATGAATTTGACTCACATAAGCTTCCATTTTGCCCTTCCATGAGGCGTAATTGACCCCAGTGAGCAAGGGGGGTCTTGTGCTAGAGGCACCCTCACCTCCCATTCCATTTCCACTCATTGTGTTTGGGTTTGAATGAAATGAATGCACACAAACAAACAAAGCACACACCACAATGCAAACAAATGCAAGAGACTTTAACAAGAGCAGGGGATCTCCTAATTATGTTAAGGAACCCGCTCTGATACCAATTGAAAATAAATAATAAACGTGTCCTAAAGTAATCTAGAGGGGGGGTGAATAGATTATAAACAATTTTACCCAATTTTTCGAGATTAGTCCAAATTACGAAAAAGCCCCAATCTAGTCAATAAAAAAACATACAAGTGCGGAAATTAGAGGACACACAATATTTACATGGAAACCCACACGGGGAAAAACCACGGGCTGTTATGTGCGCCACACGAGAACCTCGAATCCACTATTTACAAATATGATTACAAATTAGGTTGACCACATCACACCTAAATTTACTAATCCGTCTTTGCTACCCGCGGGCCTTTAATAGTGACTCTAGTCCCTTGCTTGCAAACTACCTAAGAGGTAAATACAAGACTTGTCTCTAAGGTGAAGAGATAGCACAACCTAAGGTGAATATGTGAAATACTCAAGATGCTAAAAATGCAAGGTTAGACATTTAAGCTTGTCTAGGCAAGGATGAACATGTTAGACAATCCTAGATATCATATTACTAGATGACATGCATAAAACAACACTAAATAAGCAACCAAAATCCTATATGCATTATCTATCACAATACAACTCACAAATCACAATAAAACAATCTTGAAACTAAGTCAAGTCATAAAGATGCAATCTTGAATCAATTCAAGTGATAAAGAAGCTATCTTGTAAAGCAAGAACATATAGATATGAGAATGATGTTCTAGATACAAGTCATGTGAGCAAAACTAAAAACCCTAGATGAAATCAACCTAGAATTATGCTAGATGATAAATGAAGGATGCAAGATGAAGGGTTTTGTGATTTGGAAGCTTAAAGATGAAGTCTTGATACCTTGGCTTGAAGATACTCAATCATGCTCTCAAAAGTGTAATTTTTGCTCTAAAAAACGAGCCAAGACTATCAAGGCATATATAAATGGGATCCAAGTGAAGTGACATCGTTTTGAAAAAATGGCCTGAAAATGCCTTGGGCGCTGTACAGGTCGCTGTACGTAGAGCGACCTAAACAGCGCCTGAAGGAGAAGATGAAACGTCTTCTACATGGGCGCTGTTCAGAAGAGCGCTTTTGAACAGCGCCTGAACAGCGCCAAGATTCTGAACTTGCTCGGCCAAGGTAGGGCGCTGTACGTACAGCGCTTTCGTACAGCGCCTGAACAGCGCCAAGATTCTGATCTTGCTCGGCCAAGGTAGGGCGCTGTACGTACAGCGCTGTACGTACAGCGCCTACAAAAAAATGCATCAGGCCTGATGCAAAAATGACCCATTCTCATCGGGTCTGAAGGGGGCGCTGTTCATACAGCGCCTTGTAGAGCGCTTTGAACAGCGCCCTTTGCAACAAATGTACTCCTAGAAATAATGCATGGCAAGGCTTTGGGAATACAAAATGCAATCATCAAAATATGCAAAATGTGAGTGTGTGCAACTACATCTCTTCAAAATAGAGTAAGTCAAGAAATCTACCTTCCTTGAAGCTCTTGATCATGCAATGAGGTTTTCTTCCATCCTAAGCCATCTTTACATATAGAACCCTATTGTGATTTTGCCAACGAAATACGCCAATCAAAAGTGAGGCACTTACAAAACCAATTCGAAAGAAATGAGGTTTGGACTCTAGTTCCTAGGCCTAAGACCACTAATGTCATAGACACTAAATGGATATTTAGGAACAAATCCGATAAGGATGGCAACATAGTGCGGAACAAGGCTAGACTTGTAGCACAAGGGTACTCTCAAATTGAGGGTATCGACTTTGAGGAGACATTTGCTCCCGTTGCCCGTTTAGAGTCTATTAGGCTTCTCTTGTCCATTTCTTGTGTGCACAAGTTCAAATTGCACCAAATAGATGTCAAGAGTGCCTTCCTCAATGGCTTCTTGCAAGAGGAAGTGTTTGTTGAACAACCCAAGGGGTTTGTGGATGCTCACCACCCAAACCATGTCTATCGCCTCAAGAAGGCTCTATATGGGTTGAAACAAGCACCGAGGGCTTGGTATGAGCGCCTCACTCAATTTCTTATTGACAATGACTACACAAGAGGTAGTGTTGACAAGACCTTGTTCATCAAGAGAAACAAAGATGAGTTATTTATAGCTCAATTCTATATTGATGACATTGTATTTGGCTCCACCAACAACACCAAGGTCCAACAATTTGTTGATGTCATGTCTCATGAATTTGAGATGAGTCTTGTTGGTGAGCTTAGTTACTTTCTAGGTTTGCAAATTAGGCAATTAGATGATGGGATTTTCATAACCCAAGCCAAATATGCCAAAAACCTAGTGAAGAAGTTTGGTTTAAAGAATGCCAAACATTGTGATACACCCATGAGTACCACTTTGAAGCTAAGCAAGGATGCTAGTGGTAAAAGTGTGGAACAAACTCTATATCGGGGCATGATAGGTAGCTTGCTTTGTTTGACCGCAAGTAGGCCCGATATTTCTTTTAGTGTGGGTGTGTGTGCTAGGTACCAAGCGGATCCTAAGGAGTCCCATCTCTCTTCCGTAAAGAGAATCATTCGCTATGTGAACGGGACATCCAACTATGGGATTTGGTACTCTTTTGACACTAATGCTAGTCTTGTAGGCTTTAGTGATGCGGATTGGGCAGGAAATTGCGATGATAGGAAGAGCACATCAGGCGGTTGCTTTTTTCTAGGCAACAACTTGGTGTCTTGGTTTTGCAAGAAGCAAAACTCGATTTCCTTGTCCACGGCCGAGGCCGAGTACATAGCCGCGGGGAATGGATGCACACAACTCCTATGGATGAAGCAAATGCTAGTAGATTACGGATTCAACCAAGGTACTCTCACTCTCTTTTGTGATAACATGAATGCTATTAATATTTCCAAGAATCTGGTACAACATTCTAGAACTAAGCATATTGACATCCGCCATCACTTCATTAGAGAGCTTGTTGAAAATAAATGCATAGTACTTGAACATGTAGGTACTAATGATCAACTTGCAGACTTATTTACTAAACCCTTAGATGCTACTCGATTAAAAACTCTTAGTAGATCTATTGGGATATGTCTTGTGGAGTGATGTTCTATGATTGACCCCATATGGGGAACTCAAGCAAAGAAAGCTATTTTGCATTCTTGTCACTTGCAAAAAATTTGAAATATCTTATGCCTCTTCTTTTAATTGTTTGAGTAAGCTTGGTTGCACATATGTATATATGTTTTCAATTCAATAAGTGTGAACCTTGCTTGTTTACAATCCATGTCATATTTATGTTCAAACATGCATTTTTGGACTAGGAGATGTATATAGGAAGTATGATTTGAATGACCTATGATTATCTCCATGACATGATGATTCTTAAATAACATGCTAATGTCAAATGAAAAAGCATGAAATTCATATTACATGCTCACATGAAAAGCATGAATTGATGATTGCATATTCTTAAAATGCAAAACTTGTGTGAAAGCTTATGAGACTCAAAATGAATAAAGGATCTTGTATCCGTTCAAAGGAATTTATATTTCAAATGTCTCTCTTTCTTTATTAGTTGACCATGGCTACTATCATACGGATATCTTATCTGGAAAAATCAAAAAGGGTGCAAAGTCGCTCATGCCATGTTTCACTTATAAAGTTGGATATAGTTGCTCTTAAATTGAAATCAATATATTCTATATCCTTGCTTTACTCATGACATTGGTGAAATTGGTTTGAATTCCTATTAGAAACCTTTGTCATTTGCTTTGCCAAATACCATTGTATTTTGGACTTGAATGCTACATGTCTTGTATGCAAAGCATGTTTGGTTCACACATTTTCTCATCAAATAAATCTCCTTGTTTCTCTTCAATTAATTGAGGTGCATAAAGTGACTTATATTAATTATGCAAATCTTGCATGCTACTATCTCTCGTTGCTATGAGTGACCCGGTTGGGGACTACTCCTTTGCCTATATCATGACAAAAAGGGGGAGTAGTATATGGTAAGGTGAGTTGCAAATATAGAAGCAATTGTGCATATTGGGGAGAACATTCATTGAGGGGGAGTAACCCGTTGAGGGGGAGCATTGCATACTCATACATTGCATAATGTTGTGCCTAATTTTTAATGCAAATGCTTGGTATTGTTCTCACTTGATTCATCTCACTTTTTACTTGTATTGGAAATGTTAGAAACTTTCTTTTCAGGGCTTGATTATTCTACAAGAGATTGAAGACTTGAAGTTTATTTTCTTATCTCTTTGTATTGTAGAAAATCTATATTATCCCGTTGTTTCTAGTTTAATGTGAGGAATCAATGTGAGTGGTGGTTTTGTCACGAAATAGCCAAAGGGGGAGATTGTAAGGTTCCCATTTGTTGATTGGCTCATTTCGTGGACAAACCACATATTAGGGTTCTTTGTAAGGGTAGCCTAGGTATCGGGTTTATTGTTCGAAGCCCTTTGAAGACCTCGTGTTTATAAGCACCGAAGGTATATTTCTTTGTGCTTACTTGTCTTGAAGAGATAGTTGCACACACTCACAACTCATGCATATGTTTAATACTTGTATGTTGTGTGTCTTATTTTTGTGCATTAATGTTCATTAACATCTCTTCTTGCATGTTAGTTTGATTGCAACTTGCATATCCAATTGCCTTGTCATGCTTAGACTTAGGATTGCATTTTTGCATTGGGCGCTCCCTAAAGCGCTCTACAGAAGCGCTGTACAAACAGCACCCATTGAGCGCTGTTCAGACCTGATCGATTTAATTCGGTCGCTGTTGGGTCGCTGTACAGGCGCTGTACAAAGCACTGTACAAAGCGTTCTACGTACAGTGCCACTCTGTTTTCCCGTGAGAACAGAGTAGGGGCGCTATACAAGCGCTGTACAAGAGGCGATCTACGTACAGCGCCCAAGGCAATATTGAGGCAAACTTATCAAAACGACCACACTTTGTTTTGGCCTCCTATATATATGTCACTTTGACTTTAGGTCAATTACAAGAGTTCATATTCAGATTCCATACTTAGGATATTTTTCAAAGAGAAGAAAAATTCCAAAGAACTCAATTTTAGTTTACTCAAACACTTTTCCATGATCATCAATCATCATCTAGCATCATCCTTGATCATCTAGATGACATCTTGCATTGATTCTTCATCATACTTTGCTTGGTAAGCTTTTCACTAATATCTTACATATTTTTTGTTTCTCTTAACAAGCAATCTCATTTAATTACTTGTATGTTATTTTATATACTTTGAATACAAGTTTGAGATTAGTATGATGTATGTTTGAGAAGTTGTATTATGATAGCTAATTAGGTTTTGTGCTTAATCTTGATTACCTAAACTATTTGATTGACATGTCATTTAGTTTTGATATCTAGGATTGCTCTAATTGTATATTAATCATCTTAGATAAGCATATAGGGTTTCCCTTGCTCTATGTTGCATTTTGGATATTCATATATTCACTTAGGGTTGTTATTCTCTTCATAGAGAAAGTAAGTCTTGTGTATAGCATCCGGGATTAGGTTGCTTAGATCGCAAGCAAATTGGACTAGGTTCACTCATACCGGGATTAGGTAGGTGTGTGATTACTTCCGGGATTAGGTTGTAATCGTTTTACATATTTAGTGGATTCGAGGTTCGAGTGTGGCTTACTTACTAGCCCGTGGTTTTTCCCGTGAGGGTTTCCACGTAAAAATCAAGTCTTATTTAATTTCCGCATTTTATACTTGATTTGTTGCTTTATCTAGTTAGGGGTAAATTCGTAATTTTGACTTATACGTAGAATTGGGTAAAACGCTTAAAATCTATTCACCCCCCCCTCTAGATAGTTTTATACACACCGTGCTATAATTTGTTTCATGCCAGAAAACATGTTTCAAGATAATTAACATTACCTTCTTCCTTCTTATTTTGGGACTTTGGGCAATTTCTTTTCCAATGTCCCTTTTCACCACAAAGGAAGCATTTCCCTTTGATCTTGGTTACTTTCTTGGTCTCCTTCTTGGTGCCCAAATTGCTTTTTCTTCTGTTGTTTCTTGACCTTCTGACGGGTCTTAACAGTAGCAACTTTACCAACCATATGAATCTCTTGACCTTTACTTTTCACAAGGATCTTTTCAGCACTTTGAACATCTTACATCAGGCATTGTAAGGTGTATTCCTTTTTGTTCAAAGTGTAGTCCAATTTGAACTGATCAAAGGAATCTGACAATAAATTGACAACCATATCAATTTTTGTCTCACCATCTATCTCAGCGCCATGCAGTTCAACAATGTTGAGATGTGTTATGACTTTCATCATGTGATCCTTCATAGCCTGTCCAGGTTTCATCCTAAGATTCATAAAAGCAGTCACTGCCTCTCTCTTAGTCGTCCTGGACTTCATAGCAAACATCTCCTCTAGAGACATCATTATATCAGCAGCGGACTCCATTCCTTCATGCTGCTGTTGCAACACGTCGGAGATAGTGGCCATAATGTAACATTTTGCCATATCATCTGAAGTCTTCCACTGCTCATACTCATCTCTATACATTATGCTAGATTCATTATTAGGAGCAGGTGGTTTAGGAGTAGTTAGAACAAACTTATGTTTTTCACTTTGCAGCAACAACCCAATTTTCCTTTTCCATGTGACATAATTATCTCCAGTTAAAGTGTTATCTTTCAGGATGTTAATAAGTGATGGGGTCATGATTTCTGAATAAAACAAAACATATATAAGTAAATAATCATGTTAAAGCACTTTTAAATATTTATCTTGAATTAAATAAATAACTCAATCATAAAAATTCAACGGTGATCTAACACCCATAAATGTTACGCCTCCTTTGGGAGTTCGCACCATTTACTAGTTAGACTAGGTCCCACCTAATTGTTAACATAACAACCAGCGTTTTCAATTTTAGCCTTGCAATTTTACTGACAAGAACTCTTGGGAGGATATCAATAAAATTACATTGAGTGTGTTACCAAGATATCGACCCTCAATTTTCTCTCACGAAAATCCCTTCTTGGGGAGTAGATCTCGTTTGAGTCCATTGTCTAGTCTATCCTTGTAAGGAAGTATGTTGCTAAATTCCATTCATGGACGCCCCTTGGGGGGATTACCAATAAATAATAAAGCTCAACTAGCCTTGGAGGCCATAGGTGTTACAAAAACACCTTCTCCCACTCAATTATTTAAGGCGTGTGATTAAATCCCATAGAATGATTTACCAAGTTATCTAGATGCCAATTTAGATACCTAAATCATTCAATGCATGTTCATACCAAAAGAGATATATGAGTGGCACTCCTATTCTATATGTCATGTTATCATACAATAACAAATATTGTAATATTTAAGCATAAAATAAATAGCAACAATTTTGGTCCATCCTAGAAAAGCAAGTAAATTACAATTGTTTAGGAATACAAGATCTTCAAGTGGCCCATCAACCATACGCTCATCCTTCGGCCTCCACCCATGGGCGAACACACCCCACAACCCCACAACCCCACAAGGGGCTGCTGTCCGCAGCCCATGAGGCCACCTAGGGCTGCCGTGCGCAGCCCACCAAGTTTTGGGCTTGCCATGCGCAGCCCAATCCAATCCTAGGGTGCGCACGGTGCTCGTTCTTGGTTCCGGTTTCTTCCTTTTTCTTCATGTCTTCGAATCTTCGATGTTAGAACGTATTACAACTTTAATTAAATAATAAAAATACTGCAGTTTTTTTTTTTTTTTTTTAATCACTGCAGTACTTTTTTACATAAAAATACTGCACTAAAAATAATAAAAAAAACTGCACATTAAATTTAACACAAATAAAAAAAATAGCAACTATCAAGAAGGAATTATGGCGATAATAGACCACCCTTCTTGTTACAATTCCATAACAAAAATTACATTGAAAATCTAGGACCAAAATCGAGCAATAACAATCCACATAAACATATATAAATCCATACATCCACATGTAATTATATATGCGAATACCTAGAGTGCCATCTCTTTCTAAACATGCATAATCACAATAAAAAGAAATAGATTCACGTATATATACGTTAATTAATTAAAAGGGTACAACCTAGGCTCTGATACCAATTGTAGGGCAAAATACCGTAGTACATGCAGCGGAAGCGAGACTAAAAATAGTTTTAGTATGTTTTAAACAAGGAAGCACGGATACGGATACGGATACGGGATACGGATACGGTACGATACGGGGATACGGTAAATCTCAAAAAACTAGGATACGGATACGGCAGGGATACGTTTATTAAAATAATATATATTTATATTTTATTTAAAATAAGACTATATAAAAGGATATTTGATAATTCATTCAAAAATCAAAACATATTCATATCCAATCATCTAAATAAATGTAACATATTACAATATCCAAATTAAGTTTTTGTGCTCTGTTTTGTGCCCGGTTCACAAAACTCTTTCTTCTTCTTTCTCTTTTCTTCTCCTTCTTCTTTTCTTCTTTCTGATTTTTTTTTTTTTTTTTGAAAGGCAATCTTTAGGAGGAAGATGACTTGAGAAAAGAGACGCAGCCAACGGAAGAGACGGAAGCCAATCTTTAGCAAAACTTTAGCAAAACTACTACAGCCAACGGAAGCCAAACAGGAGAAAAGAGACGCAGAAAGAAATCCAAGCAAAAACAAAACACAACAACACAGCCAGCCACTGCCCAGAAACAGAGAAAGCAAGCTCACAAGAGAAGAAAAAAGAACAAGAACCACAGCCCACCGAAGCCACGATCAAGAGAAACTCCAATTCAGCACATCAACCTCACCACCGGCACCTTTTTTAGCCAGAAAATCAGACAAAAATTGGAAGCACCTTTCTGATTTTTCTTTCAAGCGGCTGCTGAATGAAATTGAAACGAGCCCTAATTGCAATTGAGTAATTGACCTAACCTGATATATTTCTTTAAAATTTCGTTTTGACCCATACATTTTTAAAATTATAATTTGACCTCGTTTTGTACTAAAATATTTATGATTTTGCCCCAAACGTATCCCTTGCGTATCCTAGCCGTATCCCCCAAGTATCCGAGCCGTATCCCCCAAGTATCCGCCAGTCAAACTTGTCAAAAAGTCAACGGATACGCCATTTGGCGTATCGGATACGTATCCTAGTGTATCCGGGGTGTATCCGAACCGGATACGAGTTCGATACGGGTTACCTCCACCAAACGGAGTATCCGTGCTTCCTTGGTTTTAAAATTTTTCCTTTTTATGAACCTTAACCCATTAATTAATTAAACATACATATAATCAACAAAAGAAGAATACCTTTTGTCGCGTGATCCGATTGACTTACATCGATGGTAATCCGCAAGATCTTCAATCCTAGCACGAACGTGAATCACCTAGGAGCGTGGTCTCCCTTTTTTTCTTTGAATTGCAAACCTGAGAATGGACAAACAAACTTTTCTTTTTCTTTTGTTAGTCACAAAACAATCAAAAGAAGACTAAGATTATTCCGGTCACTTTTGAGTTCTCAATCTAATGATTGAAACTCGCGTGAACCTAAATCGATGTTGTACACACAAGCTTATTGATGAACAAGCAATTAGTGTACCATCAAAGAATAATCTATTCACTCTTTTATGTTTTAGTAGAATAAAAATAATACTTTCTATGAATTGAGAAGAAGAAGAAAATTGTATCAAGAACAACTTAGTCTGGCCGAATTCTATAAGTGTAAATATATAGGTGGCCGAATTTGCTTCCTCTTGTCTTTTAGGGTTGCCGAAAATCCTTCTCTAATTTACACTAGGGTTGCTGCAAATCACACCTAAAAAGGTTTGTGTTGCACCCTAATTTCCATCAAAGTTTAGATTTTAAACCCTAATCCAACTCATAGATATTTTATTCTTTTATTGACTAAATAAAAAGACTTCTTATTTGATTAAATAAATAAAATTAATTATTTATTTTCTTATCAAACAAGTCTTTTACTTTTAGTATACTACTACCAATAGTATAACTCTAGGAAATATATTTCCTTATCATAAAAAGATTTGTTTCTTAATTAAACAATTAATTAATAAATTAATTAATTCTTATTTAATTAAAACAATGAAACAAAATAATATATTAGGTTAATTTTTACACCTTGCCGCCCCACTCATATAAATGGGCCATATATTATTTTCTTATTTCATTTAATCCATTGGACTTTAAATAAAAAGTCCACATGTGAACCAGACCCATTCTTACTAAAAGAAACAAGCCCACATGTCTTTCATTAATATATTAATATAATTGAGCAGCCTATTAAATAAATAATGTGCAAATTATATTCTTAATATATATTAAATGCAATTCTAAATGGACCCATAATTGGTCCAGTAGAATATATCAAGTGATCCATGCAAGTCTGTGTGGATTGGGGATCTTGGCGGGCTATCTAAATTTAAGCTTCAATAGACATAACCTAATCACAATCAACAAATGATTCACTTAGGTCCGATCCATTAATTTTAACTCATTCCACTAAAGAGCTAAAATTGAACTCTTAAATAAAGATAGAATAAGAAGATGTTCCTCATTCATACCCTAGACAATCATGTTGGAGATAGTGTATCCTCGTGATTAATATCAGTAATCTCCAAGAGTTCATAGACCGCCTATAACTCTCCAAGTTACCATATTTACTCATATGACCACGTTTTGAACTTGGATATTTTGACTTGTCCAGAAGCCATGTTTTCAATAGACACTATCGAAAACTCAACGTTGAGATTTAATATCCAATTACCTCAAAACATCCATATGATGATATTATACTCTCATTTAATAAATGGAGCCACGGTGTCCATATCTATAAATGAAGTCCTCTATCGATTAACAAATGAATATCACCAAACTATCGAGGATAGACTATGCGATATAATCGTACTCATTGATAACTCAAATGATACCACTTGCAACCATAAGTCCATAATTTATCTCAGGATTAAGATAGACTCTCCGATTGTCCTGATAATGAAAAGACTTTTATCTACTGACGGTTATAGATAAAGTATTTCATTGTGATCCAGTTCAATGCACCCAGTGCACTAGATTCTTTTGCTCGAAGACACTCTGATGATTTTAGACTCATCATATCTCATTTGATCCCACTCAAATGCTAGCAAAAGAATTCTACAACTTTAACAAGATAAAGGTGCCCAACCTTTAACTTAAGTTGTGAACAATATTCAAGACTAACTAAAGAATTGTGTCTACCACATACATATCCAGATGTACGAACAATTCTTCTTTTCTCATAGTCTTTAGACCTTATGATTATTTACTTTGACAATTATAATATTAAACTATAAATGCTATAAGATTTGTTAAACCAGAAATCACTTTATTAATATGAAAAAGATTGTTAATTACAACATTACACTCTTGCTATTGAGCATAATCCTAACACCTTCTCCACCTTGTCTAGATTGACTATGTAGTCACATTCTTTGACCTTGGCTACCTTGAGGGCTTCCTCCTTCCTACCAAGTGCTTCCTTTGTTTCTTCCAAAGCTTTTGCTTTTCGCTCCTCCTCCATAAGCAACTTCCTTGTCTTCCTTGCATATTCTTCTTCAAATTCTTCACAAAACTTTGCAAGGTCTTCGAATTCCGTTGATGCAGAATTCTTCCCAACTTTAAGTCTCCCCACTTGTATTTCCAACTCCTTGTTCTTGTTGGAGACTTCTCCTACCTTCCTCCGAAAGGTACCATTCTCCTCTTTGAGGATGCTTACTTCAAGAGTGAGCTTCTTGTTTTGGATTTCAAGCTTTTCCACTTTCACCTTTCCCAATGCCTCATTTTCTTCCAACTCCTTCATCATGAGCTATAGCCTTTTTTCAAAGTCTGTACCCAATTCTTCCTTCTCTTGGGAAGTTTCTTCCAATTTCTCTTGAAGTAGATACAGTTTTTCTTCTAATCTCTTGCTTCGCACTTGGCTCATTTGATGCTTTTCATCAATTTTTGCATCCTTCTCAAATGCTTGTACAAGAGCGCATACGCTGCTTCTTGTCTCCCCTTGCTTGGGCTTCTGCTCGGTTTCATTTTTCTAATGAGCAACTTGCAGACAAATGAGCTCTCTCAACATGTCATCGATTGATCTGCTCACAGTTGGCCTTGAATCAAATACAGACTCTATTCCTTGCTCGGCTACAATGTGCTCATTGGTTTCCCAACTTTCTTGTAAAAGCGTTATTTTCTCATCATTTGCCATGCAGGTTGGCGAGTAGCTTGGCCTCGAATTTTGCCAAAAGGAATCCATAGAGTCCTGAAACAAACAAAAACAAAAACTACTAAAGAAATAAAAAGAAACTAAAAATACTAAAAACAACTAAGGAACTAATAATATTAAAACTAATCTAACCACTACTACGTACACCAATCCCCGGCAGTGGCGCCATTTTGACAAAGTCGTTTTTTGTGTATTTAAAATCCACTTGTCAAACAATATTTATAAACCTAGCAATGCCTATAAAGGGTTTGAAAACACATGTATAGTGGCAAGCAAGGGTCATCCACAGAGATCGAAGGTAGCTATGATTAGATTAAGATTAATAATACTAAAATGCATTAAAGTAAAGTATACGGTAGGTGTTGTGAATTGTGAATGAAAATACAATAAAAACTAAGCTAGGAATGCAAACTAAATGGAATGTGAATGGATTGATATGATGGAAACTAAGGTGTTGACGGACTCGTATGCGAACATATAGGCAAAAGCAATAAACTCGTAAATACGCACGCTTTAACAATTGTAGCCAACCTAGGGTGTATAGAGAAGGCCTCCTACTAGGGATCGGTCCCTCTCGAGCAACCAACCTAGGGTGTATAGCATTAGTTGCTCGTTTAGAATCCTTACCATGAATGCTCTCTACCTAATCAAGGGCTCAACCTTTACTAATTTAGCCAACCTAGGATGTATAGAGGAGGCTTCTAATCCTCTCACAAGAGCCGTCCTAGGGTGTATAGTGACGGACACCCGTTCGAGGTTAGGTAAAGAGCACGGTTATAGAACCGGGATTCCGAAAATCCCAACCATTCAAATAAGCAATAAGCAACTAAATAAAGTGTATACCTAATTGTCTACAAGAATAGAATCCCAAAGAAGACTTGCAAAGAGAGTGTATCCATACAAGCACATCAAAGAAATACCATTCATACTCATGAATAGAACAATGAAAGATAGAAATATATAATAAATAGAGTTTATATACAAAAGCCCAATATCTAACAAACTAATCCATCAACCCCTTAGTGGGGATTTAGCTACTCATGTTCATTAAAAGAATAAAAATAAGAGAAAGTGTGGAGAGAAAACTCATGAAGATCATCTCCTTCCTTGAAGCCTTAATCCAATCCTCTTAGTTGCTTTTAGGTTAAGTAGAGATGGTTTGGATGAGAAGGAGAATGTATTCCTAGCTTTAGGTTACAAAATATTAGAAATTCTAAGTAAAGACATATATGGGGGATGATTTGGTCGAAATACATAAGGTTCTATTTATAGGGGATGCAAAAATAGGTCACCTAAGCTTGGAAACAGAAGCCGATGCACGCGGAGTGCGGTTCAAGGACCCGCACTTACCCGCACTTTATCACATTTTGGCATGATTTTGGGCACGTAGTACGCTGGTGGTGCGCGGGTATAGACCAGCGTAGTACCAGTGCACTTTACAATTTCTAAGTGTCTTCGCCTTAAAGTGCGGGTGGAGTGCGGTTGGTTGACCCGCACTTACCTGCACTTTATCTTTTCTTCTGAAATTAGCCCCCCGGGTTTTTGTCTGGAGTGCGGATGAAGTGTGGGTCAAGTGCGGCTGGGACCCGCACTTTATGCTGATCTTGGTTGGAGGTGTGCTGGTGGTGGCTGGTAGTGCACAGGTGTGCTGACTAGCACAGTACCCGCGCACTGAAGCTGCTTTTGGCTTGCTTTCTAGCTTGTTTTGCCCCTAATTGGCCAATATTACTCCAATGCCCCTAAACTCCATAATTACCTGAAAACACTTAATTTACACTGAAACAAATTATGGTGTGTTCAATATTAATCTAGAGGAGTGGTGAATAGATTTTATCCGATTTTACCCAATTTTCGTTAATAGATAATTTTTTCGAAAATACCCCTATCTAGTCAATATAAAATATCAAGTGTAACAAGTGCAGAATTTTAAATGACACAAGATATTTACGTGGAAACCCTCAACAGGGAAAAACCACGGGCTGGTAAGTGCGCCACACTCGAACCTCGAATCCACTAATGATAATGAAGAATACAACCTAATCCTGGTATGTAACTCACTACCACTACCTATTCCCGGTATGAGTGAACCTATTCCAATTGTTTATGTGAACACCTAATCCCGGTGTACGACCTAATGCCGGTCATCACACAAGACTTACAATTGCTTGTGACAAAAGGCAACCTAATCTCGGAAGCCACACAAGTCTTACTTCTCAATGAAGAGATAAATTGGCCTATGTGAATATATGATGATATTCAAAGAGCAAATAAAGCTAGGGAACCTTAGATGCTTATCTAGGATGATAAAATGACTGTTGACGGTGAAATTTGGATTGCCACGCACTCAACAATTATATTAATTCAATGTAAAACGAGAAAATAAAGAACGCATGCAAGAGACAGAGTTTACGTGGAAAACCCTTGAATGGGAAAAAACCACGGCGCCCCAGAGGGCAGAAAGATAATACTAGACTTGATTGCTTTGTTACACACTCAGATCTCTCATACAATTGCTCTCTTGTCTCTTGGTTTTCGAACCCCTTCCTCGTGGGATCGATGGTTCTATTTATATCTGCCTAATTAGGGTTTTCCCTTGTTTTTAGCCGTGTTGGTATTAGGTTTCCCTCTTTGATTCGTACTAGGATTCCCATGCTATCGCGGATTCGGATATGTTTTTGTCTCTTTTCCTCTTTATGTTTCCTTGTTGCCGTAGGTCTTCTAAAGGCTTGGGATTTATTTCTGTGTTTCTGCCGAGTCGGTTCAGGCCCAGTATGCTGATGCAGCGAGCATCTTCAATCCTGGGTTTTATCCTTTGGCGACCATGTTTCTACCTTTGGCGAGTATGTATCTAGTTTTGGCGACTATGTATCTAGTTTTGGCGACCATACCTTTGACTTTATTGATTTCGAAGTAAACATCTTGACTTGCCACATTTTCTCTCTTGACCCGGTTAATGAGTGACGTGGCAGTCCTTTATTGACTACTCTGGTGACGTGTCTATTTGGCGAATATATACATATAACAATACCCCCATAAATACTTCGAGCCGGGCGAATGACTTGCTCTTTTTACTTCGTTTGCCTCTGCGAGCAGTATTTATATCTATGCTTTCAAGATTTCGGCACATTTCGTAATTAACCTCCTCTTTCTTCTTTTCACCACGTGTTGCATTGATTGGTTAATTCTTCCGATGCAAGCTTTTAATTTTAACCACACAACTTCCGGCGCTTCCATTTACTTGACAGGTGACAGGACATTCTGACTGCTTGGTGATCCCCGAGATGCCACATGTCCAATACTTGGTGGTGACTGGTTACTGTGGCCATCACTCACATTAATTGCATATCTTTTATTTGATTTTCTCTCCTTTCTTTTTTGAATTTCAAAGTTCCCTCTTTTTAAGGCCCGATCGTTTCTTCTTCCCCACTTTGCTCTTTCCATTTATTTTCCTATTTTCTCCCTTTCTCTCACAATAGAGTTCCTTTATCTCCCTCAGAAATTTCTGCCACGAATTTCTTCTATTCTATTTCACTGTCAGACGGCTTGCCTCGAAATCGATCGTGCTTATTTCTCGACGTCCACAAATCTCTTGTTCATCCTCCGAACCTAGGGTTTTTCTGGTGAGTTTTCATGGATCCCTCCTTGCGTTCTTCTCTTTTTAACCAGATGATGCAAGCTATAGAGCTTGGTGACAAATGTACTGCGGATAAAATTGAATCTTTGATTCGCAACTTTCACCCGGATTCTCTGGTTCCACTTTCTATTTTTGTTCCATCTTCTGAAGATAATTTTATCCCTAACATTTCTCCTTCGTCCTCCAATAGTGATTCTCCAGTGATGCCGAGGTCTTCTAAACCAAGTGGTAGCAAACGACGCACCTCTAGGGCTCCTCGTGAGTCCTTACTGGATGTGCAGATGACTGTTGATTTTGACGTTGAAGCCCATCAGCGAGATAGGCTACATTTTTCGTTAGGTCGTCCGTGCTCCTTCGACACGGAAGTTAATGTGGTTGGCAAGGGCGAGCTCCTTAAGTACAAGAGTCGCTTCGATATTCCAGACTCGGTGACCTTGATGCTACCTGGTGATCGAGCCACCTGGAATCCCCCCGAAAATGCGGTCGCTATTTATGGCGCCATGCTCAGTTGTGGGGTAACCCTTCCCCTTCAGCCTTTCATCGCCAGGTTCCTCGCGGAGGCCCGAATTGCGCCGGCACAACTCGCCCCAAACAGTTATAGGATACTGATGTGTCTGTGCCTAATGTGGAAGTTGAAAGGTTATGGGCCCCCTACACCTCGCGAGATCCGTCATTTTTACACGTTAAGACAGGCGGGCAACGGTGGCACGTATTTCCTTCTCTCTTCACCTGTAGAGAACTAGATCTCTAAGGGTGCGGCGAACCCTGGTCAGGTGGAGATTTCAGGTGACGAGAGGAAGAAAGGTTTTATATGGGGTTTTCCCACTTCAAACAAGAGGTGGAAAAATAGTTAGTTTTTTGCTGGTGGCGAGTGGGGCCGAGATGTGCTAGCCAGCAGTCGCCGTAACCTTTCGGTGAAGAAAGTTCCCAAGCACTTCACATCTCCTGAAGCCTGGTCGAAGGCAATCCCCGTTTTGCTAGATGGGGAGATCTCTCACCTTGCCGCGGCGGCCGTCCTCCCATTAGACTTAAGGGATAGGTCCTTCCTCTTGGATGAGGAAAAAATGATCGCTCAACGGATTTTCCCACGCCTACCTGCTAGGCTACCTCGTCGTAAGTTTATCCGTTCTTTTTTCCTTTCGTATTACCGTTTCTTTTTATTCTGTTAGTGATACTTGGTTTATTTTTCTTGCAGTGAGTGATTTTGACACCGTTTGTGACTTACAAGCCCGGGCAGTAAAGAATTCTGAGGCTGCCAGTAAAAGACATGCTGCTGGTTTGGCCAAGGAGGGAATTGCTAGCTCGGATGGTGATGATCCCTCGGACGGCGAGGAGGCTGGTGATGTTACTGGGGGAGGTGTCGAGTCGGGGGAGCCCCCTATGCGTGCAGAGGTTACTGCGAATGTTCCTGTTGCGGCTACCCCTCTTGTGAACACTCTTGCTGCGACTACCCCCAGCCGTAAAGGTAAAGAGAAAGTGGGTGCTTCAGGAGGGGTCAGTGACATCCCTACTTTTGACGCGGATGTCCCTGAGACTCCTTTTGATCCTGCGAGTGATCTAATCCCCAGAGCTGGTAGAGGTAAACGCCCAGCTGAGGGTACCCCAGATCATGCTGCTCGACCCCTTAAGCGGGCATCAAGGGTAGTGCAGTATGTTGTCTCTTCGGACGAGGAGATAGCTGACGAGCCAGCTATTACAACTCCCCCAACTCAAACGGCTGCTCGCGAGGGGCCTGCTGAAGGGACTAATGCAGCGATGCCTCCTCCTGAGGAGGTTAATGAATTAAATATCCCTACTTCTACTCCGCCTCGAATAGCCTCTCCTCCGGTGGGCCTAGGCAAGTCAAATGCTTTTTCGGATCAACCTAGGTCGTCTAGTCAGCCAAAATCGGTTGATCGGCCAGGACCCTCGAAGCAACCTGGGCCTTTTACTTCTGGTTCAGGTTTTGCCCATGAAGCCCCTCCCGCAGGACCCACAGAAGCCGATGAAGGGACCGTGTCTCTATCTGATTTTTTAGCTACCGAAATTTGCGCGCACCTAATTAATAATGATGTGTACATAGGTGAGGGCTGGGAGCATGTCAAAGGCAAATCCTGTAACAAGAAGATGGAATTTTTCTTCAACTGCCACTCTCTGGTAAGCTTCTCGCCATACATCTATGTATCTCTTTTATATACACTTCCTAATTCGGCTTTTTCTCTTTTTCAGATGATGTCTGAGTTGGCTGATACCTACAAGTATGGGAACAAAGCTTCCCGAGAGATTAAGCATTTGCGGGAGCAGGCTTCTATTTTGGCTGCTGAGAAGCTTTCTACTGAAGAATCCCACGCTCAACAGCTTGCTCAGCTAAGAGAGTCCTGGGATGGTCATTTGTCTGCTCAACTGGCAGCCGAGGAAAAACTATCTGCTGCTGAGGAGAAGATTCGCTCGCTGAAGGAGCTTTTGTCTGCAAGTCAAGAATCCTTCGCAGCACGTTTGGAGGCTGAGCGGGTGGCTGAGGAGGCTAAGGAAAAAGCTGAGCATGAGGCGCTGGACCTGCGCAATCAGTTGTCTTTGCGTGAACTCATCTTTGATAATCTCAAAGCTGTGCTGAAGGTTGAAGCAGTTGATCATTTCAAGAGATCCCCTGCCTATGATGCGCTTTTGCTGCGTGAATTTGAACGGGGCATGAGGCAGTCGAAGAAGTTCTTTGCCATGAAGGACCATTCGAATGAAAAGGCTTTAAATCGCTTTGACAGGTCTCTTAAACAACATATGGCCAGTGGAGTGGGTTCGATTAAAGATCAGATAAAACGATGGAAAGCCCACTGCCGTTATAACAGGACTGAGCCTCATCCTATGCATTTGGAAATTCCCAGTAGGCGTGTTTTTAACACTTACTACTCCGGCCAGAAGGGCAGCTTTTCTGGTTCAGGTTCTGAACCTGATTTGGGTTCTGTTGCCGGTAGGGATTATGGACCTTTTATGCCGGATGGGGACGAAGAAATTACTTGGCCTTTTGAAGAGGAGATCGAAGATGAGGAAGACAGCGAGGGACCTCCTGCAGCTAGTTAAGATTAGGTCTTCAATTTGTAAATATTTATATCTTTCTTGAACCTTCGAGTGTAAATGACTTTTTTGATTCTATAAATTATTTTATAACTCCTCTAGCTCTATTTTTGTTCAGCTGCCTTTGCTGAGTTTTTGGCTTACTTAGTGTTTCACCAAATTTTTAGCATATTTTACAACTTTATTCAGCTGCCATTGCTGAGTTTTTGGCTTACTTAGTGCTTCACCAAGTTTTTAGCATATTTTACAGCTTTATTCAGCTGCCATTGCTTAGTTTTTGGCTTACTTAGTGCTTCACCAAGTTTTTAGCATATTTTACAGCTTTATTCAGCTGCCATTGCTGAGTTTCGGCGCACTCAGTGTTTGTCAGGACGTATCCGACCATACACTAAGTTTTTAACATGTTATTTAGTCAGCTACCATTGCTGAGTTTTAGCATATTATTGGGACGTCTCCCTCATGCTTTTCGCTTGTCTTTTTTAGGGATTTTACTTTTCTCGTAATGGCGATTGCCAATTTTTATAACTTGGGATTTTATTCTTCTCGCTAGTTTGCTGCGAGTACGAGATTCATCTGTACGCGATGGTAGTGATGTATGACGGCGAATGCCCTTTGTGACTGGCGAGTCAAATCACGAATCTTCAGTAATGAATTACTCTTTATTGAATACTTGCTGCAACTCGTTAACATAGTCACAGATAAAGATGCCAAAATGAAAACTGTCTAAGAATAAAAAGATTGAAATAAATCCTAAAAGTAAGCGAGAAGTCAAGGGTAATATATCTTCAAGTACTGCTCATTGCATGGCCGAGGTAGTTCGCCTAAACCCTTTCGAGTAATACGATATGCCCCGTGACCAGCTATGCCTGTAATTTGATAGGGCCCTTCCCATTTGTCCGCGAGTGATCCTACAGCTTTGTCTCTTGTTCCTGGGTTCACCCTCTTCAGCACCAAGTCGCCAAGCGTGAACCTCCTTTCACGTACATGTGAGTTATAATATCTGGCTACCCTTTGTTGGTATGCAGTATTCCTTATTTGTGCTCTCTCTCTTCTTTCTTCTAACTCATCCAGACCGCATTTTAGCATATCAATGTTGAGTTCTGGTTGAAAGAGTTGTACCCTTGGTGAAGAGAAGGATGTTTCCACGAGAATGACAGCTTCAGCTCCATATGCCATGGAATATGGGGTCTCACCTGTTGAACCCCTTTCTGTGGTTCGATATGCCCAGAGTACCTGTGGTAATTTATCTGCCTAGCTACCCTTTTTTGCTGCCAATTTAGCTTTCAGGTTGTGTTTTATGATCTTGTTCACTGCTTCAGTCTGGCCATTCGTCTGTGGATGTGCTGGGGAGGCGTAGTAGTTGTTGATGCCATACTTGTCACACAGCTCCCTGAATTTCTTACCGTCGAATTAGGTCCCATTGTCCGTGATGATGGTGTTTGGTATCCTGAATCTGTACATGATATTTTTCTTCACAAAGCTTATAGTTTTTGCTTCTGTTATATGTACCAATTGTTCGGCTTCTACCCACTTTGTAAAATAATCCACGGCTACTATAACGTGCTTTGCTCCTCCAGTTGCTGTTGGCATTGGGCCGATCAAGTCAATTCCCCACATGGCGAATGGCCAAGGTGAGGTAATACTCTGTAAGAGTTCAGGTGGCTGGCGGATGTTATTGGTAATTTTTTGACACGCCTCACATCTTGCTGCCACTCTTTTGGCGTCGGCGAATAGTGTTGGCCAGTAAAAACCCTGCCTTAATGTTTTATGGGCTAGGCTGACACCCCCAGCGTGGTTCCCACAATTTCCACTATGTATGCTTCTCAGGATACCTTCTGCTTCTTCAGGCCCGACACATCTCTGCAGTGCCTTTGAGTACCCCCTTTTGTATAGTTCTCCATTGAGTACTGAATATCTTGTAGCTCTGTACTTCAACCGTTTTGCTTCCAATGGGTCACTTGGGAGTACATCATTGACGAGATACTCTTTGATTGGTGTGATCCAGCTGTTCCTCTCGCCAAAGACTGCCCCAACTTCCTTTGATTTGACTATACTCGGCTGCAATAGGCGAATCATGGAGATAGTTTTGGGCCAGATGTAGATTGTGACGGATGCCAACTTGGCCAAGGCATCAGCCTGCTCGTTTTCTTCTCTAGGGACATGAATAATTCTGTATTCTTTAAATCTTTCCAGTAGCTCCCTTGCTAATTCTAGGTAGGTGATCATGCTTTCATCTCTCGCCTAGTATTCATCCAGCACCTGATTGACAACAACTTGAGAGTCGCTGAAGATTTCTACCTCATCTGCTCCTAGGACTGTGTAAACTTTTAAACCTGCTATGAGTGCCTCGTATTCAGCTTGATTGTTAGTAGCTTTGAAGTCAAAACGCAAGGCACATTCGACTGAATCTCCTTCAGGGGTTGACACTACTACCCCTGCCCCGCTGCCGTGCGTGTTTGACGAGCCATCAACACGGAGTTGCCATTTGAATACTTTCTTATTTTGCTCCACCATCATTCTTGCCACCTGTATGCTTGGCTCGGTGAACTTTGCTACAAAGTCTACCACTGCTTGGGCTTTAATTGCTGTCCTTGGGAGATATTCTACATCAAATTCACTTAACTCGATCGCCCACTTCGTTAATAGACCGGGTACTTCTGGTTTCTGCAGAATTAGTTTTAGTGGGCAGTTGGTGTATACTCCGATTTTATGAGCTTGGAAATATGGCCTTAACTTCCTTGCTGCTGTTATTAGAGCGAGTGCCATTTTTTCAGCCGGGGAGTACCTTGTTTCGGCTGGTAACAGTGCTTTGCTGGTGTAGTATATTGGTTTCTGGATCCCCTCTTCCTGTTTTACCAGCACGGAACTTGTGGCTGCTTCAGAGACGGACAAGTACATATACAGTGTTTCTCCTGTTTCCGGTTTTGATAGCAGCGGTGCCTGTCCAAGGTAATCTTTCAAGGCCTGGAAAGCTCTTTCACAATCCTCATTCCACTCGACTCCCTTTCCTTTCATTAGGGCTTTGAAAAATGGTAGACATCGATCCGTTGATTTAGCTATGAACCTGTTCAGTGATGCTAGGCATCCCGTGAGTCTTTGGACTTCCTTCAAAGTTCTTGGAGAAACCATTTCTGCCAGCGCTTTGATTTTTTTAGGATTCACCTCTATTCCTCTTTGATGCACTTGATATCCTAGAAATCTTCCAGATGGTACGCCGAACACACATTTTGCTGGATTCAATTTCATTCCATACCTCACCAACACATCGAATGTCTCTCTTAGGTCATCTATATGCTTATCCGCTGTGACGCTTTTTGTCAGCATATCGTCAACGTACACCTCCATATTTCTTCCTATTTGTCTAGTGAACATTTTATTGACTAAGCGCTGGTAAGTTGCTCCAACATTTTTCAAACCGAATGGCATGACTGTGTAACAGTATAACCCTTGATCTGTGGTGAACGCTGTCTTTTCCTCATCTGGCTTGTGCATTTTTATCTGGTTATATCCTGAGTATGCATCCATGAAGCTCAACATCTCATGTCCGGATGTTGCATCGACCAGCTGGTCAATTCTTGGTAGTGGGAAGCTATCCTTGGGGCAAGCCTTGTTCAGATTGGTGAAGTCGACGCACATCCTCCATTGGCTGTTCTTCTTTTTGTTAGGATTATGCTCAATAGCAAGAGTGTATTGTTGTAATTAACAATCTTTTTCATATTAATAAAGTGATTTCTGGTTTAACAAATCGTATAGCATTTATAGTTTAATATTATAATTGTCAAAGTAAATAATCATAAGGTCTAAAGACTATGAGAAAAGAAGAATTGTTCGTACATCTGGATATGTATGTGGTAGACACAATTCTTTAGTTAGTCTTGAATAATGTTCACAACTTAAGTTAAAGGTTGGGCACATTTATCTTGTTAAAGTTGTAGAATTCTTTTGCTAGCATTTGAGTGGGATCAAATGAGATATGATGAGTCTAAATCATCGGAGTGTCTTCGAGCAAAAGGATCTAGTGCACTGGGTGCATTGAACAGGATCACAATGAAAAGCTTTATCTAGAACCGTCAATAGATAATAGTCTTTTCATTATCAGGACAATCGGAGAGTCTATCTTAATCCTGAGATAAATGATGGACTTATGGTTGCAAGTGATATCATTTGAGTTATCAATGAGTACGATTATATCGCATAGTCTATCCTCGATAGTTTGGTGATATTCATTTGTTAATCGATAGAGGACTTCATTTATAGATATGGACATCGTGGCTCCATTTAATTAAATGAGAGTATAATATCATCATATGGATGTTTTGAGGTAATTGGATATTAAATCTCAACGTTGAGTTTTCGATAGTGTCTATTGAAAACATGGCTTCTGGACAAGTCAAAATATCCAAGTTCAAAACGTGGTCATATGAGTAAATATGGTAACTTGGAGAGTTATAGGCGGTCTATGAACTCTTGGCGATTACTGATATTAATCACGAGGATACACTATCTCCTATATGATTGTCTAGGGTATGAATGAGGAGCATCTTCCTTTTCTATCTTTATTTAAGAGTTCAATTTTAGCTCTTTAGTGGAATGAGTTAAAATTAATGGATCGGACCTAAGTGAATCATTTGTTGATTGTGATTAGGTTATGTCTATTGAAGCTTAAATTTAGATGGCCCGCCAAGATCCCAATCCACACGGACTTGCATGGATCACTTGATATATTCTACCGGACCAATTTAAGGGTCCATCTAGAATTGCATTTAATATATTAAGAATATAATTTGCACATTATTTAAGTAATGGGCTGCTCAATTATATTTATATATTAATGAAAGACATGTGGGCTTGTTTCTTTTAGTAAGAATGGGTCTGGTTCACATGTGGGCTTTTTATTTAAAGTCCAATGGATTAAATGAAATAAGAAAATAATATTTTGGCCCATTTATTCAAGTGGGGCGGCAAGGTTATGTTTTAACCTAATATATTATTTTGTTTCATTTGTTTTAATTAAATAAGAATTAATTAATTTATTAATTAATTGTTTAATTAAGAAACAAATCTTTTCTGATTAGGAAATATGATTCCTAGTGTTATACTATTGTTGGTAGTATACTAAAAGTAAAAGACTTATTTGGTAAGAAAATAAATAAATAATTTTATTTATTTAATCAAATAAGAAGTCTTTTATATTTAGTCAAATAAAGGAATAAAAGATTTATGAATTCAATTAGGGTTTAAAGTCTTAAACTAAATAGGAAATAGGGTGCAATACAAACTCTTTTGGGCTTGAGAATTGCGGCAACCCTAGTCCCTTTTAGGTAGTGATTTTCGGCCATCCTAAGTGAAAGAAGAGAAGAAAATTTGGCCACCTATATAAGTGCTCTTATAGATTTCGGCCACCACAAGTGGTTCTAGAGACAATTTTTCTTCTTCTTCTCAATTCATAGAAAGCTTTTATTCTACTAAAACAAATAGGAGTGTTAGATTATTCTTTGATAGTATACTATTTGCTTAATCATCAATAAGCTTGTGTATACGATATCGATCTAGGTTCACGCGAGTTTCGATCATTAGATTGAGAACTCAAAAGTGACCGGAATAATCTCAGTCATTCTTTTGATTGTTTTTGTGACTAACAAAGAAAAGAAAGTTTGTTTTGTCCATTCACAGGTTTGCAATTCAAAGAAAAAGGGAGACCACGCTCCTAGGTGATCCACGTTCGTGCTAGGATTGAAGATCTTGCGGATTACCATCGACGTAAGTCAATCGGATCACGCGACAAAAGGTATTCTACTTTTTGGTTATTGTATATGCATGTTTAATTAATTAAAGGGTTTAAGGTTCATAAAGGAAAAATTTTAAAAGTCACTAAATCTTATTTTTAGTCTCGCTTCCGCTGCGTGTACTACGGTATTTTTCCCTACAATTGGTATCAGAGCCTAGGTTGAACCCTCTTAATTAATTAACGTATATATACGTGGATCTATTTCTTTTTATTGTGATTATGCATGTTTAGAAAGAGATGGCACTCTAGGTATTCGAATATATAATTACATGTGGATGTATGGATTTATATATGTTTATGTGGATTGTTATTGCTCGATTTTGGTCCTAGATTTTCAATGTAATTATTGTTTCGGAGTTGTAACAAGAAGGGTGGTCTATCATCGCCATAATTCCTTCTTGGTAGTTGCTAGGTTTTATTTTTTTTATATGTGCAGTATTTGTTTTTATTATTACTGCAGCAGTTTTTTTTTATTAAGTTTTAGTGCAGTATTTTATTTGTAAAAAGTACTGCAGTGAATAAAAAAAAAATAAAAAAAAATTAATACTGCAGTATTTTATTATTTATACTGCCGTAATGTATTCGGGTAATGAAGATTCGAAGACACGAAGAAAAACGAAGCAACCGGAACCGAGAACGAGCACCGTGCGCACCCTAGGAGTGGATTGGGCTGCGCATGGCAAGCCCAAGCTTGGTGGGCTGCGCACGGCAGCCCTGGGAGTCTTCATGGGCTGCGCACAGCAGCCCCTTTGTGGGGTTGTGGGTTGTGCACGCCCATGGGGTTTGGGCCGAAGGATGAACGTATGGTTGATGGGCCACCTGAAGATCTTGTGTTCCTAAAACAAATTGTAATTTACTTGTTTTTCTAGGATGGGCCAAAATTGTTGCTATTTAATTTATGCTTTAAATATTACAATATTTGTTATTGTATGATAACATGACATATAGAATAGGAGTGCCACTCATATATCTCTTTTGGTATGAACATGCATTGAATGATTTAGGTATCTAAATTGGCATCTAGATAACTTGGTAAATCATTCTATGGGATTTAATCACACGCCTTAAATAATTGAGTGGGAGAAGGTGTTTTTGTAACACCTATGGCCTCCAAGGTTGGTTGAGCTTTATTATTTATGGTAATCCCCCCAAGGGGCGTCCATGAATGGAATTTAGCAACATACTTCCTTACAAGGATAGACTAGACAATGGACTCAAACGAGATCTACTCCCCAAGGAGGGATATTCGTGAGAGAAAACTGAGGGTCGATATCTTGGTAACACACTCAATGTAATTTTATTGATATCCTCCCAAGAGTTCTTGTCAGTAAAATTGCAAGGCTAAAATTGAAAACGCTGGTTGTTATGTTAACAATTAGGTGGGACCTAGTCTAACTAGTAAATGGTGCAAACTCCCAAAGGAGGCGTAACATTTATGGGTGTTGGATCACCGTTGAATTTTATGATTGAGTTATTTATTTAATTCAAGATAAATATTTAAAAGTGCTTTATCATGATTATTTACTTATATATGTTTTGTTTTATTCAGAAATCATGACCCCATCACTTATGAACATCCTGAAAGATAACACTTTAACTGGAGATAATTATGTCACATGGAAAAGGAAAATTGGGTTGTTGCTGCAAAGTGAAAAACATAAGTTTGTTCTAACTACTCCTAAACCACCTGCTCCTAATAATGAATCAAGCATAATGTATAGAGATGAGTATGAGCAGTGGAAGACTTCAGATGATATGGCAAAATGTTACATTATGGCCACTATCTCCGACGTGTTGCAACAGCAGCATGAAGGAATGGAGTCCGCTGCTGATATTATGATGTCTCTAGAGGAGATGTTTGCTATGAAGTCTAGGACGACTAAGAGAGAGGCAGTGACTGCTTTTATAAATCTTAGGATGAAACCTGGACAGGCTGTGAAAGATCACATGATGAAAGTCATAGCACATCTCAACATTGCTGAACTGCATGGCGCTGAGATAGATGGTGAGACAAAGATTGATATGGTTGTCAATTCATTGTCAGATTCCTTTGATCAGTTCAAATTGGACTACACTTTGAACAAAAAGGAATACACCTTACAAGGCCTGATGCAAGATGTTCAAAGTGCTGAAAAGATCCTTGTGAAAGGCAAAGGTCAAGAGATTCATATGGTTGGTAAAGTTGCTACTTTTAAGGCCCGTCAAAAGGTCAAGAAACAACAGAAGAAAAAGCAACTTGGGCCTATCAAGAAGGACACCAAGAAAGTAACCAAGATCAAAGGGAAATGCTTCCTTTGTGGTGAAAAGGGACATTGGAAGAGAAATTGCCCAAAGTCCCAGAATAAGAAGGAAGAAGGTAATGTGAATTATCTTGAAACATGTTTTTGGCTGATTCTACAGATTCTTGGATCATAGACTCAGGAGCCACTAATCATGTTTGTTATTCCTTGCAGGGGTTCCAAGAAAGGAGAAAGCTGAGTAAGAATGAAATCAATTTGCGCTTGGGCAACGGAACGTTAGTGTCTGCAAGTGCAGTGGGAGATATTAGAGTTTATTTGGATTCTAGAAGGCATTTAGATTTGATAGACGTTTATTATGTACCTCAATTCAAGAGGAATTTAATTTCAGTTTCTTGTTTAAATAAATTTGGATATTCGGTTACTTTTAATAAAGTTTTTATTATTAGTAAGAATGACAAAATTATTTGCCAAGGTACATTGGAAAACGGTCTATACTTTTTGCATAGAAATATCTCTCACTCGTTAGACACAGAAATAACGGAACCTAATCATAAAAGAGTAAAATTATCAACAGATGAAACCTACCTTTGGCACTTACGCTTAGGTCATATTAACCTTAATAGGATTAAAAGATTGGTATGTGACGGACCTTTGAGTGACTTAAAGGTTGATGATCTACCAACTTGTGAATCTTGTTTGGAAGGTAAAATGACCAAAAGGACGTTCTCTGCCAAAGGTGCAAGAGCCACTGAATGTTTAGGATTGATACACACTGATGTATGTGGACATATGAGCATTCAAGCTAGAGGTGGATATGAGTACTTCATCACCTTCACAGATGATTACTCGAGATTTGGTTATGTGTATCTCATGCGACATAAGTCGGATGCTTTTGACATGTTGAAAGCATTCAAAGCTGAAGTGGAAAATCAGCTTGAGAAACACATAAAAATCTTGAGATCTGATCGTGGTGGAGAATATCTATCTGGTGAGTTTCAGCAATATCTTATTGATAATGGGATTGTTTCTCAGTTTTCTGCACCAGGTACACCTCAACAGAATGGGGTAGCAGAAAGGAGAAATAGAACTCTTTTGGATATGGTTAGGTCTATGTTGAGTTATTCAACACTTCCTATTTCTTTTTGGGGATATGCTTTACAAACTGCTATATACATTCTAAACGATGTACCATCTAGGTCTGTTCCTAAAACACCGCATGAGTTGTGGACTGGGCGCAAGCCTAGTTTACAACACTTAAGGATATTTGGTTGTCCTGCGCATGTGTTAAAAGGAAAGACAGAAAAGATGGAGTCCCGTTCAGAAACATGTATATTTGTAGGGTATCCAAAAGAAACTAAAGGATATTATTTCTATAGTCCTTCAGATCTTAAAGTATTTGTTTCGACAAATGCTAAATTTCTGGAAAAGGACTATATGAATGATTTTGTGCCTAGAAGTAGAATTGTCCTGAATGAGATGTCAGGAGAACAATTCCACGAGAGGTTACACAACCTAACCCAATTGTAAGTTCCGATCCAACACAAGATCAACAACCTACCATTCCTCGTCGTAGTGGGAGGGTTAGAACACAACCCGAAAGATACATCGGTCTGGGAGAATCAGTGGAGAATCTCCCGGACGACGATGATCCCTACACGTACAAGGAAGCTATGGAGGATGTTGATAGTCGCCATTGGCAAAAGGCAATGCAATCTGAGATTGAATCTATGTTCGATAACAAAGTCTGGTCCCTTGTAGACTTGCCTAAAGGGATAAAACCCATTGGGTGCAAGTGGGTATACAAGAGGAAAAGAGGTATGGATGGTAAGGTGGAAACCTTTAAAGCTAGATTGGTAGCTAAAGGGTATACACAGAAAGAAGGTATCGATTACGAGGAAACCTTCTCTCCTGTGGCCATGCTTAAATCCATTAGGATACTCTTATCCATTGCAGCATCTTTAGATCTAGAGATTTGGCAAATGGACGTCAAGACAACTTTCCTTAATGGAAGTCTTGACGAAAGCATCTACATGATGCAACCAGAGGGATTCATTGAAAAGGGCCAAATGGAAAAGGTATGCAAGTTGCAGAAATCCATATATGGATTGAAGCAAGCATCCAGATCCTGGAACATAAGGTTTGATCAAGCTGTCAAAGGTTTTGGATTTATTCAGAATCCTGACGAACCTTGTGTATACAAAAGGATTAAGGGCGACAAGTTGGTTTTCCTGATTCTTTATGTTGATGATATACTACTCATTGGAAACGATGTAGGTGTATTGACATCAGTAAAAGAATGGTTAGCAAAACAATTTGATATGAAGGACTTAGGAGAAGCAAGTTTTATTCTAGGTATCCAAGTAATAAGGGATAGAAAGAATAGAACGATTGCATTATCCCAAGCTTCATACATAGACAAGATCTTGTCTAGGTTTTCCATGCAGGATTCCAAGAAAGGTATGTTACCTTTCAGACATGGAATCAAGCTTTCTAAGGAACAAGTTCCTAAGAATGAGCATGAAGAGCAATTCATGAGTAGAGTTCCATATGCCTCGGCAGTTGGAAGTCTCATGTATGCAATGCTCTGTACTAGACCAGATATTTGTTTTGCTGTTGGCATAGTTAGCAGGTTTCAATCGAAACCTGGTCCTGATCACTGGACGGCAGTCAAGCATATTTTCAAGTATCTTAAGAGAACGAGAGATAATATGCTTGTATACTCTGGAGGGGATTTGATTCCCGTTGGGTATACAGATTCTGATTTCCAATCAGATTCTAACTCCAGAAAATCCACATCAGGGGCTGTGTTTACTATTGGAGGAGGAGCAGTTATATGGAGGAGTATCAAGCAATCTTGTATTGCTGATTCCACCATGGAAGCTGAGTATGTTGCTGCATGCGAGGCTGCCAAAGAGGCTGTTTGGCTCCGCCAATTCTTGATTGACTTGGAAGTGGTTCCTAGTGCGAATAAGCAGATCACTATCTACTGTGACAACAGTGGAGCAGTGGCTAATTCGAAAGAACCAAGAAGTCACAAGAGAGGTAAACACATTGAAAGAAAGTATCATCTTTTAAGGGAGATTGTTCAAAGAGGTGACGTGACGATTACCAAAATCGCGTCAGCAGAAAATCTAGCAGATCCCTTCACAAAGGCTCTACCTCAGAAGAGTTTCGATGGGCATCTAGAGAACATGGGCTTGAGAGATATGACACATTTGCTATAGTGCAAGTGGGAGATTGTTAGGATTATGCTCAATAGTAAGAGTGTATTGTTGTAATTAACAATCTTTTTCATATTAATAAAGTGATTTCTGGTTTAACAAATCGTATAGCATTTATAGTTTAATATTATAATTGTCAAAGTAAATAATCATAAGGTCTAAAGACTATGAGAAAAGAAGAATTGTTCGTACATCTGGATATGTATGTGGTAGACACAATTCTTTAGTTAGTCTTGAATAATGTTCACAACTTAAGTTAAAGGTTGGGCACCTTTATCTTGTTAAAGTTGTAGAATTCTTTTGCTAGCATTTGAGTGGGATCAAATGAGATATGATGAGTCTAAATCATCGGAGTGTCTTCGAGCAAAAGGATCTAGTGCACTGGGTGCATTGAACAGGATCACAATGAAAAGCTTTATCTAGAACCGTCAATAGATAATAGTCTTTTCATTATCAGGACAATCGGAGAGTCTATCTTAATCCTGAGATAAATGATGGACTTATGGTTGCAAGTGATATCATTTGAGTTATCAATGAGTACGATTATATCGCATAGTCTATCCTCGATAGTTTGGTGATATTCATTTGTTAATCGATAGAGGACTTCATTTATAGATATGGACATCGTGGCTCCATTTAATTAAATGAGAGTATAATATCATCATATGGATGTTTTGAGGTAATTGGATATTAAATCTCAACGTTGAGTTTTCGATAGTGTCTATTGAAAACATGGCTTCTGGACAAGTCAAAATATCCAAGTTCAAAACGTGGTCATATGAGTAAATATGGTAACTTGGAGAGTTATAGGCGGTCTATGAACTCTTGGCGATTACTGATATTAATCACGAGGATACACTATCTCCTATATGATTGTCTAGGGTATGAATGAGGAGCATCTTCCTTTTCTATCTTTATTTAAGAGTTCAATTTTAGCTCTTTAGTGGAATGAGTTAAAATTAATGGATCGGACCTAAGTGAATCATTTGTTGATTGTGATTAGGTTATGTCTATTGAAGCTTAAATTTAGATGGCCTGCCAAGATCCCAATCCACACGGACTTGCATGGATCACTTGATATATTCTACCGGACCAATTTAAGGGTCCATCTAGAATTGCATTTAATATATTAAGAATATAATTTGCACATTATTTAAGTAATGGGCTGCTCAATTATATTTATATATTAATGAAAGACATGTGGGCTTGTTTCTTTTAGTAAGAATGGGTCTGGTTCACATGTGGGCTTTTTATTTAAAGTCCAATGGATTAAATGAAATAAGAAAATAATATTTTGGCCCATTTATTCAAGTGGGGTGGCAAGGTTAAGTTTTAACCTAATATATTATTTTGTTTCATTTGTTTTAATTAAATAAGAATTAATTAATTTATTAATTAATTGTTTAATTAAGAAACAAATCTTTTCTGATTAGGAAATATGATTCCTAGTGTTATACTATTGTTGGTAGTATACTAAAAGTAAAAGACTTATTTGGTAAGAAAATAAATAAATAATTTTATTTATTTAATCAAATAAGAAGTCTTTTATATTTAGTCAAATAAAGGAATAAAAGATTTATGAATTCAATTAGGGTTTAAAGTCTTAAACTAAATAGGAAATAGGGTGCAATACAAACTCTTTTGGGCTTGAGAATTGCGGCAACCCTAGTCCCTTTTAGGTAGTGATTTTCGGCCACCCTAAGTGAAAGAAGAGAAGAAAATTTGGCCACCTATATAAGTGCTCTTATAGATTTCGGCCACCACAAGTGGTTCTAGAGACAATTTTTCTTCTTCTTCTCAATTCATAGAAAGCTTTTATTCTACTAAAACAAATAGGAGTGTTAGATTATTCTTTGATAGTATACTATTTGCTTAATCATCAATAAGCTTGTGTATACGATATCGATCTAGGTTCACGCGAGTTTCGATCATTAGATTGAGAACTCAAAAGTGACCGGAATAATCTCAGTCATTCTTTTGATTGTTTTTGTGACTAACAAAGAAAAGAAAGTTTGTTTTGTCCATTCACAGGTTTGCAATTCAAAGAAAAAGGGAGACCACGCTCCTAGGTGATCCACGTTCGTGCTAGGATTGAAAATCTTGCGGATTACCATCGACGTAAGTCAATCGGATCACGCGACAAAAGGTATTCTACTTTTTGGTTATTGTATATGCATGTTTAATTAATTAAAGGGTTTAAGGTTCATAAAGGAAAAATTTTAAAAGTCACTAAATCTTATTTTTAGTCTCGCTTCCGCTGCGTGTACTACGGTATTTTTCCCTACACTTTTTCACTAGAACTACATTCGCTACCCATTCCGAATACTTAACCTCTCTGATTGATCCTGCGGCGAGCAACTTGGTCACCTCCTCTTTTATTGCCGCACTTCTCTCTGGGTTAAAGCTTCTCCTCTTTTGCACTACTGGTTTGCATTTTTCGTTTACAGCCAGGTTGTGTGAAATCACGCTTCTTTCAATCCCTGGCATGTCTTCATGGCTCCACGCAAAAATCTCCTTGTATTCTTTTAACAAGTTTGTCACATCTCTCTTAACTCGTTCAGCCAGTCTTGCTCCAATCTTGACCGTTTTGTCTGGTTCAGCTTTGTTTAAAACAATCGACTTAGTTGGTTCTTCCTTTTCTCTGCTCGTTTTGTCCCTTGGGTCCAATTCAAAAGTTTCCGGATTATCCTCCTACACTTCTTCGTTCACCTCGAATATGCTTAAGGTCTCCATCCCGGCCTTATCCTTGAAGATTGATAGGTTGGCGCGGCGTGCCATTTCCTGTGACCCTTTCAATTCTCCGACTCCAAATTCTGTAGGGAACTTTATTTTCAACTCGTGGGTTGAAGTGACGGCTCAAGCTTTGTTAAGAAACGGTTGACCAAGCAAATCATTATACGGCCAATTATGGATGTCGACTACAACAAAGTCCAGCAGGATTGTTCGCCGGCATGGTGCTGTACCAAACCTCACCGGCAGCTTCACAGTTCCTAATGATCTCACTTCTGCACCCCCGAAACCTTTCAACGGCACATGGAAAGGTTCAAGATCTTTTCTGTTCAGCTGCAACTCATCGTATACCCTGGCACTTAAAATATCAGCTGAACTCCCGTTGTCAATCATTACTCGAAGGACATCCCTATGGGCTATTCGAACTCCTACTACGATTGCATCTTAGGCTTTGCATCAATTCAGTCTGAGTCTTCGGCTGTAAATGTTATGGGGTCATGTCCTTCTCTTCCTTTTATGGGGGTGTCTTTGCACAGAATTAATCTCCATGCTTCTGCTTTCATACATTACTTCTCGGACTTCTGACATCCTTTCTCGATTGCTTCTCCCAGTATGAGGTCCGCCAAAAATGGTGTTTGTAGTGGCGTTAGGGCTGTTTCTCTTTGGACTTTTCCTTTCCTGCCCGTTTCCTTGGCGGCTATCCTGGCGACCACCGTGCTTGTCCCCTCTCAAAGCAAAGTCCTTCAGGTGCCCATCTCTGATCAAGCTTTCAATGTGATCACGTAACTGAAAACATTTTGAAGTTTCATGCCCATGATCTTTGTGAAATCGACAGTACTTAGTTGTATCTCTCCTGGCATTTGCCGATTGCTGCCGAGGGTATTTAGCTAGTCCTTTGTCTTCTACCACAGAAAGTATTTCTTCCTGATTGCCAGTTAAAGGGGTGTAATGGTCGTATCTTCCTCGAAACCTATTGGCTCGAGCGTTTCCTTTGCTTTCTCTTGGATGTCCCTTTTGGCTTTTCTCGTCTCTCTGGCGATCGCGTGACTGCGCCTTTTTATCATCATTATGGTCTGATTTTGAGTCGGGCTTGTGTCCATGTACATAGCTACCCCCTTGCGCCACTTTTTCTTCTTCTGCCAATGCATAGTCGCCAGCTATTTCCATCATTTCCTCATAAGTTTTCGGTCTCTCTCTTCGCAGGTCAAAGGATAATCGCCCACTTTGAAACCCATTGGTGAAAGCGGCGATCACAGCTACATCGTTGGCGTCCTCAATTTGAGCAACCTCCTTCTCGAATCTTGCCAGGTACTTCTTGAACGACTCATTGTGCTCCTGCTTTAAGTTTGATAGATGAGCGAGTGATTTTCTTCTTTGGACACTCCCCATGAATTGCCTTATGAATGCTTTGCTGAGGTTCGAGAAACTGCTTATACTTCCGGGTGGAAGTCTCCCAAACCACCTGGAGGCGAGGTCGCCAAATGTTTACGGGAAGGTGAGGCATAACAGCCCGTCATTAGATGAATACTGGGCCATAATATTACGGAATCAGTGAACATGTTCCTTCGGATCCCTGTTCTCCTTATACTACTCAATGGTTGGCATTCTAAACCTGTCTGGAAATTGGGTGCGAGCAATTGACACGCCCAAACCGGTTCTACAAATGTCACTATAATATAACCTATTCTACCTCAGTTGTATTAGAGGGGCGTGCGAGTCTGGTGACCCTATTGCAAGTGCACAAGTCGTTAAACTAGTGTAGTGAGCAAGTAAGGGTATCGTTCCCACTAGGTACGCACTAAAAAGCTTTCTATACTTAGATTAACTCTACAATTTCCTAAATATTCTAACAAGTTTTACTTAAATTAACTAGTGATTAACAAATTAATTATTCTAAGATGGAGTTGTCTAATTAGCAATTACAACTACTTGACTTAAATTCTATATTGCAAATTGTTAAGGAATTAGATTCATTCAAGTATATTCTAGCTTCTAATCAATCATTCATTAAGCCTAACTCTCAATTACTAACATACATATATTCATATGGATGTTCTAAGCAACTAATACTCTACTGAATCACAATGAAATCCAAGATTAAAGTGTGATTAAAGGGAATTAATCATTTCATAATAGAGAATTACAAGTTAGTAATCTCTACTCATAAGTGCTTCACTATTGATATGCAATAAATGGTACATGCATACAATTTCATCAAGTTATTGCACTATAAAGAGATAGGTGGTTGCAACCACCACACATGCAATCATAAATGTACATAAACATGATTCAAGAGGATTATAACAATATGATTGATTAGATAACAAGGAATTACAAGAATTACATCTAATTCCCTAACAAGAGGGATTAGCTACACATAGTATCAAAATTACAAAGATATACAAGAAAAGGAAACATCACCAATGAACAAACTTGTGTGGTGGAATTGGTCTTCCTTGCAATCCAAGCAATTAACTCTTCTATGGCAACTTGAAGTGATCACTCTAAGTAACCAACATGTGGTGTTTGGCTACCTAGAAATTGGCCAAGAAAATACTATCTTTCTTGATTCCTAAGAACAAAATATCTCTAATTAATATCTTTACTTTTTTCCTCCTTCTAACTAACTAACTCCTCTCTCTCACTAAAAAACTCTTTTCTCTAAAAAAACAACTCTTTTTCACTTTGTTTTGACACCATCTCTATATGCATGAGAGAGGAGGCCTTCCAAGGACAATAGGTGGAAAAAGGGGCAGCCTTCTTTGACTTTTGGGGCGAGCTTCAGTCAATTTGCAGCTTCTCAGAATCGGCGGCGGGCATTCACTGCGGCTTTGGGCCCGCCGAAAGATCCCGCCTTGAAGACGGCGGCTTATAGCGGCGTCCATTTGCCAGCCTTCCAGATCGTCTGAACTCGCCACTTTTGACGAGATGCTTCCTTTGGCAGCGGCCTTGTTCCCGCCGGCCTGAATGCACGAACCCGCCTTCTTGCTCTTCTTCTGCTTTTCTTCCTAAATTGCCCCCATTTCTTCACTTTAGACAAAAATGCCCTTGAAACACCTATTTTACCTGAAAATACTTATTTACACAATTAAACACATGGAATGCTTAGAAAATGATAGCAAAAACAAGGAAAAAGGGGCACTAAATATAAATATTTAGAGCACGATCAGACCCCCAAACCTGACTTTTGCTCGTCCTCGAGCAAACCATAAATGTTAAACTAACAGCAATTTTCACTATGTACACAATATAAACAACGCACACTAAAACATTTCCGAGAGCCAAGTTACAAATATACCAAGAAGATGTGATGAAATAGGAAATAAACATGCGGAAACCTCTAGATAGGTGCTAGCACGATTATATTCCTCAAAAACACGCTACACGGTGCATCCCACACTCTAAATGTTCAGTTTCGAAAACTAAGAGCTCAAAAGCAAGAACTCAATTCGCCTTGACTCTATCCTTACCGGATTTTAGTCTGATTTTCTCTCAGAACCTAAGTTGCTCTCAAATAACATATGCGAGTAAGAATTTTTATAAGAATCAAATGTAACGCATATGGAATTAAATTAAAGCACAACTTGTGGAAACTGTTTCATGAATGAATTGAAATGCCAAAAACGTGGAAAGAACATGCTTAACTCGCATTCCCCAGCTAGACTTCCTAAAAGATCAATTAGGTCTTTCCATGGTTGTAACGGGGCCAAGGGTAATATGGAAGAATCACTGGAATTCTGAAGTATTTGATCAACAACCTTAAGTTTAACTTCATAGCTCACAAGAGTAATCACATGCGTCTAGGCTAAGATTTATTTTCTTGTGTTATAGTTTGTACACAAATTAAAACACTTATAACTAATTTGTGTTCTAATAATAAATTTTTTGTTGTTGTTTTTATTTATTTATTATTATTTTTTTTTTTATTTTTATAACAATTATCTATCATCGCCTGAGTACACGCTAGCTATTGAATTTCGAGCTTTATCAATGTATCTACAACCTTCATATCTTTGATCAAAATACAACATCATTCTAAGTGACATAAAAGGAATTTTTGGTGTGTGATGGAAAGAAAGGTTTGTGTTTGGCCTCAAAATGGTAATTGGAGCACACATCACAATATGGACAGTGTTTGGGCATTTAGTAGCTTAAGCACACATGCCTAGAATCATTTCTAGAAGTCTGTCTAACTAGGGAATACAAATCTAGCAAGCAGTCCACAATTTTATGTTCATGGCATCCAATTATGCAATATGAGATCATGTATGATTTGGAAGGTATTTACTCTCATAAGGTGAAATTTTAGGCTCTGTTCCTTACAGGTAGTCTCCACTATTGGTTCATGCAATCTTGCGCTCAATTCTATTCACTATGCACAAGAGAAAGGGACTATTGCACCGTGTGCAATGTCATTTCGAAATGACATGGTGATAGTTTCAATTAGCGATCAAAGCATGCACATTTCCTTAATCAACACATACCTTTTAGCTTCTTTATTAAACACATGTTCCCTTGGCTCAATCGGATCCAAAAGATAAATTTTTTTACACAATTTAAACTAAGGCAACACTATATACATATTTACATTCATGTGCAGACAATATATACATATTTACTATCATGTGAAGGATTGACAAAGTGTTACTGTGCCCACACCCCCAAACCTAAACTGGACATTGTCCCCAATGTTCGCACACGGAAGACAATAAAAAGTTCCTTGGTTTGGTTGTTTGGCCAACAAACAACTTATCAATCGCTTGCCAAAAAGGAATCCATATGTACAACACATGATATTCTATCCATCATGCACACTATTTTCAAAAATCCTAAGCACTAATCAATCAATCATACAAGTGTCCACACTTAGATCTAAACATGTTACTAACTAAAACCATATATGCAAGTAAGCAATATAGATATATAATAATAAAAAGGCTATAACCATATTCCCAAAAAGTAAAGTAAAGTAAAGTAAAGGGTATACAAAAATGCGGAATAATACTCCGCCCACAAAAATTCATGCGGCGTACCAATCCGCCTACATGAAAAAGTCATCGTCACTGAAGTCTAGGGGTGTAAACTGAACTCCTCGGACTGAGTAGAGAAAAATGGGCTCAGGAGGAGGTGGTTCAACATAAGGGATGATGTGCGTCGGGGACTCGGGCTCCTCCACAATGTATTCCACCGGATCAATAGTGGTGCCTTCGTATCCATCCGGAAGAAGCTCAATGCCCACCACGTACGACTCCACGTACGCCACATGCTCCACCTGCTCAGGTATCTGCTCCTGGAATGGTTTCCGGTCCTCCATCTCCTCCGGAAACAGTCCTCGCATCTCCTCCGTGTAACTCCCTCTCAATTGGTCCGGTAGACCCCTCTCTACCTCCGGTCTCCCTATCACCTGTTCTAGAATCTGTCTTGGGTAAGGGTGGAATAGCTGATGTCTCTGGTGCTGTGGGTGCCTCGTCGTGTCTGCGCTTCTGATGGCGCTCTCCATCTCGATCACTAGAGTGATCACTAGGCTCACTCGCCTGATAGCCCACACATCGTGCCACTGCTCCCGTCAATGCTCTCACTTGCCTAGCGAGGCGGCGAACAGTCCGTGATAGAATCTCATTGGACTCTATCAATTTCTTATGGGACTCCATCATGTCGCTCGCCCAAGCTGGTGCCTCAACCTCCCTCTCAGACTCTGTCTCCTCAGACTCCTCCTCGGACTCCTCACGTCCCTATGCTTCTAATCTTTCTAACTCTCTCCTCTTGATGGACCTCCTCTGAGCTAATCTCTGATCTCTCTGCTCGCGCAAACTGAGAAGCTTCTCTATTCCCGGCTTTCCCTCAGCTGCCTCATTGTAGGCCCTTTTGCTTACATGACCTCCAGGTGTCAAAATCCCATCTGCTGGCAAATCCACTCGAAGGCCTGCCCTCCGAGCAAAGTGAGTGATCAAACACGGAAAGAAAAGGCTCAGATTGCTTCTCCTTCCTGACTCTGCTATCCTCTTCATATTGTTCACCCGACATCGAACTCCAAGTGGTTCTTCATTTGGTAGATCATGATGGTAATTTGCTTCTTCAAATCCGTTCGGTGTGAGCTGGGCATGAGTGAGTAGCTAAAGTAAATACTCCAAAAATGCTCCTCAAAGCCTAGCTGTCTCTGATAAACCTTGCCATCCTAATCCATGTCTTCGTCCCCTGTGATGGCGATTCCGAATTGCTTGTCATACTGATCGAATAGGGCATTTGGCTCGTATCCCTCCTCCCACTGAGGGTAACTCTGTGTGTGGAGGTATTCGTTGATTTGCTCGTCGGTCATGGAGATGGCCTTCCTTCGGACTATGACCGGGGCTCCCCTCTCAAACTCATCAGGGTCTATGGTAGCATAAAACTCCTGGACGATCCTTCAGTTTGCTCTCTTTGGGAAGGACACATACGCCTCCCACCTTCTCCGGTGAATCTCGTTAAAAATCACCGTCTCCCCCAATTCCTCAAAGCTCACATCTCTCTCGATGAGGATGGGTCTCTTAGTGGTGCTCTGGAGTCGTTCTTCATAGATCTCCTCAGCTGTCCTCTCCGGTTGTGAGGGTCTTTCCTTCTCCTTTCCCTTTCGGGATGCACTTCCCCTCTCAATTGTAGAGGCCTTCCGTTTTGGTCCCATTTGTGGTTAGTGCAAGGAAAAACACAACAAATACTCCAAATAGATTAGACTTCGGGTTAGTGACAATAATCTCAAACTAAACTTTTAGCTAAAACACTATAATTATATGTATTACTAATATTATGTGCATGTGTGTGTGTGTGTTTCACCCTACCATCAAGCTAGGAGAATCAATAGAGTCATATTGGAATGGAATTTGGTGCCAGATTTCTACATAAGAGATGCCACATACATGCCTCATCATACAACATTTTATCCATGCAAATGTAGATACAATTAGCGTCAACTAAATCACACACATGTGCCTCATTGTACCCGAGTTGCACAACACAAGTTAGAGCTCATTGACAATCACAATCAAATGGTTTTTAACATGTTCACACACACACAATCGCACACCACATTGGTCTAGAATTGACACACAAATAGCTTGGCTCAATGTGAATAATCACATCCGTCTTAAAATCAAGTCATTGATCACAATTTACACAAAAGGGATGCTCATTGTACATGCTCAACATTTCCATTTTCCCAATTCCTTATCACATTTCTCAACTCCCCTAATCAACCAAATTCAATCAATCCAAACACTAATTCATCCTAATTCTTCCCAATTCTTTATCAATGAATCACAATCAATCGCAAAACATGCTTTCAATCTATCATTCCATTAATCATGCATGATATTATGCAATTTCCTTGTAATAACAAAATCACAATAGGCAAAAAGCATAGACATGGAAATTTCACCACCTAATTTCGACCAAGTATGAACCCTAACATGCACAAGTTGCAAAATCGAATCAAACTAGGGAAATATGGTTCGAAATTTGTCCTAGCATGCATAACTAACATCAATTGAATCCATGCATGTCAAATAATCCAATTAAACCCAAGAACCATGTAAGAACCCTAACTTCGCAACCTAGGGCACTTGAAGATAAAAGTTTACATGAAATTGTGTTCAAAAGAGTTTAGAATTAGATTACTTACCTTTGTCTTGAAGTTCTTGATGAATTCGAACAAGAATTGGGGAGGATTGGAGAAGAAGTTTTGTTGATTCACGCGGGAGAAGTGGAAAGGATTTGAATTTGGGAAAGCTCTTTGTCGTGATGCTGATAGGTCCTATTTATAGGACCTGTATTCAGGCGGCCTCTTACCCGCCTCACAAGCCCGCCGTCCCTCTAATTTGTATCAAAACGGCAGCGTTTTGGTCATTCGGAGATGGGGCGACCTTGTTGAAGGCGGCCTTTTTCCCGCCTCAATAGCTCGCCGTGTCTGAGTGATGTTGGCGAGCTTGCACGTTCTGGAAGGCGACATTATTCCCGCCTTATGAGCTCGCCATGAACTTCTTCCCTTCAGGATTGGCGGGTTCATTCGTTCTGGAAGGCGGCCTTGTCTCCGCCGTAATGGAACTCGCCTAAGTTTCTCTTGAGTGCCCGCAGGTTCATCTCTTCTGGAAGGCGGCCAATGTCCCGCCTAGATGAACTCGCCCATGATTCTGACTTTAATTGTGGCGAGCTTATACGTTCTGGAAGGCGGCCAATGTCCCACCTATATTAGCCCTCCAACCTTGCTTGTTCTTCTCAATCAATTCCGCGGGGTTGAACATTCTGGAAGGCTGGACATATCCCGCCTTCCAGAACCCGCCGAAATGATTTTGCCCTCCTTTTACTCCATTCAATTTCCTCTCTTGATTTCCTATTACCTACACACCATGGCACAACAAACACATTAATTAGGCTACTTGAACGTGCTTAACTCATAACAAGGATTTCAAAACCTCCAAACCTTTCTTTTGTGCACCCTAACTCTTAATGCATTAATTTTAAACTCGGTGAGTGCACAAGAGATTGAGTGGGGCTGTCAATTTCCCGATCACACCTAAACACAATTCAATTTATTCAAAACTCAAATATTTACAAAGCAAAATACATCAATGTAGCAAGTGTGTCTTTGATATTCAATAGTTGCACACTTAAACAATCATAAATTTAATCACCTCCTCCATGCCCCATTTAGAATGGGTGGTTCAATCACCACATACCCCTTTTCTTTCCTTTTGACCCACAAGGGTCCCTTCCCACTAAGTCCTTCCAACTTGGATTTTGCGATCCAAATTGATTTGACATTGACCTTGGGAATTGGGGTTGCATACTTTCTAACTTGCCATCTTTTGTTTGGATAATTAGGCCTAATGTGGCCTATTCGATGGCAATAGTGACATATGGGAGTGAAAGTAGAAAATGTACCTCCCGATGTAGATTGTGGAGGTGGAATGTGGTTCTTTCTTCTAGGCCTTCGCCGTGGTTTTTGTTTCAGAGCACAAGTGGTGGACTCCTCGGGTGATACATGCATCGTCTTCTTGGAAGGTGGCTGAACCATCCCTTCGGACTTGACCGAAGTGCCTATCTTTGGCATAGCAATCTCAACTCGAGTCTCCTCATTTTTCACTCTCAAGATTTCCAGGGCTTTGTCCCTAGAATGAATCTCCGCTTCCATGATTTTCATCTTGCCTTCGAATTCCTTGCTCAAATACTCATTCCTTTCTCCGAATTCATCTTTCACTAGGAAGAAATCGTCTTCAATTTTGTCTTGGAGGGCATAATTTTCCTCTAAAGCTTCATCAAGTTTAATATTGAGTTCAAAGTTCTTCTCCACCAACTCTCGGTTTTCTTCCTTGAGCTGAGCGATGGTGGCCTCGTAACTTGATGAATCATGTTCCAAAAGCGGGGTCTTGTTAGTCACCTCGCTGTGAGCGAGTGCTACGTACTCCCCAAAAGTAGAGTGAGGTTCGTCATCATGTTCGTCACTGGCAATGTTAAAACAAACACTACCCTTCAATGGGTTCTTCATGCTTTCAAACACTTTAAACTCTGCTGTCTGACCTAAAACCATCATGGAGAGCCGTCCCTTGTGGACATCGATAATTGCCTTGGCGGTTGACATAAATGGTCGCCCTAGCAATATCGGCATCTCCCTTGCCTTGGTTGAATCGGTTTCCATCTCTAGAATAACAAAGTCAGCTGGGATGATCAATTCGCCCACCCTGACTAACACATCTTCAACCACTCCTGTTGGATGTCGTACTGAGCGGTCGGCTAGTATCAATTCCATGGTAGTCGGCTTCAATCCCTCTAATCCTAAATCCTTAAACAATGCATAAGGCATCAAATTGATCGAAGCTCCTAGGTCTAACATTGCCTTCTCCCTCCGAGTTTCACCAACTGATATGGTAATGATGAAACTTCCCGGATCCTTCATCTTAGGTGGCAATGCCGTTTCCATGGCTGCACTTGCTTCTTTGGAAATCACTATTTTCTCCAGAAATTCCTTCTTGCGCGCCTTTGAGTTGAGTTCTTTAAAGAACTTGGCTTATGCGGGCATTTTCTCAATCATTTCAAGTAAAGGAAGGCTCACATTCACCTTTGATAGGATGTCATAAATCTCCCTAAAAGCTTGGTCCAATTTCGACTTCTGAAGCCTTCCTGGGAATGGAATTGGAGGAACATACGGATTAGGAGACTTGTGTATCCTTAAAGTGTCCTTGTGACCCTTCTCCGGACCCCTGCTCGTTCCTATCCCTACTTGAGTGTCAAGATCATTCTTACTAGGCACTTCCTTGTCCACTGAAACATTATCAGGAATATCAGAAATTTCAGGTGGATATGGGTTAGAAAGTACCTTACCACTTCTTAAGACCGTGGCTGACTTGGCTTGTTCTGACTGACTTGGGAGCTTCCCTGGCTCCTTCTTTTGACTGACTTCAGCATACTCCCCTATTTGTCTTTCCAATGTCTTAACTACTCCTTCCATAGAAGTAATCCTGATGTGATTAGGATTGTTGGTGTAATACTGATTAGTGGCCCTGTACTCATTGTCTCTCTGGCCTTGTTGGCGCCAAGGCATGTTTTCCTTCACCTTCCATGGTTGTGTACTTTGCTGTGGTCTTGATTGGTGTCCCTGAGGTGGATACCAGTTGTTGTTGTTGTTGTTTTGTGGAGGTAACTGGGGATTCAAACAGTGGTTGTTCCCGTAATTGAGGTTAGGATGCCTTGCCCATCCCCGATTGTACGTGTTGGAAAAAGGATCATCCAACTATCTTGACTGACGTGGCGGATACACCACTTGTAATTCTTCTTTCGTGGGTGGCATTGGCTCAATCATGGAATTCATGTCCATTCCACGGTTTTCCCTAACATGAACCCGATCTGCTACTAAAGGTTGGTTCCCAAACCTACTCATGAGTGTCTCTATATTCTTACTCATCTCGCTCATTTGACTTGCCATTTCCCTACTCACTTCTCCTCGACTACCTCGAGTGTTTCTCTGCTGGGAATTCTGTTCAAGCATCTCATACTTATCAAACACATACTGTGCCGTTTTCTCTCGCATCGCTCCTCCACATGCATTGTCAACAATTGCCTGTGAAAGTCCCGTCAATCCATCATAGAAAGATTGAACTTGTGATACTAAAGTATACTCGTGGGAGGGCACTGTGCTAAAAGTAGCTTAAATCTACCCCATGATTCATGAAATGCATCCCCTTCCCTTTCCTGGAAATCAGCTATCATACTTCGTATTTCTTTCGTCTTCCATGAGGGAAAGTACTTAGCAAAAAACTTCTGCTCAACACCGCTCCATGTGGTAAGTGATCCTGCTGGTAATGCCATGAGCCACTTCTTGGCGTCGTCTCTCATGCAATACGAAAAACATCGCATGCGTAAGTGATCCTCCGTCAAGTTTCTGAGTGGAAAAGTAGTCACCACATTGTAATATTCCTTCATTAATTGAAGGCAGTCTTCACTCAGGTTACCACCAAAGTGTGGGAGTGTGTTGTAATGCAAGTTTTTCAGCTCGTAATTCCTCTGGGCATCGTCTAACAATATAGCTGAAGGATGTGATCAAACGGTAGGCAATGAGAATTCCTTCATCATTCGTTGATCCTGTCCGTGTTCTGAACCAGTGGAGGTACTGCTAGAAGAGGTTGATCCTTCCTCGAGGTCAGATAGTCCTCTAGGATTGTTTGTCATTGTCGGTAGCCTCGCTATGCGATCAATAATTTCAACAAAAGGTTCAAGTGGGCTTCCCAAAGATCGTCTTCCATGCATCAATTTGCGACAAGACCTGAAATTACACTACACTAACTACCAAAAGGTTAAGTGCTCAAACAGAAAATCACTACGATTATAGAAAAATTAAATTAACTAATGTTCTAAAGAGAATAAGGCAAAAAGTAAACAAAGCCGTGCAATTCCCCGGCAGCGGCGCCATAAGTTTTGACACGCCCAAATCGGTTCTACAAATGTCACTATAATATAACCTATTCTACCTCAGTTGTATTAGAGGGGCGTGCGAGTCTGGTGACCCTATTGCAAGTGCACAAGTCGTTAAACTAGTGTAGTGAGCAAGTAAGGGTATCGTTCCCACTAGTTACGCACTAAAAAGCTTTCTATACTTAGATTAACTCTACAATTTCCTAAATATTCTAACAAGTTTTACTTAAATTAACTAGTGATTAACAAATTAATTATTCTAAGATGGAGTTGTCTAATTAGCAATTACAACTACTTGACTTAAATTCTATATTGCAAATTGTTAAGGAATTAGATTCATTCAAGTATATTCTAGCTTCTAATCAATCATTCATTAAGCCTAACTCTCAATTACTAATGAAAGTAATTAAATACTCGAGGTGTGTTTATCAATATAAAGCTAGAGGGGGGTGAATAGATTTTAACTATTATTACCCAATTTTCGTATGCAAGTCAATTTTACGAAAATGCCCCTACTAGTCAAAAATACATACAAGTGTAATATAGTGCGGAATTTAAATAACACTTGATGTATACGTGGAAACCCAACCACTGGGAAAAACCACGGGCTGTATAGTGCGCCACACTCGGAACTCGAAATCACTAATTGAAATGAAGTTTACAACCTATGTAGACCTCGTCTAACATTCCGGTCTGTAACCCCTCACTTCTACCCAGCGGGCCTTTATTAGCAACCCTATTCCAATTTTGCTTGAGGCCTAAGCACTCTTAGCCTCAAGACTTACTTCTCAATGAAGAGAACAACCTATGTGAATATATATATGAATATTCAAATAACAAACAAGGCTAGGTAACCTTAGATACTTATCTAGGATGATGATATAATCAATTTAATCAACCCTAGATATCAATTGCTAAATGACATGTCAAATAGCATAGATAATCATAGATTATAAAAACCTAGATATCTATCAAAAACAACACTCAATCAATTCATCACAAATAATCTCTTTTCTTGTATTTAGCATATGATCTAAAACATACAAGTAATTTAAAAGAGATGGCTTGGTATTTAAAATACTACAATAAGATGAAATTAATCAAAATCTTACCAAGCAAGTTGTGATGATGCAAACCCATACATGGATGCACTCTATATAGACATAGGAGATGCAATATGAAATTTGATGCAAAAGGGGTTTGATTTGAGTGGTTAAAGTTGAGTTCTTGATTTGATTTTCTCTCAAAATCTATCTTTGAAGATTAGGGTTCTTAAGAGTCAAAGAACTGATTCAGATAATGAGAAAGTGTGATATTTATAGACATCAAGAACAGGGCAAGTGAAAAGACAATTTTGCCCCTGAAACGCACCGTTCGGCGGTTTCAATCGGCGGCCAGGCCGCCGATTACGACCGCCGAAATGAGCTCGTGAAGAACAGAGCATTAACTGCGGTTTCATTCGGCGGTTTCGTGACCGCCGATCCAACCGCCGAATCAAACCCGAGAGATTAAAATCGATCAGGTATGAACGGCGGTTTCGAACGGCGGTCGTGACCGCCGATCTTGACCGCATAATTGCTTCAGACCAATCTGGACTGAAATGGCGGTTTCATTCGGCGGCCAGGCCGCCGATAATAACCGCCGATCACCAACAATGGTGAAAACCAAGGAGAAGCCAAGGGCATTCTCCATAGGCGGTCTTCGCGCGAAACCAAGCACTAATTAGTGCAAGCGCGGACGTTTCCGAACAATGTCGGGAAATGAATTATAAGGCACATATACACACAACAAGATATATCAACCAAAGTGCTAGTGTGTAAAGTGACATGTGAAGAGATGCACATAAAAATAAGCAAGTATGCAATCATAGCAAGAATGCTAAGTGTGTGTGTGCTACTAAATCTCTTCAAAGAAAAACAAGCACAAGAGATTATACATTTGGCGTGCTTGAATCTTGAGGTCATGGAAGGGCCTTTGATCTTCAATCATTAAACACTTAGACTACCCTTACATTCAAAACCCCAACATGTGGTTTGACCACGAAATAAGCCAATCAACAAAACGGGAATCCTTACAACTAACATACATATATTCATATGGATGTTCTAAGCACCTAATTCTCTACTGAATCACAATGAAATCCAAGATTAAAGTGTGATTAAAGAGAATTAGTCATTTCATAATAGAGAATTACAAGTTAGTAATCTCTACTCATAGGTGCTTCACTATTGATATGCAATAAATAGTACATGCATACAATTTCATCAAGTTATTGCACTATAAAGAGATAGGTGGTTGCAACCACTACACATGCAATCATAAATGTACATAAACATGATTCAAGAGGATTATAACAATATGATTGATTAGATAACAAGGAATTACAAGAATTACATCTAATTCCCTAACAAGAGGGATTAGCTACACATAGTATCAAAATTACAAAGATATACAAGAAAAGGAAACATCACCAATGAACAAACTTGTGTGGTGGAATTGGTCTTCCTTGCAATCCAAGCAATTAACTCTTCTATGGCAACTTGAAGTGATCACTCTAAGTAACCAACATGTGGTGTTTGGCTACCTAGAAATTGGCCAAGAAAATACTGTCTTTCTTGATTCCTAAGAACAAAATATCTCTAATTAATATCTTTACTTTTTTCCTCCTTCTAACAAACTAACTCCTCTCTCTCACTAAAAAACTCTTTTCTCTAAAAAAACAACTCTTTCTCACTTTGTTTTGACACCATCTCTATATGCATGAGAGAGGAGGCCTTCCAAGGACAATAGGTGGAAAAAGGGGCAGCCTTCTTTGACTTTTGGGGCGAGCTTCAGTCAATTTGCAGCTTCTCAGAATCGGCGGCGGGCATTCACGGCGGCTTTGTGCCCGCCGAAAGATCCCGCCTTGAAGACGGCGGCTTATAGCGGCGTCCATTTGCCAGCCTTCCAGATCGTCTGAACTCACCACTTTTGACGAGATGCTTCCTTCGGCGGCTTCGAGCGGCGGCCTTGTTCTCGCCGGCCTGAATGCACGAACCAGCCTTCTTGCTCTTCTTCTGCTTTTCTTCCCAAATTGCCCCCATTTCTTCACTTTAGACAAAAATGCCCTTGAAACACCTATTTTACCTTAAAATACTTATTTACACAATTAAACACATGGAATGCTTAGAAAATGATAGCAAAAACAAGGAAAAAGGGGCACTAAATATAAATATTTAGAGCACGATCAGCAATATTGTCAATGAATGGGCTATCTGATTCATCATCCGAAGATACGTTGCGACCATACTTTCGTGCCATTGCTGAAACCTTTCTTGACAGCTCTTGTAAGGTGACATCTCGCTGACCCGTTGGCTCTCCTTCTGGATCGAGTCTGCTTTTGATTGTCATTCTCCCATGATTGCCTCTATCATCCGGGCTCCTTCGATCTTCTGTGCTCTCAGATCTCCTTCGTCGTGCTCTTTTGGACCGTAATCCCCTTTGTGGACGAGGACTCTTATCTTCAGACGAGATAGAACGGTGTCTCTGCCGGTTCCTTTTGGTAGGTGTCACTGGAATTAACCCCATGTGTTCGTATCTGATCTCGTTCCTCCCTAGACTCATCATTCATCACACCTTTCCCCTTCCTTTGTTTTCCCCCTTCGAAATCCTCAGGGTGGTCCTGGGAGTCTCTTCAGTGGACTGTCTTGCTTGAGCATCAGGGGTTGCAATGTGAACTTCCGACCGCAGTCTTCCGGGTGGACGGATTCTGGGAGTGGTTAACTCGTAAGGAGAAGAAACTCCCAACCCTATAGGCAGCGAAAGCCCTATTTTGCTGGCCTCGCTGATTAAGTTTATCAATGCAGCTTGAAAGTGCTGCAGAACCCCGGGGTCGGCTGCCCTAACTCCTGGCGTTTCCGCCGATTGTTCCCCGATCGCCACCGCCTTATCTCCTGTTGGTGCGGTTGTGTCAACAATTAGATCTCCGCTGGAGTTACCATCTCTGTCACTGTCGTTGTTCATATTCTTCAATTCGCAAGGGTTCCTCAAAGTTTCTGTTCAAAGACCCCCTCCTTCTAGCGCCAATTGTTGACGGTGAAATTTGGATTGCCACGCACTCAACAATTATATTAATTCAATGTAAAACGAGAAAATAAAGAACGCATGCAAGAGACAGAGTTTACGTGGAAAACCCTTGAATGGGAAAAAACCACGGCGCCCTAGAGGGCAGAAAGATAATACTAGACTTGATTGCTTTGTTACACACTCAGATCTCTCATACAATTGCTCTCTTGTCTCTTGGTTTTCGAACCCCTTCCTCGTGGGATCGATGGTTCTATTTATATCTGCCTAATTAGGGTTTCCCCTTGTTTTTAGCCATGTTGGTATTAGGTTTCCCTCTTTGATTCGTACTAGGATTCCCATGCTATCGCGGATTCGGATATGTTTTTGTCTCTTTTCCTCTTTATTTTTCCTTGTTGCCGTAGGTCTTCTAAAGGCTTGGGATTTATTTCTGTGTTTCTGCCGAGTCGGTTCAGGCCCAGTATGCTGATGCAGCGAGCACCTTCAATCCTGGGTTTTATCCTTTGGCGACCATGTTTCTACCTTTGGCGAGTATGTATCTAGTTTTGGCGACCACACCTTTGACTTTATTGATTTCGAAGTAAACATCTTGACTTGCCACATTTTCTCTCTTGACCCGGTTAATGAGTGACGTGGCAGTCCTTTATTGACTACTCTGGTGACGTGTCTATTTGGCGAATATATACATACAACAATGACAATTAATACAATCCTAGATATCAAGAGCTAAATGACATGTCATAAAGCTTAGCTAAGCATAGATTGGGCAATCCTATGAAGCTATCAAAATACAACACTCAATCAAAACTACACAACAATCTCTTTCTTGTATAATAGAATATAATATAAGAACATACAAGTAATTAAAGAGATGTCTTGTTAAGTAAAACACTAAGATTAGATGAAATTAGTGAAAAACTTACCAAGAGATGTGTGTTGAGTAAAACCCATGCAAGCAAGCATCCTAGATATGCTAGAATATGCTAGATGAAGTTTTGATGCATATGAAAATGGTTTTGAGTGTTTAAAGAGTTATAGTAGCAAGCTTTTGCTTTCTCTCACAAGGGGAGCTCTTCCTCACTCTAAAATATGATATTTGAAGCTCTAGGTCAGCCAAGAGAGGTAAGAGGTCAATATATATGTGGCCCTAGAAGAAATGACATCGTTTTACCAAAACAGGTTGCAAAAACGTGTCGGACCGCTCCCTAGGAAAGTGCCTACGCAGCTATCTAGGGGGCACAAAAACACTGGTTAATTTCCGTAGGCTAGACAGCAGCCCAGGCACGTGCATAGGGGGCGGTAAAGCACAGACAATGCACCAGCTCAAGGATTGAGTGCCCCAAAACATGACGAAATGACATCGTAACCTTTCGTATAATATACCATTGGAAAGGTATGGAAGTCTACTTTCTACTCCACTTTATAGAATGACATTTCAATGTCTATAGAAAACGTTATGGTCAATAGAGTGACCAAAGGTCAGATTTGGAAAACAGCAGAGATGCCCTGTTTTAGTGGTCACTTTGGAGATTTCAAACCAATCCAAACGGTCATTAAATATTACGAATAATATACCATTGGAAAGGTATGGGTGTCTAGTTTGTATAGAAATTTTCAAAACTCATTTTAAATCTTTATATAAAAAGTTATGGTCACAAGACCATACAAAGGTCAGTTTTGAAAATCATTTAAATCATTGAAATCCAATCTTTTGAAACTAGACACTTTACTACAAACAACCGAACCAAATCAACACTTATCCAAGAGAAGAATGAGACCTTCTCAAGTAGTCAACCATCGCGCTAAGACATGCACACCATCGTGCAAGCGCGGACGTTTCCGATCACACAAACGGAAATGAATTACACCACACTAGATTAACATACATGAAGTGCAAGTGTGGGATGTGAATGCATCCTAATGCCTAACATGTCATGGCATTGTCATTGAACAAGATGCACTCAATTAAAACATGCATGAATAGAATTCATGGTTTTGCCTAAACATGTCATGGCATTTCAATGAACAAGATGCAATCATTTAAACATGCATGAAGAGACTTCAAGACTTTGCATCCTAATGCCTAAACATGTCATGGCATTTCAATGAACAAGATGCAATCATTTAAACATGCATGAAGAGACTTCATGACTTTGCATCCTAATGCCTAAACATGTCATGGCATTTCAATGAACAAGATGTAATTATTTAAACATGCATGAAGAAATAACAATGAACATGAATGCACTCATATAAACCACACAACATACAAGAATAGGAATTATGCATGGGTTGTGGTTGTGTGCAACTACATCTCTTCAAAGCAAGTAAGCACATAGAAATTTACCTTTGAAGTGCTTGTCACCTTGAGGTCTTGAAAGGGCCTTTGAGCATGATCCTCAATCACCTAAACTACCCGTACAATTCAAACCCTAACATGTGGTTTGTCCACGAAATAAGCCAATCAATGAATGGGAATCCTTACATACACAATTAAATCACGGGATCTTGCCCGAGAATCAAGCAAGAAGAGAAGGAAATAAAGACAAAAATCGCACCAATTTTGGTTTGATCAATATTTTCCACTTATCCACATGCACGAGAGCTCCATCGCCAACGAAACCCTTACCTCCATCACCATTGCCATATGAACATCTTCACTGTATTTCTGTTTAATGTTTACCATCAATAAAGAATCATATAGTTACGTTATTTCTCATTCACCATCACCATTGCCCCTTTTTTTATTGGTTTTATTAGGAAGCTAACGGTATCAAACTACTTGATATCCCTCATACTGAAATCTACCCTGATTCCAGTCACTAGAATTGTTAAATGGAAAAATCACCCAAAGTGACAATTTTTAGTTAACACTTTTGGCGTCGTCTGTGGGAAACACTCCCACCTTTTTACAAAGCTACCCAGCTCTACCCAGAAGACTCAGAAGATGAGGCTCCGATCCTCTCAGGGGTAACTCGCCCCATCAGGGCCCCATTCCCTCGCTTCCTCTCAGAGAAACCATAGGAAGAGGAGGGGAATGAGAAGCCAGATCCTGGCACCGATTCCTCCACCCAATGCGGGCTCCGCGCCCTAGGACCTCGCGGTCCAGGAGGTAAATCGAGATACCATGGAGCAACATGCTGCTGCCTACGTGGAAAGCATCTGCCTCCAGATGATCACCTAAGATATACCCTTCAAAGCACCCAAGCTCGTGGGAGAAGCTGGACCGAGTACCTGGGTACCAGTCTTTGACAGACTTGGGCCGCCATTGCCAGTACCAGATCATTCTGGAGATTTCAGACCTCGACAGGTGAAGTCAGCATTTGACATCCCTCATAGAAGGATCTAGCTAGTGGCTAGACCGATAGCAGATAAGACGGCTCCACAACCCGATGTAGGTGGTAGTACCGGGCTTAAGAGAAACCCACGGGGTGCCCGCCCTTAGAGGGAGGAGCACAAGGAGCCAACCATGGAATCCAAAACTTTGGATAATGAAGGTTCAGTAGCTCGATCCAGGCACGATGGGTCCAAACTTCTTGAAGATCAAATGGCTAAAATGGCAAAGGAACTCAAGGAGCTAAGGAAGGGGAAACACTAGGGTACCCGGAAGAACCCTTTGGGGGAGATAAATGCACCATTCTCTAGGAGGATCAGAGAAGCAGAGTTACCCCCTAATTTTAAGATGCCCACCGAGAAATATTCTGGATCAGAAGACCCCGTGAGCCACATGGAGAGCTTCGTCCACCAGATGGAGGTCCAGAACTCTACCCGGTCAACGATGTGCAGAATGTTCCCTTCCACTTTGACCGACTGTGCCAAGACTTGGTTTAAAAAATTACCTCCAGGTAGTGTGGATTCTTCTACAAAGCTTACTACAGATTTTTGTGCTCAGTTTCAGGGGATCAAACCTCGTCCCAAGGACCCCGTCCTATTGCAATACATGATCCAGGAGCGAGGTGGGATGCTGAGATCCTATGTAGAGAAGTTCTACAAAGAAGTGATCTAGACGGGAGTGTTTACCGAGAAGGAAACTTTGGCTAATTTCATAAGAAACCTGTGGGCTGGTAGATTATTCCAGTCATTTTCCAAGCATCACCTGAGACTTACCAAGAGGCCTATGACAGGGCACTGGAACCGGTGGACATAGATGAACAACTTCGAGTTGAGGTCGAGCACGATGAAGCCCGAATAGCTAAACGACCGAAGAAGGAGTCTCTGAAGCCTACACCCGTAAAGAAATTTCAGAATCATCCTCCAAATCGGTCGACTTACCAGCCACCACCTCTTTCCCAGCATCGGGATAGATACCCGACGAGAAGGACCCCTCCTTGAACAACACCTCCACTAAGAGAGGTAGTATGGGTAGCAAGTGAAGAAGATTGGTACAACCATTTCACTCCTCTCAATGCATCCTGAGAGACCATATACCTCACCATCCGCGACAAGGGTCTGCTTAGGAAGCCCGGTCCTATAAAGATCCCGGCTGATCAGAGGAACCACTACAAGTACTGTGATTTCCACAATAATGTAGGACACAACACATCTGAATGCTAAAGTCTCTATAACCAGATCGAAGGATTGGTAAGGGGATGACTCTTAGTTGAATTTTTGTAGCAGGTACGGGATAGAATCAAGGTAGGAAATGAGGTGCAAGAGGAGATGCGAGATGCTGAAGAAAGAAGAAAGAAGGAAGGAAGGAAGGAAGGACGGTGGAAAAGACTTGATACAACAAATCCAAATCATTCACACAATCAGCGGAGGCCCAACACTAGCAAGGACTTCTAACAACTCAAGGAAGAGCCATGGTAGGAAGATTCCGAGGCTTACTACTGGTCATGATATACTCCGGGTCTCCATGGGATCTCAAAACTATCCTCGTTCTGCCCAGATCATCTTCATAGAAGAGGATGCATACAATACAGTTCAACCACATGATGATCCAATGGTGATCATGGTACAGATTGCTAATTGCCGGGTTCACCGCATCTTGATAGATACCAGGAGCAGTGTCGACATTCTGTTTAAAGGAGCGCTGGAAAAGCTCAACTTGAAGAACCTCTGCTATAATAGATGCACGACACCCTTGTATTGTTTTACAGGAGACTCCGTAATGCCAGTTGGGACGCATATTCTACCAGTAATAATTGGAGAAGCTCCCCTTCAGTAGAACATCATGACAGAGTTTATTATGGTTGATACCTCGTCTGCCTACAATGCGATCCTGGGAAGACCTTTCCTATCGGGAATCAGGGGAGTGTTGTCCATTTATCACAACGTCCTAAAATTCCCAGTAGAAACCAACGTAGGAGAAGTCAAGGGAGACTAGCACAGTATCCACTAATCCTACCGCATTAGCCAAGTAGTGCGCCCATGTAACCAATGAACCCAGCCGCAGGATACCAAAGCAGGATTACTATGTCCTAGAAGAAGGAGAAGTACCAAACATTATTATAGAAGAAAAGGAAGAGGAAGAATGGGGATAGACTGGTGGTCACCCCGCGGAGCAGTTAGAAGAGATACCAATCAGAAATGGAGATCTAACCAAAGTAGTAAAGATAGGGGGCGCGCTAGATTGTGAAGTCAGAAGAAACCTGGTAAAGCTCCTTGAAGAATATAATGACATTTTTGCCTGGAGTCATGATGAAATGCTAGGTGAAACAAATTATAGGTGTGTACAATATTAATCTAGAGGGGGGTGAATAGATTTTATCCGATTTTACCCAATTTTTGTTATAGGCCAATTTTACGAAAATGCCCCTAACTAGTCAATATAAAATAACAATTGTAATATGTGTGGAATATTAAATAACACTTGATATTTACGTGGAAACCTTCACGGGAAAAAGCACGGGCTAATAAGTGCGCCACACTCGAACCTCAAATCCACTAAATCTGATAAAGATTACAACCTAATCCCGATATATAATCACACACCTACCTAATCCCGGTATAAGTGAACCTAGTCTAATTGCTTGTGATTTATGCAACCTAATCCTGGAAGCTACACAAGTCTTACTTCTTAATGAAGAGATAAAAAGCTATGTGAATATATGAAATATCCAAAATGCAATTAGAGCTAGGGAACCCTATATGCTTATCTAGGAGGACAATATTGCAATTAAAATAATCCTAGATATCAATAGCTAAATGACATTTCAAAAAGCTTAGCTAAACATAGATTATGAAAACCTAGATAGCTATCACAATACAACACTCAATCAATACATCACAAATAATCTCTAACTTGTATTATATGATCTAAAAGTATACAAGTAATTAAAGAGATGTCTTAATATGAAAAACACTAAAATTAGATGAAGTTAGTGAAGAACATACCAAGGAAGATATGATGATGCAAAACCATGCATGGATGCTTCCTATATGGTCATGGATGATCCAAGATGAACTTTGATGAATCAAAGGAAAAGCTTTGAGTGTTTACAGGTGAGTTCTTGTGAATTTTTTCTTTCTTGAAAAATGTTCTAAGTAAGAAAACTGATTTGAACTCTCTCAAAATGACCTAGAGACATAAGTGATACTTATATAGGTGGTCTCTTTAAAGCATGGTCGTTTTGGTTAATTTTTTAAAACGTTTTGGCCGAATTACTGTTGCCCATACCGCACCCTATGCAAGTGCCTAGGCAGCGGTATGCATAGCGTTAAAGCTTTGCTTTCAACCGCTACGTAGACCGCCCCATAGGCATGTGCCTAGGCCACGGTATGCACTGCGTAAAATCATCAGGATTTTCAACCTGACATGGACCGATGCGTAGACAGCTCCTTAGGCATGTGCCTAAGCTGCGGTACAAGCAGCGATCAAAGAGAATTTTTTCTCTTTTCAAAGTCAATTCACACTTAGTCTAAAATGAGCAATTTTGTGAAAGTGTGAAAATTGAAATGAATGCATCCTAATGCCATCTAAAGTGTTATGGCATTGTTATGAACAAGATGCAATCAATTACTATATGCAAGAAAAGAGATTAATGAACATGAATGCACTTATAAAACATACACAACATACAAGATATAAATATATGTATGAGTTGTGTGTGTGTGCAACTATATCTCTTCAATTGCAGGTAAGCATTTGAAATTTACCTTTGGAGTGCTTATTACTTTAGAGGTCTTGAGAGGGCTTTGAACTTGATCACAATTCCTAAGCTACCCTTACATAAACCCCACATGTGGTTTGTCATCGAAATATGCCAATCAAACTAGAGGCACTTACACCAGGTATCCCTTTCAACCTAGCCACTCATAGGTTGGCAGTAGACGCAACTTTCAAGCCAGTCAAACAGAAGCGGAGACATTTCAATACCGAGCGGAATGCCACGGTACAGGAAGAGGTGGATAAGCTTCTGAAAGCCAGATTCATCAGAGAATCCCAATACCCCGAGTGGATCACCAACGTGGTTATGGTGACCAAAGCCAATGGGAAGTGGCGTATGTGCGTGGACTACACCGATCTCAACCGGGCTTGCCCGAAGGATAGCTTCCTTATGCCTAAAATAGATCAGTTAATTGATTCCACTGTAGGTAACAAGCTTCTAAGCTTCATGGATGCTTTCTCAGGGTACAACCAGATCATGATGCACCTCGCTGATCAAGACAAAACCAGCTTCATCACTAGACATGGCCTCTATTGTTATAAGGTGATGCGGTTCGGTCTCAAAAATGCTGAAGCCACTTACCAACGCTTGGTGAACAAGTTATTCAAGTAGCAGATAGGGAGGTCTATGGAAGTATACATAGACGACATGATCACCAAGTCTTAGATGACCAACCAACACCAGAGGATTTGCACCAGACCTTCTAAGTAATAAGGGAAAATCAGATGAGATTGAATCCGGCTAAGTGTGCTTTCGGGGTAGCAGCAGGAAAATTTCTCAGGTTCATGGTACACGAGAGAGGTATCGAGGCAAACTCTGAAAAGATTAAGGCCATCATCAATCTTGAATCCCCTACAACCCTCCAGCAGGTACAGGGATTGACTGGCCGGATAGCTGCATTGAACCGTTTCATATCCTGATCTATAGATAAGTGTTTACCTTTCTTTAAAATCATTAAGCAGGGTAAGAAGATGAAGTGGGATCAGGAAAGTGAGCAAGCTTTCCAGTCTTTGAAGAAATACCTAGCTAGCCCGCCTTTGCTAGTGAAACCCTGATTAGACCAAATATGGTATGATTTTGTATATGGTAAGATTTTTTACCCTTATTTCCTATTCTTTGTGCTTATTCTCAAGCGATTCCCCGTATTTAATGTTGTCAAATCAAGTGTTTCGGGTTTTATTAGGCCTCAAGGGCATTTGTGAAGAAGAGGAGGAACTTGGTGCAAAAAGGAGCATAAAGGCAATGAAACAGGGCACTTCACCATTTGCTCAATATTAGGTCGCCATGGCGACAGGGAGGCTTGTCAATGTTGCCCCCATGTCGCCATATGATCGCCATGGCGACAGATGAAATTCCCCAAGAAGAATGCATCAGGTGTTGTCGCCATGGTGACATTCAATGGCAAATGGCTACATCACCCAAAATTCCTCAGTGTCGCCATTTGCAATAGGAGAACAAGATGATGCTCATGGCGACAATTAAATCTCAGAATGCGTAACAGTATGTCACCATGAGGTCGCCATGGCGACACAAATGGCGACATTCCCGCCACATCAGCTTTCCAAGCGATTTTTAGCACAAAATCAAGACCAGTATAAATATCCCTCTTTTCTGAGTTTGAAGACACACAAAAATATACAGAGTTTTAGAAAGCACACTTTTTCTTAGCATTTTTAAACCTAGTTTCTCTTCTATAATTCCCACTTCCAAATTTCTCCATTTCTAGCCTTGAACTACCTTTTCCATCAAAAACTTAACACCAAATCCATCCTACCTCACCAAACCATTCCTCTCTTCACCATATTCTTCACCATATTACCTTAGTCAGACACCATTTGACATACATCACACTTTGCACAAAGGAGCATCTAAGGAGGGAAATGATTGAGCATTAAAGAAGGTGACCTACGGGTGATTTCCTCATTTATTACTCTCTTTTCCTATTTGTAACTATGTGTAGCTAAAACCCCCAATCTAAGGGGTTGGTGTTAGAAACATTTGGACTTGGGGTTTGCTTGACTATATTTTAATTGAATCTCTATGTATTTTTTATTTTATTATATCTTTAGATTCTTGTCACTATATGATTGATTTGTATATCAACCTATTAATCATAATCGTGCTAGAATAATCTATTATATAATCACCTTTGGATTCACAACCTTATTTGATTAAAGAATTCAATGAATAGGATGGATTATTGTAGGGAATACCAACCACAATAATCCAAACCTTGTTTTGAGGTTAATTCATATGAGATTGGTTCTTTAAGATAGTTTGAAAAGCACCCCTAATCCACTTGCAACTTCATTAATCCCCTTGTGTATCTCTTAATTGATTTCACCCACTTTTCTTATCTTAGATTGTTGAGATTCTATTTTGCCTATCACTTTTGTTACTTTTACTTTATGCATGTTTTGTGGTATTTTAAGCCACACGTTATCTACTCATTATGATTTATGTTATTGCATTTTAGATTAGTTAATCAATTTAACGTTTTACTTCATTTCCCTGTGAAACGAATCTACCTTACCATTTACTAAGTTTTCTATACTAAAGGATTCCAAAGTGGTAAAACATTATTTTCAAAATGATCACATGTATATATATTGTATTTTGTTGAGTACCAAAACTACCTCATCAAACCCCTCTCAGGAGAAGAATTACAGCTTTACTTGGCAGTATCAGAAACCGCTACTAGCGGAGCCTTAGTAAAGGAGTGTAGCAACAGGGCCCAGAGACCAATTTACAATGAAACAAATATTGTAAAACAATCTAGAGGGGGGGGGGGGGTGAATAGATTTTAGCAATTTTACCCAATTTTGTGTATAGTCAAGATTACAAAAATATCCCTATCTAGTCAAAGCAATATAACAAGTGTAATATATATGCGGAATTTAAATAACACTTGATATAACGTGGAAACCCTCTGTAAGGATTCCCGTTTTGTTGATTGGCTTATTTCGTGGTCAAACCACATGTTGGGGTTTTGAATGTAAGGGTAGTCTAAGTGTTTAAGGTTGAAGATCAAAGGCCCTTCCATGACCTCAAGATTCAAGCACGCCAAAGGTATAATCTCTTGTGCTTGGTTTAGAATTAGTAGCACACACACACTTAGCATTCTTGCTATGATTGCATATTTGCTTATTTTTATGTGCATACTCTTCACATGTCACTTTACACACTAGCACTTTGGTTGATATATCTTGTTGTGTGTATATGTGCTTTATAATTCGCTTCCCGACATTGTTCGGAAACGTTCGCGCTTGCACTAATGAGTGCTTGGTTTCGCACGAAGACCGCCTATGGAGAATACCCTTGGCTTCTCCTTGGTTTTCACCATTGTTGGTGATCAGCGGTTATGATCGGCGGCCTGGCCGCCGAATGAAACCTTCGTTTCAGTCCAGATTTGTCTGAAGCAATTATGCGGTCAAGATCGGCGGTCACGACCGCCGTTCGAAACCGCCGTTTATACCTGATCGATTTTAATCTCTCGGTCTAATTCAGCGGTTGGATCGGCGGTCACGAAACAGCCGAATGAAACCGCTGTTGATGCTCTGTTCTTCACGGGCTCAATTCGGCGGTCGTGATCGGCGGCCTGGGCGCCGATTGAAACCACCGAACTGTGCATTTCAAGGGCAAAATTGTCTTTTCACATGCCCAATTCTTGATGTCTATAAATATCTTATTTTCTCATTCTCTGATCAAGTTCTTTGAGACCTTAGAACCCTAAACTTTCAAGAGAGATTTTTGAGAAAAAATCAAATCAAGAACTCAACTTTAAACACTCAAATCAAATCCCTTTTGCATCAAATTTCATATTTGATCTTCTATGCCTTTATAGAATTGATCCATGCATGGTTTTGAATCATCACATCTTATTTGGTATGTTCTTCACTAATTTCATATTACTTTAGTGTTTTTCATATTAATACATCTCTTTAATTACTTGTATGCTTTTGATTATATGCTAGATACAAGTTAGAGATTATTTGTGATGAAAATGATTGAGTGTTGATTGTGATAGCTAATTAGGTTTTTAATTAATCTTGATTAGCTAAGCTATTTGACATGTCATCTAGCCATTTATATCTAGGATTGTTTTAATTGCAAAATCATTATCCTAGATAAGCATATAGAGTAACCTAGCTCTAATTTGCATTTTGAATATTCATACATATTCACTTAGGTTGTTTCTCTTCATTGAGAAGTAAGTCTTGGGGCTAAGAGTGTTTAGGCCTTAAGCAAATTGGAATAGGGTTGCTAATAAAGGCCCGCTGGGTAGAAGTGAGGGGTTACAGACCGGAGTGTTAGACGAGGTCTACATAGGTTGTAAACTTCATTTCAATTAGTGATTTCGAGTTCCGAGTGTGGCGCACTATACAGCCCATGGTTTTTCCCAGTGGTTGGTTTCCACGTATACATCAAGTGTTATTTAAATTCCGCACTTTATTACACTTGCTTGTATTTTTGACTAGTAGGGGCATTTTCATAAAATTGACTTGCATGCGAAAATTGGGTAATAATAGTTAAAATCTATTCACCCCCCCTCTAGATAACATATTTAGAACACACCGTATTTCTTTTCAATTGGTATCAGAGCGGGTTCCTAGACATACATAGGTGATCCTAGCTCATTTTTGGTGTGTTTTGCATTTGTGTGATTCTTTGATCATTCATACATTTTGCATTCATTTCATCCATTCATTATACACTATGAGTGGAAGTGGTGGTTCAAATGAGGGTGCTTCGAGCGCAAGGCCACCCCTCCTCACCGGCATAAATTACTCCCAATGGAAAGGGAAGATGGAGGCATATGTGTGTCAAATCCATGATAGGGCATGGATGGCCATTGAAGATGGATATTCGCCTCCTATGATGACTCCTATGGGTGGAGGAGAAGAAGTGCTCAAGCCTAAGGCACAGTGGACACAACCCGAGTTTGAGTTGTCCAATTGGAATCAAAAGGCATGGCACGCCCTTATATGTACAGTGGACGAAAATCAGTACAAACTGATTCAGAACACTAAGATAGCCAAGGAGGCATGGGACATCTTAGAGGTTGCACACGAGGGAACTGAAGTAGTGAAGGACTCCAAACTTCAAGTCCTCCAAACTCAATTTGAGACACTTAGGATGGAGGAGAATGAGTGCTTCAACGACTTTGAGATTAGGTTGATGGACATTGTCAACCAAAGTCATCAACTTGGTGACCCTTACTCGGATAGAAGGATCAAGCAAAAGATAATGAGATCGCTTCCCGAGAGGTTTGAGTCTAAGGTGACGGCTTTAGAAGAAAACAGTGATTTTAAGGACATGAAGCCGAGCGAGGTAATAGGTAGACTTCTCGCCTACGAGTCTAGGAAGGGTCCTAGCTCCACTCCTTCAAAGAAGCAAAAAGGAATTGCTTTGAGTGCTTCTAAGGTAGGGAAGGAGGAGAAAGGTGACTTGGACGAAGACATGATTTTGATGCTTCAAAGATTCAAGAAATTTGTCAAGTTCGAGAAGCGTGGCTTTGGATCCAAAGGCCAAGACTTGAAGAAAAAGGCTCCCTTCAAGAAGCATGAGCCTAGGCAAGAGAAAGGGGTCCATTGCTATGAGTGTGGTGGCATAGGTCATATCTCACCTGATTGTGGGAATTTGAAGAACAAGAAAGAAAAAATGATGGTCGCCACTTGGAGTGAAAGTGATGACTCCGGAGAGGGAGATAAGTCATCAAGTGATGATGAGCTTATCAATAACTTCAAGGCATTGGGTTCCACTAATGAAGAAAATGAAGTTGTTGGTAAGAATTTCGTTGCTAGTGATCCCATAGAAGAGAAAGTCGGAGAAGTAGCTCTAGAGGAGATAGTTGTTGCTTCACATTGGGATATGGCACTTATTGACTCAAGAGATCAAGGTGAAGGTCTTGATGAGGATATTGGATCCATAGGAGAGGAGGAGAGTCTAGAAGATGACACTAGTGGAGATGACTCTTTTTCTAACTCTACAAATGGAAATGTAGAGAATATGGATGTGCATGACTTTATAGTCAATGTTGAAAGCTCCATGAAGAAGAAAGATAGATTTCTAAAGATTTTAGAGGAAGAAAATCTAGAGCTTTCAACATACAATGACCTCTTAAGGAAGCAAGTGGAGAAGATGGATCTTAAGGACAACTTTGAAAGTTTTGAAAGCTCTAAGTTAAAGAATGAAAAAGAGTGTAAGGATTCCCATTTATTGATTAGCTTGTTTCGTGGACAAACCACATGTGGGGTTTATTGTAAGGGTAGCTTAGGTATTGGTATTCAAGCTCAAGGCCCTTTCAAGACCTCATCTTGATAAGCACCAAAGGTAAATTTCTAGTGCTTACGTGCTTTGAAGAGATCTAGTTGCACACACACACAACTCATGCATAAATGTTATTCTTATATGTTGTGTGTTTTCATATGTGTGCATTCATAATTGTTGAATATCTCTTCATGCATGTTTATTTAATTGCATCTAATTTATTGAAATGCCATGACATGTTTAGGCATTAGGATGCAAAGTCATGAATTTTATTCATGCATGTTTGAATTGAGTGCATCTTGTTCAATGATAATGCCATGACATGTTAGGCATTAGGATGCATTCAATACCCACACTTGCACTTCATGATTAGTCTTAAGTGTGGTGTAATTCGTTTCCGTTTGTGTGATCGGAAATGTCCGCGCTTGCACGATGGTGTGCATGTCTTAGCGTGATGGTTGACCACTTGAGAAGGTCTCATCCTTCTCTTGGATAAGTGGTAGTTTTGGTTTGGTTGATTGGAGTAAGGTGTCTAGTTTCAAAAGATTGGATTTCAATGTTTTAAGTGTTTTCAAAACTGACCTTTGCATGGTCTTGTGACCATAACTGTTTACACAAAGCTTCAAAATGAGTTTTGAAAATTTCTGTACAAACTAGACACCCATACCTTTCCAACGGTATATTATTCGTAATATTTCATGACCGTTTGGATTGGTTTTAATATCTCCAAAGTTACAACCAAAACAGGGCAACTCTGTTGTTGTCCGTTTCTGACCTTTGGTCACTCAATTGACCATAACTTTTTCAACAGACATCGAAATGTCATTCTGTAAAAACGAGTAAAACTTAGACATCCATACCTGTCCAACGATATATCATATGAAAGGTTTCGATGTCGTTTGGTTATGTTTCGAAGTGCTCGAATCTTGAGTTGCTGCACTAACGCGAGTACCGCGAAAATGCCCATATTTTTTCCATTTCTTCCAAAACGACATAGTTTCACTTGGGCATTATAAATACATATATTTCTCATCATTTTGAGGGCAGAGCCACAAAATCAAACCCTAGAGAGAGAGGCTCCTTATTCTTGAGAGAGAAAGAGAGACTTGAGAGAAAAAGCTTAAAGATTACATCTTTATCTCTCTAAACCCATTCCCACATGCACAAATCATCATCTAGGCATCATCTAGGTTCATCTAGTATGTGCTAATGCATGGATCTTCTTCAACACACATGGTATGATTTGTTGAACACTTTTATCTTACATAATTAGTGTTTTTACTTATCAATTTATCTCTTTTACCACTTGTATGTTCTTTGAGTAATTTCTACATACATGATTGAGATTATGTGTTGATTGGGTTATTTATGTTAGCTAGGTTTTCATGCCTATTTTATATCTAGCTAATTAATCTCATTATATGATTGAGATTATTTTTGATAGCTTAATTGATTAGGTCATTATTGCCTAAAAGCTATGCCATAAACATTCTTGTGTGATTTATTGATAACTAGGTTGATAGATTGTATTTTAATCAACTAGTTAATCTTTTGAATGTTTGTGGGTTATTTGTGATAGCTATTGTATTTAGGATTGGTCATCCTTAACATAGCTAAAGTTGTATGCCATGTCATATAGCTATTTTGATATCTAAGATTGATTTTTTTGTCATCATATAATCCTAGATAAGCATCTAAGGTTCCCTAGCTTTATTTGCTCTTTGAATATTCATTGCATATTCACATAGGGTGTTTGATCTCTTCGGAGAAGTAAGTCTTGTGTGATAGACCGGGATTAGGTCGGACACCAGGATTAGGTGGTCACATGAGCAAATTGGACTAGGTCCATTTTTACAGGCCTGCGGGTAGTCGTAGCGGGATATTGGCCGGGATTATTCTGTCAAACCTGGATTAGGTTGTATACGTTATCACAATTAGTGGATTCGAGGTTCGAGTGTGGCGCACTTACCAGCCCGTGGTTTTTCCCGTGAGGGTTTCCACGTAAAAATCAAGTGTCGTTTATATTTCCTCACCATATTACACTTGATTATTATATTGTCTAGTTTGGGGCATTTTCATAAATTTGACTAAACGCGAAAATTGGGTAATAACGATTAAAATCTATTCACCCCCCCCCCCCCCCCCCTCTAGATAGTTCTATACACACCGTTAATTTGTTTCAAAGAGATTCAAAGGTTAAAGGAAGAACTACTTAGGCTTTCAACATAAGTTGATCACTTGAATGATGAAGTGGTAAGATCCATGGTGGAAGAAGACAAGCTAAAAGATGAGCTAGCTTTGTCTAAGAGGAATGAAGAGGGTTTGAAGAGAGAGCTTGTTGAAGCCAAAGAGTCATTGACTAGAATGACCACAAGCACCAAGAAGCTTGACAACATACTTGGTGTAGGAAAAAGCCCTTGTGACAAAAGAGGTCTTGGATTCGAAGTGAGCAAGGATTGCTCTATTCCTAAGAAGACCGTCTTTGTGAAGAGTTTGGGTAAGATAGAAGCGTCACCGGTGCAAACTCCTAGGAAGAAGTTAGAACTAGGACAATGTTCGAAAAATGCACAAGTGAAGGTGGTGAAAACAAGACAACCCCAAGCTCAATGGATTAGAGCCTCTCGAGTCAACTCTCCTCAACAAATGACTCACTATGAAAAGAGGCAAAACATGCTACCTCATCCAATGAGGCAACCCATTCCAGTTCAACCACATAGAAGACATGAACCGGCTCAACATCAAAGGAGACATCAAATGCATGATGAGTCTCCAATGACTTCACACGGATATGGTATGAATTCTTACTTTGTACCAACTTGTCATTATTGTGGTGTTTATGGGCATATTAGGCCTAAGTGCTTTAAGTACATTAAGCATTGTAGGATTAATAGCATGATAAAGAAAAAGAGGCTAAGAAAAGCCCACTTGCATGAGCCTAGGAAATCCTTTGTCAACAATCCTAGGTTAGTGAATGACATGCAACCCTTAACCACTAAGAAGAAAAAAATCATATCTATGTGGATAAGGAAAGATGAACCCGCTTGCTACGAGACTAACAAGTCTCAAATAGGTTCAACTAAGTCCAATGGACTTGGTAGGTCCATAGGACCTCATGCCCTTCATTAATGAAGGATGAAGATGACCCCATATGGGGAACTCAAGCAAAGAGAGCTAGTTTGCATTCTTGTCACTTGCAAAAAATTTGAAATATCATATGCCTCTTCTTTTAATTGCTTGAGTAAGCTTAGTTGCACATATGTATATATTTTTTCAATTCAATAAGTGTGAACCTTGCTTGTTTACAATCCATGTCATATTTATGTTCAAACATGCATTTTGGACTAGGAGATTTTCATAGGAAGTATGATATGAATGACCTTTAGTTATCTCCATGACATGATGATTCTTTTATAACATGCTAATGACATATGAAAAGCATGAAATTCATATGACATGCTCATTTGAAAAAGCATGAATTGATGATTGCAATTTATAAATGCAAAACTTGTGTGAAAAAGCTTATGAGACTCAAAATGAATAAAGGATCTTGTATCCGTTCAAAGGAATTTACATTCCAAATGTCTCTCTTTCTTTATTAGTTGAACATGTCTACTTTCATACGGATATCTTATCCGGAAAAATCAAATAGGGTGCAAAGTTGCTCATGACATGTTTAGCTTATAAAGTTGGATATAGTTGTTCTTAAATTGAAATCAATGAAATTTCTATATCCTTGCTTCTCTCATGACAATGGTGAAATTGGTTTGAATTCCTATTAGAAACCTTTGTCATTTGCTTTGCCAAATACCATGGTATTTTGGACTTGAATGCTATATGTCTTGTATGCAAAGCATTTTGTTTCACACATTTTTATTTTAATAAATCTCCTCGTTTCTCTCCGATTAATTGAGATTGCATAAAGTGACTTATATTGATTATGCATATACTAGGGGGAGCATTGCATACACAAACATTGCATGATGTTGTGCTTAATTTTTTTTATATATGCAAATGCTTGTTTTAATCTCACTTGATTCATCTCACCTTTTCTTGTTTTGGAAAGTTTAGAAACCTTGTTTCAGGGAATGATTGTTCTACAAGAGGTTGAAGACTTCAAGTTTTATTTTTATATATCTCTTTGTATAGTAGAAAATCTTCATTGACCCATAGGTTTATTTTGTTGTGAGGAATCAATGTGAGTGGTGGTTTTGTCACGAAATAGCCAAAGGGGGAGATTGTAAGGATTCCCGTTTTGTTGATTGGCTTATTTCGTGGTCAAACCACATGTTGGGGTTTTGAATGTAAGGGTAGTCTAAGTGTTTAAGGTTGAAGATCAAAGGCCCTTCCATGACCTCAAGATTCAAGCACGCCAAAGGTATAATCTCTTGTGCTTGGTTTTCTTTGAAGAGAATTAGTAGCACACACACACTTAGCATTCTTGCTATGATTGCATATTTGCTTATTTTTATGTGCATACTCTTCACATGTCACTTTACACACTAGCACTTTGGTTGATATATCTTGTTGTGTGTATATGTGCTTTATAATTCGCTTCCCGACATTGTTCGGAAACGTCCGCGCTTGCACTAATGAGTGCTTGGTTTCGCGCGAAGACCGCCTATGGAGAATGCCATTGGCTTCTCCTTGGTTTTCACTATTGTTGGTGATCGGCAGTTATGATCGGCGGCCTGGCCGCCGAATGAAACCGCCGCTTCAGTCCAGATTGGTCTGAAGCAATTATGCGGTCAAGATCGGCGGTCACGACCACCGTTCAAAACCGCCATTCATACCTGATCGATTTTAATCTCTCGGTCTAATTCAACGGTTGGATCGGCGGTCACAAAACCGCCGAATGAAACCGCCGTTGATGCTCTGTTCTTCACGGGCTACGGCCGCCGATTGAAACCGCCGAATGGTGTGTTTCAGGGGCAAAATTGTCTTTTCACATGCCCAATTCTTGATGTCTATAAATATCTTATTTTCTCATTCTCTGATCAAGTTCTTTGAGACCTTAGAACCCTAAACTTTCAAGAGAGTTTTGAGAAAAAATCAAATCAAGAACTCAACTTTAAACACTCAAATCAAATCCCTTTTGCATCAAATTTCATATTTGATCTTCTATGCCTTCATAGAATTGATCCATGCATGGTTTTGAATCATTATATCTTATTTGGTATGTTCTTCACTAATTTCATATTACTTTAGTGTTTTTCATATTAATACATCTCTTTAATTACTTGTATGCTTTTGATTATATGCTAGATACAAGTTAGAGATTATTTGTGATGAAAATGATTGAGTGTTGATTGTGATAGCTAATTAGGTTTTTAATTAATCTTGATTAGCTAAGCTATTTGACATGTCATCTAGCCATTTATATCTAGGATTGTTTTAATTGCAAAATCATTATCCTAGATAAGCATATAGAGTAACCTAGCTCTAATTTGCATTTTGAATATTCATACATATTCACTTAGGTTGTTTCTCTTCATTGAGAAGTAAGTCTTGGGGCTAAGAGTGTTTAGGCCTCAAGCAAATTGGAATAGGGTTGCTAAAAAAGGCCCGCTGGGTAGAAGTGAGGGGTTACAGACCGGAGTGTTAGACTAGGTCTACATAGGTTGTAAACTTCATTTCAATTAGTGATTTCGAGTTCCGAGTATGGCGCATTATACAGCCCGTGGTTTTTCCTAGTGGTTGGGTTTCCACGTATACATCAAGTGTTATTTAAATTCCGCACTATATTACACTTGCTTGTATTTTTGACTAGTAGGGGCATTTTCGTAAAATTGACTTCCATACGAAAATTGGGTAATAATAGTTAAAATCTATTCACCCCCCCTCTAGATAACATATTTAGAACACACCGTATTTCTTTTCACCCTCAATAGGGAAAAATCACGGGCTAATATGTGCGCTACACACAGACCTCGAATCCACTAATTGTAATAGAGTTTACAGCCTAGGTTGACCTCAACCTCAACCTCTCACGGCCTATAACCCCCTACTAACTATCCGCGGGCTTATAAAAGCGAACCTAGTCCAATTCGCTTATGGCCTAAGCAATCTTAGCCACAAGTCATACTTCTCAATGAAAAGATAATGCAACCTATGTGAATGTGAAAAATACTCAAAATGCAACAAGAGCTAGTGAAATTTCCCTTAAGTAGTAGTGTAAAATATACCTAGAGGGGGGGTGAATAGGTATAGACTCAAATTCTTCCAATATTAAAAAACTATGCGGAATATAACAAAGAAAATGCACACTTGATTAGATTTAACAAATGAATTGATTTCACTAATACAAGAGTTAATCAATTTACAAGATATGCAATCAATGTAAAATATGGAAGATAAAGAAAAGAAAAACAAAAATGAACACAAGTATTTTTACGTGGTAAAACCTCAAAGAGGAAACATCCACGTGTTGATACCACAACCACCGGCAAAGCAATCCACTATACGAAGAGGACTTACACACTCAAGCTACCAACTCATGATATCCGCTCAAGCTATCCACTCCTAATCTACCATCGGGCAAGTGAACCACCAAGCCTACTTCCTATCCGAGACGTGTCCTACACCTCTAGAAAGCAACTTCCTATCCAAGACGCTCACGTCTCTAGAAATATTTCTTGCTTGCCTATCCGGATCCTCCCGACCCTAGAAAAGACTCCATTGCTTGATTATCCGAGTCCTCCCGACTCTAATCAAGACTTCCTTACTTGATTATCTGAGTCCTCCCGACTCTAATCAAGACTTCCTTGCTATATCCACAAAGCTTCACTCACTTTGCTAGAGACTTCAACCTAATGCAAGGCTATGATCTACGTGATGCAAATGATGCAAACACAATCAAATTAAGCTAGATGATCAATCAAGCTAAATGTACATGTTCAATGATAATCTAGAATATGCTTTCAACAAACAATCACAAAAGTATCTAGAAATCAAGACATGCAAATCAATAAGAACAAGTTATGAATATTCAATATATCACACTAAAAACCTAGTTCTTAGATCATGAAATTAAACCTAGAAAATAACATCAGGCACATCATATATACATTTTCTAGAATCAATTTCAAACAAAATCAAGTTTAGCACATATATGTTCAAGAGAAATCACAAAGCTAAAGCTCAATTGACAAACTGATCAAACACCCCTAGCATATGATCTAACATCCTTCTTGAAATTTCCCTTAAGTAGTAGTGTAAAATATACCTAGAAGGGGGGGGGGGGGGGGGGTGAATAGGTATAGGCCCAAATTCTTCTAATATTAAAAACTATGCGGAATATAACAAAGAAAATGCACACTTGATTAGATTTAACAAATGAATTAATTTAACTAATGCAAGAGTAAATCAATATTCAAGATATACAATTCAATGTAAGAAATGGAAGATAAAGCAAAGTAAAATAAAAATAGACACAAGGATTTTTACGTGGTAAAACCTCAAAGAGGAAATATCCACGGGTTGATAACAACCACCGGCAAAGCAATCCACTATACGAAAAGGACCTACACACTCAAGCTATCAACACAAGATATCCGCTCAAGCTATCACCTTCTAATCTACCCTCGGGCAAGTGAACCACCAAGCCTACTTCCTATCCGAGATGTGTCCTACACCTCTAGAAAGCAACTTCCTATCCAAGACGCTCACGTCTCTAGGAAGATTTCTTGCTTGCCTATTCGGATCCTCCCGATCCTAGACAAGTCTCCCCTGCTTGATTATCCGAGTCCTCCGGACTCTAATCAAGACTTCCTTGCTCTATCCACAAAGCTTCACTCACTTTGCTAGAGATTTCAACCTAATACAAGGCTATGATCTACGTGATGCAAATGATGCAAACACAATCAAATTAAGCTAGATGATCAATCAAGCTAAATGTACATGTTCAATGATAATCTAGAATATGCTTTCAACAAACAATCACAAAAGTGTCTAGAAATCAAGACATGCAAATCAATACGAACAAGGTATGAATATTCAATATATCACACTAAAAACCTAGTTCTTAGATCATGAAATTAAATCTAGAAAATAACATGAGGCACATCATATATACATTTTCTAGAATCAATTTCAAACAAAATCAAGTTTAGCACATATATGTTCAAGAGAAATCACAAAGCTAAAACTCAATTGACAAATGATCAAACACCCCTAGCATATGATCTAACATCCTTCTCAACATATTTCATCAATCAAATAGTAAGAATCAAATAGATGATCAAAGATGAAATGAAAAAGAAGAAGTTGAACAAAAAAACCTTGACCACGTACTGAAGATCAGGCTACTGGGAAGAATGACAAAGTCAGCTGCCTCTGGAAATGCTTGGAGTTTGTAGCTCTCATCAAGACCAACAATTTTGGCTTTTGCATCAATCAATTTCGAGTTCGTATGATAAAGTTATGATCAAAATACTAAAACTAAAAAGTTGAAGAATTCTGCATAATTTCTTTGAAATTGTTCTTCAAGTTCTTTTAGGTTTGGAGGGAAGGAGAAGTGTTTAAATGGAGGAGAGAGAGAAATTTTTCAGGCCAATCAGAGGTGGCCATGTCACCCACCCCGTGGGGGGCACGTGGGCCACACGGGACCAGAGAGGTCCTCTGGCCGTGGGGCCCACTGCTCCCACATGGCTTGGGCCACACGTGGCCTCTTGGCCACCTTCGCCTCTCGCGCGCTCCCTCACATTCTTCAGCCGTATCTTGGGCATCCGAGCTCCGATTTTGAATCCGTTTTCGGATTACGAACCGTGACTCCCTCACGCACGACAAAAACTACACAACTTTAGAAAATGGTTAAGAAATCATCTCAGAAAACGATGATGAAATCAACTCAATGAATGAGAACGAAAAGTAGCTTAACTACATCGTTTGGACTCGAAACCTTATGAATGAGTAACCGAAATGACCGGAACTCAATAAGGAATCAAATAAGAACATATTCAAGTCCAAAACACAAAATACATAAACAAACAAACACAAATTCACACAAGCATGCCAAATCGAAGGGATAGTCACGAAGCATGCAATTCTACAATGTTTATCTATAAAAGACCAATTCATGAGCATACTAAGAAGTGTGTGAATGTATTATACCAAATGTTTGAACTACGATGCAGGGACACAAATGTATGAATTGTGTGTGTGTGCGCTAACGCCTTGCAAGAGGATAGAAGTCGAAGTATACCTTTGACGCTTTCATCTATTGAAGACGACATTTGCACTAGACATTGCTCTTCACCTTTTAAGCTTCTTTTCTTCCAAGAACATCCTAAGCAACAACTAATACAAATATAGAGTGTTTTGCAATGGAATCAAGCCAATACAAATCATGAACCTTACAATCTCCCCCTTTAGCTATTCCATGGCAAAACCTCATCCACACCATACAATGTTTCACTCCAATAAACTCAAGTTGGTAACATACTCTCATCCTCACTTTACAAAGAGATTCCTAGACTAAAAAGTCTTCATGAGTCTTCAAGAATTCCTCTTTTGGTCTTCAAAGTACCTATGAGAGAAAATAGCAAAACAAACAAGAGATATTCTCTGAAGAAGAATGGTGAGTTATTAACCAAAAACAAATATAGAAGACATCCCTTATCTCATACAAACATGCATTATATCTAGTGAATAAAATATTTTCATATTAAAGCATTCCCTTAATTTCCCAATTCTCAAGAACCAACCATCCTTAACATTATCAAGAAAGAATTATTTCTTCCTCTTAAGACAAGAATTCTCCCCCTTAATACAAAGTCACAATTAAGCACAAAGAGGAATATGATTCATACAATTGGAACATTTTTCCACACAAGGTGTGAAGTATACAAAATCTCCCCAATATCAAACATGGTGAGGTATACATTTTCTCCCCCTTTTTGTCAAGGAATAGATAAGGGACACAAGAGATAAAGAACGAGATATTAAGCAAACAAATCGTATAGAAAGCGAAGTTGAATAAACTAAAGCTCCCCCTTAACATATGCTCCATATATTATCACCAAGTAGATTTGTTCACAAGGGATATCACACAATCACACAATCACACAATCAAGCAATAAGAGAAAATATTTCATAACTTGTCAAAGTCCGAGAGAGAATCATAGATTTTCATTAATCTCTCAAAAATATTCTCACATTGCTAATGAATCAAGCATATAAGCAAAATGTGTGTGTGTGAATGCTTCTCAAATATATAAAAGGAGTAATTGTGATATCAACATGCAAACTCTATCCACACCTATCCATCTAACACCTTTCCAAAAATAGGTCAAACCGATATTCATCAAGATTTTTGCTTTTAAAAAGAATAGATATCAACATATGAGCGTGTGTGTGCATGTGGCTCGTTTTCCCGTTTCTGCTTGTCAACCCGAGCTTTTTCACAACTCTCAACTATACACCATAAGCCTTTTTGTTTTGTTTTAGGCTTGAATCAAAGATTTTTTTTTCTTTTTATGATTCATTTCAACACTTCTTTGATTTTACTAACAAAAACATATACTCCTCATGGCGGCTTTCACTCATCACAGTGGCGTAGCCCTTTCCTACATTGGGTGGCTGCACAACCAAGGTGTGTAACCCTTTCCATGAGGGTGCTCGTTGATTACTATGTAGGCCGAAGCAAAATGGATACATACCATAGGTCATCTATCATGTACTTAGCAATAAACTTCTAGATGCATCCATTATCTACACATATTCAACCACAAAAACTCAAAAACTAAAACATACAAGAGAAGCATTAGGGCACTTTTCAAAAATAAGATTTTCAAGCTCAAGTGCATGATCTAGAAACAATAAGAGATATTTGTTTAAGATCACTACTTCTCAAGTGATTAGCTCTTAAAGACAATGATATTCAATTAAAGTTTTGCTCATCAAGCCACTCACAATCACACAAAGACATCAATCAACACAAATCATGCCAATGGACATTCTAAGAGTTTAAAACCTCTATTTGTCCAAGGGCTTAGTGAACAAGTCCGCAAGTTGATTTTTAGTAGGCAAATGCTCTAGAGTAACAATAGAATGTTCAACTAGATCTCTAATGAAATGATGCCTAATGTCTATGTGTTTTGTGCGGGAGTGTTGAACCGGATTTTTAGAGATGTTAATGGCACTTAAGTTATCACAATAAAGTGTCATTTTTCCTCGTTCTATCTTATAATCCTTAAGGATTTGTTTCATCCAAAGTAATTGTGTGCATGCACTTCCGGCCGCAATCATACATACAATAACATATATCATGATTAAGATCAATGTGAACAATTATTATCAAAAAGATCTTAAAGGAGCAAATGTCAATGAGAACCATAAGAACACTATACTATTTCTCTAATATGACATGCTTCATGAAATAGTGCAAACAATGAGTTAAGAGATGAAAAATCAAGTAAGCAAGCAATATGTGTAAGGATTCCCGTTGTTTTTAATTGGCTTATTTCGTGATCAAACCATATGTGGGGGTTCTTTGTAAGGGTAGCCTAAGTATCGGTCTTCTTGTTCGAAGCCCTTTGAAGACCTCGTGTTGATAAGCACCGAAGGTAAATTTCTATGTGCTTACTTTTCTTTGAAGAGATTTAGAAGCACACACACACTAAACATTCATTGCATATGTGTGCATTCTCTTCATTTGTCACAATTCACACTTGCACTTATTTATTATATTTTGTTGTGTGTTATTGTGTCTTGTTGTTGTGTTAATTCGTTTCCCGATAACTTTCGGAAACGTCCGCGCATGCACGAGAATGTGCTTGGTTTAGCGCGAGGACCGCCTATGGAGAATGCCCTTGGCTTCTCCTTGGTTTTCACCTTTCTAGGTGATCGGCGGTTATTATCGGCGGCCTGGCCGCCGAATTAAACCGCCGTTTCAGTCCAGATTGGTCTGAAGCTTTTCTGCGGTTAATATCGGCGGTCACGACCGCCGTTCAAAACCGCCGTTTCAAGACCTGATTGATTTATCTCTCGGTCTAATTCGGCGGTTGAAACGGCGGGCATTAAACCGCCGTTCGAAACCGCCGTTCATACCTGGTCGATTTTGATCTCTCTGTTCTGTTTCGGCGGTTGGAATCGGCGGTCACGAAACCGCCGAATGAACCGCCGTTTTTGCTCTGTTCTTCACGAGCTCAATTCGGCGGTCATTAACGGCGGCCTGGCCGCCGATTGAAACCGCCGATTGGCGCGTTTCTTTGAAACTTACTTAAACGACCACACTTTGATTTGGCCCCCTATATATATGCCACTTTGACTTTAGGTCAATCAAGAGAGTTCATATTCAGAATTCATACTTAGGATATTTTTCAAAGAGAAGAAAAATTCCAAGAACTCCATTCTTGATTCTCAAACACTTTTCATGATCATCAATCATCATCTAGCATCATCTTAGATCATCTAGATGTCATCTAGCATGGAATCTTCATCATACTTTGCTTGGTAAGCTTTTCACTAATATCTTACATGTTTTGTGTTTCTCTTATCTAGCAATCTCAATTAATTACTTGTTTGTTATTTTGTATGCTTTAGATACAATATTGAGATGAGTATGATGTATGTTTGAGATTTTATATTGTGCTTGCATATTAGGTTTTGTGCTTAATATTGATTAGCTAAACTAATTGACATGTCATTTAGTTTTGATATCTAGGATTATACTTAATTGCATATTAATCATCTTAGATAAGCATATAGGGTTTCCCTTGCTCTATGTTGCATTTTGGATATTCACATATATTCACTTAGGGTTGTATTCTCTTCAAAGAGAAAGTAAGTCTTGTGTGTAGCATCCGGGGATTAGGTTGCTTAGAACGCAAGCAAATTGGACTAGGTTCACTCATACCGGGATTAGGTAGGTGTGTGATTACTTCCGGGATTAGGTTGTAATCGTTTGCACATTTAGTGGATTCGAGGTTCGAGTGTGGCTTACTTACATAGCCCGTGGTTTTTCCCGTGAGGGTTTCCACGTAAAAACCAAGTGTTGTTTTAATTTCCGCACCATATTACAATTGCTTGGTTATATTATCTTGAGGGCATTTTCGTAATTTTGACTAACACGAAAAATTGGGTAAAAAGCGTAAAATCTATTCACCCCCCCTCTAGATAGCTTTATACACACCGTGCTATTATTTGTTTCAATTGGTATCAGAGCGGGTTCCTAGACATACATAGGTGATCCTTGCTTTTTTTGGTGTGTTTTGCATTTTGTGTGATTTTTGATCATTCATACATTTGCATTCATTTCATTCATTCATAAACACTATGAGTGGAAACGGTGGAAATGGTGGTGGCCACGAAGGAGCTTCTAGCACAAGGCCTCCACTTCTTACCGGATTGAACTATTCCCAATGGAAAGGGAAGATGGAATCCTACATATGCCAAATTCATGACCGTGCATGGATGGCGGTGGAAGACGGATATGATCTCCCTATGATGACTCCCGATGGTGGAGGACAAGATGTTTTGAAGCCTAAGGCGCAATGGAACGCGCAAGAGTTTGAGGCTTCTAAGTGGAATAGGAAGGCTATGCATGCCATTATGTGTGCTATGGATGAGAATCAGTACAAGCTTATTCAGAATACTCAGATTGCCAAAGTGGCATGGGACATCCTTCTAGTTGCACATGAGGGAACCGAGGTGGTGAAGGAGTCCAAGCTTCAAGTCCTCCAAACTCAGTTTGAGCTACTTAGGATGGGAGAGGATGAATGCTTCAATGACTTCGAAATCAAATTGATGGATATTGTAAATCAAAGCCATCAACTCGGAGACCCGTATTCGGATAGGAGAGTCAAGCAAAAAATTATGAGATCTCTCCCCGATAGGTTTGAATCCAAGGTGACGGCCATAGAAGAAAATAGTGGCTACATGGATATGAAGCCAAGTGAGGTGATTGGGCGTCTCCTTGCATATGAGTCTAGGAAGGCTCCTAGCACCACTACTCCTCCTAAGAAGTCTAAAGGAATAGCTTTGAAAGCATCTAAGGATGCAAAGGAGGCAAAGCATGAATCGGATGAAGACCTTGCCTTATTTGTGAAAAGGTTCAACAAGGTTATGGGGTTCAAGAAAAAGAAGGGATTTGGGTCAAGAGGACAAGATTTGAAGAAAAAGAGTTCCTTCAAGAAGTTTGAGCCTAGACAAGAGAGGACCGAAAGGAAAGGGGTCCGATGCTTTGAATGTGGTGGGATTGGTCACTTTGCCCCCGAATGTGCTAATCACAATGATAAGAAGAAGAGCAAAGTGATGGCCGCCACTTGGAGTGGGAGTAGTGATGACTCCAATGAGGAAGATGAGTCTTCAAGTGAAGAAGAGCTCATGGCTAACCTCCTAGCTTTTGCCTCCTCACATAAGAGCAAAAGTGGTAGTGAGAAAGAGGAAATGAGTCAAGAGGAAAATGACTCAAGTGAAGAAGAAAGTGATTCCTCATCTAACTCCATAAGTAGTTTTGTGGAGAAAAAGGTGCTTGCTAAATGCCATGCCGAGTTTAATGATTTAGCAATCAAGAGCACAAGAAAGATCAAGATGTTGAGAGAAGAAAATCTTGAGCTTGCATCTCATAATGACCACTTAGGTGAACAAGTGGAAAAATTCAAGAAGATAGAAGATAAGCTAAGAGAGGAGTTAGCTTTATCTAGGAGGAATGAAGAAAGTCTAAAGAGTGAGCTTGAAGAAGTTAGAAATTCTATGACTAGGATGGATTCTAGCACCAAGAAGCTTGACCATATGCTTGGTGTTGGAAAGAGTCCATGTGACAAGAGGGGTCTTGGGTATGAAGATGACAAGAAGATCTCTACCTCTAACAAGACCGTGTTTGTCAAGAGCTTGAAGAAAGAAGAAACTTCATTTGTGCAAGCTCCTAGAAAGAAATTAGAAGTAGGACAATGCTCTAATGCACAAGTGAAGATGGGTCCAAGAAGGAAACCTCAAGCTCAACCCCCTAGGGTCTCTCAAGCCAACATTCCTCCTCAAATGGCTCACAAAGGAAAGAGACCTATCATGCAACCTCAAGCTAGGAAGCAACCAAGACCGGTTCAACAACGAAGAAGGATTGAACCCTTTCATCCACAAAGACAAAGGCAAGGTATGATTTCTTATTTCATCCCTATTTGTCACTTTTGTGGTTGTGATGGTCATATTAGACCAAATTGCTTTCAATATATTAAAATGTGTAGAAAACAAAGCATGATTGAGAAGAAAAAGAAAAGAGCCATGATGCATGTTCCTAGGAATGATAATATTATTATGCATGATCCTAGGACATCTAGAGCCCATATACCAAAGACCACTAAGAAAGCTAAGATTGTTTCTAGGTGGATTAGAAAGAATGACATTGTTTGCCATGTTGCTCAAATAGCCTTGAAGGCAAATTCTTCTAATTTTTGGTATCTAGATAGTGGGTGCTCTAGGCACATGACGGGAAACAAGAGTTTCTTCGAGACTCTTGTTATGGAGGAAGGTGGATATGTCACTTTTGGTGATGGATCCAAAAAGAAAGTTGTAGGGAAAGGAACCATTTCCGTTCCCGGATTACCCTCCTTATCCGATGCTTTATTTGTTGATGGCTTGAAAGCCAATTTAATAAGCATTTCACATCTAAGTGATGAAGGATATTCCGTCTTGTTTTGTAAAGATGATTGCTCAATCCTAAAGCCCGATGGACAAACCTTATTGAAAGGTATGAGATCTAGCGACAATTGCTATTGTCTTGAAGCTAGAATAGTCTCAAACAATGTGTCCATGGATGAGCAAATTGAGTTGTGGCATGAAAGACTTGGCCACATGAACTTTAGGGATCTACGGACCCTTGGAAAGTTCGAGTGTGTGCGTGGCCTCCCTAAGCTTGGGAAGAAAGCCAATGGTGTTTGTGGACCTTGCCAACAAGGAAAGCAAACTAAAAGCATGCACAAAAAGGGTAAGTATCTCACCACCAAGGAGCCTCTTGAGCTTCTCCACATGGACCTCATGGGTCCCATGCAAACCGAAAGTTTGGGTGGAAAGAGATACATTTTTGTATGTGTTGATGATTTCTCTAGATTTACATGGACATACTTTCTTAGAGAAAAATCCGAAACTTTTGATAAGTTTAAAATGCTTTGTACTAAATTACAAAATGAAATGAAATCTAACATTAGAAGCATTAAACGGATTAGAAGTGACCATGGGAGAGAGTTTGAGAATGCCTCTTTTGAAAGCTTTTGTGATAGCTTAGGCATCTCCCATGAGTTTTCGGCTCCTAGGACACCTCAACAAAATGGAGTTGTTGAGAGGAAAAATAGGGTCCTCCAAGAGATGGCCCGAGTGATGTTGCTTAGCAACAATGTCCCTAGGAACCTATGGGCCGAAGCCATCAATACGGCTTGCTATATAGGAAATCGTGTGTTCCTAAGGCCCGGTTCTAGAAACACCTCCTATGAGCTATGGAAGGGTAGGAAGCCAAATGTTAGCTACTTCCACACATTTGGAAGCAAATGCTACATTTTAAATGACCGTGATCAACTTGGCAAGTTTGATGCTAAGAGTGATGAGGGTATCTTTATTGGCTACGCCTTGAATAGTAAAGCCTATAGAGTTTTCAACTTGAAGACTCGAACCGTCATGGAATCATCAAATGTGGTCATTGATGATACTAGGCTCAAGTCTAATGACCATGAGGAGGAGGATGTTTTAGAGGATGACACTCCTTTGGAGAGGGTTGTGGTGACTCCCAATGTTGGGACATCTAATGAAGTCACACAACCCATTACTAGAGTTCCTCTCTTGGACTCTAAAGAACCCGCTCCATGGGTTAGGAAACTCCATGATAAAGAAGATATCATTGGAGAGGTAAATGAGGGTGTTAGGACTAGACGTCAACTTGCTAATCTTATTAGCTATACTTGCTACACCTCTCAAATTGAACCCAAAAAGGTTGAAGAAGCCTTACATGATGAATTTTGGGTTCTTGCCATGCAAGAAGAGCTAAACCAATTCGAAAGGAATGAGGTTTGGACTCTAGTTCCTAGGCCTAAGACCACTAATGTCATAGGCACTAAATGGATATTTAGGAACAAATCCGATGAGGATGGCAACATAGTGCGGAACAAGGCTAGACTTGTAGCACAAGGGTACTCTCAAATTGAGGGTATCGACTTTGAGGAGACATTTGCTCCCGTTGCCCGTTTAGAGTCTATTAGGCTTCTCTTGTCCATTTCTTGTGTGCACAAGTTCAAATTGCACCAAATGGATGTCAAGAGTGCCTTCCTCAATGGCTTCTTGCAAGAGGAAGTGTTTGTTGAACAACCCAAGGGGTTTGTGGATGCACACCACCCCAACCATGTCTATCGCCTCAAGAAGGCACTATATGGGTTGAAACAAGCACCGAGGGCTTGGTATGAGCGCCTCACTCAATTTCTTGTTGACAATAACTACACAAGAGGTAGTGTTGACAAGACACTATTCATCAAGAGAGACAATGATGAGCTTTTCATAGCTCAAATATATGTCGATGACATAGTGTTTGGCTCCACCAACAACACCAAGGTCCAACAATTTGTTGATGTTATGTCTCATGAATTTGAGATGAGTCTTGTTGGTGAGCTTAATTACTTCCTAGGTTTGCAAATTAGGCAACTTGATAATGGGATCTTCATAACCCAAGCCAAATATGCCAAAAACCTTGTGAAGAAGTTTGGTCTTGAAAAAGCCAAACATTGTGACACTCCTATGAGCACCACTTTGAAGCTAAGCAAGGATGCTAGCGGTAAAAGTGTGGACCAAACCTTATATCGTGGCATGATAGGGAGCTTGCTCTATTTGACCGCAAGTAGGCCCGATATATCTTTTAGTGTAGGAGTTTGTGCTAGGTACCAATCCGATCCCAAGGAGTCCCATCTCTCTTCGGTTAAGAGAGTCATTCGCTTTGTGAATGGGACTTCCAACTATGGGATTTGGTACTCATTTGACACTAATCCTAGTCTTGTAGGATATAGTGATGCGGATTGGGCAGGAAATTGTGATGATAGGAAGAGCACATCGGGCGGTTGCTTCTTTCTAGGCAACAACTTGGTGTCGTGGTTTTGCAAGAAGCAAAACTCGATTTCCTTGTCCACGGCGGAAGCCGAGTACATAGCCGCGGGGAGTGGATGCACTCAACTTATGTGGATGAAGCAAATGCTAGTGGATTACGGATTCAACCAAGGTACTCTCACTCTCTTTTGTGATAACATGAGTGCCATTAATATTTCCAAGAATCCGGTGCAACATTCTAGAACTAAGCATATTGACATCCGCCATCACTTCATTAGAGAGCTTGTTGAAAATAAATGCATAGTACTTGAACATGTAGGTACTAATGATCAACTTGCGGACCTATTTACTAAACCCTTAGATGCTACTCGATTTAAAACTCTTAGTAGATCTATTGGGGTATGTCTTGTGGAGTGATGTTCTATGATTAACCCCATATGGGGAACTCAAGCAAAGAGAGCTATTTTGCATTCTTGTATCTTGCAAAAAATTTGAAATATCTTATGCCTCTTCTTTTATATTGCTTGAGTAAGCTTGGTTGTACATATGTATATATGTTTTAAAATTCCATAAGTGTGAACCTTGCTTGTCTACAATCCATGTCATATTTATGTTCAAACATGCATTTTTGGACTAGGAGATTTACATTGGAAGTATGATTTGAATGACCTATGATTATCTCCATGACATGATGATTCTTTAATAACATGCTAATGACAAATGACAAAGCATGAAATTCATATACCATGCTCACATGAAAAGCATGAATTGATGATTGCATATTCTTAAAAATGCAAAACTTGTGTGAAAACTTATGAGACTCAAAATGAATAAAGGATCTTGTATCCATTCAAAGGAATTTACATTCCAAATGTCTCTCTTTCTTTATTAGTTGAACATGGTTACTATCATACGGATAATTTTATCCGGAAAAATCAAATAGGGTGCAAAGTCGCTCATGCCATGTTTCGCTTATAAAGTTGGATATAGTTGCTCTTAAATTGAAATCAATAATCTCTATATCCTTGCTTTTCCCATGACATTGGTGAAATTGGTTTGAATTCTTATTAGAAACCTTTGTCATTTGCTTTGCCAAATACCATTGTATTTTGGACTTGAATGCTATATGTCTTGTATGCAAAGCATGTTGGATTCACACATTTCTCAAAATAAATCTCCTTGTTTCTCTCAAATTAATTGAAGTGCATAAAGTGACTTATATGTATATGCATATCTTGCATGCTTCTATCTCTCGTTGCTATGAGTGACCCAATTGGGGACTACTCCTTTGCCTATATCATGACAAAAAGGGGGAGTAGGATATGGTAAGGGGAGGTGCAAAATATAGAAGCTTTTGTGCACTTTGGGGAAAACATACATTGAGGGGGAGTAACCCGTTGAGGGGGAGCATTGCATTTATCATACATTGCATACATTTGGTAATGTTGTGCCTAAATTCTACAAATGCAAATGCTTGGTATTGTTCTCACATGATTAATCTCACACTTTTCTTGTATTAGAAATGTTAGAAACTCTTTTCAGGGATTGATTATTCTACAAGAGAATTGAAGACTTCAAGTTGCATTATCTTATCTCTTTGTATTGTAGAATATCATTATAGTCCCGTAGTTTCTATTTTTTTTGTGAGGAATCATTGTGAGTGATGGTTTTGTCACGAAATAGCCAAAGGGGGAGATTGTAAGGATTCTCGTTGTTTTTAATTGGCTTATTTCGTGATCAAACCATATGTGGGGGTTCTTTGTAAGGGTAGCCTAAGTATCGGTCTTCTTGTTCGAAGCCCTTTGAAGACCTCGTGTTGATAAGCACCGAAGGTAAATTTCTATGTGCTTACTTTTCTTTGAAGAGATTTAGAAGCACACACACACTAAACATTCATTGCATATGTGTGCATTCTCTTCATTTGTCACAATTCACACTTGCACTTATTTATTATATTTTGTTGTGTGTTATTGTGTCTTGTTGTTGTGTTAATTCGTTTCCCGATAACTTTCGGAAACGTCCGCGCATGCACGAGAATGTGCTTGGTTTAGCGCGAGGACCGCCTATGGAGAATGCCCTTGGCTTCTCCTTGGTTTTCACCTTTCTAGGTGATCGGCGGTTATTATCGGCGGCCTGGCCGCCGAATTAAACCGCCGTTTCAGTCCAGATTGGTCTGAAGCTTTTCTGCGGTTAATATCGGCGGTCACGACCGCCGTTCAAAACCGCCGTTTCAAGACTTGATTGATTTATCTCTCGGTCTAATTCGGCGGTTGAAACGGCGGGCATTAAACCGCCGTTCGAAACCGCCGTTCATACCTGGTCGATTTTGATCTCTCTGTTCTGTTTCGGCGGTTGGAATCGGCGGTCACGAAACCGCCGAATGAACCGCCGTTTTTGCTCTGTTCTTCACGAGCTCAATTCGGCGGTCATTAACGGCGGCTTGGCCGCCGATTGAAACCGCCGATTGGCGCGTTTCTTTGAAACTTACTTAAACGACCACACTTTGATTTGGCCCCCTATATATATGCCACTTTGACTTTAGGTCAATCAAGAGAGTTCATATTCAGAATTCATACTTAGGATATTTTTCAAAGAGAAGAAAAATTCCAAGAACTCCATTCTTGATTCTCAAACACTTTTCATGATCATCAATCATCATCTAGCATCATCTTAGATCATCTAGATGTCATCTAGCATGGAATCTTCATCATACTTTGCTTGGTAAGCTTTTCACTAATATCTTACATGTTTTGTGTTTCTCTTATCTAGCAATCTCAATTAATTACTTGTTTGTTATTTTGTATGCTTTAGATACAATATTGAGATGAGTATGATGTATGTTTGAGATTTTATATTGTGCTTGCATATTAGGTTTTGTGCTTAATATTGATTAGCTAAACTAATTGACATGTCATTTAGTTTTGATATCTAGGATTATACTTAATTGCATATTAATCATCTTAGATAAGCATATAGGGTTTCCCTTGCTCTATGTTGCATTTTGGATATTCACATATATTCACTTAGGGTTGTATTCTCTTCAAAGAGAAAGTAAGTCTTGTGTGTAGCATCCGGGATTAGGTTGCTTAGAACGCAAGCAAATTGGACTAGGTTCACTCATACCGGGATTAGGTAGGTGTGTGATTACTTCCGGGATTAGGTTGTAATCGTTTGCACATTTAGTGGATTCGAGGTTCGAGTGTGGCTTACTTACATAGCCCGTGGTTTTTCCCGTGAGGGTTTCCACGTAAAAACCAAGTGTTGTTTTAATTTCCGCACCATATTACAATTGCTTGGTTATATTATCTTGAGGGCATTTTCGTAATTTTGACTAACACGAAAAATTGGGTAAAAAGCGTAAAATCTATTCACCCCCCCTCTAGATAGCTTTATACACACCGTGCTATTATTTGTTTCAATATGATATAGAGATACCTTCGCAAGCTATTTTCATCAAATACAATGCCTTTACCCTTTTTATGAGTCCTCTTGGCTTGTAAGTCCTCATGACTACAAGTTATAGGTATGTTGATTCCAAGAGACTAAAGACAATGCAATTCAACTCAAACAACAAAAAATGACTTTCTCTAAAAGTCTTAACATGATTGTCACCATATAGATTCCAAAAAAAAACTTCTCAAAAGTTAATCAACAAATTTTAACTATCATAGCAAATATGTGAGATAGCTAAGTTCATGTCAAGTTATATAGAAACAAAGTTAGATAGCTAAGTTACATAGCAACTAGACACTAATCTTAAAGCTAACTCACATGTGCAACTTACTCTAATGGTAAGAGCACCCACCCTTGAACAATTTGGTTTTGGGTGAACCTACACAAACACTATCAAGATTCTTATTGACAACAATGTTGAAACTAGAATAAAGTTTTTCCATCTCTTGATTCACAAGAATATCATTTATACTCTTCTTTTCAACATTACTAGCAACACATGCATTGTCAATTTTTGCAAGGTTTCCATTCTTCACAATCCGGACATTCTTAACATACTCTTTTGACATTATCATGCTTTTCATACTAAAAAGCTTTAGCATGCTTAAATGAAGTTCAATCTCTTTATCCCTAGATGCATTTCCTATTTCGCAATATTCAATATATTCAAAGCACTTAGGCTTGATATGACCTACGGTATTGCAAAAATGACATATGGGAACAAAATGAGAAATTTTACCTTCCGGGATTGGAGAAGCACAAATGGGAGTTTCAAGGGGTACCTTGTTCTTCAATTTGTTCTTGGTCTTGGAACGTCTCTTCTTAGGAGCTTTCATGTCAACAATGACATTATCTTTGCTTATAGGAAGTGATGCTTCTATGAGCTTCTCCTCAATTACCAAGTCATTTGAGCCTCCTAAAGACAAACTAGAGATAATCCTATCCCTTTTAAGAACAATCCCTTTAACTTCTCTAAGCTTCTTGGCAAGAGCATTCTTTTCACCTAAGAGCCTTTGAGTTGTTGAAACAAACTCATCCACTTGTAATTTGATCAAATCATTCTTCTCATCCACCGCACTTAAGGCTATCTTCAAACTATCTTCAAGACACTTCACCTTAGCCAAAAGATTAACATAGGTAGGATTCTCACTTAAGCACACTTGATGATTTGTATCAACCTCCTTGTCTAATAAATCTTGACAAACATTCTCTAGGATAGAATGAGAGGCCGTGAAGGCAACAAAGTTGCTCACAAGCTCTTCATCAATAGAAGACTCATCTCTAGAGCTCTCCTCCTCACTAGAGTCCTCATCATTGACCCATATGGTCTTTGGAGCACTAACACAAACATCATGATCATTTCTTACGGCAATAGTATATTTAGAAGATAACACATCAACAATCTTCTTTATAAAGATATTACTCATGTTAAACACATCATTATTGCCATCAACAAAAATATCATCAAGACTATGAATATGATCATGTGAAACACTCTTTTTCAACCAAATCTTCTTGACATTCTTCTTCACATGATTATCATTAACATGCACAACATTCGAAGAGTTATCATTAGAAACATGTTTAGAAGAATGACTAGGAACATTTTTCATATCATACTTTTTAATCCAAGCTTTCATAGTATGTTCCTTTACAAGATTATTGGCAATGTGCACAAGATCCAAAGGCCTCTTGGTAGCTATGGAAGTGCTCTTCTTGTGAGACACTTTGGTTTGTTTACCTTGAAAGTTCTTAAAATACTCGAGGTGTGTTTATCAATATAAAGCTAGAGGGGGGGGTGAATAGATTTTATCTAATTATTACCCAATTTTCGCATGCATGTCAATTTTACGAAAATACCCCTAGCAAGTCAACAAAACATACAAGTGTAATAAGATGCGGAAATAGTAAATGACACTTGATGTATACGTGGAAAACCCAACCACTGGGAAAAACCACGGGCTGTTAAGTGCGCCACACTCGGACCTCGAAATCCACTATATGAAAAGACGGTTACACCCTCAAGTGATTCTCGGACCCTCACCCTAGATAACCTCAGGCTATGGACACTACCAATCGCCACTCTTGGTTCAATCCCTAGTGATATCCCCTGATACACTACTCTTGGCGTGAGCACCCTCTAATCTACCACGCGGGCCTTTTATAGCGGCTCTAGTCCAATTTGCTTGAGGCCTAAGCAACCTTAGCCCCAAGACTTTAATCTCTAAAAAGAGATGCACAACCCTATGTGAATATGTATGAATATTCAATTAATGCAATAAGAGCTAGGGTACTCTAAATGCTTACCTAGGATTATAAGATGACAATATAATCAATCCTAGATATCACATATTAGCTATATGACATGGCATATAACTTTAGCTAAGTAAAGGATCACCAATCCTAGATACAAAGCTATCATATAAAACCCACAAACATTCAAAGGATTAACTAGTTGATTAAAAAACAATCTATCAACCTAGTTATCAATACATCACACAAGAATGTTCATGGCATAGCTATTAGGCAATAATGACCTAATCAAATAAGCTATGAAAAATAATCTCAATCAATAAATGAGATCAATTAGCTAGATGGCATATGAACATTAAAGCCTAGCTAATAAATAAAAACCCAATCAACACATAATCTCAATCTTATATGTAGAAATTAATCTAAACACATATAAGTAAAATATGAGATAAAATTGATAAGTAGAAACACTAATTATGTAAGATAAAAGTGTTCAACAAATCATACCATGTGTGTTGAAGAAGTCCCATGCATTAGCATATGCTAGATGATCCTAGATGATGCTTAGATGAAGATTTATGCATGTGGGGATGGGTTTAGAGAGATAAAGATATGATCTTTAAGCTTTCTCTCTCAAGTCTCTCTAAATATCTCTCTAGGGTTCTTATAATCAAAGACTTGTGTTCTGAACCAGAGATAAGGATGTATTTATAGAGACCAAAAACAGGGCAGGTGAAAATACAATTTTGCCCTTGAAACGCACCGATCGGCGGTTTCATTCGGCGGCCAGGCCGCCGAAATGAACCGCCGAATGGCTCCCGAGCGGAACAGGGGAACTTCGGCGACTTCATTCGGCGGTTTGGAAACCGCCGATCCCAACCGCCGTTTTGGACCCGAGAGATATATTTCAATCAGGTCTCATTCGGCGGTTTCGAACGGCGGCCAGGCCGCCGAACGTAACCGCCGATTCACCAAAAATGGTGAAACCAAGGAGAAGCCAAAGGCATCTCCACCGGCGATCATCGCGCAAAACAAAGCACATTACCGTGCACGCGCGGACGTTTCCGAACATCCTTAGGGAAACGAATTACTCCACACTAAACGCTAACATACATGAAGTGCAAGTGTGGGTATTGAATGCATCCTAATGCCTAACATGTCATGGCATTATCATATAACAAGATGCAATCAATTCAACATGCAAGAAGAGATATTGAATAAATCAATAAAGCATAATGCACACAAAATATAAACACACCATACAAGAATAAGAGTTATGCATGTTGTGTGTGTGTGTGCAACTATATCTCTTCAAGCCAATGTAAGCACTAGATATATACCTTTGGTGCTTGTCCTCTTGAGGTCTTGGAAAGGGTCTTGATCTTCAACAAACACCTAGACTACCCTTACAACCAAACCCCAACATGTGGTTTGACTACGAAATAAGCCAATCAATAATGGGAATCCTTACATACCTAATTGACAAGGTTCACAAACACTTTCTAGCTTACTACCAATACTAGGTAGACCTTTAACAATGCAACCTTTTTCAAGCTTCTTTATGTCCTTAAAGTTCATGTGGCCCAAACGTTGATGCCACAAATCAAGCTTGTTACACTCATGTGCCATGTTGCAAGTTAAAGGGTCTATCTCAAGACAATAGCAATTGTCTATAGACCTTTTGATTTTTAGGACAACCTTGCCCTTTTTATCAATTATAGTGCACACATCTTTGTTAAAGCTAACTTCCTTAAAGATTTCACACAAGTGAGTAATACTTATCAAGTTAGCTTGTAACCCATCAACATACAAAGTGTTTCGAAGTTTAGGCAATCCGGGGATACATATTGTTCCCTTACCTAGAACTTTCTTTTTGGTACCATCACCAAAAGTGACCCATCCTCCATCCTTTAAAACAAGATTCTTAAAGAACTCTTTGTTCCCGGTCATGTTCCTAGAGCAACCGCTATTTAGGTACTAAGAGTAGGAGGAGTTGGCCCTTAAAGCATATTGTGCAACTAGACATTTTGGAGTGTCCTTTCTAACCCATACACTCTTCACAATACGCCTCTCACTCTTACTACTAACATGCTTTGACTCAATGTTAGACTTTTTAACATGCACCTTGACCTCATTGGTCACATTTTCAAAAATATCAAGCAAAGCATTATCAACTTTCTTATGCATAGTAGAGTGAGGCACAACACAAGATTTAGCAAGCAAGTCATCAATAACATTCTTCACAACATGCTTTTCCAAGGTCTTCCTAGGTCTGTTTCTATATCCATAAATGGATGATTGCCTAGGTCTATTCAAAAACATATCATGAAAAGCATTATCAAATTAGCATTTCCGAATGTATTCAAAACACCTAGGTCGAATATATCCTACCATATTACAATGATGACAAATAGGTATGAATTTGAGAATTTTACCATTTGCATTTGCTTCCATAGCATTTGGTCTTCTCACAATTTTGCCTCTTTGAAGATCAACCCTTGGTGCTTCACCTCTTCCATTTGAGGTTGATGCTTTTTGAATTTGATCTTGTTGAGTTCTTCCATTGAACTTCCTTGTTGATGTAGAGGCACTTCCGATAGCTTTCATTGCTTTACCATGAGAGAGAGTACCTACATTCTGTTCAATACTTGCTTTGACAAAAATAGATTTGTTAGATGAAGGAGTTTACTTCTCATTGATATAACTCAAACCTCTTTTGTCACATTGATGCTTACCACTTCTAATGAGAGTTTCAACTTTGTTAGAACTAGATGACATCTTGTTAATCATCCTATTAGCCTCATCAAGTTTCTCACTAAGCACCCTATTTTTAATGGCATATTTTTCTAAGATGTCATCACTTTTCCTAACATCTTCTCTTGATTTATTAAGCCATTGTTCATACTTTTTCTCTTGATTTAAGTGCTCACTAAGTTTGGCTTTAAGCATATTTCTGGCCTTTTAGCACTAACAAGAGAACTATCCATTTGCTCAATTTCTTGCTTCAAGATGCTAAGTCTATCATTGCTATCTTTTAGATTCAATTCTAGACTTAGGATCTTGTCTTTAAGTTCATTGAATTCTTTTGAGCCAAGATCATGATTATCAAGCTTCTTATTGAGGGACACATTGACTTTAGACAAGTGTTCATTTTCAAGAATAAGATCATTGATCTTTTTCTCATCCAAGTCAATAGGTTCAACAAAAGAAGCCACATAGGAACACATTTCCTTAATCATGATTATCACAAATAAAACACAAACATTACAAAGAAAGGATCTATCTAAGTGCGTCTAGACACCCGCTCTGATACCAAATGAAATTTCCCTTAAGTAGTAGTGTAAAATATACCTAGAGGGGGTGAATAGGTATAGGCCCAAATTCTTCCAATATTAAAAACTATGCGGAATATAACAAAGAAAATGCACACTTGATTAGATTTAACAAATGAATTGATTTAACTAATGCAAGAGTAAATAAATATTCAAGATATACAATTCAATGTAAGATATGGAAGATAAAGCAAAGTAAAATAAAAATAGACACAAGGATTTTTACATGGTAAAACCTCAAAGAGGAAACATCCACGGGTTAATACCACAACCACCGGCAAAGCAATCCACTATATGAAAAGGACCTACACACTCAAGCTATCAACACAAGATATCCGCTCAAGCTATCACCTCCTAATCTACCCTCGGGCAAGTGAACCACCAAGCCTACTTCCTATCCGAGATGTGTCCTACACCTCTAGAAAGCAACTTCCTATCCAAGATGCTCACATCTGTAGGAAGATTTCTTGCTTGCCTATCCAGATCCTCCCGATCCTAGACAAGTCTCCCTTGCTTGATTATCCGAGTCCTCCGGACTCTAATCAAGACTTCCTTGCTCTATCCACAAAGCTTCACTCACTTTGCTAGAGACTTCAACCTAATACAAGGCTATGATCTACGTGATGCAAATGATGCAAACACAATCAAATTAAGCTAGATGATCAATCAAGCTAAATGTACATGTTCAATGATAATCTAGAATATGCTTTCAACAAACAATCACAAAAGTATCTAGAAATCAAGACATGCAAATCAATAAGAACAAGGTATGAATATTCAATATATCACACTAAAAACCTAGTTCTTAGATCATGAAATTAAATCTAGAAAATAACATGAGGCACATCATATATACATTTTCTAGAATCAATTTCAAACAAAATCAAGTTTAGCACATATATGTTCAAGAGAAATCACAAAGCTAAAACTCAATTGACAAATGATCAAACACCCCTAGCATATGATCTCACATCCTTCTCAACATATTTCATCAATCAAATAGTAAGAATCAAAGAGATGATCAAAGATGAAATGAAAAAGAAGAAGTTGAACAAAACAACCTTGACCACGTACTGAAGATCAGGCTACTGGGGAGAATGACAAAGTCAGATGCCTCTAGAAATTCTTGGAGTTTGTAGCTCTTATCAAGACCAACAATTTTGGCTTTTGCATCTGAAACAAATTATAGCACGGTGTGTATAAAGCTATCTAGAGGGGGGGGTGAATAGATTTTACGCTTTTTACCCAATTTTTCGTGTTAGTCAAAATTACGAAAATGCCCTCAAGATAATATAAACAAGCAAGTGTAATATGGTGCGGAAATTAAAACAACACTTGGTTTTTACGTGGAAACCCTCACGGGAAAAACCACGGGCTATGTAAGTAAGCCACACTCGAACCTCGAATCCACTAAATGTGCAAACGATTACAACCTAATCCCGGAAGTAATCACACACCTACCTAATCCCGGTATGAGTGAACCTAGTCCAATTTGCTTGCGTTCTAAGCAACCTAATCCCGGATGCTACACACAAGACTTACTTTCTCTATGAAGAGAATACAACCCTAAGTGAATATATGTGAATATCCAAAATGCAACATAGAGCAAGGGAAACCCTATATGCTTATCTAAGATGATTAATATGCAATTAAGAGCAATCCTAGATATCAAAACTAAATGACATGTCAATTAGTTTAGCTAATCAATATTAAGCACAAAACCTAATATGCAAGCACAATATAAAATCTCAAACATACATCATACTCATCTCAATATTGTATCTAAAGCATACAAAATAACAAACAAGTAATTAATTGAGATTGCTAGATAAGAGAAACACAAAACATGTAAGATATTAGTGAAAAGCTTACCAAGCAAAGTATGATGAAGATTCCATGCTAGATGACATCTAGATGATCTAAGATGATGCTAGATGACATCTAGATGATCTAAGATGATGCTAGATGATGATTGATGATCATGAAAAAGTGTTTGAGAATCAAGAATGGAGTTCTTGGAATTTTTCTTCTCTTTGAAAAATATCCTAAGTATGAATTCTGAATATGAACTCTCTTAATTGACCTAAAGTCAAAGTGGCATATATATAGGGGGCCAAATCAAAGTGTGGTCGTTTAGGTAAGTTTCAAAGAAACGCGCCAATCGGCGGTTTCAATCGGCGGCCAGGCCGCCGTTCATGACCGCCGAATTGAGCTCGTGAAGAACAGAGCATAAACGGCGGTTCATTCGGCGGTTTCGTGACCGCCGATTCCAACCGCCGAAACAGAACAGAGAGATTAAAATCAACCAGGTATGAACGGCGGTTTCTAACGGCGGTTTCATGCCCGCCGTTTCAACCGCCGAATTAGACTGAGAGATAAATAAATCAGGTCTTGAAACGGCGGTTTCGAACGGCGGTCGTGACCGCCGATCTTAACCGCAGAAATGCTTCAGACCAATCTGGACTGAAACGGCGGTTTAATTCGGCGGCCAGGCCACCGATCATAACCGCCGATCACCTAGATAGGTGAAAACCAAGGAGAAGCCAAGGGCATTCTCCATAGGCGGTCCTCGCGCTAAATTAAGCACATTCTCGTGCATGCGCGGACGTTTCCGAAAGTTATCGGGAAACAAATTACACAACAACAAGACACAATTACACACAACAAAATATAATAAATAAGTGCAAGTGTGAAATGTGACAAATGAAGAGAATGCACACATATGCAATGAATGTTAAGTGTGTGTGTGCAACTAATCTCTTCAAAGAAAAGTAAGCACATAGAAATTTACCTTCGGTGCTTATCAACACAAGGTCTTCAAAGGGCTTCGAACATTAAGACCGATACTTAGGCTACCCTTACAAAGAACCCCCACATATGGTTTGATCACGAAATAAGCCAATTAAAAACAACGGGAATCCTTACAGCATCAATCAATTTCGAGTTCGTATGATAAAGTTATGATCAAAATACTAAAACTAAAAAGTTGAAGAATTCTGCAGAATTTCTTTGAAATTGTTCTTCAAGTTCTTTTAGGTTTGGAGGGAAGGAGAAGTGTTTAAATGGAGGAGAGAGAGAAATTTTTTGGGAAAATCAGAGGTGGCCACATCACACACCCCGTGGGGGGCGCGTGGGCCACATGGGACCAGAGGGGTCCTCTGGCCGTGGGGCCCACGGCTCCCACACGCTTGGGCCACACGTGGCCTCTTGGCCACCTTCGCCTCTCGCGCACTCCCTCACGTTCTTCAGCCGTATCTTGGGTATCCAAACTCCGATTCTGAATCCGTTTTCGGATTACAAACTGTGACTCCCTCACGCACGACGATGACTACATAACTTTGAAAAATGGTTGAGAAATCATCTCGGAAAACGACGATGAAATCAACTCAACGAATGAGAACGAAAAGTAGCGTAGCTACATCGTTTGGACTCGAAACCTTATGAATGAGTAACCGAAATGACCGGAACTCAATAAGGAATCCAATAAGAACATATTCAAGTCCAAAATACAAAATACATAAACAAAAAAACACAAATTCACACAAGCATGCCAAATCGAAGAGATAGTCACGAAGCATGCAATTCTACAATGTTTATCTATAAAAGACCAATGCATGAGCATACTAAGAAGTGTGTGAATGTGTTATACCAAATATTTGAACTACGATGCAGGGACACACATGTATGAATTGTGTGTGTGTGCGCTAACGCCTTGCAAGAGGATAGAAGTCGAAGTATACCTTTGACGCTTTCACCTCTTGAAGACGACATTTGCACTAGACATTGCTCTTTACCTTTTAAGCTTCTTTTCTTCCAAGAACATCCTAAGCAACAACTAATACAAATATAGAGCATTTTGCAATGGAATCAAGCCAGTACAAATCATGAACCTTACACTTCTCAACATATTTCATTAATTAAATAGTAAGAATCAAAGAGATGATCAAAGATGAAATGAAAAAGAAGAAGTTGAACAAAACAACCTTGACCACATACTAAAGATCAGGCTACTGGGAAGAATGACGAAGTCAGCTGCCTCTAGAAATGTTTTTGTAGCTCTCATCAAGACCAACAATTTTGGCTTTTGAATCAATCCATTTCGAGTTTGTATGAGAAAGTTATGATCAAAATACTAAAACTAAAACTTGAAGAATTTCTGCAGAATATTTGAAAGTGTTCTTGAAAATCTTCAAATGTTTGGAGGGAAGGAGAGAGGATTAAATGGAGAAGAGAGAGAAGACAAAAACAAGCCAATCAAGCATGGCCACATCACCCAGCCCGTGGGGGGCGCGTGGGCCACACAGGGGCAGAGAGCCCCTCTGGCCATGGGGCCCACGGCTCACCCACGGCTTGGGCCACACGTGGCCTCTTGGCCACCTTCCCCTCTCGCGCGCTCCCTCACTTTCTTCAACCGTATCTTGGGCGTCCAAACTCCGATGTCGAAATCTGTTTCTGGATTACGAATCATGACTCCCTCACACACAACGACGACTACACAACTTTGAAAAATGATTGAGAAATCATCTCGGAAAATGATGATGATGTCAACTCAATGAATGAGAACGAAAAGTAGCGTAGCTATATCGTTTGGACTTGAAACCTTATGAATGAGTAACCAAAACGACCGAAACTCAATAAGGAATCAAATAAGAACATATTCAAGTCCAAAATACAAAATACATAAACAAACAAACACAAATTCACACAGGCATGCCATATCAAAGAGATAGTCACAAAGCATGCAATTCTACAATGTTTGTCTATTAGAGACCAATGCATGTGCATACTAAGAAGTGTGTGAATGTGTTATACCAAATGTTTGAACTACGATGCAGGGACACACATGTATGAATTGTGTGTGTGTGCGCTAACGCCTTGCAAGAGGATAGAAGTCAAGATATACCTTTGACGCTTTCACCTCTTGAAGACGACATTTGCACTAGACATTGCTCTTCACCTTTTAAGCTTCTTTTCTTCCAAGAACATCTTAAGCAATAACTAATACAAATATAGAGCGTTTTGCAATGGAATCAAGCCAATACAAATCATGAACCTTATAATCTCCCCATTTGGCTATTCTATGGCAAAACCTCAACCTCACCATACAATGTTTCACTCCAATAAACTCAAGTTGATAGCATACTCTCATCCTCACATTACATAGAGATTCCTAGACTAAAAAGTCTTCAAGTCTTCAAGAATTCCTCTTTTGGTCTTCAAAGTACCTATAAGAGAAAATAGCAAAACAAACAAGAGATCTTCTCTAAAGAAGAATGGTGAGTTATTAACCAAAAACAAATATAGAAGACATCCCTTATCTCATACAAAAATGCATTATCTCAAATGAATAAAATGTTTTCATATTAAAGCATTCCCTTAGTTTCCCAATTCCCAAGGACCAACCATCCTTAACATTATCAAGAAAGAATTCTTTCTCCCCCTTAAGACAAGAATTCTCCCCCTTAAGATAAAGTCACAATTAAGCACAAAGAGGAATATGATCACACAATTGGAACATTTTTCCACACAAAGTGTGAAGTATACAAAATCTCCCCAATATCAAACATGATGAGGTATACATTTTCTCCCTCTTTTTGTCAAGGAATAGACAGGGGACACAAGAGATAAAGAACGAGATATTAAGCAAACAAATCGTATAGAAAGGGAAGTTGAATAAACTAAAGCTCCCCCTTAACATATGCTCCACATATTATCACCAAGTAGATTTGTTCACAAGGGACATCACACAATCACACAATCAAGCAATAAGAGAAAATATTTCATAACTTGTCAAAGTCCAAGAGAGAATCATAGATTTTCATTAATCTCTCAAAAATATTCTCACATTGCTAATGAATCAAGCACATAAGCAAAATGTTTGTGTGTAAATGCTTCTCACATATATAGTAGGAGTAATTGTGATATCAACATGCAAACTCTATCTACACCTATCCATCTAAAGCATTTCCAAAAATAGGTCAAACCGATATTCATCCGGATTTTTGCTTTTAAAAAGAATAGATATCAACGTATGAGCGTGTGTGTGCATGTGGCTCGTTTTCCTGTTTCTGTTTGTCAGCCCGAGCTTTTCACAATTCTCAACTATACACCAATAATCCTTTTATTTTTCATTTCTTTTAGGCTTAGAATCAAAGATATATATATATATATATATATATATATATATATATATATATATATATATTATGATTCATTTCAACACTTCTTTGATTTTACTAACAAAAACATATACACCTCATAGCGGCTTTCACTCATCACAAAGGCGTAGCCCTTTCCTACATTGGGTGGCTTCACAACCAAGGTGTGTAGCCCTTTCCATGAGGGTGCTCGTTGATTACTATGTATTGCCGAAGCAAAATGGATACATACCATAGGTCATCTATCATGTACTTAACAATAAACTTCTAGATGCATCCATTATCTACACATATTCAACCACACAAACTCAAAACTAAAACATATAAGAGAAGCATTAGTGCACTTTTCAAAAATAAAATTTTCAAGCTCAAGTGCATGATCTAGAAACAATAAAAGATATTTGTTTAAGATCACTACTTCACAAGTGAGTAGCTCTCAAAGATAATGATATTCAATTAAAGTTTTGCTCATCAAGCCACTCACAATCACACAAAGACATCAATCAACACAAATCATGCCAATGGACATTCTAAGAGTCTTAAACCTCTCTTTGTCCAAGGGCTTGGTGAACAAGTCCGCAAGTTGATTTTTAGTAGGCATATGCTCTAGAGTAACAATAGAATGTTCAACTAGGTCTCTAATGAAATGATGCCTAATGTCTATATGCTTTGTACGGGAGTGTTGAACCGGATTTTTAGAGATGTTAATGGCACTTAAGTTATCACAATAAAGTGTTATTTTTCCTTGTTCTATCTCATAATCCTTAAGGATTTGTTTCATCCAAAGTAATTGTGTGCAAGCACTTCCGCCCGCAATGTATTTGGCTTCGGAAGAGGAAAGGGAAACCGAATTTTGTTTCTTACTTGACCAAGAAACCAAGTTATTACCAACATAAAAGCAACCGCCCGATGTGCTTTTACGGTCATCAATGTTTCCTGCCCAATCGGCATCACAATAGCCTACTAGGATATCATTGGTGTCAAATGAATAAAATAGACCAAGACTATGAGTCCCTTTGACATACCTAATGATCCTCTTCACAGCTTTCAAGTGAGATTCCTTGGGATTTGCTTGGAATCTAGCACACAAGCCTACACTAAAGCAAATGTCGGGTTTACTAGCCGTTAGGTAAAGTAGACTACCTATCATGCTTCTATAAAGGCTTTGGTCAACACTTTTCCCTTTTTCATCTTTGTCAAGTTTTAAAGTGGTGCTCATGGGAGTTTCAAAATCTTTTTCATTTTCTAGGCCAAATCTCTTAACTAGATTTTTAGCATATTTAGATTGATTCAACATAATGCCCATGCTAGTTTGCTTTACTTGCATTCCTAGAAAATAATTCAACTCACCCACCATGCTCATTTCAAATTCACTTGACATAACACTTACAAATTCATCAACCTTGGTTTTATTAGTAGACCCAAAAACAATGTCATCAACATATATTTGTGCAACAAAAATATCATGATCATGATGTTTGATAAACAAAGTTCTATCAATGCCACCTCTCCTATATTGGTTGTCAATAAGGTATTGAGTCAACCTATCATACCAAGCTCTTGGAGCTTGTTTAAGGCCATAGAGAGCCTTTTTCAATTTAAACACATGATTAGGAGAGTGTGGGTCTACAAAACTCTTAGGTTGTTCAACATACACTTCTTCTTGAAGGTATCCATTGAGGAAAGCACTTTTGACATCCATTTGAAATAATTTGAACTTTTTAATGCATGCAATGGACTGTAGGGAAAAATACGTTTGCACACAGTGGAAGCGAGACTAAAATAGAGTTTAGTATAGTTTAAAATTTTTCCATAATTTGAACATTAACCCTCTAATTAATTAACATATAATACTAAAGATATCATACCTTTTCGCGTGATCCAATTGACATTGCGTCGATGGTAATCTGCAAGATCTTCCAATCCAATCACGAACGTGAATCACCAAGGAGCGTGGTCTCCCTTCTCTTTGAATTGTGTACCTGAGGATGGATTAACAAAACTTTTTCTTTTTCGTTAGTCACAACAAGTTCCAAGAGACAACAAAGAATGTTCCGATCATTTTTGAATTCACAATCTTTAGATTGAAACTCGCGTGAACCTTATTCGAAATTGTGCACAAAACCTTTTGATGTAAAAGTAACTAGTGCAGTATCGAAATAAGAACAAACTTTTCTCTCTATTCCTCTTTGCCGAAAATCACACTGGTCTTAGAGTTGGATTCTATTTTTCTCTAGCAAAAGAAAAAACTCTCAAAACCAAGACATTAGGGTTAGCCTAATTCTTATTGCCCTCAAATATATATATATATATATATATATATATATATATATATATATATATATATATATATATATATTCCCACAAAGTTCTTATTGCTCTCAAATATATATATCATACAATGACCGTGCACAATATATTATATATATCTAGTGCAATATATTATATATATCTGATGCACAATCTCATAAATATATCTAGCACAATATCTTATATATATCTAGTGCAATTACCGTGCACCATATATTATATACATATAGTACGATAATCTTGTACAATATATTTTATATATATATATATATATATATATATATATATATATATTGCGGCCTTGTTAAATATATAATATATATCTAGTGCGAAATCTTTGCACAATATATTATATATTGTGGCTGAAATCCTTTACCATGTAGGATTTGTGTCTTTTGACTTAAATCCTAACCCTAGGTAGATTTCCTTAGAATTCCAAACCCTAATCCAACTCTTTAGTGTTTTTGTGACTATATTAAAGACTTCCTAATTTGACTAGATAAATAAATCCCTTATTTATCTACTTACCAAATAAAGTCTTTTATATTTATTATACTACCACAATAGTATACTACTAAGAAACATATTTCCTAGTCAGAAAAAGATTTTGATATTTAATTAAATAATTAATTAATCAATTAATTAATTTCCATTTAATCAAATAATAAAAATAAAACAATATAATATCATATATATATCTCGGCCATGTGCCATATATATTAATATATCTATATATTGTTTTTCTATTTTATTAAATCCATTGGACTTTTAATTAAAAAGCCCACATGTGAACCAGACCCATTCTTACTAAAAGAAACAAGCCCACATGCCTTTCATTAATATATTAATATAATTGATCAATCCATTAAATAAATAATGTGCAAATTATATTCTTAATATATTAAATACAATTCTAGATGGACCCATAAATTGGTCCAGTAGAATATATCAAGTGATCCATGCAAGTCCGTGTGGATTGGGGATCTTAGCGAACTATCTAAATTTAAGCTTCAATAGACATAACCTAATCACAATCAACAAATGATTCACTTAGGTCCGATCTATTAATTTTAACTCATTCCACTAAAGAGCTAAAATTGAACTCTTAAATAAAGATAGAATAAGTAAATATTTCTCATTCGTACCCTAGACAATCTTATTGGAGATAGTGTATCCTCGTGAAGAATATCAGTAATCGCCAAGAGCTCATAGACCGCCTATAGCTCTCCAAGTTACCATATTTACTCATATAACCACATTTTGAACTTGGATATTTTGACTTGTCCAGATCGAAAACAAAACATTAAGATAGACTATGCTATATAGTCGTACTCATTTAATAAATGGAGCCACGATGTCCATATCTATAAATGAAGTCCTCTATCGATTAACAAATGAATACCACCAAACTATCGAGGATAGACTATGTTATATAGTCGTACTCATTGATAACTCAAATGATAGCACTTGCAACCATAAGTCCATCATTTATCTCAGGATTAAGATAGACTCTCTGATTGTCCTGATAATGAAAAAACTTTTATCTACTGACGGTTCTAGATAAAGTATTTCATTGTAATCCTATTCAATGCACCCAGTGCACTAGATTCTTTTACTCGAAGACCCTTTAATGATTTCAGACTCATCATAACTCATTTGAACCCACTCAAATGCTAGCAAAAGAATTCTACAACTTTAACAAGATAAAGGTGCCCAACCTTTAACTTAAGTTGTGAATATTATTCAAGACTAACTAAAGAATTGTGTCTACCTCATACATATCCAGATGTACGAACAATTCTTCTTTTCTTATAGTCTTTTGACCTTATGATTATTTACTTTTGACAATTATAATATTCACTCTATAAATGCTATAAAATTTGTTTAAATCAGAAATCACTTCATTAATATGAAAAGATTGTCAAAAACAATATTACACTCTTGCTATTGAGCATAATCCTAACATGGATAACAAAAGTCTAATGGACTCGAGACGAGCAACCGGGGCAAACGTCTCATCAAAGTCTACACCTTCCACTTGAGTATAACCTTGAGCCATTAGTCTAGCTTTATTTCTCACAATCTTGCCACTTTCATCGGTCTTATTCCTATAAATCCATTTAGTGCCAATTACATTTATATCTTTAGGTCTAGGAACCAAGGACCACACTTCATTCCTCTCAAATTGATTAAGTTCATCTTGCATAACCCCAACCCAATATTCATCAACAATTGCTTCATTAATATTCTTGGGTTCAATTTGAGAAGTGTAGCAAGCATAAGAAATTTGGTTAGCAATTTGATTTCTTGTTCTAACCCCTTCATTTCAATCACCTATGATGTCTTCTTGATAGTGTAAGTTTCTAAGTCTTGGGTGAGAATGTTCAACAACTTGGTCATTTTGTTGATTATCATTTAAAGCATTTTCCAACCCTTGACTTTCAACTTCAACATGACTATCATTTTCATCATCTTGACTAGAAACACTACTAGCCACATCAATAGGTGTTTTAGTGTCATTCAACATATTTTCTTTAGGTTCATTGACACCATTATCATCACACAAATTAAGCATGCTAAGATCATCTATCTTCACATTGATAGACTCCATGATAGTCTTAGTAGTCAAGTTAAAGACTCTATATGCACGACTATTAATAGCATATCCAAGAAAGAGACCAACATCACTTTTAGCATCAAACTTTCCTAAGTGATCTCTGTCATTCAAAATATAACATTTACTCCCAAAAGTGTGGAAGTAACTCACATTGGGCTTCTTGCCCTTCCATAGCTCATAGGACGTTTGTTTTGTGCCGGGCCTCCTAAAAACACGATTAGACACATAACAAGCGGTATTGACCGCCTCGGCCCATAAGTTTCTAGGGACTTTCTTGCTATTGAGCATGACCCTAGCCATCTCTTTCAAGACACGGTTTTTCCTCTCAACAACACCATTTTGTTGAGAAGTTCTAGGTGCGGAGTGTAAGGTTCCCATTTGTTGATTGGCTTATTTCGCGGACAAACCACATATTGGGGTTCTTTGTAAGGGTAGCCTAGGTATCGGGTTTATTGTTTGAAGCCCTTTGAAGACCTCGTATTGATAAGCACCGAAGGTATATTTCTTTGTGCTTACTTGTCTTGAAGAGATAGTTGCACACACTCACAACTCATGCATATGTTTAATACTTGTATGTTGTGTGTCTTATTTTTGTGCATTAATGCTTATTAACATCTCTTCTTGCATGTTAGTTTGATTGCATCTTGCATAACCAATTGCATTGTCATGCTTAGATTTAGGATTGCATTTTTGCATTGGGCGCTCCCAAAAGTGCTCTACAAAAGCGCTGTACGAACAGCGCCCATTGAGCGCTATTCAGACCTGATCGATTTAATTCGGTCGCTGTACAGGCGTTGTACAAAGCGCTCTACGTACAACGCCACTCTGTTTTCCCGTGAGAACAGAGTTGGGGCGCTGTACAAGTGCTGTACAAGAGGCGATCTACGTATAGCGCCCAAGGCAATATTGAGGCAAACTTATCAAAACGACCACACTTTGTTTTGGCCCCCTATATATATGCCTCTTTGACTTTAGGTCAATCACAAGAGTTCATATTCAGATTCCATACTTAGGAGATTTTTCAAAGAGAAGAAAAATTCCAAAGAACTCATTTTTAGTTTACTCAAACACTTTTCCATGATTATCAATCATCATCTAGCATCATCCTTGATCATCTAGATGACATCTTGCATGGATTCTTCATCATACTTTGCTTGGTAAGCTTTTCACTAATATCTTACATATTTTGTGTTTCTTTTAACAAGCAATCTCATTTAATTACTTGTATGTTATTTTATATATTTTGGATACAAGTTTGAGATTAGTATGATGTATGTTTGAGAAGTTGTATTGTGATAGCTAATTAGGTTTTGTGCTTAATCTTGATTAGCTAAACTATTTGATTTGACATGTCATTTAGTGTTGATATCTAGGATTGCTCTAATTGCATATTAATCATCTTAGATAAGCATATAGGGTTTCCCTTGCTCTATGTTGCATTTTGAATATTCATATATTCACTTAGGGTTGTTATTCTCTTCATAGAGAAAGTAAGTCTTGTGTGTAGCATCCGAGATTAGGTTGCTTAGATCGCAAGCAAATTGGACTAGGTTCACTCATACCAGGATTAGGTAGGTGTGTGATTACTTCCGGGATTAGGTTGTAATCGTTTTACACATTTAGTGGATTCGAGGTTCGAGTGTGGCTTACTTACTAGCGCGTGGTTTTTCCCGTGAGGGTTTCCACGTAAAAATCAAGTCTTATTTAATTTCCGTATTTTATACTTGATTTATTGCTTTATCTATTTAGGGGTAAATTCGTAATTTTGACTAACACGAAAAATTGGGTAAAAAGCTTAAAATCTATTCACCCCCCCCCTCTAGATAGTTTTATACACACCGTGCTATAATTTGTTTCAATTGGTATCAGAGCGGGTTCCTAGACATACATAGGTGATCCTTGCTTTTTTGGTGTGTTTTGCATTTTGTGTGATTTTTGATCATTCATACATTTACATTCATTTCATTCATTCATAAACACTATGAGTGGAAATGGTGGAAATGGTGGTGGCCACGAAGGTGCTTCTAGCACAAGGCCTCCACTTCTTACCGATTTGAACTATTCCCAATGGAAAAGGGAGATGGAATCCTACATATGCCAAATTCATGACCGTGCATGGATGGCGGTGGAAGACAGATATGATCTACCCAAGATGACTCCCGGTGGTGGAGGAGAAGAAGTTTTGAAGCCTAAGGCGCAATGGAACGCGCAAGAGTTTGAGGCTTCTAAGTGGAATTCTAAAGAGAATAAGGTAACAAATAAACCAAAGCCGTGCAAATTCCCCGGCAGCGGCGCCATAAGTTTTGACACGCCCAAACCGGTTCTACAAATGTCACTATAATAAAACCTATTCTACCTCGGTTATATTAGAGGGGCGTGCGAGTCTGGTGACCCTATTGCAAGTGCACAAGTCGTTAAACTAGTGTAGTGAGCAAGTAAGGGTATCGTTCCCACTAGGTATGCACTAAAGGCTTTCTATCCTTAGATTAACTCTACAATTTCCTAGATATTCTAACAAGTTTTACTTAAATTAACTAGTGATTAACAATTAATACTTCTAAGATGGAGTTGTCTAATTAGCAATTACACTTACTTGAGTTAAATTCTATATTGCAAATTGTTAAGGAATTAGATTCATTCAAGTATATTCTAGTGTCTAATCAATCATTCATTAAGCCTAACCCTCAATTACTAACATACATATATTCATATGAATGTTCTAAGCACCTAATTCTCTACTGAATCACAATGAAATCTAAGATTAGAATGTGATTAAAGGGAATTAGTCATTTCATAATAGAGAATTACAAGTTAGTAATCTCTACTCATAGGTGCTTCACTATTGAGATGCAATAAATGGTACATGCATACAATTCATCAAGTTATTGCACTATAAAGAGATAAGTGGTTGCAACCACCACACATACAATTATAAATGCACATAAACATGACTCAAGAGGATTATAACAATATGATTGATTAGATAACAAGGAATTACAAGAATTACATCTAATTCCCTAACAAGAGGGATTAGCTACACATAGTATCAAAATTACAAAGACATACAAGTAAGGGAAACATCACCAAATGACAAACTTGTGAAGTGGAAATGGTCTTCCTTGCAATCCAAGCAATTAACTCTTCTATGGCAACTTGAAGTGATCACTCTAAGTAACCAATATATGGTGTTTGGCTACCTAGAAATTGGCCAAGAAAATACTCTCCTTCTTGACTCCTAAGAACAAAATATCTCTCACTAATTAACTTCTCTCTCTAACTAAAACTAAGTGTCCTCTTTTTGTTTATGACACCTTGTGTGTATATGAGAGAGGAGGCCTTCCAAGGACAATAGGTGGAGAAAGGGGCAGCCTTCTTTGACTTTTGGGGCGAGCTTCAGTCAACTTGCAGCCTCTCAGAATCGGCGGCGGGCATGCACGGCGGCTAGTTGCCCACGGCATGAACCCGCCGGGCACGTTTTGCCTTTAACTCGGACTCATTCGGCTGGAATTGTCTCGCCGTGGCCTGCCCAGGAACCCGCTTGGCAAGACGGCGGCCTTGTGAGGCGGCCAAGTGCCCGCCCTCCAGAATGCCTGAGCTCGCCAACTTGACGAGATACTTCCTCCGGCGGCTTTGAGCGGCGGCCTTATTTATGCCGGCCTGACTGCACGAACTCGCCTACTTTGCTCTTTTTTTCTGCTTTTATTCCCAAATTGCCCCCATTTCTTCACTTTAGACAAAAATACCCTTGAAACACCTGTTTTACCTGAAAATGCTTATTTACACAGTTAAACACATGGAATGCTTAGAAAATGATAGCAAAAACAAGGTAAAAGGGGCACTAAATATAAATATTTAGAGCACGATCAGTTGAATAAACTAAAGCTCCCCCTTAACATATGCTCCACATATTATCACCAAGTAGATTTGTTCACAAGGGACATCACACAATCACACAATCAAGCAATAAGAGAAAATATTTCATAACTTGTCAAAGTCCAAGAGAGAATCATAGATTTTCATTAATCTCTCAAAAATATTCTCACATTGCTAATGAATCAAGCACATAAGCAAAATGTGTGTGTGTGAATGCTTCTCACATATATAGTAGGAGTAATTGTGATATCAACATGCAAACTTTATCCACACCTATCCATCTAAAGCCTTTCCAAAAAATAGGTCAAACCGATATTCATCCGAATTTTTGCTTTTAAAATGAATAGATATCAACATATGAGCGTGTGTGTGCATGTGGCTCGTTTTCCCGTTTCTATTTGTCAACCCGAGCTTTTTCACAATTCTTAACTATACACCAATAAGCCTTTTAATTTTCATTTCTTTTAGGCTTAGAATCAAAGATTTTTTTTTTATGATTCATTTCAACACTTCTTTGATTTTACTAACAAAAAACATATACTCCTCATGGCGGCTTTCACTCATCACAATGGCGTAGCCCTTTCCTACATTGGGTGGCTTCACAACCAAGGTGTATAGCCCTTTCCATGAGGGTGCTCGTTGATTACTATGTAGTGCCGAAGCAAAATGGATACATACCATAGGTCATCTATCATGTACTAAGCAATAAACTTTTTAGATGCATCCATTATCTACACATATTCAACCACATATACTCAAAAAAAAAAAAAAAAACCAAAACATATAAGAGAAGCATTAGTGCACTTTTCAAAAATAGGATTTTCAAGCTCAAGTGCATGATCTAGAAACAATATAAGTTATTTGTTTAAGATCATTACTTCTCAAGTGAGTAGCTCTCAAAGACATCGATATTCAATTAAAGTATTGCTCATCAAGCCACTCACAATCACACAAAGACATCAATCAACACAAATCATGCCAATGGACATTCTAAGAGTTTTAAACCTCTCTTTGTCCAAGGGCGTAGTGAACAAATCCGCAAGTTGATTTTTAGTAGGCAAATGCTCTAGAGTAACAATAGAATGTTCAACTAGATCTCTAATGAAATGATGCCTAATGTCTATGTGTTTTGTACGGGAGTGTTGAACCGGATTTTTAGAGATGTTAATGGCACTTAAATTATCACAAGAAAGTGTCATTTTTCCTTGTTCTATCTCATAATCCTTAAGGATTTGTTTCATCCAAAGTAATTGTGTGCATGCACTTCCGGCCGCAATGTATTCGGCTTCGGAAGAGGAAAGGGAAACCGAATTTTGTTTCTTACTTGACCAAGAAACCAAGTTATTACCAACATAAAAGAAACCGCCCGATGTGCTTTTACGGTCATCAATGTTTCCTGCCCAATCGGCATCACAATAGCCTACTAGGATATCATTGGTGTTAAATGAATAAAATAGACCAAGACTATGAGTCCCTTTGACATACCTAATGATCCTCTTGACGGCTTTCAAGTGAGATTCCTTGGGATTTGCTTGGAATCTAGCACACAAGCCTACACTAAAGCAAATGTCGGGTCTACTAGCCGTTAGGTAAAGTAGACTACCTATCATGCTTCTATAAAGGCTTTGGTCAACACTTTTCCCTTTTTCATCTTTGTCAAGTTTTAAAGTGGTGCTCATGGGAGTTTCAAAATCTTTTTCATTTTCTAGGCCAAATCTCTTAACTAGATTTTTGGCATATTTAGATTGATTCAACATTATGCCCATGCTAGTTTGCTTTACTTGCATTCCTAGAAAATAATTCAACTCACCCACCATGCTCATTTCAAATTCACTTGACATAACACTTACAAATTCATCAACCTTGGTTTTATTAGTAGACCCAAAAACAATGTCATCAACATATATTTGTGCAACAAAAAATATCATGATCATGATGTTTGATAAACAAAGTTCTATCAATGCCACCTCTCTTATATTGGTTGTCAATAAGGTATTGAGTCAACCTATCATACCAAGCTCTTGGAGCTTGTTTAAGGCCATAGAGAGCCTTTTTCAATTTAAACACATGATTAGGAGAGTGTGGGTCTACAAAACCCTTAGGTTGTTCAACATACACTTCTTCTTGAAGGTATCCATTGAGGAAAGCACTTTTGACATCCATTTGAAATAATTGAACTTTTTAATGCATGTAATGGACAACAAAAGTCTAATGGACAACAAAAGTCTAATGGACTAGAGACGAGCAACCGGGGCAAACTTCTCATCAAAGTCAACACCCTCCACTTGAGTGTAACCTTGAGCCACTAGCTTTATTCCTCACAATCTTGCCACTTTCATCGGTCTTATTCCTAAACACCCATTTAGTGCCAATTACATTTATATCTTTGGGTCTAGGAACTAAGGACCACACTTCATTTCTCTCAAATTGATTAAGTTCTTCTTGCATAGCCCCAACCCAATATTCGGAGTGTAGCAAGCATAGGATATTTGGTTAGCAATTTGATTTCTTGTTCTAACCCTTTCATTTAAATCACCTATGATGTATTCTTGATAGTGTAAGTTTCTAAGTCTTGGGTGATAATGTTCAACAACTTAGTCATTTTGTTGGTTATCATTTAAAGCATTTTCCAACCCTTGACTTTCAACTTCAACATGACTATCATTTTCATCATCTTGACTAGAAACACTACTAGCCACATCAATAGGTGTTTTAGTGTCATTCAACATGTTTTCTTTAGGTTCATTGACACCATTATCATTACACAAATTAAGCATGCTAAGATCATCTATCTTCACATTGATAGACTCCATGATAGTCTTAGTAGTCAAGTTAAAGACTATATATGCACGACTATTAATAGCATGCCCAAGAAAGAGACCAACATCACTTTTAACATCAAACTTTCCTAAGTGATCTCTATCATTCAAAATATAACATTTACTCCCAAAAGTGTGGAAGTAACTTACATTGGGCTTCTTGCCCTTCCATAGCTCATAGGACGTTTGTTTTGTGCCGGGCCTCTTAAAAACACGATTAGACACATAACAAGCGGTATTGACCGCCTCAGCCCATAGGTTTCTAGGGACTTTCTTGCTATTGAGCATGACCCTAGCCATCTCTTGCAAGACACGATTTTTCCTCTCAACAACACCATTTTGTTGAGGAGTTCTAGGTGCGGAGAACTCATGAGAAATCCCTAAACCATCACAAAACTCACTAAATTTTGCATTTTCGAATTCCGTCCCATGATCACTCCTAATGCGACATATTTTCTTGATATCAAGACCTTTTTCATTTTGAACATGATTACAAAACTTTTTAAAGTAATCAAAAGCCTCGGTCTTGTTTCTAAGAAAATAAACCCAAGTAAACCTAGAGAAGTCATCAACGCATACAAAAATGTACTTTTTGCCATTAATGCTCTCGGTTTGAATCGGCGCCATTAGGTCCATATGCACAAGTTCTAAAAGTCTGGTAGCTATGTAAGAATTTTTCTTATGAGACACTTTGGTTTGCTTACCTAATTGGCAAGGTTCACAAACCACCTCAAGCTTTTTACCAAGATTAGAAAGACCTTTGAAACAAATATGGTGTGTTCTAAATATATTATCTATAGGGGGGTGAATAGATTTTAACTATTATCACCCAATTTTCGCATGCAAGTCAATTTTACGAAAATGCCCCTACTAGTCAAAAATACAAGCAAGTGTAATATAGTGCGGAATTTAAATAACACTTGATGTATACGTGGAAACCCAACCACTGGGAAAAACCACGGGCTGTTTAGTGCGCCACACTCGAACCTCGAAATCCACTAATCGAAATGGAGTTTACAACCTATGTAGACCTCGTCTAACACTCCGGTCAATAACCCCCCACTTCTACCACTCGGGCCTTTAAAAGTGGCTCTAGTCCTAATTGCTTGAGGCCTAAGCAACCTTAGCCTCAAGACTTAATTCTCTAAGAAAAGATTATGCAACCTATGTGAATATGTATGAATATTCAAATAACAAACAAGGCTAAGTAACCTTAGATGCTTATCTAGGATGATAATATAATCAATTTAATCAACCCTAGATATCAATTGCTAAATGACATGTCAAATAGCTTAGCTAATCAAGATTAAGCAAAAACCTAATTAGCTATCATAAAAACAACACTCAATTAATTCATCACAATTAATTCTCTATTCTTGTATTTATCATATGATCAACAACATACAAGTAAATTAAAAGAGAATATGCTTGATAGTAAAAATACTAAAATAAGATGAAATTAATCAAAATCTTACCAAGCATGTTGTGATGATGCAAATCCAATCATAGATGCTTTCTATGTAGACATAAAGGATGCAATATGAAATTTGATGCAAAAAGGATTTGATTTGAGTGTCTAAAGGTGAGTTCTTGATTTGATTTTTTCTCAAAAATCTCTCTTTGAAGTTTAGGGTTCTAATAACTCAAGAAGCTTATCAGAGAATGAGAAAGTAAGATATTTATAGACATCAAAAATTGGGCATGTGAAAAGACAATTTTGCCCCTGAAACGCACCGTTCGGCGGTTTCAATCGGCGGCCAGGCCGCCGATCACGACAGCCGAATTGAGCCCGTGAAGAACAGAGCATCAACGGCGATTTCATTCGGCGGTTTCGTGACCGCCGATCCAACCGCCGAATTAGACCGAGAGATTAAAATCGATCAGGTATGAACGGCGGTTTCGAACGGCGGTCGTGACCGCCTATCATGACCGCATAATTGCTTCAGACCAATCTGGACTAAAACGGCGGTTTCATTCACCGGCCAGGCCGCCGATCATAACCGCCGATCACCAACAATGGTGAAAACCAAGGAGAAGCCAAGGGCATTCTCCGTGGGCGGTCTTCGCGCAAAACTAAGCACATATACACACAACAAGATATCACAATCAAAGTGCTAGTGTGTAAAGTGACATGTGAAGAGTATGCACACATGATCAAGTATGTTAAGTGAGTGTGTGCTAACTAAATCTCTTCAAAGAAAAATCAAGCACAAGAAATTATACCTTTGGCGTGCTTGTCCCTTTGGGTCTTGTAAGGGCCTTCGAGCATGAAGTTCAAACACCTAAACTACCCTTACATTATCAACCCCAACATATGGTTTGTCCACGAAATAAGCCAATCAATATATGGGAATCCTTACAATCTCCCCATTTGGCTATTTCGTGACAAAACCACCACTCACATTGATTCCTCACATCATAATAGAAACTACGGGTCTACTAAGATTTTCTACTTTACAAAGAGATATATAAAAATAAACTTGAAGTCTTCACTCTCATGTAGACAAATCAATCCCTGAAAGCAAAGTCTCTATACTTTCCAATTCAAGTAAAAAGTGAGATGAATCAAGTGAGAATAAAAACAAGCATTTGCATTCTAAGAATTTAAGCACAACTTCAACATCATGCAATAATTGTGAATGCAAAATTTCAAATGCTCCCCCTCAATGGGTTACTCCCCCTCAATGTATTGTCTCCCCAACATGCATAATTGCAACTCCCCTTACCACCATTCTACTCCCCCTTTTTGTCATGATATAGGCAAAGGAGTAGTCCCCAACCGGGTCACTTAGCAAAGAGAGATGATAGCATTCAAGTCATTTGCATAATCATAAAATGCACTTTATGCAACTCTATCAAATGGAGAGAAACAAGGAGATTTATTTTGAAAATAAATGTGTGAAACAAAACATGCTTTGCATACAAGACATGTAGCATTCAAGTCCAAAATACAATGGTATTTGGCAAAGCAAATGACAAAAGTTTCTAATAAGAATTCAAACCAATTTCACCAATGTCATGAGAGAAGCAAGGATATAGAGTTTTCATTAATTTTAATTTATGAGCAACTATATCCATGTTTACAAGTCAAACATGTCATGAGCAACTTTGCACCCTATTTGATTTTTCCGGGAATGAAACCCGTATGATAGTAGACATGTTCAACAAATAAAGAAAGAGATACAATTTGGAAAATAAATTCCTTTGAACGGATACAAGATCATTTATTCATTTTGAGTCTCATAAGCTTTTTCACACAAGTTTTGCATTTATAAATTGCAATCATCAATTCATGCTTTTTCATTTGAGCATGTCATTTGAATTTTATGCTTTTCATATGACATTAGCATGTTATAAAAACAACTCACGCTTTTCAATTTTTAAGCATGTCATTAAGAATCATCATGTAATGGAGATAACTATAGGTCATTCATATCATACTTCCTATGTAAATCTCCTAGTCCAAAAATGCATGTTTGAACATAAATATGACATGGATTGTAAACAAGCATGGTTCACACTTATTGAATTAAAAACATATATACATATGTGCAACCAAGCTTACTCAAGCAATTAACAAAGAAGCATAAGTTTTTTCAAATATTTGCATGCAACAAGTATGCATAAGCTCTCTTTGCTTGAGTTCCCCATATGGGGTCAATATCATCCTTCATCAATGAAGGTCATGAGGTCCTATGGACCTCCCAAGTCCATTTGACTTGGATGAACCTATTTGAGACTTGATAGTCTCGTAGCAAGCGGGTTCATTTTTCCTTATCCACATAGATATGACATTTTTCTTCCTAGTGGACAAAGGTTACATGTCATTCACTAACCTAGGATTATTGACAAAGGATTTCCTAGGCTCATGCAAGTGGGCTCTTCGTAGCCTCTTTTTCTCTATCATGCTATTAATCCTACAATGCTTAATATACTTAAAGCACTTATGCCTAATATGCCCATAAACACCACAATAATGACAAGTTGGTACAAAGTAAGAATTCATACCATATCCGTGTGAAGTCATTTGAGACTCATCATGCATTTGATGTCTCCTTTGGTGTTGAGCCGGTTCATGTCTTCTATGTGGTTGAACCGGAATGGGTTGCCTCTTTGGATGAGGTAGCATGTTTTGCCTCTTTTCATAGTGAGTTAATTGTTGAGGAGAGTTGACTCGAGAGGCTCTAATCCGTTGAGCTTAGGGTTGTCTTGTTTTCACCACCTTTACTTATGCATTTTTCGAACATTGTCCTAGTTCTAACTTCTTCGTAGGAGTTTGCACCGGTGACGCTTCTATCTTACCCAAACTCTTCACAAAGACGGTCTTCTTAGGAATAGAGCAATCCTTGCTCACTTCGAATCCAAGACCTCTTTTGTCACAAGGGCTTTTTCCTACACCAAGTATGTTGTCAAGCTTCTTGGTGCTTATGGTCATTCTAGTCAATGACTCTTTGGCTTCAACAAGCTCTCTCTTCAAACCCTCTTCATTCCTCTTAGACAAAGCTAGCTCATCTTTTAGCTTGTCTTCTTCCACCATGGATCTTACCACTTCATCATTCAAGTGATCAACTTGTGTTGAAAGCCTAAGTAGTTCTTCCTTTAACCTTTGAATCTCTTTTTCATTCTTTAACTTAGAGCTTTCAAAACTTTCAAAGTTGTCCTTAAGATCCATCTTCTCCACTTGCTTCCTTAAGAGGTCATTGTATGTTGAAAGCTCTAGATTTTCTTCCTCTAAAATCCTTAGAAATCTATCTTTCTTCTTCATGGAGCTTTCAACATTGACTATAAAGTCATGCACATCCGTATTCTCTACATTTCCATTTGTAGAGTTAGATAAGGAGTCATCTCCACTAGTGTCATCTTCTAGACTCTCCTTCTCTCCTATGGATCCAATATCCTCATCAAGACTTTCACCTTGATCTCTTGAGTCAATAAGTGCCATATCCCAATGTGAAGCAACAACTATCTCCTATATAGCTACTTCTTCGACTTTCTCTTCTATGGGATCACTAGCAATGGAATTCTTACCAACAACTTCATTTTCTTCATTAGTGGCACACAATGCCTTGAAGTTATTGATAAGCTCATCATCACTTGATGACTTATCTCCCTCTCCGGAGTCATCACTTTCACTCCAAGTGGCGACCATCATTTTTTCTTTCTTGTTCTTCAAATTCCCACAATCGGGTGAGATATGACCTATGCCGCCACACTCATAGCAATGGACCCCTTTCACTTGCCTAGGCTCATGCTTCTTGAAGGGAGCATTTTTCTTCAAGACTTGGCCTTTGGATCCAAAGCCACGCTTCTCGAACTTGACAAATTTCTTGAATCTTTGAAGCATCAAAATCATGTCTTCGTCCAAGTCACCTTTCTCCTCCTTCACTACCTTAGAAGCACTCAAAGCAATTCCTTTTTGCTTCTTTGAATGAGTGGAGCTAGGACCCTTCCTAGACTCGTAGGCGAGAAGTCTACCTATTACCTCGTTCCGCTTCATGTCCTTAAAATCACTATTTTCTTCTAAAGCCGTCACCTTAGACTCAAACCTCTCGGGAAGCGATCTCATTATCTTTTGCTTGATCCTTCTATCCGAGTAAGGGTCACCAAGTTGATGACTTTGGTTGACAATGTCCATCAACCTAATCTCAAAGTCGTTGAAGCACTCATTCTCCTCCATCCTAAGTGTCTCAAATTGAGTTTGGAGGACTTGAAGTTTGGAGTCCTTCACTACTTCGGTTCCCTCGTGTGCAACCTCTAAGATGTCCCATGCCTCCTTGGCTATCTTAGTGTTCTGAATCAGTTTGTACTGATTTTCATCCACTGCACATATAAGGGCGTGCCATGCCTTTTGATTCCACTTGGACAACTCAAACTCGGGTTGTGTCCACTGTGCCTTAGGCTTGAGCACTTCTTCTCCTCCACCCGTGGGAGTCATCATAGGAGGCGAATATCCATCTTCAATGGCCATCCACGCCCTATCATGGATTTGACACACATATGCCTCCATCTTCCCTTTCTATTGGGAGTAATTTATGCCGGTGATGAGGGGTGGCCTTACGCTCGAAGCACCCTCATTTCAACCACCGATTCCACTCATAGTGTATAATGAATGGATTAAATGAATGCAAAATGTATGAATGATCAAAGAAACACACACATGCAAAACACACCAAAAATGAGCTAGGATCACCTATTTATGTCTAGGAACCCGCTCTGATACCAATTGAAACAAATACGGTGTGTTCTAATATATTATCTAGAGGGAGGGTGAATAGATTTTAACTATTATTACCCAATTTTCGCATGCAAGTCAATTTTACGAAAATGCCCCTACTAGTCAAAAATACAAGCAAGTGTAATATAGTGCGGAATTTAAATAACACTTGATGTATACGTGGAAACCCAACCACTGGGAAAAACCATGGGCTGTTTAGTACGCCACACTCGGACCTCGAAATCCACTAATCGAAATGGAGTTTACAACCTATGTAGACCTCGTCTAACACTCCGGTCAATAACCCCCCACTTCTACCACTCGGGCCTTTAAACGTGGCTCTAGTCCTAATTGCTTGAGGCCTAAGCAACCTTAGCCTCAAGACTTAATTCTCTAAGAAAAGATTATGCAACCTATGTGAATATGTATGAATATTCAAATAACAAACAAGGCTAGGTAACCTTAGATGCTTATCTAGGATGATGATATAATCAATTTAATCAACCCTAGATATCAATTGCTAAATGACATGTCAAATAGCTTAGCTAATCAAGATTAAGCAAAAACCTAATTAGCTATCATAAAAACAACACTCAATTAATTCATACAATTAATTCTCTATTCTTGTATTTATCATATGATCAACAACATACAAGTAAATTAAAAGAGAATATGCTTGATAGTAAAAATACTAAAATAAGATGAAATTAATCAAAATCTTACCAAGCATGTTGTGATGATGCAAATCCAATCATAGATGCTGTCTATGTAGACATAGAGGATGCAATATGAAATTTGATGCAAAAAGGATTTGATTTGAGTGTCTAAAGGTGAGTTCTTGATTTGATTTTTTCTCAAAAATCTCTCTTTGAAGTTTAGGGTTCTAATAACTCAAGAAGCTTATCAGAGAATGAGAAAGTAAGATATTTATAGACATCAAGAATTGGGCATGTGAAAAGACAATTTTGCCCATGAAACGCACCGTTCAGTGGTTTCAATCGGCGGCCAGGCCACCGATCACGACAGCCAAATTGAGCCCGTGAAGAATAGAGCATCAACGGCGGTTTCATTCGGCGGTTTCGTGACCGCCGATCCAACCGCCGAATTAGACCGAGAGATTAAAATCGATTAGGTATGAACTGCGGTCGTGACCGCCGATCGTGACCGTATAATTGCTTAAGACCAATCTGGATTGAAACGGCGGTTTCATTCGGCGGCCAGGCCGCTGATCATAACCACCGATCACCAACAATGGTGAGGCCGCTGATCATAACCACCGATCACCAACAATGGTGAAAACCAAAGAGAAGCCAAGGTCATTCTCCGTGGGCGGTCTTCGCGTAAAACTAAGCACATATACACACAACAAGATATCACAATCAAAGTGCTAGTGTGTAAAGTGACATGTGAAGAGTATGCACACATGATCAAGTATGCTAAGTGAGTGTGTGCTAACTAAATCTCTTCAAAGAAAAATCAAGCACAAGAAATTATACCTTTGGCGTGCTTGTCCCTTGGGGTCTTGAAAGGGCCTTTGAGCATGAAGTTCAAACACCTAAACTACCCTTACATTATCAACCCCAACATGTGGTTTGTCCACGAAATAAGCCAATCAATATATGGGAATCCTTACAACCTTTAACAATGCCATGTTTTTCAAGCTTTCAAATCTTTAAAATTTATGTGACCCAAACGTTGATGCCACAAATCAAGCTTATTGCACTCATGTGCCATGTTACATGTTAGAGGATCTATCTCAAGACAATAGCAATTGTCTATAGACCTTTTGACTCTTAGGACAACATTGTCCTTTTTATCAATTATAGTGCATACATCTTTGTTAAAGCTAACTTCTTTAAAAATTTCACACAAGTGAGTAATGCTTATCAAGTTAGCTTGTAACCCATCAACATACAAAGTATTGCGAAGTTTAGGCAATCCGGGGATACAAATTGTTCCCTTGCCAAGAACTTGCTTTTTGGTACCATCACCAAAAGTAACCCAACCTCCATCCTTTAAAACAAGATTCTTAAAGAACTCTTTGTTCCCAGTCATGTTCCTAGAGCAACCGCTATCTAGGTACCAAGAATAGGAGGAGTTGGCACGTAAAGCATATTGTGTAACATGACATTTAGATGTGTCTTTTCTAATCCACACATTTTTCACAACATGCCTCTCACTCTTACTTCTAACATGCTTTGACTCAATATTAGGCTTTTTATCATGCACCTTGACCCCATTGGTCACATTTTCAAAAATATCAAACAAAGCATTATCAACTTTCTTATGCATAGTAGAGTGAGGCACAACACAAGATTTAACAAGCAAGTCAACAACAACTTTTTCAACAACATGCTTTTCCAAGGTCTTCCTAGGTCTATTTCTATATCCATACATGGATGATTGCCTAGGTCCATTCAAAGACATATCATGAAAAGCATTATCAAGTTTGCATTTCCAAATATACTCAAAGCATCTAGGTCAAATATGTCATATCATATTACAATGATGACAAATAGGAATAAATTTGAGAAATTTACCATTTGTATTTGCTTCCAACTCCTTTGGACTTCTCATAATTTTTCCTCTTCGATGTGCAACCCTTGATGCTCCACCTCTTGCATTTGAGGTTGATGCTCCTTGATATTTATGTTGTTGTGTTTTTCCATTGAACATCCTTGTTGATGAAGAGGCACCTTCGGTAGCTTTCATAGCTTTACCTTGAGAAAGTGTACCTACATTTTATTCAATGCTTGCTTTGACAAAAGTAGATTTGTTAGATGAAGGAGTCTCATTCTCATTGATATAACCCAAACCTCTTTTGTCACATGGATGCTTTCCACTTTTAATGAGGGTTTCAACTTTGTTAGAACTAGATGACATCTTGCTAATCACCCTATTAGCCTCATCAAGTTTCTCACGAAGCATCCTAATTTCAATGGCATATTTTTCCGCTATGTCATCACTAAACATAACATCTTTACGTGATTTATCAAGCCATTGTTTATACTTTTTCTCTTGATTTAAATGCTCATTAAGTTTAGATTTAAGCACATTTTCAAGTTTCTTAGCATTAACAAGAGAACAATCTCTTTGCTTAATTTCTTGCTTCAAGATACCAAGTCTATCATTGCTATCTTTTAGATTCAATTCTAGACTTAGGATCTTGTCTTTAAGTTCATTAAACTCCTTTGAGCCAAAATTATGATTCTCTAACTTCTTGTTGAGGGACATATTGACTTTGGATAAACGTTCATTTTCAAAAATAAGATCATCGATCTTTTTCTCATCTAAGTCAATATGTTCAACAAAAGAAGCCACATAGGAACACACTTCCTTAATCATGATTATCACAAAAAAAAAAAACACAAAACACTACAAAGAAATGATCTATCTAAGTACGTCTAGACACCCGCTCTGATACCAAATGAAATTTCGCTTAAGTAGCAGTGAAATATACCTAGAGGGGGGGTGAATAGGTATAGGCTCCAAATTCTTCCAATTTAAAAAATAATGCAGAATATATCAAAGAAAATGCACACTTGATTATATTTGACAAATTAATTGATTTCACTTATACAAGAGTTAATCAATTTACAAGATATGCAATCAATGAAAGATATGGAAGATAAAGAAAAGTAAAAACAAAAATGAACACAAGTATTTTTACGTGGTAAAACCTCAAAGAGGAAACATCCACGGGTTGATACCACAACCACCAGCAAAGCAATCCACTATGTGAAAAAGGACTTACACACTCAAGCTATCAACTCATGATATCCGCTCAAGCTATCAACTCCTAATCTACCCTCGGGCTAGTGAATCACCAAGCCTACTTCCTATCCGAGATGTATCCCACACCTCTAGAAAGCAACTTCCTATCCAAAACGCTCACGTCTCTAGGAAGATTTCTTGCTTACCTATCCGGATCCTCCCGACCCTAGACAAGACTCCCTTGCTTGATTATCCGAGTCCTCCCGACTCTAATCAAGACTTCCTTGCTCTATCCACAAAGCTTCACTCACTTTGCTAGAGACTTCAACCTAATGCAAGGCTATGATCTAAAGTGATGCAAATGATGCAAGCACAATCAAATTAAGCTAGATGATCAATCAACCAAAATGTACATGTTCAATGACAATCTAGAATATGCTTTCAACACACAATCACAAGATTATCTAGAAATCAAGACATGCAAATCAATAAGAACAAGGTATGAATATTCAATATATCACACTAAAAACCTAGTTCTTAGATCATGAAATAAAACCTAGAAAATAACATGAAGCACATCATATATACATTTTCTAGAATCAATTTCATGTTGAATCAAGTTTAGCACAAATATGTTGAAGAGAAATCACAAAGCTAAAACTTAATTGACAAATGATCAAACACCCCTAGCATATGATCTAACATACTTCTCAACAAATTTCATCAATCAAATAGTAAGAATCAAGAGATGATCAAAGAAGAAATTGAAAAAGAAGAAGTTGAACAAACAACCTTGAACTCGTAATGAAGAACAGGCTGCTGGGAACAATGAAGAAGTCAGCTCCCTCTGGAAATGCTTGGGATTTGTAGCTCCTCTCAAGACCAACAATTGTGGCTTTTGAATCAATTGATTTCGAGTTCATATGAGAAAGTTATGATCAAAATAAGAAAAAGAAAATTGAAGAATTTCTGCAGAATTTCTCTAAGTGTTCTTGAAAATCTTCAACAAGTGTGGAGGGAAGGAGAGAAGTTTAAAAAGAGGAGAGAGAGAGATTTATTGGGCAAATCAGCACATGCCATGTCACCACCCCGTGGGGGGCGCGTGGGCCTCATGGGGGCAGAGAGCTTCTCTGGCCGTGGAGCCCACAACCTCCCTCACGGCGTGGGCCAAGTGGCCTCACGGCCACGGACCTCTCTCGTGCGCTCCCTCGGTTCTTCAGCCGTATCTTGGGCATCCAAACTCTGATTTCAAATCTGTTTTTGGATTACAAACCTTTACTCCCTCACGCACGACAAAGACTAACAACTTTGAAAAATGGTTGAGAAATCATCTCGGAAAATGACGATGAAGTCAACTCAACGAATGAGAACGAAAAGTAGCGTAGCTACATCGTTTGGACTCGAAACCTTATGAATGAGTAACCGAAATGACCGGAACTCAATAAGGTATCAAATAAGAGCATGATCAAGTCCAAAACACAAAATACACAAACAAATAAACATATATTCACACAAGCATGCCATATCAAAGAGATAGTCACAAAGCATGCAATTCCACAATGTTTGTCTATACAAGATCAATGCATGAGCATACTATGAAATGTGTGAATGTGTTACACCAAATGTTTGAACCACAATGCAGGGACACACATGTATGAATTGTGTATGTGTGTGCGCTAACGCCTTGCAAGAGGATAGAAGTCAAGATATAACTTTGACACTTTTCACCTCTTGAAGACGACTTTTGCACTAGACGTTGCTCTTCACCATTTAAGCTTCCTTTCTTCAAAGAATATCCTAAGCAACAACTAATACAAATATAGAGTGTTTTGCAATGGAATCAAGCCAATACAAATCGTGAACCTTACATAGGTGAAACAATTTTCTTCATAGTGGTCAAAAGTTCTAGAGATATAGATGTCATAGGATCATGTAAATGAATTTCTTCCTTCCTATGAGCATGCATTCTAGCTCTAGCTTGCTTCTTCTCAATCATGCTTTTAACTCTACACATTTTAATGTAACGAAAGCACTTTGGTCTAATATGACCATTAACACCCCAAAAATGACATGAAGGGACAAAGTTAGGAATCATACCATGTCCTTGTGCATGCATAGGAGCTTTTCCATGTCTTTGTGGTTGTCTTGGTTGTTGGATAGGATCTCTCCTTCTTTGCTGTTGACCAAGACTTGGTTGCTTCCTCGGTTGAGTTTGCATGATTGGTCTTTTCCCTTGATGGAGTTGAGTTTGAGGGAAGTTAGCATGAGGAACTCTTGTAGGTTGAGCTTGAGGTTGTCTTCTTGGAGCTACCTTCACTTGTGCACTATGAGAGCATTGTCCTAGATCAATCTTCTTCCTAGGAGTTTGCACCGGTGAAGCTTCTTTGTAGCTCAGCTCTTGACAAACACAGTCTTGTTAGGAGTGGAGGACTCATTACCATCTTCAAACCCAAGACCTCTCTTGTCACAAGGACTCTTTCCAACACTTAACATGTGGTCAAGTTTTTCGGTGCTAGAAACTATCCTAGTCCTTGATCCTTTAGCCTCTTCAAGCTCTCTTTTTAAATCTTCTTCATTCCTCTTAGATAAGTCTAACTCCTTTCTTAGCTTATCTTCAATATTCTTGGATCTATCCACTTGTTCACTTAAGTGGTCAACATGAGCCAAAAGGTCTTGATTCTCTTCTCTCAATCTTCGTATCTTTTCCTTGGTCTTCATTGCTAAGCTTTTAAACTCAGTGAGGTATTCATCTAGAACTTTTTCTCCACATATCCATGTGTGGAGTTAGATGAAGAGTCATCTTCATTAGAGTCACTTTCTTCTTGACTCTCATTCTCTTCTTCATTGTAGGAGATCGGAAAGGCAAAATAGTTGTTCTCACAATCATTAAAGCTTGAGGGACTTCCTTCAACAACTTTCACTTTGTTGTCCCGCTTGTGAGAGCAACCTAATGCCAAAAATTTTGCCACAACCTCTTCATCACTATCACTTGAAGTGGCGGCCTCCTCTCTTTCATCTTCCAAGTTAGCACAATCCTTGGAGATATGCCTGAATCCTCCACATTCGTAGCATTGAATCTTCTCTTTTGAAGACATCTCATGATATGGCTTGACATTCTTAATAGTGGTCTTCTTCTTCTTGAAGTCATTCCCCTTTGAGCCATAACCACTCTTTTGTAGATTCAAGAACTTCTTGAATCCCTTGACAATGAGTGCCATGTCTTCATTTGAGTCATCCTCCTCCTCTTCCATCTTGGATGTCTTCAAGGCAATATCCTTTTTCTTCTTAGAAGGTGATGTGGTAGCCTTTCTTGATTCATAGGCTAGAAGTCTTCCAATGACTTCACTCGGCTTCATTTCTTTGTAGGTGTCATTTTCTTCTAAAGCCGTCACTTTGGGCTCGAACCTCTCAGGAAGTGATCGCATGATCTTTTGCTTGATTCTTCTATCTGAGTAAGGATCACCAAGTTGGTGACTTTGGTTCACAATGTCCATTAGTCTCACTTGGAAGTCATTGAAGTGCTCGTGCTCTTCCATCCTAATGGTCTCAAACCGAGTTTGGAGAACTTAGAGCTTGGAGTCCCTAACTACCTCGGTTCCTTCATGAGCAACTTCTAGGATGTCCCATGCCTCTTTGGCTATCCTAGTAATTTGAATCAACTTATATTGATTCTCATCGACTGCGCAACAGATGGCATGTAAGGCTTTGTTGTTCCACATGGAATCAATAAATTCTTGCGCGTCCCACATGAAAACTTATGAGACTTAAAACTTATGAAACTTATGTCTCTCTTTCTTTATTAGTTGAACATGGTTACTATCATACGGATAATTTTATCCGGAAAAATCAAATAGGGTGCAAAGTCGCTCATGCCATGTTTCGCTTATAAAGTTGGATATAGTTGCTCTTATATTGAAATCAATAATCTCTATATCCTTGCTTTTCCCATGACATTGGTGAAATTGGTTTGAATTCTTATTAGAAACCTTTGTCATTTGCTTTGCCAAATACCATTGTATTTTGGACTTGAATGCTATATGTCTTGTATGCAAAGCATGTTGGATTCACACATTTTCTCAAAATAAATCTCCTTGTTTCTCTCAAATTAATTGAAGTGCATAAAGTGACTTATATGTATATGCATATCTTGCATGCTTCTATCTCTCGTTGCTATGAGTGACCCGGTTGGGGACTACTCCTTTGCCTATATCATGACAAAAAGGGGGAGTAGGATATGGTAAGGGGAGGTGCAAAATATAGAAGCTATTGTACACTTTGGGGAGAACATACATTGAGGGGGAGTAACCCGTTGAGGGGGAGCATTGCATTTATCATACATTGCATACATTTGGTAATGTTGTGCCTAAATTCAAAAATGCAAATGCTTGGTATTGTTCTCACATGATTAATCTCACACTTTTCTTGTATTAGAAATGTTAGAAACTCTTTTCAGGGATTGTTTATTCTACAAGAGGATTGAAGACTTCAAGTTGCATTAGCTTATCTCTTTGTAATGTAGAATATCATTATAGTCCCGTAGTTTCTATTTTTTTTTGTGAGGAATCATTGTGAGTGATGGTTTTGTCACGAAATAGCCAAAGGGGGAGATTGTAAGGATTCCCGTTGTTTTTAATTGGCTTATTTCGTGATCAAACCATATGTGGGGGTTCTTTGTAAGGGTAGCCTAAGTATCGGTCTTGTTGTTCGAAACCCTTTTGAAGACCTCGTGTTGATAAGCACCGAAGGTAAATTTCTATGTGCTTACCTTTCTTTGAAGAGATTTAGAAGCACACACACACTAAACATTCATTGCATATGTGTGCATTCTCTTCATTTGTCACAATTCACACTTGCACTTATTTATTATATTTTGTTGTGTGTTATTGTGTCTTGTTGTTGTGTTAATTCGTTTCCCGATAACTTTCGGAAACGTCCGCGCATGCACGAGAATGTGCTTGGTTTAGCGCGAGGACCGCCTATGGAGAATGCCCTTGGCTTCTCCTTGGTTTTCACCTATCTAGGTGATCGGCGGTTATGATCGGCGGCCTGGCCGCCGAATGAAACCGCCGTTTCAGTCCAGATTGGTCTGAAGCTTTTCTGCGGTTAAGATCGGCGGTCACGACCGCCGTTCGAAACCGCCGTTTCAAGACCTGATTGATTTATCTCTCGGTCTAATTCGGCGGTTGAAACGGCGGGCATGAAACCGCCGTTCGAAACCGCCGTTCATACCTGGTTGATTTTGATCTCTCTGTTCTGTTTCGGCGGTTGGAATCGGCGGTCACGAAATCGCCGAATGAACCGCCGTTTATGCTCTGTTCTTCACGAGCTCAATTCGGCGGTCATTAACGGCGGCCTGGCCGCCGATTGAAACCGCCGATTGGCGCGTTTCTTTGAAACTTACTTAAACGACCACACTTTGATTTGGCACCCTATATATATGCCACTTTGACTTTAGGTCAATTAAGAGAGTTCATATTCAGAATTCATACTTAGGATTTTTTTCAAAGAGAAGAAAAATTCCAAGAACTCCATTCTTGATTCTCAAACACTTTTCATGATCATCAATCATCATCTAGCATCATCTTAGATCATCTAGATGTCATCTAGCATGGAATCTTCATCATACTTTGCTTGGTAAGCTTTTCACTAATATCTTACATGTTTTGTGGTTCTCTTATCTAGCAATCTCAATTAATTACTTGTTTGTTATTTTGTATGCTTTAGATACAATATTGAGATGAGTATGATGTATGTTTGAGATTTTATATTGTGCTTGCATATTAGGTTTTGTGCTTAATATTGATTAGCTAAACTAATTGACATGTCATTTAGTTTTGATATCTAGGATTATACTTAATTGCATATTAATCATCTTAGATAAGCATATAGGGTTTCCCTTGCTCTATGTTGCATTTTGGATATTCACATATATTCACTTAGGGTTGTATTCTCTTCAAAGAGAAAGTAAGTCTTGTGTGTAGCATCCGGGATTAGGTTGCTTAGAACGCAAGCAAATTGGACTAGGTTCACTCATACCGGGATTAGGTAGGTGTGTGATTACTTCCGGGATTAGGTTGTAATCGTTTGCACATTTAGTGGATTCGAGGTTCGAGTGTGGCTTACTTACATAGCCCGTGGTTTTTCCCGTGAGGGTTTCCACGTAAAAACCAAGTGTTGTTTTAATTTCCGCACCATATTACAATTGCTTGGTTATATTATCTTGAGGGCATTTTCGTAATTTTGACTAACACGAAAAATTGGGTAAAAAGCGTAAAATCTATTCACCCCCCCTCTAGATAGCTTTATACACACCGTGCTATTATTTGTTTCACAAATAATATAAGAGATGTCAATGATAAATAAAACACAAATTATATATGATAATAGTGAAGAACTTACCAAAGAAAGTGTGTTGACCAAAACCCATGCAAGCAAGCATCCTAACTATGCTAGAAAATGCTTAGATGGTAATTTGATGCATATGAGAATGGTTTTTGAGTGTTAAGAAAGTGTTCTTGATTTGATTTTCTCTCAAATGTCTCTCTTTGAAGTTTAGGGTTCTTAGAGTTAAAGAACATTGATTATGAAAATGAGAAAGTGTGATATTTATAGACATCAAGAACAGGGCATGTGAAAAGACAAGTTTGCCCCTGAAACGCACTGATCGGCGGTTTCAATCGGCGGCCAGGCCGTCGATCATAACCGTCGAATTGAACCCGAGAAGAACAGGGGAACAATGGCGGTTTCATTCGTCGGTTTCGTGACCGCCGATCCAACCGCCGAATCAAACCCGAGATATTAAATTCATCAGGTATGAATGGTGAAACAAATTATAGCACGGTGTGTATAAAACTATCTAGAGGGGGGGTGAATAGATTTTAAGCTTATTACCCAATTTTTCGTGATTAGTCAAAGTTACGAAATTACCCCTAAATAGATAAAGCAATAAATTAAGTATAAAATGCGGAAATTAAATAACACTTGATTTTTACGTGGAAACCCTCACGGGAAAAACCACTGGCTAGTAAGTAAGCCACACTCGAACCTCGAATCTCGAATCCACTAAATGTGTAAACGATTACAACCTAATTCCGGAAGTAATCGCACACCTACCTAATCCCGGTATAAGTGAACCTAGTCCGATTGCTTGCGAATTAAGCAACCTAATCCCGGTCACAACACAAGACTTAATTCTCTAAAAAGAGATTAACACCCTAAGTGAATATATGAATATTCAAATGCAACATAGAGCAAGGGAAACCCTATATGCTTATCTAAGATGATGAATATGCAATTAAAAACAATCCTAGATATTAAAGCTAAATGACATGTCAATTAGCTTAGATAATCATAGATTAGAGAAACCTAGATATCTATCATAAAAACAACACTCAATCAAATCAACACAACAATCTCTATCTTGAATATTAGAATATAATCTAAGAACAATCAAGTAATAAAAGAGATGCCATAATAAATTAAACACTAATTATGTATGATAATAGTGAAAAACTTACCAAAGCAAGTGTGATGATGAAAGACCCATGCAACCAAGCATCCTAGATATGCTAGAGAATGCTAGATGAACTTTCATGCAAATGGATTTTGGTTTGAGTGTTTGATGAGCAAACTTGATTGCTTTCTCTCTTAAAAATCTCTCTTTTTAAAGTAGGGTTCTTGATAATTAAAGAGTCACTTTCAGAACAAGAGAAAGTGATGTATTTATAGGCATGAAAAACAGAGCATGTGAAAAGACAAGTTTGCCCCTGAAACGCACCGATCGGCGGTTTCAATCGGCGGCCAGGCCACCGATCATAACCGCCGAATTGGCCAGAGAGGAACAGGGGACCAACGGCGGTTTCATTCGGCGGTTTCGTGACCGCCAATCTAACCGCCAAATCAATCCTGAGATTAAAAAATCAATCAGGTATGAAAACGGCGGTTTCATTCGTGACCGCCGATTCAACCGCCGAATTAGACTGAGAGATAAAATCAATCAGGTCTTGAACGGCGGTTTCGAACGGCGGTCGTGACCGCCGATCATAACCGCAAAATTACTCCATACACTACTGGAAGCAAACGGCGGTTTAATTCGGTGGCCAGGCCGCCGATCATAACCGCCGATCACTAACAAAGGTGAAAATCAAGGAGAAACCAAGGGCATTCTCCGTAGGCGGTCCTCACGCTAAACCAAGCACATTCTAGTGCATGCGCGGACGTTTCCGAAAACAATCGGGAAACGAATTACAAGACAACAAGACACAATTACACACAACAAAATATAACAAATAAGTGCAAGTGTGAAATGTGACAAGTGAAGAGAATGTACACATATGCAATGTATGTTAAATGTGTGTGTGCAACTAATCTCTTTAAAGAAAAGTAAGCACATAGAAATTTACCTTCAGTGCTTATCAAGACGAGGTCTTCAAAGGGCTTGAGTAATAACACCGATACCTAGGCTACCCTTACAAAGAACCCCCAACATGTGGTTTGTCCACGAAATGAGCCAATCAACAAATGGGAACCTTACAAACTCCCTCTTTGGCTATTTCGTGACAAAACCACCACTCACATTGATTCGTCACAAAAAAATAGAAACTACAGGACTATAGTGATATTCTATAGTATAAAGAGATAAGAAAATAAAACTTCAAGTCTTTAATCTCTTGTAGAATAATCAATCCCTATAAATAAAGTTTCTAACATTTCCAATACAAGTAAAAAGTGTGAGATGAATCAAGTGAGAACAAAAACAAGCATTTGCATTTTAAAAGTTTAGGCACAACATGATGAAATGTATGTGTATGCAATGCTCCCCCTCAATGGGTTACTCCCCCTCAATGAATGTTCTCCCCAATATGCACAATTGCTTCTATATTTTGTAACTCCCCTTACCATATACTACTCCCCCTTTTTGTCATGATATAGGCAAAGGAGTAGTCCCCAACCGGGTCACTCTTAGCGACGAGAGATAGTAGCATGCAAGATTTGCATAATTAATATAAGTCACTTTATGCATCTCAATTAATTGGAGAGAAACAAGGAGATTTATTTGACAGAAAATGTGTGAATCAAATATGCTTTGCATACAAGACATGTAGCATTCAAGTCCAAAATACAATGGTATTTGGCAAAGCAAATGACAAAGGTTTCTAATAAGAATTCAAACCAATTTCACCAAAGTCATGAGTAAAGCAAGGATATAGAATATATTGATAGAATTTAAGAACAACTATATCTAACTCTATAAGCGAAACATGGCATGAGCGACTTTGCACCCTATTTGATTTTTCCGGATAAGATATCCGTATGATAGTAGCCATGTTCAACCAATAAAGAAGGAGAGACATTTGGAATGTAAATTCCTTTGAACGGATACAAGATCCTTTATTCATTTTGAGTCTCATAAGCTTTCACACAAGGTTTTGCATTTTAAGAGTATGCAATCATCAATTCATGCTTTTCATGTGAGCATGTTATATGAATTTCATGCTTTTTCATTTGACATTAGCATGTTATTTAAGAATCATCATGTCATGGATATAATCATAGGTCATTCAAATCATACTTCCTACATACATCTCCTAGTCCAAAAATGCATGTTTGAACATAAATATGACATGGATTGTAAACAAGCAAGGTTCACACTTATTGAATTGAAAGCATATATACATATGTGCAACCAAGCTTACTCAAACAATTAAAAGAAGAGGCATAAGTTATTTAGAATTTTTTGCAAGACACAAGAATGCAAAATAGCTCTCTTTGCTTGAGTTCCCCATATGGGGTCAAATAACAAAACACATCACTCCACAAGACATATCCCAATAGATCTACTTAGTGTTTTAAATCGAGTAGAATCTAAGGATTTAGTAAATAGGTCCGCAAGTTGATCATTAGTACCTACATGTTCAAGTACTATGCATTTATTTTCAACAAGCTCTCTAATGAAATGATGGCGGATGTCAATATGCTTAGTTCTAGAATGTTGCACCGGATTCTTGGAAATATTAATGGCACTCATGTTATCACAAAAGAGAGTGAGAGTACCTTGGTTGAATCCGTAGTCTACTAGCATTTGCTTCACCATAGGAGTTGTGTGCATCCACTCCCCGCGGCTATGTACTCGACCTCGGCCGTGGACAAGGAAATCGAGTTTTGCTTCTTACAAAACCAAGACACCAAGTTGTTGCCTAGGAAGAAGCAACCTCCCGATGTGCTTTTCCTATCATCACAATTTCCTGCCCAATCCGCATCACTAAAGCCTACAAGACTAGCATTAGTGTCAAAAGAGTACCAAATCCCATAGTTGGAAGTCCTATTCACATAGCGAATGATTCTCTTTACGGAAGAGAGATGGGACTCTTTGGGATCCGCTTGGTACCTAGCACACACACCCACACTAAAAGATATATCGGGCCTACTTGCGGTCAAATAAAGCAAGCTACCTATCATGCCCCGATATAGAGTTTGTTCCAAACTTTTACCACTAGCATCCTTGCTAAGCTTCAAAGTGGTACTCATGGGTGTATCACAATGTTTGGCATTCTCTAAACCAAACTTCTTCACTAGGTTTTTGGCATATTTGGCTTGGGTTATGAAAATCCTATCATCCAATTGCCTAATTTGCAAACCTAGGAAGTAACTAAGCTCACCAACAAGACTCATCTCAAATTCATGAGACATGACATCAACAAATTGTTGGACCTTAGTGTTGTTGGTGGAGCCAAATACAATGTCATCAACATAGATTTGAGCTATAAATAACTCATCTTTGTTTCTCTTGATGAACAAGGTCTTGTCAACACTACCTCTTCTGTAGTCATTGTCAACAAGAAATTGAGTGAGGCGCTCATACCAAGCCCTCGGTGCTTGTTTCAACCCATATAGTGCCTTCTTGAGGCGATAGACATGGTTAGGGTGGTGTGCATCCACAAACCCCTTGGGTTGTTCAACAAACACTTCCTCTTGCAAGAAGCCATTGAGGAATGCACTCTTGACATCCATTTGGTGCAATTTGAACTTGTGCACACAAGAAATGGACAAGAGAAGCCTAATGGACTCTAAACGGGCAACGGGAGCAAAAGTCTCCTTAAAGTCGATACCCTCAATTTGAGAGTATCCTTGTGCTACAAGTCTAGCCTTGTTCCGCACTATGTTGCCATCCTCATCGGATTTGTTCCTATAAATCCACTTAGTGCCTATCACATGAGTGTTTTTAGGCCTAGGAACTAGAGTCCAAACCTCATTCCTTTCGAATTGGTTTAGCTCTTCTTGCATGGCTAGAACCCAAAATTCATCATTTAAGGCTTCATCAACCTTTTTGGGTTCAATTTGAGAGGTGTAGCATGTGTAGCTAATTAGATTAGCTATTTGACGCCTAGTTCTAACACCCTCATTCACATCTCCAATAACATCCTCTTTGTTATGGAGCCTTCTAACCCATGGAGCGGGTTCATTAGAGTCCAAGAGAGGGACTCTAGTAATAGGTTGTGTGACTTCATTAATGTCATTGGACGTCCCAACATTGGGAGTCACCACAACCCTCTCCAAAGGAGAGTCATCATCTAAAACTTCCTCCTCCTCATGGTCATGAGACTTGAGCCTTGTATCATCAATAACAACATTCGATGATTCCATGACGGTTCGAGTCTTCAAGTTGAAAACTCTATAGGCTTTACTATTCAAGGCATAGCCAATAAAGATACCCTCATCACTCTTAGCATCAAACTTGCCAAGTTGATCACGGTCATTTAAAATGTAGCATTTGCTTCCAAATGTGTGGAAGTAGCTAACATTTGGCTTCCTACCCTTCCATAACTCATAGGAGGTGTTTCTAGATCCGGGCCTTAGGAAAACACGATTCCCTATATAGCAAGCCGTATTGACGGCTTAGGCCCATAGGTTCCTAAGGACATTGTTGCTAAGCAACATCACTCGGGCCATCTCTTGAAGGACCCTATTCTTCCTCTCAACAACTCCATTTTGTTGAGGTGTCCTAGGAGCCAAGAACTCATGGGAGATGCCTAAGCTATTGCAATAGCTTTCAAAAGAGGCATTCTCAAATTCCCTCCCATGGTCACTTCTAATCCGTTTAATGCTTTTAATGTTAGAATTCATTTCATTTTGTATTTTAGTACAAAGCATTTTAAACTTATCAAAAGTTTTGGATTTTTCTCTAAGAAAATATGTCCATGTAAATCTAAAGAAATCATCAACACAAACAAAAATGTATCTCTTTCCACCTAAACTCTCGGTTTGCATAGGACCCATGAGATCCATGTGGAGAAGCTCTAGGGGCTCCTTGGTGGAGAGATACTTGCCCTTTTTGTGCATGCTTTTAGTTTGTTTTCCTTGTTGGCAAGGTCCACAAATACCATTGGCTTTCTTCCCAAGCTTAGGGAGGCCACGCACACACTCGAACTTTCCAAGGGTTCTTAAATCCCTAAAGTTCATGTGGCCAAGTCTTTCATGCCACAACTCTATTTGCTCATCCATGGACACATTGTTTGAGACTATTCTAGCTTCAAGACAATAGCAATTGTCGCTAGATCTCATACCTTTCAATAAGGTTTGTCCATCGGGCTTTAGGATTGAGCAATCATCTTTACAAAACAAGACGGAATATCCTTCATCACTTAGATGTGAAATGCTTATTAAATTGGCTTTCAAGCCATCAACAAATAAAGCATCGGATAAGGAGGGTAATCCGGGAACGGAAATGGTTCTTTTCCCTACAACTTTCTTTTTGTATCCATCACTAAAAGTGACATATCCTCCTTCCTCCATAACAAGAGTCTCGAAGAAACTCTTGTTTCCCGTCATGTGCCTAGAGCACCCACTATCTAAATACCAAAAATTAGAAGAATTTGCCTTCAAGGCTATTTGAGCAACATGGCAAACATTTTCGTTCTTTCTAATCCACCTACAAACAATCTTAGCTTTCTTAGTGGTCTTTGGTACATGGGCTCTAGATGTCCTAGGATCATGCATAATAATATTATCATTCCTAGGAACATGCATCATGGCTCTTTTCTTTTTCTTCTCAATCATGCTTCTAGTTTTGCACATTTTAATATATCGAAAGCAATGTGGTCTAATATGACCATCAAATCCACAAAAATGACATATAGGAGTAAAATAAGGAATCATACCTTGTCCTTGTCTTTGTGGATGAATGGGTTTAAAGCATCTTCATTGTTGAACTGGTCTTGATTGCTTCCTAGCTTGAGGTTGCATGATTGGTCTCTTTCCTTTGTGAGCCACTTGTGGAGGAATGTAGGCTTGAGAGACCCTAGGGGGTTGAGCTTGAGGTTGCCTTCTTGGCCCCATCTTCACTTGTGCATTTGAACATTGTCCTATTTCTAACTTCTTCCTGGGAATTTGCACAAATGAAGTTTCTTCGTTCCTCAAACTCTTAACAAACACGGTCTTGTTAGAGGTTGAGATCTTCTTGCCATCTTCATACCCAAGACCCCTCTTGTCAAATGGACTCTTTCCAATACCAAGCATATGGTCAACCTTCTTGGTGCTAGAATCCATCCTAGTCATAGACTCTCTTACTTCTTCAAGCTCCCTCTTTAGGCTTTCTTCATTCCTCCTAGATAAGACTAACTCCTCATTTAGCTTATCTTCCATCTTCTTGAATTTTTCCACTTGTTCACTTAAGTGGTCATTTTGAGAAGAAAATCTTGAGCTTTCATCTTTCTTATGCTTTTGATTGCTAAATCATTAAACTCGGCATGGCATTTAGCAAGCATCTCTTTCTCCACAAAACTACTTATGGAGTTAGACGAGGAATCACTTTCTTCTCCACTTGAGTCATTTTCCTCTTAACTCATTTCCTCTTTCTCACTAGCACTTTTGCTTTTATGGGAGGAGGCAAAAGCTAGGAGATTAGCCATGAGCTCTTCATCACTTGAAGACTCATCTCCCTCAATGGAGTCATCACTACTACTACTCCATGTGGCGGCCATCACTTTACCTTTCTTCTTGACATTGTGATTAGGACATTCAGGGGCAAAGTGACCTATGCCACCACACTCAAAGCATCGGACCCCTTTCCTTTCGATCTTCTCTTTCCTAGGCTCAAACTTGTTGTAGGAACCCTTTTTCTTGTAGTTTTGACCTTTGGAACCAAAGTCCTTTTTCCCGAACTTCATGACCCTCTTGAATCTCTTCACAAATAATGCAAGGTCTTCGTCCGAGTCATTCTTCTTTGCCTCATTTTCATCCTTGGAGGTTTTCAAAGCAATTCCTTTTTGCTTTTTAGGAGGTGTGGAGATAGGACCCTTCCTAGACTCATAAGCTAGAAGTCTCCCAATCACCTCACTCGGCTTCATATCCTTATATCCACTATTTTCTTCTAAAGCCGTTACTTTTGATTCAAACTTATCTGGAAGAGATCTCATAATCTTTTGCTTGATTCTCCTATCCGAATATGGATCACCAAGTTGATGACTTTGGTTGACTATGTCCATCAACATGATCTCGAAGTCGTTGAAGCACTCATTCTCCTCCATCTTAAGCATCTCGAATTGAGTTTGGAGGACTTGAAGCTTGGAGTCCTTCACCACTTCGGTTCCCTCATGTGCAATCTCTAGGATGTCCTAAGCCTCCTTAGCTATCCTAGTATTTTGAATCAATTTGTATTGATTTTCGTCCATAGCACATAAGATGGCATGCATCGCCTTCCTATTCCACTTTGAAGCCTCAAACTCTTGCGCGTTCCATTGCGCATTTGGCTTCAATACTTCTTCTCCACCACCATCGGGAGTCATCTTAGGTAGATCATATCCGTCTTCCACCGCCATCCATGCACGGTCATGAATTTGGCATATGTAGGATTCCATCTTCCCTTTCCATTGGGAATAGTTCAATCCGGTAAGAAGCGGAGGCCTTGTGCTTGAAGCACCTTCGTTGCCACCACCATTTCCACCGTTTCCACTCATAGTGTTTATGAATGAATGAAATGAATGCAAATGTATGAATGGTTAAAAATCACACAAAATGCAAAACACACCAAAATAAGCAAGGATCACCTATGTATGTCTAGGAACCCGCTCTGATACCAATTGAAACAAATTATAGCACGGCGTGTATAACACTATCTAGAGGGGGGTGAATAGATTTTAAGCTTATTACCCAATTTTTCGTGATTAGTCAAAGTTACGAAATTACCCCTAAATAGATAAAGCAACAAATCAAGTATAAAATGTGGAAATTAAATAACACTTGATTTTTATGTGGAAACCTTCACGGGAAAAACCACGGGCTAGTAAGTAAGCCACACTAGAACCTCGAATCCACTAAATGTGTAAACGATTACAACCTAATCCCGGAAGTAATCACACACCTACCTAATCCCGGTATAAGTGAACCTAGTCCGATTGCTTGCAAATTAAGCAACCTAATCCCGGTCACAACACAAGACCTAATTCTCTAAAAAGAGATTAACACCCTAAGTGAATATATGAATATTCAAATGCAACATAGAGCAAGGGAAACCCTATATGCTTATCTAAGATGATGAATATGCAATTAAAAACAATCCTAGATATTAAAGCTAAATGACATGTCAATTAGCTTAGATAATCATAGATTAGAGAAACCTAGATATCTATCATAAAAACAACACTCAATCAAATCAACACAACAATCTCTATCTTGAATATTAGAATATAATCTAAGAACAATCAAGTAATAAAAGAGATGCCATAATAAATTAAACACTAATTATGTATGATAATAGTGAAAAACTTACCAAAGCAAGTGTGATGATGAAAGACCCATGCAAGCAAGCATCCTAGATATGCTAGAGAATGCTAGATGAACTTTCATACAAATGGATTTTTGTTTGAGTGTTTGATGAGCAAACTTGATTGCTTTCTCTCTTAAAAATCTCTCTTTTTAAAGTAGGGTTCTTGATGATTAAAGAGTCACTTTCAGAACAAGAGAAAGTGATGTATTTATAGGCATGAAAAACAGAGTATGTGAAAAGACAAGTTTGCCCTTGAAACGCACCGATCGGCGGTTTCAATCGGCGGCCAGGCCGCCGATCATAACCGCCGAATTAGCCCGAGAGGAACAGGGGACCAACGGCGGTTTCGTGACCACCGATCTAACCGTCGAATCAATCCTGAGATTAAAAAATCAATCAGGTATGAAAACGGTGGTTTCATTCGTGACCGCCGATTCAACTGCCGAATTAGGCCGAGAGATAAAATCAATCAGGTCTTGAACGGCGGTCATGACCGCCGTTCATAACCGTAGAATTGCTCCATACACTACTAGAAGCAAACGGTGGTTTAATTCGGCGGCCAGGCCGCCGATCATAACCGTCGATCACCAATAAAGGTGAAAATCAAGGAGAAGCCAAGGGCATTCTCCGTAGGCGGTCCTCACGCTAAACCAAGCACATTCTAGAGCATGCGCGAACGTTTCTAAAAACAATCGGGAAACGAATTACAAGACAACAAGACACAATTACACACAACAAAATATAACAAATAAGTGCAAGTGTGAAATGTAACAAGTGAAGAGAATGTACACATACGCAATGTATGTTAAGTGTGTGTGTGCAACTAATCTCTTTAAAGAAAAGTAAGCACATAGAAATTTACCTTCGGTGCTTATCAAGACGAGGTCTTTAAAGGGCTTGAGCAATAACACCGATACCTAGGCTACCCTTACAAAGAACCCCCAACATGTGGTTTGTCCACGAAATGAACCAATCAACAAATAGGAACCTTACAAACGGCGGTCGTGACCGTCGATCGTGACTGCAGAATTGCTTCAGACACTTCTAGAAGCAAACGGTGGTTTCATTCGGCGGCCAGGCCGCTGATCATAACTGCCGATCACCAACATAGGTGAAAACCAAAGAGAAGCCGAGGGCATTCTCCATGGGCGGTCTTTGCGCAAAACCAAGCACATTCTAGTGCATGCGCGGACGTTTCTGCCCACTATCGGGAAATGAATTACAAGACACATAAATACACAAGAAGATATAACAATCAAAGTGCTAGTGTGTAATGTGATATATGAAGAGAATGCACACAAATGTAAGAATGCAAAGTGTGTGTGTGCTTCTAAATCTCTTCAAAGAAAGTTAAGCACTAGAAGTATACCTTTAGAGTGCTTGTCCCTTGAGGTCTTGAAAGGGCCTTTGAATATGATCCTCAATCATCTAAACTACCCTTACATACAAACCCCAACAAGTGGTTTGTCCACGAAATAAGCCAATCAAAGAATGGGAATCCTTACAAGTAGATTCAGAGGCAACTAACCGTGTTTGTTCTTCTTTACAGTGGACTGATTCTTGGGTAGGGCTAGAGAAGGGGGCCTTTTCAATGTGCGTTGGAACAGGGAATGTCGTTTTAGCAAGAGCAGTGGGAGCAATTAGACTAGCTTTTAATAATTGATTTCTTTCATCAGATAATGTTTATTACATTCCTGGGTTTTCTAGAAATTTGATTTCGGTATCCAGATTATTGGAACGTTTATATTCAGTTTATTTTAATAATAAATCAGTTATTGTTTCTAGAAACGGTTTGAATATTTGTTCTAGTATGACTGAAAAATAACTTGTATGTTTTGAGACCATCATTTCATACATCACTGCTTAACACTAAATTGTTTAAAGTTGAAAAACCTAAAACAAAATGACAAAAGATTTCTCCAAATAATGAAACGTAACTATGGCATCTGAGACTTGGCCATATGATCAAGCCAAATTTGGTATGATTTTGTACCTCATTCCCGTCTCTTTATGCTTGATTCTCGGGCATGTCCCCGTATTTAATAGTGTTAAGTTGAGCATTTCAGGTTTATTTAGGTATCAAGGGCTTTTGTGAAGAAGTTGTGAAGTTTGGTGCAAAAGGTGAACAAGTTGGCAAAACAGGGCATTGTCGCCACAAGCGTCGCCACTTGTGTCGCCATGGCGACAGGGAGTCTTATTCAAAGGCAAAATCAATTAGGTGTCGTCACCACTTTGATGTCGCCACTTTACATATGGCGACACAGAAGAGAAGCAAGCGTCGCCACTTGGGAAGTGGCGACATAGAGATGTCGCCACAAGCATCGCCATGGCGACAGAAGGTTTTTAGAAGCACCACTTGATGTCGCCACTTTGTGTCGCCAGTTGCAATGTGGCGAAAAAGACCAAAAATATGGCGACATTTGAATCTCAGAAGGCATAACCGTCTGTCGCCACTTGTGTCGCCATGACAAGTGACGACAATGGAAGTGGCGACACCCTGCCACATTAGATTTTCCAGCGGTTATCAGTACATTTCCATGGCCACTATATATATTCCTCTTCTTCCAAACTTGAGCCACACACCATACTTAGAGAGCACGAAATTTCTACTAAATCTAACCCTAGTTTCTCTTCCATTACTCACCTTTCAACCTCCTCCATCCTCTAATCTTGAACTATTTCTACCATTCAAAACCTCAACATAATGTCTTGATTCCTTCACCAAATCATTCCTCTCTTTCCATTCTCTCCATTTCCATACCTTTGTCACTTACCATTAGACACCCACCTATCTAGACACTTCATCTTCTACCACTCTTTACACTAGAAGCATCAAGGGAAAGGAATGAGCAAGTTCTAAAGAAGGAGGCCTAAGGGTGATTTCCTCAACTATTACTTCCTATTCTTTTGATTGTAACTATGTGTAGCTAAACCCCTAATTTAGGGGATAGATTTGAGGAATTTGTGGATATGGGTATTTGCTAAACTATTTGTAATTGAATCTCTATTTGTTTCCTTTTCACTTTATATTTAGATTCTATGCTTATTGTGATTTGTATTGTATATCACTAGTAGATCATAATATTGTGTGGGATAATTTGTTGTGAAACCAATCTTGGATTGACACCCTTGATTGGTTGAAGAACTTAGTGATTAGGATGGATTAGTGGTGGGTATATCAACCCCATTAATCCAAACCTTGATTTGTACCTAACTAATCTCACCTTGACACCCTTTCCATAATCGGTTAGGCATTGAGGTGAGAAGATATCGAGTGTTCATAGTAATGACCTCAACACACTTTAGAAAACAAATGGCTAGCATTTATGAGATTGGTCATTATTGAGTTTTGAAATTATTACCTAGATTCATGAGTAACTTAATCTATTCCCTAACTTCCATTAATTGATTTTATCATCTCTCTTATCAAGATTGTTGAGTCTTCTATTTTTCAAATCATTTTTGTATGTTTATTTTAATTGCAATTTCATGGGTTGTAAAACCCAAACAACTATCCTCTTTTCAATGATTTATTTTATTGCTTTAGATTAGTCAATTGATCCAATGCATCCTCCATCTCCCTGTGGAACGAACTTTGCTTACCATTTGCTAAGAAATATTATCTTTAAGGATTTTTAAGTGGTTAAAAATACGGTTTTCAAAAGAACATCAATATTGTATTTTGTTGAATACCAAAACGACCTCATCACCATATCAACCTTGACATGATAGATAGACCAGTAAAAGGCGGATCTTTAAGTCAGTTAGAGATCGGCATTTTACCTGTTTGTGAGTCTTGTTTAGAAGGTAAATTGACTAAGAGACTTTTTTCTGGAAAAGGGCTTAGAGCTCCACTAGAGCTTACACATTCAGATGTCTGCAAACCTATGAATGTTAAAGCTAGGGCTGGTTATGAGTATTATGTCACTTTTTAGTGATGATTACTCAAGACACAGATATGTTTACCTAATGCAACGTAGTCGAAAATATTTGAAAACTTCAAAGAATTCCGAGCTGAAGTTAAGAACCAATTAGGCAAAACTATCAAAGCTCTACGATCAGATCGTGGAGGTGAGTATCTTTGACCAAGAGTTTGAAGACTATTTGGTTGATCATGGCATTGTATCCTGTAAGGATTCCCATTCTTTGATTGGCTTATTTCGTGGACAAACCACGTGTTGGGGTTTGTATGTAAGGGTGGTTTAGATGATTGAGGATCATACTCAAAGGCCCTTTCAAGACCTCAAGGGACAAGCACTCCAAATGTATACTTCTAGTGCTAAACTTTCTTTGAAGAGATTTAGAAGCACACACACACTTTGCATTCTTACATTTGTGTGCATTCTCTTCATATGTCACATTACACACTAGCACTTTGATTGTTATATCTTGTTGTATATTTATGTGTCTTGTAATTCGTTTCTCGATAGTGTTCGGAAACGTCCACGCATGCACTAGAATGTGTTTGGTTTTGCACGAAGACCGCCTACGGAGAATGCCACTGGCTTCTCCTTGGTTTTCACCTTTATTGGTGATCGGCGGTTATGATCGGCGGCCTGGCCGCCGAATGAAACCGCTGTTTGCTCCTAGAAGTGTCTGGAGCAATTCTGCGGTCACGATCGGCGGTTACGACCGCCGTTCGAAACCACCGTTCATACCTGATCGATTTAATCTCTCGGGTTTGATTCGGCGGTTGGATCAGCGGTCACGAAACCGCCGAATGAAACCGCCGTTGTTCCCCCTGTTCTTCTCGGGTTCAATTCGGCGGTTAGAATCGGTGGCCTGGCCGCCGATTAAAACCGCCAAACGGTGCATTTCAAGGGCAAACTTGTCTTTTCACATGCCTGTTCTTGATGTCTATAAATATCACACTTTCTCATTTTCAGAATTAATGTTCTTTAACTCTAAGAACCTTAAACTTCAAAGAGAGACATTTGAGAGAAAATCAAATCAAGAACACCTTTTTAACACTCAAAAACCATTCTCATATGCATCAAATTATCATCCAGCATTTTCTAGCATAGTTAGGATGCTTGCTTGCATGGGTTTTGGTCAACACATATTCTTTCGTAAGTTCTTCACTATTATCACATATAATTAGTGTTTTATTTATCATTGACATCTCTTATATTATTTGTATGCTCTTAGAATATATTCTAGATACAAATTAGAGATTGTTGTGTTGACATGATTGAGTGTTGTATTTTGATAGCTATCTAGGTTTTCATAATCTATGTTTAGCTAAGCTATTTGACATGTCATCTAGCTATAATTTAGGATTATGCTCAATAGCAAGAGTGTAATATTGTAATTAACAATCTTTTTCATATTAATAAAGTGATTTCTGGTTTAACAAATCTTATAGCATTTATAGTTTAATATTATAATTGTCAAAGTAAATAATCATAAGGTCTAAAGACTATGAGAAAAGAAGAATTGTTCGTACATCTGGATATGTATGAGGTAGACACAATTCTTTAGTTAAGTCTTGAATAATGTTCACAACTTAAGTTAAAAGTTGGGCACCTTTATCTTGTTAAAGTTGTAGAATTCTTTTGCTAGCATTTGAGTGGGATCAAATGAGATATGGTGAGTCTAAAATCATCGGAGTGTCTTCGAGTAAAAGAATCTAGTGCACTGGGTGCATTGAACTGGATCACAATGAAAAGCTTTATCTAGAACCGTCAATAGATAATAGTCTTTTCATTACCAGGACAATCGGAGAGTCTATCTTAATCCTGAGATAAATGATGGACTTATGGTTGCAAGTGTTATCATTTGAGTTATCAATGAGTATGATTATATAGCATAGTCTATCCTCGATAGTTTGGTGATATTCATTTGTTAATCGATAGAGGACTTCATTTATAGATATGGACATCGTGGCTCCATTTATTAAATGAGAGTATAATATCATCATATGGATGTTTTGAGGTAATTGGATATTAAATCTCAATGTTGAGTTTTCGATAGTGGCTATTGAAAACATGGCTTCTGGACAAGTCAAAGTATCCAAGTTCAAAACGTGGTCATATGAGTAAATATGGTAACTAGGAGAGCTATAGGCGGTCTATGAGCTCTTGGCGAGTAATGATATTATTCATGAGGATACACTATCTCCAATATGATTGTCTAGGGTATGAATGAGGAACATCTTCTTATTCTATCTTTATTTAAGAGTTCAATTTTAGATCTTTAGTGGAATGAGTTAAAATTAATAGATCGGACCTAAGTGAATCATTTGTTGATTGTGATTAGGTTATGTCTATTGAAGCTTAAATTTAGATAGCCCGCCAAGATCCCCAATCCACATGGACTTGCATGGATCACTTGATATATTCTACCGGACCAATTTATGAGTCCATCTAGAATTGTACTTAATTTATTAAGAATATAATTTGCACATTATTTATTTAATGGGCTGTTAAATTATATTAATATATTAATGAAAGGCATGTAGGCTTGTTTCTTTTAGTAAGAATGAGTCTAGTTCACATGTGGGCTTTTTATTAAAGTCCAATGGATTTAATAAAATGGAAAAATAATATATGGCCCATGATAGAGTACTTGGGCGGCAAAGCTAATAAATTAGCTTATTATATTATATTATTTAATTATTTAATTAAATGGAAGTTAATTAATTTATTAATTAATTATTTAATTAATGATCAAAATCTTTTTCTGACTAAGAAATATGTTTCTTAGTAGTATACTATTGTGGTAGTATAATAAATATAAAAGACTTTATTTGGTAAGTAGATAAATAAGGAATTTCTTTATCTAGTCAAATTAGGAAGTCTTTGATATAATCACAAATACACTAAAGAGTTGGATTAGGGTTGAATTCTAAAGATTAATAGATATATACATATGATTTATATGGCAATTAGCCAAGACATAAAAATATATATGATATATATGGCACTTAGCCGCAATATATATAGAATATAAAAAAGCATGTAGTATCGGCAATATAAATATTGGCATGCAAAATGCGCAAGGTATAGATATATATATATTTATTAATAGGCATGCAGGTTTGATATAAAAAAGAGACCTAATAAATATATTTTGGAAAAAGAGTATTCTGCGGCCAAGATATATATATTCTTTGTATAGAATTTGGCAACCCTAAGTCTTTGGACTTAAGAGTTTTTTCTTTGACTTGAGAAAAATAGAATCCAACTCTTAGACTAGTGTGATAATTTCGGCCAAGAGGTATAGAGAGAAGAGTTTGTTCTTATTTCGATAGTGCACTAGTAACTTTTACATCAAAAGGTTTTGTGCACAATTTCGAATAAGGCTCACGCGAGTTTCGATCATTAGATTGAGAATTCAAAAGTGACCGGAACGTTCTTCGTTATCTCTTAGAAATTTTTGTGACTAACGAAAAAGAAAAGATTTTGTTATCCATCCTCAGGTACACAATTCAAAGAAAGAGAGACCAGGCTCCTAGGTGATTCACGTTCGTGATTGGATTGGAAGATTTTGCGGATTACCATCGACGCAATGTCAATCGGATCACGCGACAAAGGTATGATACTTTTGATTATATATGTTTAATTAATTAGAGGGTTAAGGTTCATCAAAGGAAAAATTTTAAAACATACTAAATCTACTTTTAGTCTCGCTTCCGCTGCGTGTACTATGGTATTTTTCCCTACAATTGGTATCAGAGCCTAGGTTGTAACCTTTTAATTAATTAACGTATATATACGTGAATCGATTTCTTTTTATTGTGATTATGCATGTTTAGAAAGAGATGGCACTCTAGGTATTCGCATATATAATTACATGTGGATGTATGGTTTTATATATGTTTTTATGTGGATTGTTATTGCTCGATTTTGGTCCTAGATTTTCAATGTAATTTTTGTTATAGAATTGTAACAAGAAGGGTGGTCTATCATCGCCATAATTCCTTCTTGGTAGTTGCTATTTTTTTTATTTAGTGTATTAATTTTTTGTGCAGTTTTTTTTATTGTATTAAATTTTAAGTGCAGTTTTTTTTTTGTAAAAAAGTACTGCAGTGAATAATTAAAAAAAAAATACTGCAGTATTTTATTAGTTTAAATACTGCTGTAATACGTTCTAACATCGAAGATTCGAAGACTTGAAGAAAAAGGAAGCAACCGGAACCAAGAACGAGCACCATGCGCACCCAAGGAGTGGATTGGGCTGCGCATGGCAAGCCCAAATCATGGTGGGCTGCGCACGGCAGCCCTATATGTCCTCATGGGCTGCGCACGGCAGCCCCTTTGTGGGGTTGTGGGGTTGTGGGGTGTGCACGCCTATGGGGGGCAGCCGAGGGATGAGCGTATGCTTGATGGCCACTTGAAGATCTTGTATTCCTAAACAATTGTAATTTACTTGCTTTTCTAGGATGGACCAAAATTGTTGCTATTTATTTTTTGCATAAATATTACAATATTTGTTATTGTATGATAACATGACATATAGAATAGGAGTGCCACTCATATATCTCTTTTGGTATGAACATGCATTGAATGATTTAGGTATCTAAATTGGCATCTAGATAACTTGGTAAATCATTCTATGGGATTTAATCGCACGCCTTAAATAATTGAGTGGGAGAAGGTGTTATGTAAAACCTATGGCCTCCAAGGTTAGTTGAGCTTTATTATTTATTGGTAATCCCCCCAAGGGGCGTCCATGAATGGAATTTAGCAATATACTTCCTTACAAGGATAGATTAGACAATGGACTCAAACGAGATCTACTCCCCAAGGAGGGATTTTCGTGAGAGAAAATTGAGGGTCGATATCTTGGTAACACACTCAATGTAATTTTATTGATATCCTCCCAAGAGTTCTTGTCAGTAAAATTGCAAGGCTAAAATTGAAAACGCTGGTTGTTATATGTTAACAATTAGGGGGACCTAGTCTAACTAGTAAATGGTGCGAACTCCTAAAGGAGGCGTAACATTTATGGGTGTTGGATCACCGTTGAATTTTTATGATTGAGTTATTTATTTAATTCAAGATAAATATTTAAAAGTGCTTTATCATGATTATTTACTCATATAATTTTTGTTTTAATTCAGAAATCATGACCCTATCCCTAATGAATATCTTAAAAGATAATATTTTAACTGGAGATAATTATGTCACATGGAAAAGGAAAATTGGGTTGTTGCTGCAAGCTGAAAAACATAAGTTTGTTCTGTCTGCTCCTAAACCACCTGCTCCTACTTATGAATCTCAGATTCATATGTGAAACAAATTATAGCACGGTGTGTATAAAACTATCTAGAGGGGGGTGAATAGATTTTAAGCTTTTTACCCAATTTTTCGTGTTAGTCAAAATTACGAAATTACCCTTAAATAGATAATGCAATAAATCAAGTATAAAATGCAAAAATTAAATAACACTTGATTTTTACGTGGAAACCCTCACGGGAAAAACCACGGGGCTAGTAAGTAAGCCACACTCGAACCTCGAATCCACTAAATGTGTAAAACGATTACAACCTAATCCCGGAAGTAATCACACACCTACCTAATCCCGGTATGAGTGAGCCTAGTCCAATTTGCTTGCGATCTAAGCAACCTAATCCCGGAAGCTACACACAAGACTTACTTTCTCAATGAAGAGAATAAACCCTAAGTGAATATATGAATATTCAAATGCAACATAGAGCAAGGGAAACCCTATATGCTTATCTAAGATGATTAATATGCAATTAGAACAATCCTAGATATTAAAAACTAAATGACATGTTCAATCAAATAGTTTAGCTAATCAAGATTAAGCACAAAACCTAATTAGCTATCATAATACAACTTCTCAAACATACATCATACTAATCTCAAACTTGTATTCAAGGTATATAAAATAACATATGTAAGGTTCCCTTTTGTTGATTGGCTCATTTCGTGGACAACCACATGTTGGGGTTCTTTGTAAGGGTAGCCTAAGCATCGGTCTTATTGTTCGAAGCCATTTGAAGACCTCGTGTTGATAAGCACCGAAGGTAAATTTCTATGTGCTTACTTTTCTTTGAAGAGATTAGTTGCACACACACACTTAACATTCATTGCATATGTGTGCATTCTCTTCATTTGTCACATTTCACACTTGCACTTATTTATTATATTTTGTTGTGTGTAATTGTGTCATGTTGTTGTGTAATTCGTTTCCCGATAACTTTCGGAAACGTCCGCGCATGCACTAGAATGTGCTTGGTTTAGCGCGAGGACCGCCTATGGAGAATGCCCTTGGCTTCTCCTTGGTTTTCACCTATCTAGGTGATCGGCGGTTATGATCGGCGGCCTGGCCGCCGAATGAAACCGCCGTTTCAGTCCAGATTGGTCTGAAGCATTTCTGCGGTTAAGATCGGCGGTCACGACCCCCGTTCGAAACCGCCGTTTCAAGACCTGATTGATTTATCTCTCAGTCCAATTCGGCGGTTGAATCGGCAGTCACGAGACCGCCGTTCGAAACCGCCGTTCATACCTGATTGATTTTGATCTCTCTGTTTTAATTCGGCGGTTGGAATCGGCGGTCACAAAACCGCCGAATGAACTGCCGTTTTTGCTCTGTTCTTCACGAGCACATTTCGGCGGTCATAATCGGCGGTCTGGCCGCCGATTGAAACCGCCGATCGGCGCGTTTCTTTGAAACTTACTTAAACGACCACACTTTGATTTGGCCCCCTATATATATATGCCACTTTGACTTTAGGTCAATTAAGAGAGTTCATATTCAGAATTCATACTTAGGATATTTTTCAAAGAGAAGAAAAATTCCAAGAACTCAATTTTTGATTACTCAAACACTTTTTCATGATCATCAATCATCATCTAGCATCATCTTAGATCATCTAGATGTCATCTTGCATGGAATCTTCATCATACTTTGGTTGGTAAGCTTTTCACTAATATCTTACATGTTTTGTGTTTCTCTTATCTAGCAATCTCAATTAATTACTTGTTTGTTATTTTGTATGCTTTGGATACAATATTGAGATGAGTATGATGTATGTTTGAGAATTTATATTGTGCTAGCATATTAGGTTTTGTGCTTAATATTGATTAGCTAAACTAATTGACATGTCATTTAGTTTTGATATCTAGGATTGTTCTAATTGCATATTAATCATCTTAGATAAGCATATAGGGTTTCCCTTGCTCTATGTTGCATTTTGGATATTCTCATATATTCACTTAGGGTTGTATTCTCTTCTAGAGAAAGTAAGTCTTGTGTGTAGCAACCGGGATTAGGTTGCTTAGATCGCAAGCAAATAGGACTAGGTTCACTCATACCGGGATTAGGTAGGTGTGTGATTACTTCCGGGATTAGGTTGTAATCGTTTGCACATTTAGTGGATTCGAGGTTCGAGTGTGGCTTACTTACATAGCCCGTGGTTTTTCCCGTGAGGGTTTCCACGTAAAAACCAAGTGTTGTTTTAATTTCCGCACCATATTACTATTGCTTGGTTATATTATCTTGAGGGCATTTTCGTAATTTTGACTAACACGAAAAATTGGGTAAAAAGCGTAAAATCTATTCACCCCCCGTCTAGATAGCTTTATACACACCGTGCTATAATTTGTTTCAATTGGTATCAGAGCGGGTTCCTAGACATACATAGGTGATCCTTGCTTATTTTGGTGTGTTTTGCATTTTGTGTGATTTTTGATCATTCATACATTTGCATTCATTTCATTCATTCATAAACACTATGAGTGGAAACGGTGGAAATGGTGGTGGCCACGAAGGAGCTTCTAGCACAAGGCCTCCACTTCTTACCGGATTAAACTATTCCCAATGGAAAGGGGAGATGGAATCCTACATATGCCAAATTCATGACCGTGCATGGATGGCGGTGGAAGACGGATATGATCTCCCTATGATGACTCCTGAGGGTGGAGGACAAGATGTTTTGAAGCCTAAGGCGCAATGGAACGCGCAAGAGTTTGAGGCTTCTAAGTGGAATAGGAAGGCTATGCATGCCATTATGTGTGCTATGGATGAGAATCAGTACAAGCTTATTCAGAATACTCAGATTGCCAAAGTGGCATGGGACATCCTTCTAGTTGCACATGAGGGAACCGAGGTGGTGAAGGAGTCCAAGCTTCAAGTCCTCCAAACTCAGTTTGAGCTACTAAGGATGGGAGAGGATGAATGCTTCAATGACTTCGAAATCAAATTGATGGACATTGTAAATCAAAGCCATCAACTCGGAGACCCGTATTCGGATAGGAGAGTCAAGCAAAAAATTATGAAATCTCTCCCCGATAGGTTTGAATCCAAGGTGACGGCCATAGAAGAAAATAGTGGCTACATGGATATGAAGCCAAGTGAGGTGATTGGGCGTCTCCTTGCATATGAGTCTAGGAAGGCTCCTAACACCACTACTCCTCCTAAGAAGTCTAAAGGAATATCTTTGAAAGCATCTAAGGATGCAAAGGAGGCAAAGCATGAATCGGATGAAGACCTTGCCTTATTTGTGAAAAGGTTCAACAAGGTTATGGGGTTCAAGAAGAAGAAGGGATTTGGGTCAAGAGGACAAAATTTGAAGAAAAAGAGTTCCTTCAAGAAGTTTGAGCCTAGACAAGAGAGGACCGAAAGGAAAGGGGTCTGATGCTTTGAATGTGGTGGGATTGGTCACTTTGCCCCCGAATGTGCTAATCACAATGAAAAGAAGAAGAGCAAAGTGATGGCCGCCACTTGGAGTGGGAGTAGTGATGACTCCAATGAGGAAGAAGAGTCTTCAAGTGAAGAAGAGCTCATGGCTAACCTCCTAGCTTTTGCCTCCTCACATAAGAGCAAAAGTGGTAGTGAGAAAGAGGAAATGAGTCAAGAGGAAAATGACTCAAGTGAAGTAGAAAGTGACTCCTCTTCTAGTTCCAAAAAGAAATTTGTGGAGCAAAAGGTGCTTGCTAAATACCATGCCGAGTTCAATGATTTAGCACTTAAAAGCACAAGAAAGATTGAGAGGTTGAGAGAAGAAAACCTTGAACTTTCGGCTCACAATGACCACTTAAGTGAACAAGTGGAAAGATTGAAGAGGAGAGAGGATAAGTTAATTGAGGAGTTAGACTTATCCAAGAGAAGTGAAGAAGGCTTGAAGAGGGAACTTGTAGAAGTTAAAGGGTCCTTGGCTAGGATAGATTCTAGCACCAAGAAGCTTGATCATTTACTTGGTGTTGGAAAGAGTCCAAGTGACAAAAGAGGTCTTGGGTATGATGATGGCAAGAAAATCTCAACCTCTAACAAGACCGTGTTTGTCAAGAGCTTGAAGAACGAAGAAACTTCATTTGTGCAACCTCCTAGGAAGAAGTTAGAAGTAGGACAATGTTCTAATGCTCAAGTGAAAATGGGGCCAAGAAGAAAATCTCAAGCTCAACCCCCTAGGGTCCCTCAAGCCAACACTCCTCCAAAATTGGCTCACAAAGGAAAGAGATCAATCATGCAACCTCAAGCTTGGAAGCAACCTAGACCGGTTCAACAACGAAGATGGATTGAACCCACTTATCCACAAAGACATGGACAAGCTCCCATTCGTGCACAAAGGCAAGGTATGATTCCTTATTTCATCCCTACTTGTCACTTTTGTGGTTGTGATGGTCATATTAGACCAAATTGCTTTCAGTATATTAAAATTTGTAGAAAACAAAGCATGATTGAAAAGAGAAAGAATAGAGCCAAGATGCATGTTTCTAGGAATGAAAATATTGATTTGCATGATCCTAGAAATAGTAGAGCACATGTACCAAAGACCACTAGGAAAGCTAAAATTGTTGCTAAGTGGATTAGAAAGAATGAAAATGTTTGCCATGTTGCACAAATAGCCTTGAAGGCAAATTCTTCTAATTTTTGGTACTTGGATAGTGGGTGCTCTAGGCACATGACGGGAAACAAGAGTTTCTTCGAGACTCTTGTTATGGAGGAAGGTGGAAATGTCACTTTTGGTGATGGATCCAAAAGAAATGTTAAAGGGAAAGGAACCATTTCCGTTCCCGGATTACCCTCATTATCCAATGCTTTATTTGTTGATGGCTTGAAAGCCAATTTAATAAGCATTTCACATCTTAGTGATGAAGGATATTCCGTCTTGTTTTCTAAAGATTTTTGCTCAATCCTAAAACCCGATGGACAAACCTTGTTGAAGGGCATGAGATCTAGCGACAATTGTTATTGTCTTGAAGCTAGTATTGTATCTAATCATGTGTCCATGGATGAGCAAATTGAGTTGTGGCATGAAAGACTTGGCCACATGAACTTTAGGGATCTACGGACCCTTGGAAAGTTCGAGTTTGTGCGTGGCCTCCCTAAGCTTGGGAAGAAAGCCAATAGTGTTTGTGGACCTTGCCAACAAGGAAAGCAAACTAAAAGCATGCACAAAAAGGGTAAGTATCTCACCACCAAGGAGCCTCTTGAGCTTCTCCACATGGACCTCATGGGTCCTATGCAAACCGAAAGTTTGGGTGGAAAGAGATACATTTTTGTATGTGTTGATGATTTCTCTAGGTTCACATGGACATATTTTCTTAAAGAAAAATCCGAAACTTTTGATAAGTTTAAAATGCTTTGTAATAAAATACAAAATGAAATGAATTCTAATATTAAAAGCATAAAACGGATTAGAAGTGACCATGGGAGGGAATTTGAGAATGCCTTATTTGAAAGCTATTGCAATAGCTTAGGCATCTCCCATGAGTTCTCGGCTCCTAGGACACCTCAACAAAATGGAGTTGTTGAGAGGAAGAATAGGGTCCTTCAAGAGATGGCCCGTGTGATGTTGCTTAGCAACAATGTCCCTAGGAACCTATGGGCCGAAGCGGTCAATACGGCTTGCTATATAGGGAATCGTGTTTTCCTAAGGCCCAGTACTAGAAACACCTCTTATGAGTTATGGAAAGGCAAGAGGCCAAATGTTAGCTACTTCCACACTTTTGGAAGCAAATGCTACATTTTGAATGACCGTGATCAACTTGGCAAATTCGATGCTAAGAGTGATGAGGGTATCTTTATTGGCTATGCCTTGAATAGTAGAGCCTATAGTGTTTTCAATTTAAAGACTCTAAGTGTTATGGAATCATCCAATGTCGTATTTGATGATACTAGGCTCAAGTCTAATGATCATGAGGATGAGGTTATTTTTAGTGATGGTTCTCCTTTGGAGAAGGTTGTGGTGTCTCCTAATGTTGGGACATCTAATGTCAACAATGATGACACACAACCTATTGCTAGAGTTCCTCTCTTGGACTCTAAAGAACCCGCTCCATGGGTTAGGAAACTCCATGATAAAGAAGATATCATTGGAGAGGTAAATGAGGGTGTTAGGACTAGATGTCAACTTGCTAATCTTATTAGCTATACTTGCTACACCTCTTAAATTGAACCCAAAAAGGTTGAAGAAGCCTTAAATGATGAATTTTGGGTTCTTGCCATGCAAGAAGAGCTAAACCAATTCGAAAGGAATGAGGTTTGGACTCTGGTTCTTAGGCCTAAGACCACTAATGTCATAGGCACTAAATGGATATTTAGGAACAAATCCGATGAGGATGGCAACATAGTGCGGAACAAGGCTAGACTTGTAGCACAAGGGTACTCTCAAATTGAGGGTATCGACTTTGAGGAGACATTTGCTCCCGTTGCCCGTTTAGAGTCTATTAGGCTTCTTTTGTCCATTTCTTGTGTGCACAAGTTCAAATTGCACCAAATGGATGTCAAGAGTGCCTTCCTCAATGGCTTCTTGCAAGAGGAAGTGTTTGTTGAACAACCCAAGGGGTTTGTGGATGCTCACCACCCCAATCATGTCTATCGCCTCAAGAAGGCACTATATGGGTTGAAACAAGCACCGAGGGCTTGGTATGAGCGCCTCACTCAATTTCTTGTTGACAATAACTACACAAGAGGTAGTGTTGACAAGACACTATTCATCAAGAGAGACAATGATGAGCTTTTCATAGCTCAAATATATGTCGATGACATAGTGTTTGGCTTCACCAACAACACCAAGGTCCAACAATTTGTTGATGTTATGTCTCATGAATTTGAGATGAGTCTTGTTGGTGAGCTTAATTACTTCCTAGGTTTGCAAATTAGGCAACTAGATAATGGGATCTTCATAACCCAAGCCAAATATGCCAAAAACCTTGTGAAGAAGTTTGGTCTTGAAAAAGCCAAACATTGTGACACTCCTATGAGCACCACTTTGAAGCTAAGCAAGGATGCTAGCGGTAAGAGTGTGGACCAAACCTTATATCGTGGCATGATAGGGAGCTTGCTCTATTTGACCGCAAGTAGGCCCGATATATCTTTTAGTGTAGGAGTTTGTGCTAGGTACCAATCCGATCCCAAGGAGTCCCATCTCTCTTCGGTTAAGAGAGTCATTCGCTTTGTGAATGGGACTTCCAACTATGGGATTTGGTACTCATTTGACACTAATCCAAGTCTTGTAGGATATAGTGATGCGGATTGGGTAGGAAATTGTGATGATAGGAAGAGCACATCGGGCGGTTGCTTCTTTCTAGGCAACAACTTGGTGTCTTGGTTTTGCAAGAAGCAAAACTCGATTTCCTTGTCCACGGCGGAAGCCGAGTACATAGCCGCGGGGAGTGGATGCACTCAACTTATATGGATGAAGTAAATGCTAGTAGATTACGGATTCAACCAAGGTACTCTCACTCTCTTTTGTGATAACATGAGTGCCATTAATATTTCCAAGAATCCGGTGCAACATTCTAGAACTAAGCATATTGACATCCGCCATCACTTCATTAGAGAGCTTGTTGAAAATAAATGCATTGTACTTGAACATGTAGGTACTAATGATCAACTTGCGGACCTATTTACTAAACCCTTAGATGCTACTCGATTTAAAACTCTTAGTAGATCTATTGGGATATGTCTTGTGGAGTGATGTTCTATGATTGACCCCATATGGGGAACTCAAGCAAAGAGAGCTAGTTTGCATTCTTGTCACTTGCAAAAAATTTGAAATATCTTATGCCTCTTCTTTTAATTGCTTGAGTAAGCTTGGTTGCACATATGTATATATGTTTTCAATTCAATAAGTGTGAACCTTGCTTGTTTACAATCCATGTCATATTTATGTTCAAACATGCATTTTTGGACTAGGAGATGTATATAGGAAGTATGATTTGAATGACCTATGATTATCTCCATGACATGATGTTTCTTTAATAACATGCTAATGTCAAATGAAAAAGCATGAAATTCATATAACATGCTCACATGAAAAGCATGAATTGATGGTTGCATATTCTTAAAAATGCAAAACTTGTGTGAAAGCTTATGAGACTCAAAATGAATAAAGGATCTTGTATCCGTTCAATGGAATTTATATTCCAAATGTCTCTCTTTCTTTATTGTTTGAACATGGCTACTATCATACGGATATCTTATCCGGAAAAATCAAAAAGGGTGCAAAGTTGCTCATGCCATGTTTCGCTTATAAAGTTGGATATAGTTGCTCTAATATTAAAATCAATGTATTCTATATCCTTGCTTTACTCATGACATTGGTGAAATTGGTTTGAATTCCTATTAGAAACCTTTGTCATTTGCTTTGCCAAATACCATTGTATTTTGGACTTGAATGCTACATGTCTTGTATGCAAAGCATGTTTGATTCACACATTTTCTCTCAAACAAATCTCCTTGTTTCTCTCCGATTAAATTGAGATGCATAAAGTGACTTATATTACTTATGCATATCTTGCATGCTACTATCTCTCGTTACTATGAGTGACCCGGTTGGGGACTACTCCTTTGCCTATATCATGACAAAAAGGGGGAGTAGTATATGGTAAGGGGAGATGCAAATTGGTGTTGCAATTGTGCACATTGGGGAGATAACACATTGAGGGGGAGTAACCCTTTGAGGGGGAGCATTGCATTTATCATACATTGCATATATTTTGTAATGTTGTGCCTAAATTCCAAAAAATGCAAATGCTTGTTTTGATATCACTTGATTAATCTCACATTTCACTTGTATTGGAAAACATAGAAATCTTATTTACAGGGCTTGATTATTCTACAAGAGATTGAAGACTTGAAGTTTTATTTTCATATCTCTTTGTGTTGTAGTATATCATAGTTGTCCCGTAGTTTCTATTTCTTTGTGAGGAATCAATGTGAGTGGTGGTTTTGTCACGAAATAGCCAAAGGGGGAGATTGTAAGGTTCCCTTTTGTTGATTGGCTCATTTCGTGGACAACCACATGTTGGGGTTCTTTGTAAGGGTAGCCTAAGCATCGGTCTTATTGTTCGAAGCCCTTTGAAGACCTCGTGTTGATAAGCACCGAAGGTAAATTTCTATGTGCTTACTTTTCTTTGAAGAGATTAGTTGCACACACACACTTAACATTCATTGCATATGTGTGCATTCTCTTCATTTGTCACATTTCACACTTGCACTTATTTATTATATTTTGTTGTGTGTAATTGTGTCATGTTGTTGTGTAATTCGTTTCCCGATAACTTTCGGAAACGTCCGCGCATGCACTAGAATGTGCTTGGTTTAGCGCGAGGACCGCCTATGGAGAATGCCCTTGGCTTCTCCTTGGTTTTCACCTATCTAGGTGATCGGCGTTTCAGTCCAGATTGGTCTGAAGCATTTCTGCGGTTAAGATCGGCGGTCACGACCCCCGTTCGAAACCGCCGTTTCAAGACCTGATTGATTTATCTCTCAGTCTAATTCGGCGGTTGAATCGGCGGTCACGAGACCGCCGTTCGAAACCGCCGTTCATACCTGATTGATTTTGATCTCTCTGTTTTAATTCGGCGGTTGGAATCGGCGGTCACAAAACCGCCGAATGAACCGCCGTTTTTGCTCTGTTCTTCACGAGCTCATTTCGGCGGTCATAATCGGCAGTCTGGCCGCCGATTGAAACCGCCGATTGAAACCGCCGATCGGCGCGTTTCTTTGAAACTTACTTAAACGACCACACTTTGATTTGGCCCCCTATATATATATGCCACTTTGACTTTAGGTCAATTAAGAGAGTTCATATTCAGAATTCATACTTAGGATATTTTTCAAAGAGAAGAAAAATTCCAAGAACTCAATTTTTGATTACTCAAACACTTTTTCATGATCATCAATCATCATCTAGCATCATCTTAGATCATCTAGATGTCATCTTGCATGGAATCTTCATCATACTTTGGTTGGTAAGCTTTTCACTAATATCTTACATGTTTTGTGTTTCTCTTATCTAGCAATCTCAATTAATTACTTGTTTGTTATTTTGTATGCTTTGGATACAATATTGAGATGAGTATGATGTATGTTTGAGAATTTATATTGTGCTAGCATATTAGGTTTTGTGCTTAATATTGATTAGCTAAACTAATTGACATGTCATTTAGTTTTGATATCTAGGATTGTTCTAATTGCATATTAATCATCTTAGATAAGCATATAAGGTTTCCCTTGCTCTATGTTGCATTTTGGATATTCTCATATATTCACTTAGGGTTGTATTCTCTTCTAGAGAAAGTAAGTCTTGTGTGTAGCAACCGGGATTAGGTTGCTTAGATCGCAAGCAAATAGGACTAGGTTCACTCATACCGGGATTAGGTAGGTGTGTGATTACTTCCGGGATTAGGTTGTAATCGTTTGCACATTTAGTGGATTCGAGGTTCGAGTGTGGCTTACTTACATAGCTCGTGGTTTTTCCCGTGAGGGTTTCCACGTAAAAACCAAGTGTTGTTTTAATTTCCGCACCATATTACTATTGCTTGGTTATATTATCTTGAGGGCATTTTCGTAATTTTGACTAACACGAAAAATTGGGTAAAAAGCGTAAAATCTATTCACCCCCCCTTCTAGATAGCTTTATACACACCGTGCTATAATTTGTTTCAACATACAAGTAATTAATTGAGATTGCTTGTTAAGAGAAACACAAAATATGTAAGATATTAGTGAAAAGCTTACCAAGCAAAGTATGATGAAGAATCCATGCAAGATGTCATCTAGATGATCAAAGATGATGCTAGATGATGATTGATGATTATGAAAAAGTGTTTGAGTGATTAAAAATGAGTTCTTGGAATTTTTCTTCTCTTTGAAAAATATCCTAAGTATGAAATTTGAATACGAACTCTTCTATTTAACCTAAAGTCAAAGTGGCATATATATAGGGGGCCAAAACAAGGAGTGGTCGTTTTGATAAATTGGCCTCATATTTGCCTTAGGCGCTATACGTAGAGCGCCTCTTGTACAGCGCCCCAACTCTGTTCTCACGGGAAAACAGAGTGGCGCTGTACGTAGAGCGCTTTGTACAGCGCCTGTATAGCGACCCAACAGCGACCGAATTAAATCGATCAGGTCTGAACAGCGCTCAATGGGCGCTGTTCATACAGCGCTTCTGTAGAGCGCTTTTAGGAGCACCCAATGCAAAAATGCAATCCTAAGTCTAAGCATGACAAGGCAATTGGATATGCAAGATGCAATCAAACTAACATGCAAGAATAGATGTTAATGAACATTAATGCACAAAAATAAGACACACAACATACAAGTATTAAACATATGCATGAGTTGTGAGTGTGTGCAACTATCTCTTCAAGACAAGTAAGCACAAAGAAATATACCTTCGGTGCTTTATCAATACGAGGTCTTCAAAGGGCTTCGAACACTAAACCCGATACCTAGGCTACCCTTACAAAGAACCCCAACATGTGGTTTGTCCACGAAATGAGCCAATCAACAAATGGGAACCTTACAATATGGTTGGTAAAGTTGCTACTGTTGAGACCCGTCAAAAGGTTAAGGAACAACAGAAGAAAAAGTAACTTGGGCCTACCAAGAAGGAGACCAAGAAAGTAACCAAGATCAAAGGGAAGTGCTTCCTTTGTGGTGAAAAGGGACATTGGAAAAGAAATTGCCCAAAGTCCCAGAACAAGAAGGAACAAGGTAATATTAATTATCTTGAAACATGTTTTCTGGCAGATTCTATAGATTCTTGGATCATAGACTCTGGAGCCACAAATCATGTTTGTTATTCCTTACAGGGGTTCCAAGAAAGGAGAAAGTTGAATAAGAATGAAATCAACTTGCGTTTGGGCAACGGAACGTTAGTGTCTGCAAGTGCAGTGGGAGATATTAGAGTTTATTTGGATTCTAGAAGGCATTTAGATTTAATAGACATTTATTATGTACCTCAATTTAAGAGGAATTTAATTTCAGTTTCTTGTTTGAATAAATTTGGATATTCGGTTACTTTTAATAAAGTTTTTATTATTAGTAAGAATGACAAAATTATTTGCCAAGGTACATTGGAAAACAGTCTATACTTTTTGCATAGAAATATCTCTCACTCGTTAGACACAGAATTAACGGAACCTGATCATAAAAGAGTAAAATTATCAATAGATGAAACCTACCTATGGCATTTACGCCTAGGTCATATTAACCTTAATAGGATTAAAAGATTGGTAAGTGACGGACCTTTAAGTGACTTAAAGGTTGATGATCTACCAACTTGTGAATCTTGTTTAGAAGGTAAAATGACCAAAAGGTCGTTCTCGGCCAAAGGTACAAGAGCCACTGAATGTTTAGGATTGATACACACTGATGTATGTGGTCCTATGAGCATTCAAGCTAGAGGTGGATATGAGTACTTCATCACATTCACAGATGATTACTCGAGATTTGGCTATGTGTATCTCATGCGACATAAGTCGGATGCTTTTGACATGTTCAAAGCATTCAAAGCTGAAGTAGAAAATCAGCTTGAGAAACACATAAAAATCTTGAGATCAAATCGTGGTGGAGAATATCTATCTGGTGAATTTCAGCAATATCTTATTGATAATGGGATAGTTTTTCAGTTTTCTACACCTGGTACACCTCAACAGAATGGGGTAGCAGAAAGAAGAAATAGAACTCTTTTAGACATGGTTAGGTCTATGTTGAGTTATTCAACACTTCCTATTTCTTTTTGGGGATATGCTTTACAAACTGCCATATACATTCTAAACGATGTACCATCTAAGTCTGTTCCTCAAACACCGCATGAGTTGTGGACTAGGCGCAAGCCTAGTTTACAACACTTAAGGATATTTGGTTGTCCTGCGCATGTGTTGAAAGGAAAGACAGATAAGATGGAGTCCCGTTCAGAAACATGTATATTTGTAGGGTATCCAAAAGAAACTAAAGGATATTATTTCTATAGTCCTTTAGATCTTAAAGTATTTGTTTCGACAAATGCTAAATTTCTGGAAAAGGATTATATGAATGATTTTGTGCCTAGAAGTAGAATTGTCCTGAATGAGATGTCAGGAGATACAATTCCACGAGAGGTTACACAACCTAACCCAATTGTAAGTTTCGATCCAACACAAGATCAACAACCTACCATTCCTTATCGTAGTGGGAGGGTTAGAACACAACCCGAAAGATACATCGGTCTGGGAGAATCAGTGGAGAATCTCAGGGACGACGATGATCCCTACACGTATAAGGAAGCAATGGAGGATGTTGATAGTCACCATTGGCAAAAGGCAATGCAATCTGAGATTGAATCCATGTTCGATAACAAAGTCTGGTCCCTTGTAGACTTGCCTAAAGGGATAAAACCCATTGGGTGCAAGTGGGTATACAAGAGGAAAATAGGTATGGATGGAAAGGTGGAAACCTTTAAAGCTAGATTGGTAGCTAAAGGGTATACACAGAAAGAAGGTATCGATTACGAGGAAACCTTCTCTCCTATGGCCATGCTTAAATCCATTAGGATACTCTTGTCCATTGCAGCATCTTTAAATCTAGAGATTTGGCAAATGGACATCAAGACAGCTTTCCTTAATGGAAGTTTTGACGAAAGCATCTACATGATGCAACCAGAAGGATTCATTGAAAAGGGCCAAATGGAAAAGGTATGCAAGTTGCAGAAATCCATATATGGATTAAAGCAAGCATCCAGATCCTGGAACATAAGGTTCGATCAAGCTGTGAAAGGTTTTGGATTTATTCAAAATCTTGACGAACCTTGTGTATACAAGAGGATTAAAGGCGACAAGTTGGTTTTCCTGATTCTTTATGTTGATGATATACTACTCATTGGAAACGATGTAGGTGTATTGACATCAGTAAAAGAATGGTTAGCAAAACAATTTGATATGAAAGACTTAGGAGAAGCAAGTTTTATTCTAGGTATCCAAGTAATAAGGGATAGAAAGAATAAAACGATTGCATTATCCCAAGCTTCATACATAAACAAGATCTTGTCTAGGTTTTCCATGCAGGATTCCAAGAAAGGTATGTTACCTTTCAGACATGGAATCAAGCTTTTTAAGGAACAAGTTCCTAAGAATGAGCATGAAGAGCAATTCATGAGTAGAGTTCCATATGCCTCAGCAGTTGGAAGTCTCATGTATGCAATGCTCTGCACTAGACCGGATATTTGTTTTGCTGTTGGCATAGTTAGCAGGTTTCAATCGAAACCTGGTCCTGATCACTGGACGGCAGTCAAGCATATTTTCAAGTATCTTAAGAGAACGAGAGATAATATGCTTGTATACTCTGGAGGGGATTTATTTCCCGTTGGGTATACAGATTCTGATTTCCAATCAGATTCTGACTCCAGAAAATCCACATCAGGGGCTGTGTTTACTATTGGAGGAGGAGCAGTTATATGGAGGAGTATCAAGCAATCTTGTATTGCTGATTCCACCATGGAAGCTGAGTATGTTGCTGCATACGAGGCTGCCAAACAGGCTGTTTGGCTCCGCCAATTCTTGATAGACTTGGAAGTGGTTCCTAGTGCGAATAAGCAGATCACTATCTACTGTGACAATAGAGGAGTAGTGGCTAATTCGAAAGAACCAAGAAGTCACAAGAGAGGAAAACACATTGAAAGAAAGTATCATCTTTTAAGGGAGATTGTTCAAAGAGGTGACGTGACGATTACCAAAATCGCGTTAGTAGAAAATCTAGCGGATCCCTTCACAAAGGCTCTACCTCAGAAGAGTTTCGATGGGCATCTAGAGAACATGGGCATGAGAGATATGACACATTTGCTATAGCGCAAGTGGGAGATTGTTAGGATTATGCTCAATAGCAAGAGTGTAATATTGTAATTAACAATCTTTTTCATATTAATAAAGTGATTTCTGGTTTAACAAATCTTATAGCATTTATAGTTTAATATTATAATTGTCAAAGTAAATAATCATAAGGTCTAAAGACTATGAGAAAAGAAGAATTGTTCGTACATCTGGATATGTATGAGGTAGACACAATTCTTTAGTTAAGTCTTGAATAATGTTCACAACTTAAGTTAAAGGTTGGGCACCTTTATCTTGTTAAAGTTGTAGAATTCTTTTGCTAGCATTTGAGTGGGATCAAATGAGATATGGTGAGTCTAAAATCATCGGAGTGTCTTCGAGTAAAAGAATCTAGTGCACTGGGTGCATTGAACTGGATCACAATGAAAAGCTTTATCTAGAACCGTCAATAGATAATAGTCTTTTCATTATCAGGACAATCGGAGAGTCTATCTTAATCCTGAGATAAATGATGGATTTATGGTTGCAAGTGATATCATTTGAGTTATCAATGAGTACGATTATATAGCATAGTCTATCCTCGATAGTTTGGTGATATTCATTTGTTAATCGATAGAGGACTTCATTTATAGATATGGACATTGTGGCTCCATTTATTAAATGAGAGTATAATATCATCATATGGATGTTTTGAGGTAATTGGATATTAAATCTCAACGTTGAGTTTTCGATAGTGGCTATTGAAAACATGGCTTCTGGACAAGTCAAAGTATCCAAGTTCAAAACGTGGTCATATGAGTAAATATGGTAACTAGGAGAGCTATAGGCGGTCTATGAGCTCTTGGCGATTACTGATATTATTCACGAGGATACACTATCTCCAATATGATTGTCTAGGGTATGAATGAGGAACATCTTCTTATTCTATCTTTATTTAAGAGTTCAATTTTAGCTCTTTAGTGGAATGAGTTAAAATTAATAGATCGGACCTAAGTGAATCATTTGTTGATTGTGATTAGGTTATGTCTATTGAAGCTTAAATTTAGATAGCCCGCCAAGATCCCCAATCCACACGGACTTGCATGGATCACTTGATATATTCTACCGGACCAATTTATGGGTCCATCTAGAATTGTACTTAATTTATTAAGAATATAATTTGCACATTATTTATTTAATGGGCTGTTAAATTATATTAATATATTAATGAAAGGCATGTAGGCTTGTTTCTTTTAGTAAGAATGAGTCTAGTTCACATGTGGGCTTTTTATTAAAGTCCAATGGATTTAATAAAATGGAAAAATAATATATGGCCCATGATAGAGTACTTGGGCGGCAAAGCTAATAAATTAGCTTATTATATTATATTATTTAATTATTTAATTAAATGGAAGTTAATTAATTTATTAATTAATTATTTAATTAATGATCAAAATCTTTTTCTGACTAAGAAATATGTTTCTTAGTAGTATACTATTGTGGTAGTATAATAAATATAAAAGACTTTATTTGGTAAGTAGATAAATAAGGAATTTATTTATCTAGTCAAATTAGGAAGTTTTTGATATAATCACAAATACACTAAAGAGTTGGATTAGGGTTGAATTCTAAAGATTAATAGATATATACATATGATTTATATGGCAATTAGCCAAGACATAAAAATATATATGATATATATGGCACTTAGCCGCAATATATATAGAATATAAAAAAGCATGCAGTATCGGCAATATAAATATTGGCATGCAAAATGCGCAAGGTATAGATATATATATGTTTATTAATAGGCGTGCAGGTTTGATATAAAAAAGAGACCTAATAAATATATTTTGTAAAAAGAGTATTCTGCGGCCAAGATATATATATTCTTTGTACAGAATTTGGCAACCCTAAGTCTTTGGACTTGAGAGTTTTTTCTTTGACTTGAGAAAAATAGAATCCAACTCTTAGACTAGTGTGATAATTTCGGCCAAGAGGTATAGAGAGAAGAGTTTGTTCTTATTTCGATAGTGCACTAGTAACTTTTACATCAAAAGGTTTTGTGCACAATTTCGAATAAGGCTCACGCGAGTTTCGATCATTAGATTGAGAATTCAAAAGTGACCGGAACGTTCTTCGTTATCTCTTAGAAGTTTTTGTGACTAACGAAAAAGAAAAGATTTTGTTATCCATCCTCAGGTACACAATTCAAAGAAAGGGAGACCACGCTCCTAGGTGATTCACGTTCGAGATTGGATTGGAAGATCTTGCGGATTACCATCGATGCAATGTCAATCGGATCACGCGACAAAGGTATGATACTTTTGATTATATATGTTTAATTAATTAGAGGGTTAAGGTTCATCAAAGGAAAAATTTTAAAACATACTAAATCTACTTTTAGTCTCGCTTCCGCTGCGTGTACTATGGTATTTTTCCCTACACTATTAATATCTAGGATTGAATTTATTGCAAAATCATCATTCTAGATAAGCATATAGAGTAACCTAGCTCTAATTGAATTTTTGGATATTTCATATATTCACTTAGGCTGTATTATCTCTTCTTAGAGAATTAAGTCTTGTGTTGCTATCAGGATTAGGTAGCTTAAATCACAAGCAATCGGACTAGGTCCACTTATACCGGGATTAGGTAGTTGTGACGATTATTGATCGGGATTAGATCATTTAAACCGGGATTAGGTTGTAATCATTTCAATTAGTGGATTCGAGGTTCGTGTGTGGCTCACATAACAGGCCGTGGTTTTTCCTGTGAGGGTTTCCACGTAAATATCAAGTGTTATTTACATTCCGCACCTTATTACACTTGTTATATTATTGTGACTAGTTAGGGGTATTTTCGCAATTGAATTGTATGCGAAAATTGGTAATAATTGATAAAATCTATTCACCCCCCCCCCCCCCCCCCCCCTCTCCTCCCCCCCTCTAGATTAATAGTTTACACACCGAGTATTTGTTTCAATTGGTATTAGAGCGGGTTCCTAAACATACATAGGTGATCCTTGCTCATTTTGTTGTGTTTTGCATCTTGTGTGATTTTTTGATTTATTCATACACTTTGCATTCATCCAAACACTAAAGTGGTTTCGGGATGAGCAAAGAGGGATCGTCGAGCGTGAGGCCACCGTTGCTCACCGGCGATAATTACTCCTCATGGAAGGGGAAGATGGAAGCATACATATGCCAAATCCATGATAGGGCGTGGATGGCGGTTGAAGATGGATATGCTCCACCTATGATGACTCTGTTAGATGGAGGAGAAGAAGTGCTTAAGCCTAAGGCACAGTGGGATGCGCAAGAATTTGTTGATTCCATGTGGAACAACAAAGCCATACATGCCATCCGTTGCGCAGTTGATGAGAATCAATATAAGTTGATTCAAATTACTAGGATAGCCAAAGAGGCTTGGGACATCCTAGAAGTTGCTCATGAAGGAACCGAGGTAGTTAGGGACTCCAAGCTCCAAGTTCTCCAAACTCGGTTTGAGACCATTAGGATGGAAGAGCACGAGCACTTCAATGACTTCCAAGTGAGACTAATGGACATTGTGAACCAAAGTCACCAACTTGGTGATCCTTACTCGGATAGAAGAATCAAGCAAAAGATCATGCGATCACTTCTCGAGAGGTTCGAGCCCAAAGTGACGGCTTTAGAAGAAAATGACACCTATAAAGAAATGAAGCCGAATGAAGTCATTGGAAGACTTCTAGCCTATAAATCAAGAAAGGCTACCACATCACCTCTTAAGAAGAAAAAGGATATTGCCTTGAAGTCATCCAAGATGGAAGAGGAGGAGGATGACTCATATGAAGACATGGCACTCATTGCCAAAAGATTCAAGAAGTTCTTGAATCTACAAAAAAATGGTTATAGCTTCAAGGGAAATGGCTTCAAGAAGAAGAAGACCACTATCAAGAATGTCAAGCCATATCATGAGATGTCTTCAAAAGAGAAGATTTAATGCTATGAATGTGGAGGATTCGGGTATATCTCCAAGGATTGTGCTAACTTGGAAGATGAAAGAGAGGAGGCCGCCACTTCAAGTGATAGTGATGAAGAGATTGTGGCAAAATTCTTGGCATTAGGTTGCTCTCACAAGCGGGACAACAAAGTGAAAGTTGTTGAAGGAAGTCCCTCAAGCTTGAATGATTGTGAGAACAACTATTTTGCCTTTCCGATCTCCTACAATGAAGAAGAGAATGAGAGTCAAGAAGAAAGTGACTCTAATGAAGATGACTCTTCATCTAACTCAACACATGGATATGTGGAGAAAAAGGTTCTAGATGAATATCTCATTGAGTTTAAAAGCTTAGCAATAAAGACCAAGGAAAAGATACGAAGATTGAGAGAAGAGAATCTAGACCTTTTGGCTCATGTTGACCACTTAAGTTAACAAGTGGATAGATCTAAGAATATTGAAGATAAGCTAAGACTTATCTAAGAGGAATGAAGAAGATTTAAAAAGAGAGCTTGAAGAGGCTAAAGGGTCAAGGACTAAGATAGTTTCTAGCACCAAAAAACTTGACCACATGTTAAGTGTTGGAAATAGTCCTTGTGACAAGAGAGGTCTTGGGTTTGAAGATAGTAAGGAGTCCTCCACTCCTAACAAGACCGTGTTTGTCAAGAGCTTGAGCTACAAAGAAGCTTCACCGGTGCAAACTCCTAGGAAGAAGATTGATCTATGACAATGCTCTCATAGTGCACAAGTGAAGGTAGATCCAAGAAGACAACCTCAAGCTCAACCTTCAAAAGTTCCTCATGCTAACTTCCCTCAAACTCAACTCCATCAAGGGAAGAGACCAATCATGCAAACTCAACCAAGGAAGCAACCAAGTCTTGGTCAACAACAAAGAAGGAGAAATCCTATCCAACAACCAAGACAACCACAAAGACATGGGAAGGCTCCTATGCATGCACAAGGACATGGTATGATTCCTAACTTTGTCCCTACATGTCATTTTTGTGGTGTTGATGGTCATATTAGACCAAAGTGCTTTCGTTCCATTAAAATGTGTAGAGTTAAAAGCATGATTGAGAAGAAGAAAGCTAGAGCTAGTATGCATGCTCATAGGAAGGAAGAAATTCATTTATATGATCCTATGACATCTAGATCTCTAGAACTTTTGACCACTAGGAAGAAAATTGTTTCACCTAAGTGGATAAGAAAAGATGAACCCGTTTGCTACGAGACAAACTTATCTCTAATAGGTTCAACTAAGTCCAATGGACTTAGTAGGTCCATAGGACCTCATGACCTTCAATGATGAAGGATGGTGTTGACCCCATATGGGGAACTCAAGCAAAGAGAGCTATTTTGCTTTCTTGTCACTTACAAAAATTTGAAATCTCTTATGCTTCCTTTTTAATTGCTTGAGTAAGCTTGGTTGCACATATGTATATATGTTTTCAATCCAATAAGTGTGAATCTTGCTTGTTTACAATCCATGTCATATTTATGTTCAAACATGCATTTTTGGACTAGGAGATGTATATAGGAAGTATGATTTGAATGACCTATGGTTATCTCCATGACATGATGATTCTTTTATAACATACTAATGTCAAATGAAAAAGCATGAAATTCATATAACATGCTCACATGAAAAGCATGAATTGATGATTGCATATTCTTAAAATGCAAAACTTGTGTGAAAGCTTATGAGACTCAAAATGAATAAAGGATCTTGTATCCATTCAAAGGAATTTATATTCCAAATGTCTCTCTTTCTTTATTTGTTGAACATGGCTACTATAATACGGATATCTTATCCAGAAAAATCAAATAGGGTGCAAAGTCGCTCATGCCATGTTTCGCTTATAAAGTTGGATATAGTTGTTCTTAAATAGAAATCAATATATTCTATATCCTTGCTTTACTCATGACATTGGTGAAATTGGTTTGAATTCTTATTAGAAACCTTTGTCATTTGCTTTGCCAAATACCATTGTATTTTGGACTTGAATGCTACATGTCTTGTATGCAAAGCATGTTTGATTCACACATTTTTCTCAAATAAATCTCCTTGTTTCTCTCCAATTAATTGAGATGCATAAAGTGACTTATATTGATTATGCAAATATCTTGCATGCTACTATCTCTCATTGCTATGAGTGACCCGGTTGGGGACAACTCCTTTGCCTATATCATGACAAAAAGGGGGAGTAGGATATGGTACGGGGAGTTGCAAATTGTAGTAGCAATTGTGCATATTGGGGAGAACATTTATTAAGGGGGAGTAACCCGTTGAGGGGGAGCATTGCATACACATGCATTGCATGTTGTTGTGCTTAAAATTCTTATATGCAAATGCTTATTTTATTCTCACTTGATCATCTCACATACTCTTGCCTTGGAAAGTATAATCTTTTGTTTTGAAGGGCTGATTGTTCTACAAGAGATTGAAGACTCGAAGTTTTTTTTTATATTCTTATCTCTTTGTAATATAGAATATCTTTGTTATCCCGTAGATTCAATTATGTTTGTGAGGATCAATGTGAGTGGTGGTTTTGTCACGAAATAGCCAAAGGGGGAGATTGTAAAGATTCCCATTCTTTGATTGGCTTATTTCGTGGACAAACCACATGTTGGGGTTTGTATGTAAGGGTAGTTTAGATGATTGAGGATCATACTCAAAGGCCCTTTCAAGACCTCAAGGGACAAGCACTCCAAAGGTATACTTCTAGTGCTTAACTTTCTTTGAAGAGATTTAGAAGCACACACACACTTTGCATTCTTACATTTGTGTGCATTCTCTTTATATGTCACATTACACACTAGCACTTTGATTGTTATATCTTGTTGTGTATTTATGTGTCTTGTAATTCGTTTCCCGATAGTATTCGGAAACGTCCGTGCATGCACTAGAATGTGTTTGGTTTTGCGCGAATACCGCCTACGGAGAATGCCCTTGGCTTCTCCTTGGTTTTCACCTTTATTGATGATCGGCGGTTATGATAGGCGGCCTGGCAGCCGAATGAAACCGCCGTTTGCTTCTAGAAGTGTCTGGAGCAATTCTGCGGTCACGACCGCCGTTCGAAACCACCGTTCATACCTGATCGATTTAATCTCTCGGGTTTGATTTGGCGGTTGGATCGGCGGTCACGAAACCGCCGAATGAAACCGCCGTTGTTTCCATGTTCTTCTCGGGTTCAATTCGGCGGTTAGAATCGGCGGCCTGGCCGCCGATTGAAACCACCGAACGGTGCGTTTCAAGGGCAAACTTGTCTTTTCACATGTCCTGTTCTTGATGTCTATAAATATCACACTTTCTCATTTTCAGAATTAATGTTCTTTAACTCTAAGAACCCTAAACTTCAAAGAGAGACATTTGAGAGAAAATCAAATCAAGAACACCTTTTTAACACTTAAAAACCATTCTCATATGCATCAAATTATCATTTAGCATTTTCTAGCATAGTTAGGATGCTTGCTTGCATGGGTTTTAGTCAACACATATTCTTTGGTAAGTTCTTCACTATTATCATATATAATTAGTGTTTTATTTATCATTGACATCTCTTATATTATTTGTATGCTCTTAGAATATATTCTAGATACAAATTAGAGATTGTTGTGTTGACATGATTGAGTGTTGTATTTTGATAGCTATCTAGGTTTTCATAATCTATGTTTAGCTAAGCTATTTGACATGTCATCTAGCTATTAATATCTAGGATTGAATTTATTGCAAAATCATCATTCTAGATAAGCATATAGAGTAACCTAGCTCTAATTGCATTTTTGGATATTTCATATATTCACTTAGGTTGTATTATCTCTTCTTAGAGAATTAAGTATTGTGTTGATATCGGGATTAGGTAGCTTAAATCACAAGCAATCGGACTAGGTCCACTTATACCAAGATTAGGTAGTTGTGATGATTATTGATCGGGATTAGATCATTTAAACCGGGATTAGGTTGTAATCATTTCAATTAGTGGATTCGAGGTTCGTGTGTGGCTCACATAACAGCCCCGTGGTTTTTCCCGTGAGGGTTTCCACGTAAATATCAAGTGTTGTTTACATTCCGCACCTTATTACACTTGTTATATTATTGTGACTAGTTAGGGGTATTTTCATAATTGACTTGTACGCAAAAATTGGAAATAATTGATAAAATCTATTCACCCCCCCCCCCCCCCCCCCCCCCCCCCCCCCCCCCGCCCCTTCAGATTAATAGTTTACACACCGAGTATTTGTTTCATATCCCAAGTCACAGCTCCAGGAACACCACAATAGAATTGTGTTACATAGAGGAGAAATAGGACCATGATGGAAATGATGAGATCTATGATTAGTTTCTCATCATTACTAAATTCTTTTCGGTGATATGCACTTCAAACCGCGGCCTACATATTGATGTAGTTCCATCCAAATCTATTATGTAAGGTCTCATTTATTTGATTGGCTTATTTTGTGGACAAACCACAATTGGGGTTCTTTGTAAGGATAGCTTAGGTATTGATGTTCAAGTTCAATGTCCTTTGAAGACCTCATCATTGATAAGCACCAAAGGTAATTCTAAGTGCTTACTTGCAAATTGAAGAGATAGTTGCACACACTCACAAATCATGCATACGTTTAATTCTTGTTTGTTGTGTGTCTATATTGTGTGCATTAATGTTCATTAATCTCTCTTCTTGCATGTTCATTTGATTGCATCTTGTTTGTCCAAATGCCATGTCATGCATAGGCTTAGGATTGCATTTTTGCAAAGGGCGCTATCGAAAGCACTCTATAGAAGCGATGAACGAACAGCGCCCATCTGAGACCTGATGGGAATGGGATAGGCGCTGTACAGACTTGATAGATTTAAATCGGTCGCTGTTAGGTCGCTATACAAAGCGTTGTACGTACAGCGACTCTCTGTTTTCCCGAGAGAACAGAGTTGTGGCGTTGTTCAGGCGCTGTTCAAACAGCACCAATTAAGAAAGTTCTTCATTTTTCCCAGGAAGGAGCTGTACAAGTCGCTCTACGTACAGCGCCCAAGGCAAAAACAGGGGAACTTATTAAAATGCATCACTTTGTCTTTGACCCCCTATATATATGTATCTATGACTTTAGGTCACTTAAGTGAGTTGATTTTCAGATTTCATACTTAGGATATTTTTGAAAGCAAGAAAAATACACAAGAACTCACCTTTGTTTACTCAAACACCTTTCCATGATCATCAATCGTCATATAGCATCATCCTTGATCATCTAGATATCATTTTGCATGGATTTTTCATCACATTTTGCTTGGTAAGTTTTTCACTTATATCTTACATATTTTGTGTCTTTCTTGGCAAGCAATCTCTTTTATTACTTCTATGTTATTCATATATATCTTAGATACAAGTTTGAGATTAGTGTTTTGAATATTTGAGAGTTGTATTGTGATATCTTTCTAGGTTTGCATAATCTATGATTAGCTAAGCTTTTTAACATGTCATCTAGCTTTTAATATCTAGGATTAAATTTATTGTAAAATCATCATTCTAGAAAAGCATATAGGGTTACCTAGCTCTTTATTGCATTTTGGATATTTCATATATTCACACAGGCTCTTTATCTCTTCAGAAGTAAGACTTGTGTAGCTTCCGGGATTAGGTTGCGTAAATCACAAGCAATTGGACTAGGTTCACTTATAATGGGATTAGGTAGGTGTGTGATTATATACCGGGATTAGGTTGTAATCGTTTATACACATTTAGTGGATTCGAGGTTCGAGTGTGGCTCACTTATTAGCCCGTGGTTTTTCCCCGTGAGGGTTTCCACGTAAATATCAAGTGTTATTTAATATTCTGCACATATGACACTTGCTATTTTATTTTGACTAGATAGGGGCATTTTCATATTCTTGACCATACACGAAAATTTGGTTAAATCGATTAAAATCTATTCACCCCACCTATAGATTAATATTAAACACACCGAGTATTTGTTTCATGTTCCTAAGACTCCTCTAGAGTTGTGGAATGGTTGTAAAGCTAGTTTGCAACATTTTCTCATATGGGGGTGTCCAGTACATGTACCAAAGAACAAATGTGGAAAGTTGGAACCTCGTTCACAAGCATGCATGTTTGTAGGTTATTCAAAAGAGACTAGAGAATGATACTTCTATAGTCCTCAAGAAAACAAAGTGTTTGTATCAACAAACACAACGCTTCTTGAGGAAAACTATATGAATGATCATAAGCCTCAAAGTAAGATTGTATTAAATAAATTAGAACCTTGTTCAACCAGTCATCAATCAATAAGAGTTGTTGACGAAGTTGTTGTTCCATTAATGTCTGATAGTCAGATAGTTTCTAGTCAGATCACACTACCACCTAAACGTAGTGGGAGGGTTGTGCGATAACTTGATCGCTATATAGGTATTAAAGAGGCATATGGTGTTGTCTCTGATGATAGTGTGGATGATCCATTGTCATTTAAACATGCAATGAAAGATTCTGACAAAAAGAAATGGCTTAAAGCTATGAATCTCGAGATGGAGTTCATGTACTCTAACTCAGTCTGGGAACTTATAGACTTACATGATGGGATAAAACCTATAAGGTGTAAATGGATCTACAAGAGAAAGAGAGGACTAGATGGAAAGGTAGAGACCTTTAAGGTAAGGCTAGCGGTGAAGGGTATTGATGAGCTGTCGTTGGTACTCAACAAAATACAATATATGTGTATAAATGTGATCTTTAGAAAACCATGTTTTTACCACTAGAAAATCCTTTTAGGATGTAAAGATTAGTAAAACGGTAAGTAAGGATTCATTCCACAGGGAATCGGAATAATGAGTTGAATAACTTAACTATTCCTAAATGCAATTAAGCAAATCATAGTAGGTGGATAGTGTGTGGTTTGATAAACCACCAAAATGCATAAAAAGTAAATGTAACTAAAAGTGATAGGACAAATAGAATGCTCACAATCTTGATAAGAGAAATGGATGTAAACAATTAATATAGATGTTAGGGAATATATAGATTAGCAAGTAGGTATGGGTAGTGCTTTTTAAGCCACTTTAATGGACCAATCTCTACATGTTAACCATTTGTTTTCTATGATGTGTTTAGGTCATTACTATGAACCCTAAACATCTTACCACCACAATGCCTAACTGATTAAGGAAAGGGGGTCATGGTGGGATTGGTTGGTTACAAATTTAGGTTTAGATTAGTGTGGTTGATATACCCTCCACTAATCTATCCTACTTATTGGGTTCTTAATCACACAAGGGTGTCAATCCAAGGATGATTGCATAACATGTTATTCTAACAAGATTGTAATTAGCAAGTGGATATACAAGTCAATCATATAGTGAATAGAATCTAATGAATAAATAAATAGAACACATATAGAGATTCATTACCAAGCTTAAGCAAATACCCACAACCAAATGTTCCTCAAATCTATCCCCTAAATTAGGGGTTTAGTTACACATAGTTACACTCAAATAGAAAGCAAGTAATATATAAGGAAATTACCCTTAGGTCTCCTTCTTTAGTGCTTGCTCCTTCCTTTCCAAGAGTGCTCCTAGTGCAAAGAGTGGTAGAAGAGGATGTGTCTAGATAGGTGGATAGCTAATGGTGAGTGACAAAGGTATTAGGATGTAGAGAATGGTAAGGGAGGAATGATTTAGGGAGTAATCAAGATTTGGTGTGAGTTTTTGGATGGAAAGATTAGTTCAAGTATAGAAATGGAGGAGTTTGGGAGATGATTGATGGGGATGGAGGAGTTCAAGTAAGTTCAAGTAACCAAATAGTACATTTGCTTTTAAGCTTTGGCATTTTGAATGTAGGATCGCATTGCGTACAATCATATCTACAGTGGCATTCTTTTAATCTTTACTTAACATTTCTTACATGAATGAGTCCTCGCTAGTGCATCATTGTTTTAATCTCTTCATTTTGGTTTTGCATATTGATATGGATAGTAGATCCTTGCTAAAGATAGGTTAGAACTTTATTGAAAATCTTTGAAATGGCTTGATGAATGTCTTTGGGGTTGATTTGTGATTGTTTTGCTCGAGGACTAACAAATGATAGGTTTGGGGGTATTTGATCGAACCAAGATTGGTATGATTTTGGCCATCATTTCCTTCTCTTTATGTTTGATTCTCGAGCATTTCCCCGTGTTTTAACGATGTTAATCAAGTGTTTCAGGTTTATTTATGTCACAAGGGCATTTTTGAAGAAGAAATGAATTTGGTACAAAAAGTGCAATAAAAGTGTGAGGAATAGGGCATTGTCGCTCTTTGATGGTGTCGCCTTGAGCATACGGTGACAGAAGGCTTGAAGTACTGAAGACTCAAGCTAAAGAGTGTTGTGGTATTGTCGCTGTGGTGACCAATACGCGACAGAGAAGGTTAAATACTTAAATCCTGAAAATCAATCAGGTATGGCGTCGCTGCGAAGTGTAGTCCTTTATACAAACCGTGACAGAGAAGATTAAATCCTGAAAATCAATCAGGTATGGCGTCGTTGCGAAGTGTCATCCTTTATACAAACCACGATAGAGAAGATTAAATCCTGAAAATCAATCAGGTATGGCGTCACTGTGAAGTGTCGCTCTTTATCCATACCGCGACAGAGAAGATGAAACCCAAGAAAATGATCAAGTCTTGTGTCGTCACATGACCAAACAGTGACTACTCTCAGAAATCTCAGATCTCTTTGTCGCCTTTCTAATGTCGCTGTTTTCACAGCCGCGAAAAAGATGAGAATGGCCGCGACAATCGAATCTCATAATGTGTAACCGTGTACCGCAGTGGTGTCGCTACAGCAACAACGTATCGTGACACCCTGCCACATCGACATTTCTGGCAGTTAACAGTACAAATTTGAGAGCCACTATATATATTCTTCTCTTCCAAGTTTAATAGGGATCCAAGCATTTTTCTAAGCACGAATACACAGAGTTTTAGACCTAGCATTCTCCTCCATACTTCCCACATTCAACTTCCTCTATTTCTAATCTTGTACTACCTTTTACATCCAAAAACTCAACACTAAATCTTAAAGAACACAAAAATGGATTAAAATGGTGTTCAACTTACCAATTCATTTGTGTTGAAGAAGGCCCATGCAAGAGTGCATCCTAGATGAAGCTAGATGATATTTGATGCATATGGAAATGAGTTTGAATGATCAAAGATGAGTTCTTTGATGATTTTCTCTCTTGGAAAATGCTATCTCTCAAAAATATGATTTTGAACTCTTAGAAACTGACCTAGAGACAAAATGGCACTTATATATGAGTCTACATGAAGCTATAACGTTTTGATCATATTTTAAAATCAAACACTGTTACAATCGCTGTGCGTACCATGGTATGGACAGGGTGTCTGTGCCGCGGTATGCCAGGTGTGTAAGCTCTGGAATCTATCACAGTGGGGGATCGATTAAGAGGCAAGTGCACCCACCGCGGTATGCACGACGTAGAAGCATCAGGTGTTGCACTTGACATGGACCGCTGCTCATGCAAGTGTTCTAGGTGCGGTACCAGCACTGGTAAAGAGAAAATTTCTCTTTTCAAAGTAACAATTCACACTTACTCTATATGCAAGATGTGCACGTGTGAAGTGTGAAGAGAATGAACATAAAAAGCAATGAACACACATGAATACATGAGAGGTGTATGTGTGTGCAACTATTCTCTTCAATGTAAATAAGCATAAGTGTTATACCTTTGTAGTGCTTATCATCTGGAGGTCATGAGAGGGCTTTTGTTGAGCTTGATCACAAACTATTAAGCACCTAAGCAACCCTTACATCATAACCCCAAATGTGGTTTGTCACCAAAATAAGCCAATCAAAAATGAGAAACTTACACATACCTTTGAAGAACACTCCTTCATTTTCTTTTCGATCCTTCACCATTAAGCTTTCCAAGTTATGTCCCGTGATCTAGCAACTGTGTGAGTGGGTGTAGGGAAAAATACCGTAGTACACGCAGCGGAAACGAGACTAAAAATAGATTTAGTATGTTTTAAAAATTTTCCTTTTTATGAACCTTAAACCCTTTAATTAATTAACTATACATATCAAGTAACAAAAGTATAATACCTTTTGTCGCGTGATCCGATTGACTTACGTCGATGGTAATCCGCAAGATCTTCAATCCTAGCATGAACGTGAATCACCTAGGAGCGTGGTCTCCCTTTTCTTTGAATTGCAAACCTGAGAATGGACAAACAAACTTTTCTTTTTCTTTTGTTAGTCACAAAACAATCAAAAGAATACAAAGATTATTCCGGTCACTTTTGAGTTCTCAATCTAATGATCGAAACTCGCGTGAACCTAATTCGATGTTGTACACACAAGCTTATTGATGAACAAGCAATTAGTGTACCATCAAAAGAATAATCTCTTCTCTCTTTTATGTCTTGGTCGAAATCAACACACACTAATCACTAGAGTTGGATTCTATTTTTTTAAGCAAAAGAAAAACTCTCAAGCCTTGCTAGTAGGGTTAGCCAAATTCAACCTATATATAATATCTATATATATTAAAATATATATAGTGCACTGAATACTGCACTTTGCACAAATAATATATAAGTGCATCAATTCTGCACACCTCACCAAACAAATAAAAATCTTTGCACGCCTAAACCAATATATATATATATATATATATATATATATATATATATATATATATATATATATATATATTGCGGAATTAATACTGCATGCATTATATACATACATATTTTCGCCCTAATACTGCATGCATTATATACCTCTATATTTTCGGCCTTATATATTTAATATATATTTATATATTGTGGCCAAAATCATCTACCATGTAGGATTTGTCTTTTGACTTAAATCCTAACCCTAGGTAGATTTCCTTAGAATTCCAAACCCTAATCCAACTCTTTAGTGTATTTGTGACTATCTCAAAGACTTCCTTATTTGATTAAATAAATAAACCTTATTATTTATTTTCTTACCAAATAAGTCTTTTACTTTTAATATACTACTACCAATAGTATAACTCTAGGAAACATATTTCCTGATCAGAAAAAGATTTTGTTTCTTAATTAAATAATTAATTAATTCTCATTTAATCAAACAATAAAATAAAATAATATATTAGACTAATAAATTAGCCTTGCCGCCCACATCATATATATATGGGCTCAATATTATTTTCTTATTTTATTTAATCCATTGGACTTTAAATAAAAAGCCCACATGTGAACCAGACCCATTCTTACTAAAAGAAACAAGCCCACATGCCTTTCATTAATATATTAATATAATTGATCAGCCCATTAAACAAATAATGTGCAAATTATATTCTTAATATATTAAAAACAATTCTAGATGGACCCATAAATTGGTCCGGTAGAATATATCAAGTGATCCATGCAAGTTCGTGTGGATTGGGGATCTTGGCGGGCTATCTAAATTTAAGCTTCAATAGACATAACCTAATCACAATCAACAAATGATTCACTTAGGTCCGATCCATTAATTTTAACTCATTCCACTAAAGAGCTAAAATTGAACTCTTAAATAAAAATAGAATAAGAAGATGTTCCTCATTCATACCCTAGACAATCATATTGGAGATAGTGTATCCTCGTGATTAATATCAGTAATCGCCAAGAGTTCGTAGACCGCCTATAACTCTCCAAGTTACCATATTTACTCATATGACCACGTTTTGAACTTGGATATTTTGACTTGTCCAGAAGCCATGTTTTCAATAGTCACTATCGAAAACTCAACGTTGAGATTTAATATCCAATTACCTCAAAACATCCATATGATGATATTATACTCTCATTTAATAAATGGAGCCACGATGTCCATATCTACAAATGAAGTCCTCTATCGATTAACAAATGAATATCACCAAACTATAGAGGATAGACTATGCTATATAATCGTACTCATTGATAACTCAAATGATATCACTTGCAACCATAAGTCCATCATTTATCTCAGGATTAAGATAGACTCTCCGATTGTCCTGATAATGAAAAGACTATTATCTATTGACGGTTCTAGATAAAGCTTTTCATTGTGATCCAGTTCAATGCACCCAGTGCACTAGATTCTTTTACTCGAAGACACTCCGATGATTTTAGACTCATCATATCTCATTTGATCCCACTCAAATGCTAGCAAAAGAATTCTACAACTTTAACAAGATAAAGGTGCCCAACCTTTAACTTAAGTTGTGAACATTATTCAAGACTAACTAAAAGAATTGTGTCTACCTCATACATATCCAGATGTACGAACAATTCTTCTTTTCTCATAGTCTTTAGACCTTATGATTATTTACTTTGACAATTATAATAATTAAACTATAAATGCTATAAGATTTGTTAAACCAGAAATCACATTATTAATATGAATAGATTGTCAAAAACACTATTACACTCTTGCCATTGAGCATAATCCTAACAATCTCCCACTTGCACTATAGCAAATGTGTCATATCTCTCATTCCCATGTTCTCACCCCTATATACAATTTCCCTTAAAAGGTGATACTTTCTTTCAATGTGTTTTCCTTTCTTCTGACTTCTTGGTTCTTTCGAATTAGCCACTGCTCCACTGTTGTCACAGTAGATAGTGATCTGCTTATTCGCATTAGGAACCACTTCCAAGTCTATCAAGAATTGGCGGAGCCAAACAGCCTCTTTGGCAGCCTCGCATGCAGCAACATACTCAGCTTCCATGGTGGAATCAGCAATACAAGATTGCTTGATATTCTTCCATATGACTGCTCCTCCTCCAATAGTAAACACAGCTTCTGATGTGGATTTTCTGGAGTCAGAATCTGATTGGAAATCAGAATCTGTATACCTAACGGGAATTAAATCCCCTCCAGAGTATACTAGCATATTATCTCTCGTTCTCTTGAGATACTTGAAAATATGCTTGACTGCCGTCCAGTGATCAGGACCAGGTTTCGATTGAAACCTGCTAACTATGCCAACAGCAAAACAAATATCTGGTTTAGTGCAGAGCATTGCATACATGAGACTTCCAACTGTCGAGGCATATGGAACTCTACTCATGAATTGCTCTTCATGCTCATTCTTAGGAACTTGTTCCTTAGAAAGTTTGATTCCATGTCTGAAAGGTAACATACCTTTCTTGGAATCCTACATGGAAAACCTAGACAAGATCTTGTCTATGTATGAAACTTGGGATAATGCAATCGTTTTATTCTTTCTATCCCTTATAACTTGGATGCCTAGAATAAAACTTGCTTCTCCTAAGTCCTTCATATCAAATTGTTTTGCTAACCATTCTTTTACTGATGTCAATACACCTACATCGTTTCCAATGAGTAGTATATCATCAACATAAAGAATCAGGAAAACCAACTTGTCGCCTTTAATCCTTTTGTATACATAAGGTTCGTCATGATTCTGAATAAATCCAAAACCTTTGAAAGCTTGATCGAACCTTATGTTCCAGGATCTGGATGCTTGCTTTAATCCATATATGGATTTCTGCAACTTGCATACCTTTTCCATTTGGCCCTTTTCAATGAATCCTTCTGGTTGCATCATGTAGATGCTTTCGTCAAGACTTCCATTAAGGAAAGCTGTCTTAACGTCCATTTGCCAAATCTCTAGATCTAAAGATGTTGCAATGGATAAGAATATCCTTATGGATTTAAGCATGGCCACAGGAGAGAAGGTTTCCTCGTAATCGATACCTTCTTTCTGTGTATACCCTTTAGCTACCAATCTAGCTTTAAAGGTTTCCACCTTTCCATCCATACCTCTTTTCCTCTTGTATACCCGCTTGCACCCAATGGGTTTTATCCCTTTAGGCAAGTCTACAAGGGACCAGACTTTGTTATCGAACATAGATTCAATCTTAGATTGCATTGCCTTTTGCCAATGGCGACTATTAACATCCTCCATAGCTTCCTTGTACGTGTAGGGATCATCGTCGTCCGGGAGATTCTCCACTGATTCTCCCAGACCGATGTATCTTTTGGGTTGTGTTCTAACCCTCCCACTACGACAAGGAATGGTAGGTTGTTGATCTTGTGTTGGATCGGAACTTACAATTGGGTTAGGTTGTGTAACCTCTCGTGGAATTGTATCTCCTGACATCTCATTCAGGACAATTCTACTTCTAGGCACAAAATCATTCATATAGTCCTTTTCCAGAAATTTAGCATTTGTCGAAACAAAAACTTTAAGATCTGAAGGACTATAGAAATAATATCCTTTAGTTTCTTTTGGATACCCTACAAATATACATGTTTCCGAACGGGACTCCATCTTTTCTGTCTTTCCTTTTAACACATGCGCAGGACAACCAAATATCCTTAAGTGTTGTAAACTAGGCTTGCTCCTAGTCCACAACTCATGCGGTGTTTTAGGAACAGACTTAGATGGTACATCGTTTAGAATGTATATAGCAGTTTGTAAAGCATATCCCCAAAAAGAAATAGGAAGTGTTGAATAACTCAACATAGACCTAACCATATCCAAAAGAGTTCTATTTCTCCTTTCTGCTACCCCATTCTGTTGAGGTGTACCTGGTGTAGAAAACTGAGAAACTATCCTATTATCAATAAGATATTGCTGAAACTCACCAGATAGATATTCTCCACCACGATCAGATCTCAAGATTTTTATGTGTTTCTCAAGCTGATTTTCTACTTCAGCTTTGAATGCTTTGAACATGTCAAAAGCATCCGACTTATGTCGCATGAGATACACATAGCCAAATCTCGAGTAATCATCTGTGAAGGTGATGAAGTACTTATATCCACCTCTAGCTTGAATGCTCATAGGTCCACATACATCAGTGTGTATCAATCCTAAACATTCAGTGGCTCTTGCACCTTTGGCAGAGAATGACCTTTTGGTCATTTTACCTTCCAAACAAGATTCACAAGTTGGTAGATCATCAACCTTTAAGTCACTTAAAGGTCCGTCACATACCAATCTTTTAATCCTATTAAGGTTAATATGACCTAGGCGTAAATGCCATAGGTAGGTTTCATCTATTGATAATTTTACTCTTTTATGATCAGGTTCCGTTAATTCCGTGTCTAACGAGTGAGAGATATTTCTATGCAAAAAGTATAGACCGTTTTCCAATGTACCTTGGCAAATAATTTTGTCATTCTTACTAATAATAAAAACTTTATTAAAAGTAACCAAATATCCAAATTTATTCAAACAAGAAACTGAAATTAAATTCCTCTTGAATTGAGGTACATAATAAACGTCTATCAAATCTAAATGCCTTCTAGAATCCAAATAAACTCTAATATCTCCCACTGCACTTGCAGACACTAACGTTCCATTGCCCAAGCGCAAATTGATTTCATTCTTACTCAACTTTCTCCTTTCTTGAAATCCCTGTAAGGAATAGCAAACATGATTTGTGGCTCCAGAGTCTATGATCCAAGAATCTGTAGAATCTGCCAGAAAACATGTTTCAAGATAATTAATATTACCTTGTTCCTTCTTGTTCTGGACTTTGGGCAATTTCTTTTCCAATGTCTCTTTTCACCACAAAGGAAGCATTTCCCTTTGATCTTGGTTATTTTCTTGGTCTCCATCTTGGTAGGCCCAAGTTGCTTTTTCTTCTGTTGTTCCTTAACCTTTTGACGGGTCTTAACAGTAGCAACTTTACCAATCATATGAATCTGAGATTCATAAGTAGGAGCAGGTGGTTTAGGAGCAGATAGAATAAACTTATGTTTTTTAGCTTGCAGCAACAACCCAATTTTCCTTTTCCATGTGACATAATTATTTCCGGTTAAAATATTATCTTTTAAGATGTTCATTAGGGATGGGGTCATGATTTCTGAATATAACAAAAATATATATGAGTAAATAATCATGATAAAGCACTTTCGAATATTTATCTTGATTTAAATAAATAACTCAATCATAAAAATTCAATGGTGATCTAACACCCATAAATGTTACGCCTCCTTTGGGAGTTCGCACCATTTACTAGTTAGACTAGGTCCCACCTAATTGTTAACATAACAACTAGCGTTTTCAATTTTAGCCTTGCAATTTTATTGACAAGAACTCTTGGGAGGATATCAATAAAATTACATTGAGTGTGTTACCAAGATATCGACCCTCAATTTTCTCTCACGAAAATCCCTCCTTGGGGAGTAGATCTCGTTTGAGTCCATTGTCTAGTCTATCCTTGTAAGGAAGTATATTGCTAAATTCCATTCATGGACGCCCCTTGGGGGGATTACCAATAAATAATAAAGCTCAACTAACCTTGGAGGCCATAGGTGTTACAAAAACACCTTCTCCCACTCAATTATTTAAGGCGTGTGATTAAATCCCATAGAATGATTTACCAAGTTATCTAGATGCCAATTTAGATACCTAAATCATTCAATGCATGTTCATACCAAAAGAGATATATGAGTGGCACTCCTATTCTATATGTCATGTTATCATACAATAACAAATATTGTAATATTTATGCAAAAAATAAATAGCAACAATTTTGGTCCATCCTAGAAAAGCAAGTAAATTACAATTTGTCAGGAATACAAGATCTTTAAGTGGCCATCAACCATACGCTCATCCCTCGGCCTCCTCCCATGGGTGTGCACAGCCCACAACCCCACAAAGGGGCTGCCATGCGCAGCCCATGAGACCAGCTAGGGCTGCCGTTCGCAGCCCACCATGTAATGGGCTTGCCATGCGCAGCCCAATCCACTCCTAGGGTGCGCACGGTGCTCGTTCTCGGTTCCGGTTGCTTCCTTTTTCTTCAAGTCTTCGAATCTTCAATACTTGAACATATTACAGCAGTATTTAAACTAATAAAATACTGCAGTATTTTTTATTTTTTTTTAATCACTGCAGTACTTTTTACAAAAAAAACTGCACTTTAAATTAAATAAAAAAACTGCAGTAAAATACTGCACTTAAAATTAAAATTAAAATAAAACCTAGCAACTACCAAGAAGGAATTATGGCGATGATAGACCACCCTTCTTGTTACAATTCCATAACAAAAATACATTGAAAATCTAGGACCAAAATAGAGCAATAACAATCCACATAATAACATATATAAAACCATACATCCACATGTAATTATATATGCGAATACCTAGAGTGCCATCTCTTTCTAAACATGCATAATCACAATAAAAAGAAATCGATTCACGTATATATACGTTAATTAATTAAAAGGGTTCAACCTAAGCTCTGATACCAATTGTAGGGAAAAATACCGTAGTACACGCAGCGGAAACGAGACTAAAAATAGATTTAGTATGTTTTAAAAATTTTCCTTTTTATGAACCTTAAACCCTTTAATTAATTAACTATACATATCAAGTAACAAAAGTAGAATACCTTTTGTCGCGTGATCCGATTGACTTACGTCAATGGTAATCCGCAAGATCTTCAATCCTAGCACGAACGTGAATCACCTAGGAGCGTGGTCTCCCTTTTCTTTGAATTGCAAACCTGAGAATGGACAAACAAACTTTTCTTTTTCTTTTGTTAATCACAAAACAATCAAAAGAATACAAAGATTATTCCGGTCACTTTTGAGTTCTCAATCTAATGATCGAAACTCGCGTGAACCTAATTCGATGTTGTACACACAAGCTTATTGATGAACAAGCAATTAGTGTACCATCAAAAGAATAATCTCTTCTCTCTTTTATGTCTTGGTCGAAATCAACACACACTAATCACTAGAGTTGGATTCTATTTTTTTAAGCAAAAGAAAAACTCTCAAGCCTTGCTAGTAGGGTTAGCCAAATTCAACCTATATATAATATCTATATATATTAAAATATATATAGTGCACTGAATACTGCACTTTGCACAAATAATATATAAGTGCATCAATTCTGCACACCTCACCAAACAAATAAAAATCTTTGCACGCCTAAACCAATATATATATATATATATTGCGGAATTAATACTGCATGCATTATATACATATATATTTTCGGCCTAATACTGCATGCATTATATACCTCTATATTTTCGGCCTTATATATTTAATATATATTTATATATTGTGGCCAAAATCATCTACCATGTAGGATTTGTCTTTTGACTTAAATCCTAACCCTAGGTAGATTTCCTTAGAATTCCAAACCCTAATCCAACTCTTTAGTGTATTTGTGACTATCTCAAAGACTTCCTTATTTGATTAAATAAATAAACCTTATTATTTATTTTCTTACCAAATAAGTCTTTTACTTTTAGTATACTACTACCAATAGTATAACTCTAGGAAACATATTTCCTGATCAGAAAAAGATTTTGTTTCTTAATTAAATAATTAATTAATTCTCATTTAATCAAACAATAAAATAATATAATATATTAGACTAATAAATTAGCCTTGCCGCCCACATCATATATATATGGGCTCAATATTATTTTCTTATTTTATTTAATCCATTGGACTTTAAATAAAAAGCCCACATGTGAACCAGACCCATTCTTACTAAAAGAAACAAGCCCACATGCCTTTCATTAATATATTAATATAATTGATCAGCCCATTAAACAAATAATGTGCAAATTATATTCTTAATATATTAAAAGCAATTCTAGATAGACCCATAAATTGGTCCGGTAGAATATATCAAGTGATCCATGCAAGTTCGTGTGGATTGGGGATCTTGGCGGGCTATCTAAATTTAAGCTTCAATAGACATAACCTAATCACAATCAACAAATGATTCACTTAGGTCCGATCCATTAATTTTAACTCATTCCACTAAAGAGCTAAAATTGAACTCTTAAATAAAAATAGAATAAGAAGATGTTCCTCATTCATACCCTAGACAATCATATTGGAGATAGTGTATCCTCGTGATTAATATCAGTAATCGCCAAGAGTTCATAGACCGCCTATAACTCTCCAAGTTACCATATTTACTCATATGACCACGTTTTGAACTTGGATATTTTGACTTGTCCAAAAGCCATGTTTTCAATAGTCACTATCGAAAACTCAACGTTGAGATTTAATATCCAATTACCTCAAAACATCCATATGATGATATTATACTCTCATTTAATAAATGGAGCCACGATGTCCATATCTATAAATGAAGTCCTCTATCGATTAACAAATGAATATCACCAAACTATCGAGGATATACTATGCTATATAATCGTACTCATTGATAACTCAAATGATATCACTTGCAACCATAAGTCCATCATTTATCTCAGGATTAAGATAGACTCTCCGATTGTCCTGATAATGAAAAGACTATTATCTATTGACGGTTCTAAATAAAGCTTTTCATTGTGATCCAGTTCAATGCACCCAGTGCACTAGATTCTTTTACTCGAAGACACTCCGATGATTTTAGACTCATCATATCTCATTTGATCCCACTCAAATGCTAGCAAAAGAATTCTACAACTTTAACAAGATAAAGGTGCCCAACCTTTAACTTAAGTTGTGAACATTATTCAAGACTAACTAAAAGAATTGTGTCTACCTCATACATATCCAGATGTACGAACAATTCTTCTTTTCTCATAGTCTTTAGACCTTATGATTATTTACTTTGACAATTATAATAATTAAACTATAAATGCTATAAGATTTGTTAAACCAGAAATCACATTATTAATATGAATAGATTGTCAAAAACACTATTACACTCTTGCTATTGAGCATATTCCTAACAGTGGGCACATCACGGATTCCGGGGGTAGTTGAATGGAGGATTGAGAGATCCAAAAGACAACCCATTGTCTCCTATGATGAATTCGGCCAAGCTAGGGAAGAACAAAATTCTTTTTCTTTCCTCTATCTATGTTGTCGCACCTCTTGTCTCTCTTAGGGTTTCGATTAGTTTATTTTTCTTGATAAGTATATCTTATATACTAGGATCCTAGGGTTTAGTAAACCAAGTCAAAATAGGATTATAAATCCTTTTGAATTCGGTCATCACTAGGGTTTGAACCTTTAACCTCTTTAAAGAAAATAAAAATAATCTCGTATATTCTATTCTTTTGCTATTGTCAATGTTCAAAACTGAAACCTCCAAATAGCAATTAATAATTATTAATTATTAATATGTCAATTAAACAATCATATTATTTAATAATATTTAATTAATCAATTAAATAATATATTAATTAAATTAAACAGGGCGCTCTGGTATGGGCTACGAGAAAATCTGCCCTTCGTAGTGAGGCCGATCTTCATGTTCCAACCTATGGGCATTCAGGCTCCAAATCATCGTCCAGGGAAGGCGTCCTTTCATTTCTAAGCAAAGATGTGTGGTTTAGTGGTTTTTTGTTAAGAACGGTGTTAGGTTTTTGGTTTGTCTTGGCTTGTATTCCATATCAAAATGATGATTTCTTGTAATGTTTAGTGGTCTATTATTTAATTGATTAATTAAATATTATTAAATAATATGATTATTTAATTGATATATTAATAATTAATAATTATTAATTGCTATTTGGAGGTTTCAGTTTTGAACATTGACAATAGCAAAAGAATAGAATATAAGAGATTATTTTTATTTGCTTTAAAGAGGTCAAAGGTTCAAACCCTAGTGATGACCGAATTCAAAAGGATTTATAATCCTATTTTGACTTGGTTTACTAAACCCTAGGATCCTAGTATATAAGATATACTTATCAGGAAAAATAAACTAATCGAAACCCTAAGAGAGACAAGAGGTGCGACAACATAGAGAGAGGAAAGAAAAAGAATTTTGTTCTTCCCTAGCTTGGCCGAATTCATCATAGGAGACAATGGGTTGTCTTTTGGATCTCTCAATCCTCCATTCAACTACCCCCGGAATCCGTGACGTGCCCACTCACACAGTTGCTAGATCACGGGACATAACTTGGAAAGCTTAATGGTGAAGGATCGAAAAGAAAATGAAGGAGTGTTCTTCAAAGGTATGTGTAAGTTCCTCATTTCTGATTGGCTGTAAGGTTCATGATTTGTATTGGCTTGATTCCATTGCAAAACACTCTATATTTGTATTAGTTGTTGCTTAGGATATTCTTTGAAGAAAGGAAGCTTAAATGGTGAAGAGCAACGTCTAGTGCAAAAGTCGTCTTCAAGAGGTGAAAAGCGTCAAAGGTATATCTTGACTTCTATCCTCTTGCAAGACGTTAGCGCACACACACACACAATTCATACATGTGTGTCCCTGCATCATGGTTCAAACATTTGGTATAACACATTCATACATCTCATAGTATGCTCATGCATTGATCTTGTATAGACAAACATTGTGGAATTGCATGCTTTGTGACTATCTCTTTGATATGGCATGCTTGTGTGAATATGTGTTTATTTGTTTATGTATTTTGTGTTTTGGACTTGAACATGTTCTTATTTGATACCTTATTGAGTTTCGGTTGTTTCGGTTACTCATTCATAAGGTTTCGAGTCCAAACGATGTAGCTACGCTACTTTTCGTTCTCATTTGTTGAGTTGACTTCGTCATCGTTTTCCGAGATGATTTCTCAACCATTTTTCAAAGTTGTGTAGTCCTCGTCGTCGTGCGTGAGGGAGTCATGGTTTGTAATCCTAAAACGGATTCGAAATCGGAGTTTGGATGCCCAAGATACGGCTGAACAAATGAGGGAGCGCGCAAGAGAGGTCCATGGCAGAGAGGTCCATGGCCGTGAGGCCACTTGGCCCACGCCGTGAGGGAGGCCGTGGGCCCCACGGCCAGAGAAGCTTGAAACAATTTATAGCACGGTGTGTATAAAACTATCTAGAGGGGGGTGAATAGATTTTAAGCTTATTACCCAATTTTTCGTGATAAGTCAAAATTACGAAATTACCCCTAAATAGATAAAGCAATAAATCAAGTATAAAATGCGGAAATTAAATAACACTTGATTTTTACGTGGAAACCCTCACGGGAAAAACCACGGGCTAGTAAGTAAGTCACACTTGAGCCTCGAATCCACTAAATGTGTAAATGATTACAACCTAATCCCGGAAGTAATCACACACCTACCTAATCCCGGTATAAGTGAACCTAGTCCGATTGCTTGCGAATTAAGCAACCTAATCCCGGTCACAACACAAGACTTAATTCTCTAAAAAGAGATTAACACCCTAAGTGAATATATGAATATTCAAATGCAACATAGAGCAAGAGAAACCCTATATGCTTATCTAAGATGATGAATATGCAATTAAAAACAACCCTAGATATTAAAGCTAAATGACATGTCAATTAGCTTAGATAATCATAGATTAGAGAAACCTAGATATCTATCATAAAAGCAACACTCAATCAAATCAACACAACAATCTCTATTTTGAATATTAGAATATAATCTAAGAACAATCAAGTAATAAAAGAGATGCCATAATAAATTAAACACTAATTATGTATGATAATAGTGAAAAACTTACCAAAGCAAATGTGATGATGAAAGACCCATGCAAGCAAGCATCCTAGATATGCTAGAGAATGCTAGATGAACTTTGATGCAAATGGATTTTGGTTTGAGTGTTTGATGAGCAAACTTGATTGCTTTCTCTCTTAAAAATCTCTCTTTTTAAAGTAGGGTTCTTGATGATTAAAGAGTCACATTCAGAACAAGAGAAAGTGATGTATTTATAGGCATGAAAAACAGAGCATGTGAAAAGACAAGTTTGCCCCTGAAACGCACCGATCGGCGGTTTCAATCGGCGACCAGGCCACCGATTATAACCGCCGAATTGGCCCGAGAGGAACAGGGAACCAACGGCGGTTTCATTCGGCGGTTTCGTGACCGCCGATCTAACCGCCGAATCAAACCTGAGATTAAAAAATCAATCAGGTATGAAAACGGCGGTTTCATTTGTGACCGCCGATTCAACTGCCGAATTAAGCCGAGAGATAAAATAAATCAGGTCTTGAACGGCTGTTTCGAATGGCGGTCGTGACCACCGATCATAACCGCAGAATCGCTCCATACACTACTGGAAGTAAACGACGGTTTCATTCGGGGCCAGGCCGCCGATCATAACTGCCGATCACCAATAAAAGTGAAAACCAAGGAGAAGCCAAGGGCATTCTCCGTAGGCGGTCCTCGCGCTAAACCAAGCATATCCTAGTGCATGCGCGGACGTTTCCGAAAACAATCGGGAAACGAATTACAAGACAACAAGACACAATTACACACAACAAAATATAACAAATAAGTGCAAGTGTGAAATGTGACAAGTGAAGAGAATGCACACATATGCAATGTATGTTAAGTGTGTGTGTGCAACTAATCTCTTTAAAGAAAAGTAAGCACGTAGAAATTTACCTTCGGTGCTTATCAAGACGAGGTCTTCAAAGGGCTTGAGCAATAACACTGATACCTAGGCTACCCTTACAAAGAACCCCCAACATGTGGTTTGTCCACGAAATGAGCCAATCAACAAATGGGAACCTTACAACATTTCAACATCATAAACCATTTATCTTTATTGTATTAATATCACTTAAGTATAGATTAGTTTTAGCTAAATTCCAATCTCTGTGGACGACCCTTGCTTGTCACAATACATGTGTTTTCAAACAATTTAAGGCTTTGTGAGGTTTTTATAAATATTGTTCGACAAGTGGATTTTAAATACACACAAAACGACTTTGTCACCACCACACTCAAAGCACTGGATCACTTTCCTTTTACTCTTCTCTTGCCTAGGCTCAAACTTCTTGAAGGGAGTTTGTTTCTTCAAGTCTTGGCCTTTGGATCCAAAACCCTTCTTCTCGAACTTCATGAATTTCTTTAACCTTCTTAACAATAAGGCCATGTCTTCGTCCGAGTTATCATATTCCTCTTTCTCAACTTTGGAGGCCTTCAAAGCAATTCCCTTTTGCTTTTTAGGAGATATGAAGGTAGGACCCTTCCTAGACTCATAAGTTAGAAGTCTCCTAATCAACTCACTCAGCTTCATATCCTTGTAGCCACTATTATCTTCTAAAGCCGTTACCTTGGACTCAAATCTTTCGAGGAGAGATCTCATAATTTTTTGCTTGATTCTCTTATCCGAATATAGGACACCAAGTTGATGGCTTTGGTTGACTATGTCCATCAACTTGATCTCAAAGTCGTTGAAGCACTTGTACTCCTCCAACTTATACATCTCGAATTGAGTTTGGAGAACTTGGAGCTTAGAGTCCTTAACCACTTCTGTTCCCTCATGTGTCGTCTCTAGGATGTCCCATGCCACCTTGGCGATCCAATTGTTTTGAATCAATTTGTATTGATTCTCATCCATGGCACATAGGATGGCATGCATCGCCTTTCTATTCCATTTTGATGCCTCAAACTCTTGAGTATTCCATTGCGCCTTAGGCTTGAGTACATCCTTTCCTCCACCCATAAGAGTCATCATCGGTGGAGCGTAGCCATCTTCAACCGCCATCCAAGCCCTATCATGGACTTGGCAAATGTAAGACTCCATCTTGCCTTTCCAAGAGGCATAATTCAACCCGGTGAGCAATGGAGGCCTTGTGCTCTAAGCACCCTCATTTCCACCACTGTTTCCACTCATAGTGTTTATGAATGAATGAAATGAATGCAAGTGTATGAATAATCAAAAATCACACAAAATGCAAAACACACCAAAAATCATGAATCTCCTAAATATGTCTAGGAACCCGCTCTGATACCAATTGAAACTATTATGGCGTGCCTAATTATATATAGAGGAGGGGTGAATAGATTTTAATCAAGTCATATTACCAGTTTTTTCTTGATTAGTCAATATTCAATAAAAACCCCTATCTAGTCAAGACAGCAATCAAGTGTAAAGTGCAGAAAATAAATTACACTTGATTTTTACGTGGAAACCTTCAACAAGGAAAAACCACGAGCTAATATATGCGCCACACGCGATCCTCAAATCCACTATTTGTAATGGTGTTTACAACCTAGATTGACCACGTCAAACCCTACACAGTCACTAACCCACCACTACTACCCAACTGGCCTTTAATAGAGAACCTAGATCAATTTACTTGCGGACTAAGCAACCTTAGCCACAAGACTTAATTCTCACTAAAGAGATCAACAACTTAAGTGAATATCATGATATTCAAAATATACAATTAATTCTAGGTTACACTAAATGCTTATCTAGGATGAAAGATGACAATAAACACAATCCTAGATATCAATATTGCTATATGACATGGCATATAACATAGCTATCAAGATTAAGCAATCCTAGGCAATAGTTATCACAATACAACACTTAATCATTCAACACAAATATCTCAATCTTGTATTTAAAATCTAATCTAGATGCATACAAGTGATAAATGAGATTTCTTGATTAAGAAAGAACACAAAAATGGATTAAATGGTGTTCAACTTACCAACTCATGTGTGTTGAAGAAAACCAAAGCATGGATGCTGTTAGGTTTTTGGTTTGTCTTGGCATATATTCCATATCAAAACGATGTTCTCTTGTATTGTTTAGTGGTCTAAGAATTGAAGATCCAAGTCGTCAAAGAAAGCTTGGCCACAACTCATGCAAGATGCCGGCTTCAAAGAGAAATGTTCTTCATCGGTCTACAAAGGTATATAAGACCTCATTTCTCTTACAAGGCTAGGCACACACACACACACACACACACACACATGGCATTCATATGTGTACTTGCATGGTTGAACATCATTTATATATCACTTTCACACACTTGGTAATGTATGCTCATGCATTAGCTTTAATTTGACAAACATTGTAATTTGCATGTTCTAGGACTATGTCTAGGAAAGGCATATGTGTGTGATTTTGTGTGTATATGTTTCCATAATTTTTTGTTTTAGACTTGAACATGATCTCTTATGGTTCCTTATTGAGTCCCGATCATTTCGGTTACTCATTCATTAGGTTTCGAGTCCAAACGATGTAGCTACGCTACTTTTCATTCTCATTCGTTGAGTTGTTTTCGTCATCGTATTCCGAGATGATTTCTCAACCTTTTGTCAAAGTTTCATAGTCTTCGTTGTGCATGAGGGAGTCATGATTCGTAATCCGAAGATAGATTCAAAATCAGAGTTCGGAGGCCCGGATACGGCCGAAGAACGTGAGCGGTGTGTAGGAGAAGCAAGCTTGGCCACCACGTGTGGAGGCCGTGGGCCACATGGCCAGGGCAGGCCTCTGCCCCCGTGTGGCACACACGCCCCGTGATCAAGCCAAATTTGGTATGATTTTGTACCTCATTCCCGTCTTTTTATACTTGATTCTAAGGCATGTCCTTGTATTTAAGAGTGTCAAATTGAGCATTTCAGGTTTATTTAGGTATCAAGGGATTTTGTGAAGAAAAGGTGAAGTTTGGATTCAAAAGGTGCATAAGTTGGCAAAATAGGGCATTTTCGCCACAAGTGTCGCCATGGCGACAGGGAGTCTTATTCGAAGGCAAAATCAATCAGGTGTCGTCGCCACTTTGATGTCGCCACTTTACATATGGCGACATAGAAGAAAAGCAAGCGTCGCCACTTATGAAGTGGCGACACAGGAATGTCGCCACAAGTGTCGCCATGGCGACAGAAGGATTTTTCAAAGCATCAAAGTTGTCGCCACTTGTAATGTGGCGAAAAAGATGAAGAAAGTGGCGACATATGAATCTCAAAAAGAATAACCGTCTGTCGCCACTTATGTCGCCATGACAAGTGGCGACACCTTGCCATATCAGATTTTCCAGCGGTTATCAGTACATGTCCACGGCCACTATATATATTCCTCTTCTTCCAAACTTGAGCCATACACCATACTTAGAGAGCACGAAATTTCTACTAAATCTAACCCTAGTTTCTCTTCCATTACTCACCTTTCAACCTCCTCCATCCTCTAATCTTGAACTATCTCTACCATCAAAAACCTCAACACAATGTCTTGATTCCTTCACCCAAATCATTCCTCTCTTTCCATTCTCTCCATTTCCATACCTTTGTCACCTACCATTAGACACCCACCTATCTAGACACTTCATCTTCTACCACTCTTTACACTAGGAGCATCAAGGGAAAGGAAGGAGCAAGCTCTAAAGAAAGAGGCCTAAGGGTGATTTCCTTAACTATTACTTCCTATTCTTTTGATTGTAACTATGTGTAGCTAAACCCCTAATTTAGGGGATAGATTTGAGGAATTTGTGGATATGGGTATTTGCTAAACTACTTGTAATTGAATCTCTATTTATTTCCTTTTCACTTTATATTTAGATTCTATGCTTATTGTGATTTGCATTGCATATCACTAGTAGATCATAATATTGTGTGGGATAATTTGTTGTGAAACCAATCTTGGATTGACACCCTTGATTGGTTGAAGAACTTAGTGATTAGGATGGATTAGTGGTGAGTATATCAACCCCATTAATCCAAACCTTGATTTGTACCTAACTAATCTCACCTTGACACCCTTTCCTTAATCGGTTAGGCATTGAGGTGAGAAGATGTTGAGTGTTCATAGTAATGACCTCAACACACTTTAGAAAACAAATGGCTAGCATTTATGAGATTGGTCATTATTGAGTTTTGAAAGCATTACCTAGATTCATGAGTAACTCAATCTATTCCCTAACTTCCATTAATTGTTTTTATCACTTATCTTATCAAGATTGTTGAGTCTTCTATTTTTCATATCACTTTTGTATGTTTATTTTAGTTGCATTTTCATAGGTTGTTGTAAGGATTCCCGTTTTGTTGATTGGCTTATTTCGTGGTCAAACCACATGTTGGGGTTTTGAATGTAAGGGTAGTCTAAGTGTTTAATGTTGAAGATCAAAGGCCCTTCCATGACCTCAAGATACAAGCACGCCAAAGGTATAATCTCTTGTGCTTGGTTTTCTTTGAAGAGATTTAGTAGCACACACACACTTAACATTCTTGCTATGATTGCATATTTGCTTATTTTTATGTGCATCTCTTCACATGTCACTTTACACACTAGCACTTTGGTTGATATATCTTGTTGTGTGTATATGTGCTTTATAATTCGTTTCCCGATATTGTTCGGAAACGTCCGCGCTTGCACTAATGAGTGCTTGGTTTCGCGCGAAGACCGCCTAGGAGAATGCCCTTGGCTTCTCCTTGGTTTTCACCATTGTTGGTGATCGGCGGTTATGATCGGTGGCCTGGCCGCCGAATGAAACCGCCGTTTCAGTCCAGATTGGTCTGAAGCAATTATGCGGTCAAGATCGGCGGTCACGATTGCCGTTCGAAACCGCCGTTCATACCTGATCGATTTTAATCCCTCGGGTTTGATTCGGTGGTTGGATCGGCGGTCACGAAACCACCGAATGAAACCGCCGTTGATGCTCTGTTCTTCACGAGCTCAATTCGGCGGTCGTGATCGGCGGCCTGGCCACCGATTGAAACCGCCGAACGGTGCGTTTCAGGGGCAAAATTGTCTTTTCACATGCCCAATTCTTGATGTCTATAAATATCTTATTTTCTCATTCTCTGATGAAGTTCTTTGAGTTATTAGAACCCTAAACATTCAAGAGAGATTTTTGAGAAAAAATCAAATCAAGAACTCAACTTTAAACACTCAAATCAAATCCCTTTTGCATCAAATTTCATATTTGATCTTCTATGCCTTCATAGAATTGATCCATGCATGGTTTTGAATCATCACATATTATTTGGTATGTTCTTCACTAATTTCATATTACTTTAGTGTTTTTCATATTAATACATCTCTTTAATTACTTGTATGTTTTTGATTATATGCTAGATACAAGTTAGAGATTATTTGTGATGAAAATGATTGAGTGTTGATTGTGATAGCTAATTTGGTTTTTAATTAATCTTGATTAGCTAAACTATTTGACATGTCATTTAGCAATTGATATCTAGGATTGATTTAAATTGATTATTTCATCATCCTAGATAAGCATCTAAGGTTACCTAGCCTTGTTTGTTATTTGAATTTTCATATATATTCACATAGGTTGTTTCTCTTCATTGAAAAGTAAGTCTTGAGGCTAAGAGTGCTTAGGCCTCAAGCAAATTGGAATAGGGTTGCTAATAAAGGCCCGCTGGGTAGAAGTGGGGGGTTACAGACCGGAGTGTTAGACAAGGTCTACATAGGTTGTAAACTTCATTTCAATTAGTGATTTCGAGTTCCGAGTGTGGCGCACTATACAGCCCGTGGTTTTTCCCAGTGGTTGGGTTTCCACGTATATATCTAGTGTTATTTAAATTCTACATCTTATTACACTTGTATGTATTTTTGACTAGTAGGGGCATTTTCGTAAAATTGACTTGCATGCGAAAATTGGGTAATAATCGTTAAAATCTATTCACCCCCCCCCCCCCCCCCTCCTCTAGCTTTATATATTATACACACCGAGTATTCTTTTCAGTTGTAAAACCCAAACAACTATCCATTTTCAATGATTTATTTTATTGTTTTAGATTAGTCAATTGATCCAATACATCCTCCATCTCCCTGTGGAACGAACTTTGTTTACCACTTGCTAAGAAATATAATCTTTAAGGATTTTTAAGTGGTTAAAATACGGGTTTCAAAAGAACATCATTATTGTATTTTGTTGAGTACCAAAATGACCTCATCACCCCACACGGCCAGGGGGACGTGGTACTCTCTGGTTGGCCAGTTTGCCCCTTTCTCTCTCCTCCTTTTAAATATTCCAATTCCCTCCAATTCATTTTCAAAAAGAAAAAGTTGAATCTCGCTAGAATTTTCTTTCCAATTTTTCTCATCTTCAAAACATAATAACTTTCTCATATGAACTTGAAATTGAGTGATTCAGGTTGGAGATTGTTTGTAATCGAGTCCTCTACCTTTTCCAAGTGATTTGGCAGCTGTTTGATTAACTTTTCTGGTGGTTACACACAGAAAACCTAGCCAGCTCGAGAATCCAAGGTAATGTTCATATCTTTGAGATTTCTTCTTTTATAACCTTCAATTACCATGGGGTTTCTTCTTCTATATGTACTTGTATGTATGGTGAATGCTATTGAGAAAGATAGCTTCACAAATCAAACCTAATCAAAAGTCTATTAGAGACATATGTGAACTAGTTTCTTAGATTCTAGGTTTTTCACATGATTGAGAGTTGTATTGTGATTGTTTGATTTCTAGGATTATTTGTAACTTGAATGAATCATTTTATGATTAATAATCCTTGAAATGTGTTTTGATCCTTGATTGATGTAATCTAGGATTAAGGCTCTTGTATGTGTTTTTAGAGACATCTAGGATTCAATTGATTTATCAATATATCCATGCTCTAAATCTTTGGCTAGAATATTCATTGAATACATTTTGTGATTCTAGCATTTTGTGTATGTTTATGACATCTTGAATATGTGCTTCATGTATATGTTTTTATTCAAGTGTTATTTGTATGAATAGAACTATGAGCTTTTGTGTTAGATGCTTTTCACTTGCTCTAGGTTTAATTCATGTTTTGGCATCTAGATTACTTTACTTGTGTTCTCACATGTTTAGGTCTAGTTGTTCCATGGAATGTATTGATCACATGTTCTATGATGAATTGATTGTTTACATCATTTGCATTCACATGATCACACTAAGAAGTCCTTGTAAAAGGCATGAAGTCTTGACTAGGACAAGGAGTCCAGATAGTCAAGCAAGAAAGTCTTGGTTAGGACGTAAGGTCCAGATAACTGAGCAAGGAGCCATGGCTAGAGTCGGGAAGACTCGGATAGTCATGCATGGGAGGCTCCCTAGAGGCATGAGTGCCTTGGATAGGGAGTTGGCTTGTAAGTTGGTAGACCTAGGCGTATGGATAGACATAGACTCCAAAAGAGCGGGGTACATGGGATGTGTATGCACTCTTGAGGAATTTCTAATCTTCCATCGATGTTGGTTTTGTATGTTGTCCAATATATGCTAGCTTCACATCATTGAGTGAATTCGTACTTTCCAATAAGGTTGGGTAGATATAGACTCCACTAGGTAGGTGAGCTAAAGATTGGTCACTTTGTGGAATTTCTATTTTACCTTCTAATATATATAAGTACCTAATGGTTGTAGTTCAACCCGTGGATGTTTTCTCCTTGGAGGTTTTACCACGTTAAAAAATCTCTTGTGTTAATTCTTCCTATCTCTATTGTAAGGTTTCCGTTTGTTGATTGGCTCATTTCGTAGACAAACCACATGTTGGGGTTCCTTGTAAGGGTAGCTTAGGTTTTGATGTTAAAGTTCAATGCCCGTTGAAGACCTCATCTTTATAAGCACCGAAGGTAAAATTTTAAGTGCTTACTTACCTTGAAGAGATAGTTGCACACACTCACAACTCATGCATAGTGTTTATTTCTTGTATGTTGTGTGTCTTATATATGTGCATTAATGTTAATTAACATCTCTTCTTGCATGCTCTTATGATTGCATCTTGTTTATCCCTTGCCTTGTCATGATTAGGCTTAGGATTTCATGCATTGCAAAAGGCACTGTTCAAAGCGCTGTACGAACAGCTCCCATTCCAGACCTGATGAAAATGGTCTTTTAAATGCATCAGGTCTGATGCATTTTGGGAAGGCGATGTACGGTCGCTGTTCAGAAGCACTGTACGTACAGCGCCTATCCATGGCCCGAGAGAACAGAGTTGTGGCGCTGTTCAGGCGCTATACAGAAGCGCTGTTCGAATAGCGCCAATGAAGATCATTCTTCATTTTTTCCAAAAAGGCGCTGTACAAGTCGCTCTACGTACAGCGACCTGTATAATGCCCAAGGCAAAATCAGTGTCACTTTTCAAAACGATGTCACTTCATCTTGACACCCTATATATATGCCTCTTTCATCTTAGGTCATTTTGAGAGAGTTCAAAAGCATATTTTTACTTAGCATATTTTTCCAAGAGAAAAATTTCACCAAAGAACTCACATTTCCTTACTCAAACACCTTTCCATGATCATCAAACATCATCTAGCATCATCCTTGATCATCTAGATATCATTTTGCATGGATTTTTCAACACACTTTGCTTGGTAAATTTTTCACTTATATCTTACATATTTTGTGTCTTTCTTCCCAAGCAATCTCATTTATCACTTGTTTGTCATTGATATATATCTTAGATACAAGTTTGAGATTAGTGTTTTGAATGTTTGAGAGTTGTATTGTGATAGCTTTCTAGGTTTGCATAATCCTTGTTAAGCTAAGCTTTTTGACATGGCATTTAGCTCTTGATATCTAGGATTGCATTTATTGTTATATCTTCATCCTAGATAAGCATATAGGGTTCCCTAGCTCTTTATTGCATTTTGGATTTTTCATATATTCACATAGACTCTTTATCTCTTCATTGAGAAGTAAGTCTTGTGTAGCTTCCGGGATTAGGTTGCATAAATCACAAGCAATTGGACTAGGTTCACTTATACCAGGATTAGGTAGGTGTGTGATTACTTACCGAGATTAGGTTGTAATCGGTTTACACATTTAGTGGATTCGAGGTTCGAGTGTGGCTTACTTACTAGCCCGTGGTTTTTCCCGTGAGGTTTCCACGTAAATATCAAGTGTGATTTAATTTCCGCACCATATTACACTTGCTATACTATATTATCTATTAGAGGTATTTTCGTAATCTTGACCATATACGAAAATTTGGTAAAATCGATTAAAATCTATTCACACCCCCCCCCCCCTCTAGATTAATATACTACACACCGTTAATTTGTTTCATCTATCTCTTATATTTGTATATGTGTATGTTGTTATATTGTTGCATATTATTCACTTGTGATGTATATTGAAACAAGATTTTGTAAAGTGTGATTTGTGATCTTAGTCATTTGATCTTATTTGTAAATATAATTCTTTTGTATATTTTATTTTTTGTGTATAGTATTATTTGATTATACTTGTAACACATTGAACAAATATTGAAAGACAAGTATTCTTTGATGTTGAGTTTATGTGTTCTTATACCTCATACAACTAATTGATATTCATAGACTATGCTTATATGACCATATGCTTATCTTGTCTATGTATGGATTTATGGTTTATGTGTTGTATGTAAGGCTACCTTGAGGGACAAACGAAAGTTTGTTCAAGAGATTGAAAAAGGCATGAAAACCTATTCACCCCCCCCCCCCCCCTCTAGGTATGCTTTAAGCTATTTAACTCCGTTTGTATACTTTCATATGCATCTTAGATGAAGCTAGATGATGCTAGATGAAGTTTGATGCTTATGGGAATGGTTTTGAGTGATCAAAGGTGAGTTCTTTGAAAGATTTTCTCTCTTGAAAATTTTCTTTAAAAATATGATCTTGAACTCATGTAGGCTGACCTAAAGACTAAAAGGCACTTATATAAGTAATCCTTTCAAAGCCACACCGTTTTGGCCATTTTTAAAAACTAAACTCGTTTGAGCTGCTGCGTATATCACTGCTCAGGCAAGTGCCTGTGCCGCAGTATGCAGAGCGAGTATGCTCTGGAGTTTGATGCAATGGAGACCGCCCCAGAGGCATGAGTCTTCACCGCGGTATGAACTGCATAAAAGCCACTAGTCATGGACCTGGCTTGGACCGTTGCCCATGCACATGTACCAGGGGCAGTATAGGCAGTGGTAAAGAGAAGTTTTCTCTTTTCAAAGACATTTCACACTTAGTCTAAAATGTAGTATGTGCAAGTGTGAAAAATGAAGAGAACACACACAAGAGTAATGAATACATATGCAAGCATGATAAGTGAGTGTGTGCGACTAAGTCTCTTCAATGAAAATTAAGCATAAGAGATTTACCTTTGAAGTGCTTATCATCTTAAGGTCTTGAAAGGGCCTTTGAGCTTAATCATCAATGTCTAAGCTACCCTTACATCACAAACCCCAAATGTGGTTTGTCACCGAAATAAGCCAATCAAACTTGAGGAACTTACAAACACCATTTTAATCCATTTTTGTGTTCTTCCTTAGCAAGAAATCTCATTTATTACTTGTATGCATCTAGATTAGATTTTATATACAAGATTGAGATATTTGTGTTGATTAATTGAGTATTGTATTGTGATAGCTATTGCATCTATGATTGTTTTATCTTAAAAAGCTAAGTCTACACATGACATGCAGATATATGGTATCTAGGATTGATTATTGACATATTTAATCCCTAGATAAGCATTTAGTGTAACCTAGCATTATTTGCATCTTGAATATCATGATATTCATATAGGTTGTTGATCTCTTCTTTGTGAAGTGAAGCCTTGTAACTAAGTTGCTTAGTGCGCAAGCAAGTAAGTCTAGAATCGCTATTAAAGGTCCGTTGGGTAGTAGTGGTGGGTTAGTGACCGAGAATGGTTGAGGTCAACCTAGGTTGTAAACATCATTACAAGTAGTGGATTTGAGGACCGTGTGTGGCTAGCATAGTAGCCCGTGAGTTTTTCCCTATTGAGGGTTTCTCACGTAAATCAATCAACTTGCAATTTATTGTTTTCCGCACTTAGAATTAAGTAAATTGTATTTTGCTTAGATTGGGGTGTTTATTGAATATTGACTAATCAAGAAAAATCGGTAATTAACTTGATTAAAACCTATTCACCCCCCTCTAGGTATATTTAGACACACCTATATTTGTTTTAGTACGCCTAGCTTCCAGTGGGTCTTCTGGTAAGATGTTGCTATCAAGATACCTCTAGATGGGTGTCATCCAAGTATCCTCACTTGTATCCAATTCACTTACTTCTATCCAATTCACTAACTTCTAATTCCTTTTCCCAACCTTCCATGCTCAATTGGGTGAGATGTGCCACCGAAACAAATTTTGGGTATATTCGTGTAATGGCGGTGGCGAGTTTGGAGAGAGCATCTGCTTTTTTGTTTTCTTCTCGGGGAATTTCAAAGATCTCGAAATTCCTAAGGCGCATCAACATCCTCTTTGCGATTGCCAGATATACTATCATGGCATCTTGTTTGGCTTGATACTCGCCATTGATTTGGTTCACCATTACTTACGAGTCACTGAATATATGGATCTCGTCATCCCCTATAGCCATTGATATTCTTAGTCCAGCAAGCAAAGCCTCGTATTCAGCATGATTGTTTGTGCCTTAAAGTCGAAGCTTAGAACGCACTCGACGACATCTTCTTCAAGGGTAGTGATTATAATTCCTGCCCTGTGTAGTTTCCACTGGAATCACTTCGTTTTTCCTTTCTCTTCGAGTGATTTGGCGACTTCGACATAAGGCTCCGTGAACTCGATGATGAAGTTGGCTATTGCCTGTCCTTTGATTACAGATCTGGGGATGTATTTGATGTCGAGTTCACTTAATTCAATTGCCTATTTCGTTAGTCTATCGGATACTGAAAGAAATACTCGGTGTGTATGATAAATTAATCTAGAGGGGGGGTGAATAGATTTTAACTATTATTACCCAATTTTCGCATGTATTTCAATTTTATGAAAATGCCCCTAACTAGTCACAATAATATAACAAGTGTAATATGGTGTGGAAAATAACACTTGATGTATACGTGGAAACCCAACCACTGGGAAAAACCATAGGCTGTATAGTGCGCCACACTTGAACCTCGAAATCTGCTAATTGAAATGGAGTTTACAACCTATGTAACACTCTGGTCAATAACCCCCCAATTCTACCACGCGGGCCTTTAAAAGTGGCTCTAGTCCAATTTCTTGAGGCCTAAGCAATCTTAGCCCCAAGTCTTAATTCTCAATGAAGAGATTATGCAACCTATGTGAATATATATGAATATTCAAATAACAAACAAGGCTAGGGAACCTTAGATGCTTATCTAGGATGAGGATATAATCAATTAAATCAACCCTAGATATCAAGAGCTAAATGACATGTCAAATAGCTTAGCTAATCAAGATTAAGTAAAAACCTAATTAGCTATCACAATACAACACTCAATCAATTCATCACAATCAATTCTCTATTCTTGTATTTAGCATATGATCTAAAACATACAAATAATTTAAAGAGATGGCTTGATAGTAAAAATACTAAAATAAGATGATGTTAATCAAAATCTTACCAAGCAAGTTGTGATGATGCAAACCCATGCACCCATGCATGGATGCATTCTATATGGTCATAAAAGCTGCAATATGAAATTTGATGCAAAAAGGATTTGATTTGAGTGGTTAAAGGTGAGTTCTTGATTTGATTTTCTCTCAATTATCTCTCTTTGAAGTTTAGGGTTCTAAGGAGTAAAAGAACTTATTTAGATAATGAGAAAGTGAGATATTTATAGACATCAAGAACAGGGCATGTGAAAAGACAATTTTGCCTCTGAAACGCACTGATCAGCGGTTTCAATCGGCGGCCAGGCCACCGATAACAACCGCTGAATTGAGCCTGAAAGGAACAGAGCATCAACGGCGGTTTCATTCGATGGTTTTGAAACCGTCAATTCAACCGCAGAATCAAACCCGAGAGATTAAATCAATCAGGTATGAACAGCGGTTTCGAACGGCGGTCGTGGCCACCGATCGTAACTGCAGAATTGCTCCAGACACTTCTGGATGCAAACGGCGGTTTCATTCGGTGGCCAGGCCGTCGATTCACCATAAGTGGTGAAATCAAGGAGAAGCCAAGGGCATTCTCCATAGGCAGTCTTCGCGCTAAACCAAGCACTCATTAGTGCAAGCGCGGACGTTTCCGAACAATGTCGGGAAACGAATTATAAGACACATAAATACACAACAAGATATTTCAATCAAAGTGCTAGTGTGTAATGTGACATGTGAAGAGTATGCACACAAATGCAAGTATGCTAAGTGTGTGTGTGCAATCTAAATCTCTTCAGCGAAAGTTAAGCACTAGAAGTATACCTTTGGAGTGCTTGACAACCTTGAGGACTTGAAAGGGTCTTGAGCTTGATAATGAATCACTTAAGCTACCCTTACATACAATCCCCAACACGTGGTTTGTCCACGAAATAAGCCAATCAATATATGGGAATCCTTACAGATACTTCTAGTCTCTGCAATATTTGCTTTAATGGGCAATCGGTATTTACACTGATCTTGTGAGCTTAGAAATATGGATGGAGTTTCCTCACTGTAATCACTAGTGCTAGTGTCATCTTCTCGTCTAAAGGATATCTAGTCTCGGTGGGAAACAGTGCCTTATTGGTGTAGTAGATTGGACGATGTATGTCGTCATCTTGCCTTATGAGTGCCGAGCTAATGGTGACGTCTGTAATTGATAGCTACAAGTATAGGGTTTCTCCTGGCTAAGGTTTGGACAATAAGGGAGCTCGCCCTAGGTGATCCTTTAGCTACTGGAAAGCTTTTTCGCACTACTCATCCCATTTCACTCATGCTCCCTTTTTTAGGGCTTTGAAGAAGGGTAGGGATTTTTTTTTTTTTCATCTTGAGACTAATTTGTTTAGCGATGCTAGACAATCTGTTAGTCGTTGGAACTCTTTGAGTGTTTCTGGTGCTGTCATCCTTCTTATAGTAAAGATTTTTTCTACATTTACTTCTATTCCCATTTGATGCACCTGGAAACCCAAGAACATCCCAGAGGGCACTCTGAACATGCATTTGGCCAGACTTAGCCTCATCTTGCACCTTCAAAGTATGTCGAAGATTTCCTACAAGTCATGGGCATTGTCACTAGCCTTCCTGCTCTTAGTAAGCATGTCATCTACGTATACCTCTATCTATAGGGAAAATACACGCGGCGGAAGCGAAAAATTGATTTGTATAGTTTAAAAATTTTCCTTAAAAGAAGAACCTTAACCCTTGACTAATTAATGTATAACAAAAGATATCATACCTTTTTCCACATGACGATTGATGTTGCATCGATTGTAATCCGCAAGATCTTCCAATCCAATCATGAACGTGAATCACCTAGGAATGTGGGCTCCCTTTCTTTGAATTGTGTACCTGAGGATGGATAACAAAAAACTTTTTCTTTTGTTAGTCACAATAATCTTCCTAGAGAAAAACGAAGAACGTTCGGTCACTTTGATCGAAACTTGCATGAACCTTATTCAAAGTTGCGCACAAAGCCTTTTGATGTAAAAGCTAGTAGTGTACTATCGAAATAAAACGTTTCTTCTCTCTTTTTCCTCTTGGCCGAAAATCACACTATGTCTAAGAGTTGGATTTATTTTTCTAAGCAAAATAAAATATTCTCTCAAAGAACATTAGGGGTGGCCGAATTCTATGATGGGGTATATATATGGTGGCCGAAATCCTCACCCCAAGAGGATTAGGGCTGGCTGAAATCTTCCCCTAAAAAGGATTCATCCATGTAGCCAAAATCCTCCCCAAAAGAGGATTTGTGTTTCACCATAATTCCTATCATCCCTAGAATCCAAACTCTAATCCAACTCTTTAGTGTATTATCCAAATTTATATTGAATATAAATTAAATTGTGACTTAATCAAAAACTTCCTAATTTTACTAGATAAATAAATTCCTTTTATTTATCTACTTATCAAATAAAGTCTTTGATTCCTATTATACTACCAACAATAGTATAACACTAAGAAACATATTTCCTAGTTAGAAAAAGGTTTTGACTTTTAATTAAATAATTAAATAATTAATTAATTAACTTTCATTTAATTAAATAATAAAATTAAATAATATAATAGGCTAATACAGTAATACACTAGCCTTGCCGCCCAAGTACATAACATGGGCCATATATTTTTTTTTCATTTTATTAAATCCATTAGACCTTAATAAAAAGCCCACATGTGAACTAGACCCATTCTTACAAAAAGAAACAAGTCCACATGCCTTAATACAATTCTAGATGGACCCATAAATTAGTCCGGTAGAATATATCAAGTGATCCATGCAAGTCCGTGTGGATTGGGGATCTTGGCGGGCTATCTAAATTTAAGCTTCAATAGATATAACCCAATCACAATCAACAAATGATTCACTTAGGTTCGATCTATTAATTTTAGTTCATTCCACTAAAGAACTAAAATTGCACTCTTAAATAAAGATAGAATAAGTAAATGTTTCTCATTCGTACCCTAGACAATCTTATTGGAGATAGTGTATCCTCATGAAAAATATCAGTAATCGCCAAGAGCTCAAAGACCGTCTATAGCTCTCCTAGTTACCATATTCACTCATATGACCACATTTTGAACTTGGATATTTTGACTTGTCCAAAAGCCATGTTTCAATAGACACTATCGAAAACTTAACGTTAAGATTTAATATCCAATACCTCAAAATATCCATATGATGATATTTTACTCTCATTTAATAAATGGAGCCACGATGTCCATATCTATAAAGGAAGTCCTCTATCGATTAGCAAATGAATACCACCAAACTATCGAGGATAGACTATATTATATAATCGTATTCATTGATAGCTCAAATGATAACACTTGTAACCATAAGTCCATCATTTATCTCAGGATTAAGATAGACTCTCTGATTGTCCTCATAATGAAAACTTTTATTCATTGACGGTTTCTAGATAAAGTATTTCATTGTGATCCTATTCAATGCACCTAGTGCACTAGATTCATTTACTCAAAGATATTTTGATGACTTTAGACTCATCATAACACATTTGATCCCACTCAAATGCTAGCAAAAGAATCTATAACTTTAACAAGGTAAAGGCGCCCAACCTTTATCTTAAGTTGTGAACATTATTCAAGACTAACTAAAGAATTATGTCTGCCTCATACATATCCAAATGTACGAACAATTCTTCATTTCTCATAGTCTTTTGACCTTATGATTATTTACTTTTGACAATTATAATAATTAAACTATAAATGCTATAAGATTTGTTAAAATAGAAATCACTTTATTAATATGAAAATATTATCAAAAACAATATTACACTCTTGCTATTGAGCATAATCCTAACACTATCGTCTTGCCAATTTGTTTGGTGAACATCTTGTTGACCAAACACTAATATGTGGCTCCCGCGTTTTTTAGTCCAAAAGGCATGACGATGTAGCAGTATAGCCCTAGTGTATGGTGAACGAAGTTTTTTCTTCATCTGATTGCTGAGATTAGTAAAGTCCACACACATCTGTCTAGGTTAGGTATTTGACTCCGCGGATGACATCTGCTACCAGATATTTTGACACTTCCTCTTTGATCGTCATGCTCATTTTGGCATTAAAGCTTCGCCATTTTTGAATCATAAGTTTATGCTTCCCATCCACTGTCAGATAGTGCGAGATAACATGCATATCGATTCATGTCATGTCTTCATGGCTCTATGCAAATATGTCCCTATATTCTTGTAAATGCGTAGTTAGATCGTCTTTAACTGTGGTTGCTAGTCACGTGTCTATCTTGATCGTTCTAGTAGGTTGTGATGTGTCTAGTATCATTTCTTCAACTGGTTATTTGCTACTGTCTTCTTTTGGGGCTTCCTTAGGATCGAATTCAAATTCATTCAGGCTTCTTCACTTTCCTTTTTCTTTTGATCTTTTCTTTTGAGATCTCTGTGGAACCTTGGAGATCGAATATCTCCCTGGGTGACGAATGACAATTTACAGTTTCTGCTCAAAATTTTGTCCATCTCTTAGTGTTAACCACAAGGTTGAAGGTTCACCCCCTCATTCTAGTGCCAATTGTTGACGTCAATTCTAGGAATCTAGTCAACAATGAAACATATGCATATCGACACCTGGTGCAGCTTGTGAGTTATGACCAAGTCACCTCACTGATAAGTGTGTGAATCGACGAATGAATGATAAATGAAAGACGAGTGCAAAAATAGTAAAGACACCAAGATTTTTACGTGGAAAACCCTTAAGATAGGGATAAACCACGGTCGTCGTGACGATAGGAAAAAGATCTTTCACTATATAAGAACGATTACATTTTACATGTGATGAATTGCTTGTGTTCTCCTCTTAACCTTTGCTAGATACATGTACTTATATAAGGGTTAGGGTGTTGCCCTGGCCCTTGGCGTGCAAACAAAGGTTATTAATGGGCGAGATCCTAGGGGGATCGTATCTTGACAAGATTCTTGGTGAATCGAGTCTTCATGCATTTATGGTACAGGGATCTTCATTCCTTGTCGGAGTATTCCTCCCAATATTTGCATTTATTACTGGATTTGTCAACTGCTGGATTGTTGGTGATTGCCTTTCCTAATAGAAGACTGAGTTCTGTGGAAGATATACTGAAATCTTGTTTCGTTAATGATGATTTATATTTACTATGCGGGTGGTGAGTTCGAGTCAATTCGCCTATTTGGGGTTTTTCCAACGAGCATGTTCCTTTAGTGAGCGACTTGCCCTTCGCTCCCAACTTACTGTTGTTATGCGTGTCCCATCGAGTTGACGTGGCCTGATGAGACTTGGTTCCTTGAATTTTGGGCTCCATGTTGATGTGTTAAAGATTATTTGCTAAAGTAAATTCATTTTGTGAGACGTGCATATAGATGTTCTAGATATGAATGCTTATTACTTTGCAATACGAGGTCGAACTCACCATCAACAAGATAATTATACAGTTGAGCAGTGTTACTTGGTAGATATATTTTATGCTGCAATTGATTCTCAATTACAAGAATTAAATATGAATATATATTCGATTATAGAGGATTTTGTTTTAGATTTTAAAGAGCGGTGAGTTCCATTTTTACTCAAAGCTTGTGTTTATTTTATCTATTAATTAATGAGACTAAACAGTATTACATTTGATTTTTTAATAATTCAGTTTTTAAATATTAATATATTTGTCTTGCATAAACTTGAATTTTGTTTTTTGTCTCGTCCCCCAAATGCCAAAACCATAGCTTCACCCCTACAAATCATTCTAGCCTTTGAATTCATCGAAGGGATAAAATATTTTTGAATTAAAAATATATATATATAAAGAATTTCTCTCATAAATATTTAAATATTACCTTATGAAACTCCTCTCCTAATTTATCTCTCCTAAATCTTTAATTTACCGATGTAGGGGTGGAAAAACTGGTTAGCGGGTCATGTTTGGGTCAACCCGAACACAACACAATTATTTTTGGGTCAACTTGAACACAACACGACTATTAAAAACAAGGTACTTGTTTAGAGGGTTTTTTTTTATATATGTATATACATATATACGGTTCTAATTCTTTTTTCATATTTTAATTCAAAAATATTTTATCCATTAGATAAGTCTAAATGCTAGGATGACTCATCCTAATTTTTATTAATATTAAGACGAATTGACAGGAAAAAGACTATATATATATATATATGTATATGTGGTTTTCTCATGAGAGATTCCTTATTTTAACATAAACTAATGACCTCTATTAAATCCATCGGTTTGAATGAATTTTGGTCTGAATTTTTTGGTGAATGATAAGTTTAATAAAATCTACTTGTAAACCAAATTTAAAAATTTAATTAAATGTTAAATGTCTTGAGATTTTTGTTTTAGAACTTGAAAGAGTAGATTAGTGATCATGGTTAGTAATCTCCATGATATTTGTTCATTAGATACATTATTAAATATGAACAAATGAATAATTTCTTCTTAAAATGGTTATGATCACAAGTTCATAGCTACTGATGATTCACATCAAATTTTCTTAGATATATTGGTTGGGCCAGACTTTAAAGGGTAATATTAATTATGTTTATAATTTAAAAATAATGGGATGGACCAAAAATATCATTGCCTATATAACACATTATAATAATTTTATAAATGAAAATTTTGTTAAAAATATTTTTGTTGGGGGGTGGTGCATGGCCCCTGTCGTTTCCCGTCTATCTCCGCCCCTAATGATTTGTCCGGACTTTTATATATATAACATGATCAATTTGTTCTGTTGAAAACTTTTTCAGATGTCACTAAAAGTAAGAGCATTGTTTTATGTAGAGAAAGCACATATACAACCTGATAAATCTGTTCTGTTGAAAACTTTTTCAGATGTCACTCAAAGTGCATTGTTATATGTAGAGAAAGCACCTAAAGTTCTAAAGGCGGGTAATTAGGTGAAGTAATGATTATATTCAAAAAGAATAAAACCTCTCACCACCCATTTGGAATTAGGTGCTTCTGGTCAAAACCTTTGATTTATTGTACGGTTACGATATACAGCAGAAATTGTTTTGGTGATTAGATGGCCATTGGATGTCAAACTTTTTGGACAGTAATTAGAAGAATAAGGAGGGGGGAGGGAAACAAGTAGATAGAATATATTTCAAATTTATAATAGAAACAACAAAACGAATTGAAACAGGCATATATTCAGTTCAAAGCAAAGGGTCCCAATATCCAATTTGGTACAAGGGTCCCAATTTGTTAGAAAAATATGCATATCTTTTTGTCTCCCAAACACCTTCCACAACCATTTTTCGGATGCATGGACTCTTGGACCCTCCCTACTATAGCAATAGCACCATGTGAGTGATCATGATCACTATCATGTTTTATATTTTTACAAAAGTCAACATATATAAGAGTTCTGAAAAGTCATCCAAAAAAGAATTAGGTGATGTTTGTGCTTAAGCTTGTTTCCCTTGTTTAAGGACTTAAGGTTATGTGAGATGGTTATATTTATGCTTCGCATTCTATCTCTTCATTTTTACAAAAGAAATAACAACTTGGAAAATTGATTAATTTGAGCTTTTAAGAAAAGTATAACAAAAACATATGAATTTTGATCACCTACCCATTATAATATTAATACTAATATTATTTTTGGAGTACTCTAAAAATTTATATAACTACAATTTAGATTTGTTAGAGAATCTGCAATTGAAGTAATAGAAAATGTGAATGAGTTAATATTTTGGGTTTAAAAAAATTATAAAAATTATAAAAAAAAAGGATTAATATAGAATTCAGATTTGAGAGTTGTACAACCAATTTAATTGGGACATTCATTATTGTGTCATTGTTCACAAAACTCTTATTAAATTATACAAATTTCATCTTCAATTCAAATGTTTCAAGGTAATGTGTGTATGCTAAATCTCTAGCTCGCTGAAATTTCGACATGCTTAATTACAGGCTAGACTTCCAAATTGCTCAAGTGTTGAAATTTTAATATACTAACAAGCTGAGTTTTCAATATATTTGCATGCTAAAATTTTACCATACTTACACAAAGAAATGTAAAATTGAGCGTGTAAAATCGTTGGAAATCGAAATCGTTCGACTTTTTTTCTCACTATGACTTTCTCTCTCTTCCAATTTTCTTAGTAATTTTCTCTCTCTAATTTCCATCTTTCTCTCTATTCGTATTTTCTCAAAATCTTTCTCTCTCTAACTTCCTATCTCTTCCAATTTTTCAAAAAATCACTCTCTAACTTCAACTTTGTGTCTCTTCCAATTTTCTCTTTACTTATATCTTCTCCTTGTAATTTTCTATATATCTCTCTTTCTCTCTATACATTTCTTTATCTATCTCAAGATCTACTTTTTCTCTCTTTCCATTTTAATTTCTCTCAGTTTTCAAGTTTATACGGATAAAACTCATTCAAGTGCATTTTTGTCCATAGCACGAAAATATGGACAAAAACAATTAACATAGAGAGCTGCTCCTTACAATCCGTAAAATATCTATTTACACTCCAATTTAAATATTTTTATTAATGACAATTTTAACCTAAATTAAAATTACTAAACAAGACAAAAAAAAGTCTAAAGACACTCCAAACTAGTTTTATTTTAGAAAATAACATTTTTACTTCTTTTATGTTTTTTTTTTTTTTTTTTTATAACAAACCCTAAAATATCTTGCTTTTTCAATATTTTAAAATTTGTATTGATTGGGAAGTGATGGACAATATTGTCCATAAATAACAATATTGCAACTCATTATGTCGTCATTTACTTCATATACCAATACCACACATTTTTATGCACATTTTTATGCATCTCTACTATATATATGTACACGCAACTCATCACAATTTCCAACCATCAAAACTGGAAAAAAAAAAAAAAAAGTAGTTTTTCCATTGTGTTCAGAAACTGTTTTTTAGATGTGCAAGTTTATACATTATTACAAAATAAAAAATAGAGGGAAGAGTTTATTGTTATTTTTTTTTTTTAATACTACCTATGCAAATCATATTTCTCAAATTTCTCAAATTTTAAAACTCTTACTTATGATTAGAAACTGTTTTCAAATTTTCGGATCATGTTAGACTGTCCAAAAAATTTTGTGGTTCATTGCTGTGAGGTGTGTCTAAAATGGAGTGTCTTTAGACTTTTTTTTTTTTTAAAATGGAGTATCTTTAGAATAGGAGTGCCAAAAGATAAAAAGGATAATTTTGGAATAAAATGAAGTGTCTTTAGAATTTTTTAAAATTTAAATTTTGAAAATGAATTGTCTTTAGAAAAGAAGTGTTAAAAGAAAAAATTGGATTGTCAAAAAAAGCTCTCAAATTGAGAATGAATAAATTTAAGAGTGGTTTTATTGGAAACCCAATAATGATCTAATAATGCCCTAACTTTTAAAATTCAAAAATTTACTTGATTTATTTCCTAAATTGTCCCTTTTAATTATCTTCCAAACTTAACTCACCCCATAAATGCTCTCTATATATTTTCAAAAAAAAAAAAAAAAAAAAAAAATCCTCTCTCACACACACATCCAACACCCCTCCAATGCAATTTTTTTTCCCTTCATTTCGTTTATTACAATATGATCAAATTAAATTCTAATAAACCCCCCACATCCATGAATAATGTGTTTATCTGAAAAAGTTTTTTTTTTTTTTTTAATGTTTTAAACCCTAATTTTATTTGCTTATTTTAAATATTATTGAAGAAACTGATAAAATCTTGCATTTCAAAGCAATCATTATTTAAAAGTAAGTTTGAAGTTACTTGTATTTTTTTTTTTTTTCTTTTTGAAACAAATTATAGCACGGTGTGTATAAAGCTATCTAGAGGGGGGGTGAATAGATTTTACGCTTTTTACCCAATTTTTCGTGTTAGTCAAAATTACGAAAATGCCCTCAAGATAATATAACCAAGCAATAGTAATATGGTGCGGAAATTAAAACAACACTTGGTTTTTACGTGGAAACCCTCACGGGAAAAACCACGGGCTATGTAAGTAAGCCACACTCGAACCTCGAATCCACTAAATGTGCAAACGATTACAACCTAATCCCGGAAGTAATCACATACCTACCTAATCCCGGTATGAGTGAACCTAGTCCTATTTGCTTGCGATCTAAGCAACCTAATCCCGGTTACTACACACAAGACTTACTTTCTCTAGAAGAGAATACAACCCTAAGTGAATATATGAGAATATCCAAAATGCAACATAGAGCAAGGGAAACCCTATATGCTTATCTAAGATGATTAATATGCAATTAGAACAATCCTAGATATCAAAACTAAATAACATGTCAATTAGTTTAGCTAATCAATATTAAGCACAAAACCTAATATGCTAGCACAATATAAATTCTCAAACATACATCATACTCATCTCAATATTGTATCCAAAGCATACAAAATAACAAACAAGTAATTAATTGAGATTGCTAGATAAGAGAAACACAAAACATGTAAGATATTAGTGAAAAGCTTACCAACCAAAGTATGATGAAGATTCCATGCAAGATGACATCTAGATGATCTAAGATGATGCTAGATGATGATTGATGATCATGAAAAAGTGTTTGAGTAATCAAAAATTGAGTTCTTGGAATTTTTCTTCTCTTTGAAAAATATCCTAAGTATGAATTCTGAATATGAACTCTCTTAATTGACCTAAAGTCAAAGTGGCATATATATAGGGGGCCAAATCAAAGTGTGGTCATTTAAGTAAGTTTCAAAGAAACGCGCCGATCGGCGGTTTCAATCGGCGGCCAGACCGCTGATTATGACCGCCGAAATGAGCTCGTGAAGAACAGAGCAAAAACGGCGGTTCATTCGGCGGTTTCGTGACCGCCGATTCCAACCGCCGAATCAAAACAGAGAGATCAAAATCAATCAGGTATGAACGGCGGTCTCGTGACCGCCGATTCAACCGCCGAATTAGACTGAGAGATAAATCAATCAGGTGATGAAACGGCGGTTTCGAACGGCGGTCGTGACCGCCGATCTTAACCGCAGAAATGCTTCAAACCAATCTGGACTGAAACGGCAGTTTCATTCGGCGGCCAGGCCGCCGATCATAACCGCCGATCACCTAGATAGGTGAAAACCAAGGAGAAGCCAAGGGCATTCTCCATAGGCGGTCCTCGCGCTAAACCAAGCACATTCTAGTGCATGCGCGGACGTTTCCGAAAGTTATCGGGAAACGAATTACACAACAACATGACACAATTACACACAACAAAATATAATAAATAAGTGCAAGTGTGAAATGTGACAAATGAAGAGAATGCACACATATGCAATGAATGTTAAGTGTGTGTGTGCAACTAATCTCTTCAAAGAAAAGTAAGCACATAGAAATTTACCTTCGGTGCTTATCAACACGAGGTCTTCAATGGGCTTCGAACAATAAGACCGATGCTTAGGCTACCCTTACAAAGAACCCCAACATGTGGTTGTCCACGAAATGAGCCAATCAACAAAAGGGAACCTTACAATCTCCCCCTTTGGCTATTTCGTGACAAAACCACCACTCACATTGATTCCTCACAAAGAAATAGAAACTACGGGACAACTATGATATACTACAACACAAAGAGATAAGAAAATAAAACTTCAAGTCTTCAATCTCTTGTAGAATAATCAAGCCCTGTAAATAAGATTTCTATGTTTTCCAATACAAGTGAAATGTGAGATTAATCAAGTGATATCAAAACAAACATTTGCATTTTTTAGAATTTAGGCACAACATTACAAAATATATGCAATGTATGATAAATGCAATGCTCCCCCTCAAAGGGTTACTCCCCCTCAATGTGTTATCTCCCCAATGTGCACAATTGCAACACCAATTTGCATCTCCCCTTACCATATACTACTCCCCCTTTTTGTCATGATATAGGCAAAGGAGTAGTCCCCAACCGGGTCACTCATAGTAACGAGAGATAGTAGCATGCAAGATATGCATAAGTAATATAAGTCACTTTATGCATCTCAATTTAATCGGAGAGAAACAATGAGATTTATTTGAGAGAAAATGTGTGAATCAAACATGCTTTGCATACAAGACATGTAGCATTCAAGTCCAAAATACAATGGTATTTGGCAAAGCAAATGACAAAGGTTTCTAATAGGAATTCAAACCAATTTCACCAATGTCATGAGTAAAGCAAGGATATAGAATACATTGATTTTAATATAAGAGCAACTATATCCAACTTATAAGCGAAACATGGCATGAGCAACTTTGCACCCTTTTTGATTTTTCCGGATAAGATATCCGTATGATAGTAGCCATGTTCAACCAATAAAGAAAGAGAGACATTTGGAATATAAATTCCTTTGAACGGATACAAGATCCTTTATTCATTTTGAGTCTCATAAGCTTTCACACAAGTTTTGCATTTTTAAGAATATGCAATCATCAATTCATGATTTTCATGTGAGCATGTTATATGAATTTCATGCTTTTTCATTTGACATTAGCATGTTATTAAAGAAACATCATGTCATGGAGATAATCATAGGTCATTCAAGTCATACTTCCTATATACATCTCCTAGTCCAAAAATGCATGTTTGAGCATAAATATGACACGGATTGTAAACAAGCAAGGTTCACACTTATTGAATTGAAAACATATATACATATGTGCAACCAAGCTTACTCAAGCAATTAAAAGAAGAGGCATAAGATATTTCAAATTTTTTGCAAGTGACAAGAATGCAAACTAGCTCTCTTTGCTTGAGTTCCCCATATGGGGTCAATCATAGAACATCACTCCACAAGACATATCCCAATAGATCTACTAAGAGTTTTAAATTGAGTAGCATCTAAGGGTTTAGTAAATAGGTCCGCAAGTTGATCATTAGTACCTACATGTTCAAGTACTATGCATTTATTTTCAACAAGCTCTCTAATGAAGTGATGGCGGATGTCAATATGCTTAGTTCTAGAATGTTGCACCGGATTCTTGGAAATATTAATGGCACTCATGTTATCACAAAAGAGAGTGAGAGTACCTTGGTTGAATCCGTAATCTACTAGCATTTGCTTCATCCATATAAGTTGAGTGCATCCACTCCCCGCGGCTATGTACTCGGCTTCCGCCGTGGACAAGGAAATCGAGTTTTGCTTCTTGCAAAACCAAGACACCAAGTTGTTGCCTAGAAAGAAGCAACCGCCCGATGTGCTCTTCCTATCATCACAATTTCCTGCCCAATCCGCATCACTATATCCTACAAGACTAGGATTAGTGTCAAATGAGTACCAAATCCCATAGTTGGAAGTCCCATTCACAAAGCGAATGACTCTCTTAACCGAAGAGAGATGGGACTCCTTGGGATCGGATTGGTACCTAGCACAAACTCCTACACTAAAAGATATATCGGGCCTACTTGCTGTCAAATAGAGCAAGCTCCCTATCATGCCACGATATAAGGTTTGGTCCACACTTTTACCGCTAGCATCCTTGCTTAGCTTCAAAGTGGTGCTCATAGGAGTGTCACAATGTTTGGCTTTTTCAAGACCAAACTTCTTCACAAGGTTTTTGGCATATTTGGCTTGGGTTATGAAGATCTCATTATCTAGTTGCGTAATTTGCAAACCTAGGAAGTAATTAAGCTCACCAACAAGACTCATCTCAAATTCATGAGACATAACATCAACAAATTGTTGGACCTTGGTGTTGTTGGTGGAGCCAAACACTATGTCATCGACATATATTTGAGCTATGAAAAGCTCATCATTGTCTCTCTTGATGAATAGTGTCTTGTCAACACTACCTCTTGTGTAGTTATTGTCAACAAGAAATTGAGTGAGGCGCTCATACCAAGCCCTCGGTGCTTGTTTCAACCCATATAGTGCCTTCTTGAGGCGATAGACATGATTGGGGTGGTGAGCATCCACAAACCCCTTGGGTTGTTCAACAAACACTTCCTCTTGCAAGAAGCCATTGAGGAAGGCACTCTTGACATCCATTTGGTGCAATTTGAACTTGTGCACACAAGAAATGGACAAGAGAAGCCTAATAGACTCTAAACGGGCAACGGGAGCAAATGTCTCCTCAAAGTCGATACCCTCAATTTGAGAGTAGCCTTGTTCCACAAGTCTAGCCTTGTTCCGCACTATGTTGCCATCCTCATCGGATTTGTTCCTAAATATCCATTTAGTGCCTATGACATTAGTGGTCTTAGGCCTAGGAACTAGAGTCCAAACCTCATTCCTTTCGAATTGGTTTAGCTCTTCTTGCATGGCAAGAACCCAAAATTCATCATTTAAGGCTTCTTCAACCTTTTTGGGTTCAATTTGAGAGGTGTAGCAAGTATAGCTAATAAGATTAGCAAGTTGACGTCTAGTCCTAACACCCTCATTTACCTCTCCAATGATATCTTCTTTATCATGGAGTTTCCTAACCCATGGAGCGGGTTCTTTAGAGTCCAAGAGAGGAACTCTAGCAATAGGTTATGTGTCATCATTGTTGACATTAGATGTCCCAACATTAGGAGACACCACAACCTTCTCCAAAGGAGAACCATCACTAAAAATAACCTCCTCCTCATGATCATTAGACTTGAGCCTAGTATCATCAAATACGACATTGGATGATTCCATAACACTTAGAGTCTTTAAATTGAAAACTCTATAGGCTATACTATTCAAGGCATAGCCAATAAAGATACCCTCATCACTCTTAGCATCGAATTTGCCAAGTTGATCACGGTCATTCAAAATGTAGCATTTGCTTCCAAAAGTGTGGAAGTAGCTAACATTTGGCCTCTTGCCTTTCCATAACTCATAAGAGGTGTTTCTAGTACTGGGCCTTAGGAAAACACGATTCCCTATATAGCAAGCCGTATTGACCGCTTCGGCCCATAGGTTCCTAGGGACATTGTTGCTAAGCAACATCACACGGGCCATCTCTTGAAGGACCCTATTCTTCCTCTCAACAACTCCATTTTGTTGAGGTGTCCTAGGAGCTGAGAACTCATGGGAGATGCCCAAGCTATTGCAATAGCTTTCAAATGAGGCATTCTCAAATTCCCTCCCATGGTCACTTCTAATCCGTTTTATGCTTTTAATATTAGAATTCATTTCATTTTGTATTTTATTACAAAGCATTTTAAACTTATCAAAAGTTTCGGATTTTTCTCTAAGAAAATATGTCCATGTGAACCTAGAGAAATCATCAACACATACAAAAATGTATCTCTTTCCACCCAAACTTTCGGTTTGCATAGGACCCATGAGGTCCATGTGGAGAAGCTCAAGAGGCTCCTTGGTGGTGAGATACTTACCCTTTTTGTGCATGCTTTTAGTTTGCTTTCCTTGTTGGCAAGGTCCACAAACACCATTGGCTTTCTTCCCAAGCTTAGGGAGGCCACGCACACACTCAAACTTTCCAAGGGTCCGTAGATCCCTAAAGTTCATGTGGCCAAGTCTTTCATGCCACAACTCAATTTGCTCATCCATGGACACATGATTAGATACAATACTAGCTTCAAGACAATAACAATTGTCGCTAGATCTCATGCCCTTCAACAAGGTTTGTCCATCGGGTTTTAGTGTGGTCATTTAAGTAAGTTTCAAAGAAACGCGCCGATCGGCGGTTTCAATCGGCGGCCAGACCGCCGATTATGACCGCCGAAATGAGCTCGTGAAGAACAGAGCAAAAACGGCGGTTCATTCGGCGGTTACGTGACCGCCGATTTCAACCGCTGAATCAAAACAGAGAGATCAAAATCAATCAGGTATGAACGGCGGTTTCGAACGGCGGTCTCGTGACCGCCGATTCAACCGCCGAATTAGACTGAGAGATAAATCAATCAGGTCTTGAAAAGGCGGTTTCGAACGGCGGTCGTGACCGCCGATCTTAACTGCAGAAATGCTTCAGACCAATCTGGACTGAAACGGCAGTTTCATTCGGCGGCCAGGCCACCGATCATAACCGCCGATCACCTAGAAAGGTGAAAACCAAGGAGAAGCCAAGGGCATTCTCCATAGGCGGACCTCGCGCTAAACCAAGCACATTCTAGTGCATGCGCAGACGTTTCCGAAAGTTATCGGGAAACGAATTACACAACAACATGACACAATTACACACAACAAAATATAATAAATAAGTGCAAGTGTGAAATGTGACAAATGAAGAGAATGCACACATATGCAATGAATGTTAAGTGTGTGTGTGCAACTAATCTCTTCAAAGAAAAGTAAGCACATAGAAATTTACCTTCGGTGCTTATCAACACAAGGTCTTCAAAGGGCTTCGAACAATAAGACCGATGCTTAGGCTACCCTTACAAAGAACCCCAACATGTGGTTGTCCACGAAATGAGCCAATCAACAAAAGGGAACCTTACACTTTTCATTGTCACTAAGTTTTTTTTTTCTTTTCTTTTTTGCTCTATAATGAACACAATATGATCAAATAAATTTTTATTTATTTCTTTTTATCTTCCCTGTATGATAAAAAATATACAATGAAAGGGTGCTGGATGAGAGTAAGAGAAATGGAGGAAAAAAAGGTACACAACTTAATATATATATATATATATATATATATATATATATAAAGAGAGAGAGAGAGAGAGAGAGAGAGGAGTTTATTTGTTTTTGAAATACATAGAGAGCATTTATGAGGTGAGTTAAGTTTGGAAGATAAATAAAAAAGGGTAGTTTTGGAAATATATCAAATAATTTTTTGAATTTTAAAAACTGAGGCATTATTAGATCATTAATGGGTTGGCAATAGCACCACTCTAAATTTAATTAATCTTTCTAATAATTTAATTGTTATTTATGAACTAACTTTATGAAAATACCCCTTTTATAAACTAACTTAAGTCATGAACCTTAGAACGAGTTTTGATATCCTTATCATTATAATTACAAATTAATTCTTTGAATAATTTTTTTTTTAGAATGAAACTTCATTAAAACAGGGAAAACCAACTACAAAGAACTTAGGCAATCACCCAGGACCAGACTCTCCACACTCAGAGGACAGTCCTCCAACCAAACATACTCATCTTCATAGGTTAAAGCCAGCTTTGATAAAGCATGAGCAACACTATTAGCTAGTCTTGGAACAAAACTAATAGAGGAAACATTTACGTCCCAAAGCAAACAAATAATATCATTAATAACCACACCCACATCAGCATGCGGAACCTCCTTCGACCATGTTCACAACTGTTAAAGCATTCAATTCCAGGGAGGCTGGCAAGAGCCCTAAGCTAACAGCCAACCAAATGCCTTTAAGGATTGCCATTGCTTCTATAATTTGAGGTTGGTAGCTAGCTTTGATAATCTGGCATAAAGATGCCATAACATGGCCCTGATAATTTCTTATAACCACACTAATACCGAATTGAAAATCATTCTCATTAAGAGCCGCATCTGTATTAATTTTGAAGACTCCCCTATCAGGCGGCTTCCATTTTGGAGGCTCCCTTTCCTTAGTCAACTTTGGATTATCTCTCGCAAAGGCCACACGGTAATCATGAAGATAAGACCAAGCCCACTCAAGAACCTCAATGTCATTGGGGATCTCATTAGAATGCACAAATTGATTCCTTTTATACCAAATACGCCACCAAACCACACAAAGGAGCTCAAAATCCATTCTATCAACCTAGTTTTTGCAATAGAGAACGAAATCAAGAAAGGAACCCATATCAAGCACCCCCTATTACTGCCATCACCAAGACAGCTATCAGCTCTAATACACTGCCAAAGAGCATGTAATGTTGATTCACTCTTCTTCAAACAAAACGGACAAAGAGTGTCCAGCTTCATTCCATGTTTTGCAAGGTTAACACGAGTAGGACTCCAGTTATTATAGGCTTTCCACATGAAAAGCATAACCTTAGGAGGCAAGTGGAGACGCCAGAAAAATGCCACCATGATTTAGACAAGCTGAGCCTTGAACCACTAAGATTAGACACAGAGCCAAGCCCAGTCCAATAACCACTACGAACCGTATAGCTCCCAGACTTGTGAAAATGCCATAACAGGCTATCATTAGCATGAAATCCACTCGGAGGCAAACTGAAAATCGTCATAGCTTCATAAGGAAAGAAAGAATGAAGAATTAAATTAGCGTTCCAAACCCCTGAAGGCAGCTTCAAACAGTCCAAAGTAGCTTGAGCATCCAAGACCGACGGAGATTGGATGTGAAAGTATAAGGACAGGGAATCCAGCGATCTTCATAAATACGGATAGATTTGCCACTACTAATCCTTCATCTTGTGCCCATTTTAATCAATTCTTTGCCCCACTCCAAACTTTTCCAGAGGACGGATCCTGGCTAATTTTTTTCAGCCTCAAGAAAAGATGAACCAAGGTAATTGCAGCCTCTAATGACTCTTGCGACTAAAGAATCTGGCCGATTTAGGAGTCTCCAACACTATTTGGCCAACATGGCTTTGTTAAAAGCCTCGAGATAATGAAAGCCTAAACCCTCCCCCCCCCCCCCCCCCCCCCCCCCAACTCTTGTTCACATACAGATTCTCCCACTTGCACCAGTGAATTTTCCGCTTTGAATCATCCCCCACCCCCCCGCCCCACCAGAATCTGGCAGCATAAATAAGTTCATGGAGTACACAGGCATGGCTTGAATCCTTTAGAAGCACTTCTCAGCCACCAAAAGAGAAAAAATGATTCCGCCAGCTATTTAGCATGTTCCAAACCTTCATCTTTATGTCATCAAGCAAGGCTCATTTACTCATACTCGTTATGCAAGGAAGCCCTAAGTAACGGTCATGACGATCCACCAAAGACATACCCAGCACATTTGCCATCCTACTTTTCTCCCTCACCGAAATTTGCTTGCTAAAACAAATCGCCGACTTGCTAAAATTAATCACTTGCCTCCAAGCCTTCGAATAAACATCAAGCATATTCTTAATATTAACAAACTCTTCGGTTGAAGCCTGAGTGAATAGGTGACTATCGTTGGCAAAAAATAAATGCATTATTTTTGGCCCAAAACGGCTGCACCTAAAACCCGAGTACCCACCACCTCTTTCGGAACTGGAAATCATGCTAGAAAGACCCTTCACACAAATAAGAAAGTGTTAGGTTTTTGGTTTGTCTTGGCATGTATTCCATATCAAAACGTGTTTCTCTTGTAATGTTTAGTGGTCTAAGAATTGAAGATTCAAGTCGTCAAAGAAAGACATGGCCACAATTCATGCAAGATGCCTGCTTCAAGGAGAAATGTGCTTCATCGGTCTACAAAGGTATATAAGACCTCATTTCTCTTACAAGGCTACGCACACACACACATGGCATTCTTGTGTGTTCCTTCATGGTTGAATATCATTTATATATCACTTTCACACACTTGGTAATGTATGCTCATGCATTAGCTTTAATTTGATAATCATTGGAATTTGCATGTTCTAAGACTATGTCTAGGAAAGGCATATGTGTGTGATTTTATGGTTATTTGTTTCCGTATTTTTGTATTTTGACTTGAACATGTTCTATTATGATTCCTAATTCAGTCCCGGTCATTTCGGTTACTCATTCATTTAGTTTCGAGTCCAAACGATGTAGTTACGCTACTTTTCGTTCTCATTAGTTGAGTTGTGTCCGTCGTCGTTTTCCGAGATGAATTCTCAACCTGAAACAAATATAGGTGTGTTCTATATTAATCTAGAGGGGGGTGAATAGATTTTAATCGATTTTACCCAATTTTCGTGTAAGGACAAGATTACGAAAATGCCCCTAACTAGTCAATTTATATAACAAGTGTAATATGTGCGGAATTTAAATAACACTTGATATTTACACGGAAACCCTCACGGGAAAAACCACGGGCTAGTAAGTGAGCCACACTCGAACCTCGAATCCACTAAATGTGTATAACGATTACAACCTAATCCCGGTATATAATCACACACCTACCTAATTCCAGTATAAGTGAACCTAGTCCAATTGCTTGTGATTTACGCAACCTAATCCCGGAAGCTACACAAGTCTTACTTCTCAATGAAGAGATAAAGAGCCTATGTGAATATATGAAAGATCCAAAATGCAATAAAGAGCTAGGTAACCCTATATGCTTATCTGGGATGATGATTTTATAATAAATTCAATCTTAGATATTGAAAGCTAGATGACATGTCAAAAAGCTTAGCTAATCATAAATTATGCAAACCTAGAAAGCTATCACAATACAACTCTCAAACATTTAAAACACTAATCTCAAACTTGTATCTAAGATATATATGAATAACACACAAGTGATAAATGAGATTGCTTGCAAAGAAAGACACAAAATATGTAAGATATAAGTGAAAAACTTACCAAGCAAAGTGTGTTGAAAAATCCATGCAAAATGATATCTAGATGATCAAGGATGATGCTAGATGATGATTGATGATCATGGAAAGGTGTTTGAGTAAACAAAGGTGAGTTCTTGGAATTTTTCTTGCTTTTGAAAAATATCCTAAGTATGAAATATGAATATGAACTCTCTTAAATGACCTAAAGTCATAGAGGCATATATATAGGGTGTCAAAGTCAAAGTGATGCGTTTTGATAAGTGACACAAAAATTACCTTGGGTGTTGTACGAGCCGCTGTACGTAGAGCGACTTGTACAGCACCTACCTGGAAAATATGAAGAACTTGAAGAACATCTTCATAGGCGCTGTTCGTAGAGCTCTTTTGTAGAGCGCCTGAACAGCGCCATAACAATTGATGCTCTCGGGTCTCAGACAGGCGCTGTACATACAGCGCTTATGAACAACGACCGTACAGCGCCTCCAAAAAATGCATCAAGTCTAATTGATTTAAAACCCATTTTCCACCAGATCAGGATAGGCGTTGTTCAAACAACGCTTCTGTAGAGCGCTTTGAACAGCGCCCTTTGCAAGTATGCAATCCTAAGCCTATTCATGACATGGCATTGGACATACAAGATGCAATCAAAAGAACATGCAAGAAGAGAGATTAATGAACATTAATGCACACATATTAGACATATAACAAACAAGAATTAAATGTATGCATGATTTATGAGTGTGTGCAACTATCTCTTCAATGCAAGTAAGCACTTAGAAATTACCTTTGGTGCTTATCAATAATGAGGTCTTGAAAAGGGCATTGAACTAGAACACAAATACATAAGCTACCCTTACAATGAACCCCAATTGTGGTTTGTCCATGAAATAAGCCAATCAAATAAATGAGACCTTACACAACCATTTGTCTAACTTTCATAGTCGTCGTTGTGCGTGAGGGAGTCACTATAATCCTAAAATGGATTGGAATTCAGAGTTCGGATGCCCAATTATGGCTGAAGAACGCGAGTGGTGCGCGAGAGAAACTAGCAAGGCCAAGTGGCCAAGCTAGGCCACCCCCTGTGGAGGCCGTGGGGCCCACGGCTAGACCAACCCTCCAGTCCCGTGTGGCCCACATGCCCCACACGGGCCTGGGCTGAGGTGGCCTATTTTGATTGGCCGATATCTCCTTTCTCTCTCCTTCCTTTTAAATTCCCAAATTTCCTCCTATAAGGTCTCATTTGTTGATTGGCTCATTTTGTAGACAAACCACAATTGGGGTTCATTGTAAGGGTAGCTTAGATACTAGGTTCAAGTTCAAAGCCCTTTGAAGACCTCATCATTGATAAGCATCAAAGGTAAATTTCTAAGTGCTTAGTGTTCTTTGAAGAGATTTAGATTGCACACACACACTTAGCATACTTACATTTGTGTGCATACTCTTCACATGTCACATTTCACACTTGCACTTTGATTTTGTATTTTGTGTGTGTGCTTATGTGCCTTGCAATTCGTTTCCCAATATTGTTCAGAAACGTCTGCACATGCACTAGTATGTGCTTGGTTTTGCGCGAAGTCCACCTACGGAGAATGCCCTTGGCTTCTCCTTTGGTTTTACCTCTTTTGATGAAACGGCGGTTATGATCGGTGGCCTGGCCGCCGAATGAAACCGCCGTTTGTGTCCAGAGGTTTCTAGAGCAATTATGCGGTTATGATCGGCGGCCACGACCGCCGTTTGAAACTACCGATCATACCTAATTGATTTAATCTCTCGGGTTTGATTCTGCGGTTGGTTCGGCGGTTTCGAAACTGCCGAATAAAACCACCGATCGATACGTTTCAGTGGCAAACTTGTCTTTTCACCTGCTCTGTTTTTCATGCCTATAAATACATCACTTTCTCTTGTTCTGAATGTGACTCTTTAATCATCAAGAACCCTACTTTTAAAAGAGAGATTTTTGTGAGAAAAAGCAATCAAGTTTGCTCATTTAAACACTCAAACCAAAATTCATATGCATCAAAATTCATCTAGCATCTTCTAGCATATTTAGGATGCTTGCTTGCATGGGTCTTTCATCGACACACTTGCTTTGGTAAGTTCTTCACTATTATCATATATAATTAGTGTTTTATTTATTATGGCATCTCTTTTATTACTTGATTGTTCTTAGATTAAATTCTAATATTCAAGATAGAGATTGTTGTGTTGATTTGATTTAGTATTGTATTGTGATAGCTATCTAGGTTTTCATAATCTATGTTTAGCTAAGCTAATTGACATGTCATCTAGCTTTTAATATCTAGGATTGAATTAATTGCAAAATCATCATCCTAGATAAGCATATAGAGTAACCTAGCTCTAAATTGCATTTTGAATATTTCTCATATTCACATAGGTTTTATTATCTCTTCTTAGAGAATTAAGTCTTGTGTTGTGACCGGGATTAGGTTGCTTAATTCGCAAGCAATTGGACTAGGTCCACTTATACCGGGATTAGGTAGGTGTGTGATTACTTACCGGGATTAGGTTGTAATTGGTTTACACATTTAGTGGATTTGAGGTTCGAGTGTGGCTCACTTATTAGCCCGTGGTTTTTCCCGTGAGGGTCTCCACCTAAAAATTAAGTGTTATTTAATTTCCGCATTTTACACTTGATTTATTGCTTTATCTAGTTTGGGGTAATTTCGTAATATTGACTATACACGAAAAATTGGGTAATATCTTTACCAGACAGTTTTATACACACCGTGCAATATTTGTTTCACCTCCCATTCATTTTCAAGAAGAAAAAGTGTGAAATCCCGTCTAGAATTTCTCTCCAATTTTTCTCATCTTCAAATCATCATAACTTTATCATACGAACTCGAAATTGAGTGATTCAAGTTGGAGATTGTTGGTAATCGAGTCCTCTACCTTTTCCAAGTGATTTTGCAGCTGTTTGATCGATTTGTCTGGTGGTTGCACACTGAAAACCGAACCAGCTCGTGAATCCAAGGTAGTGTTCATATCTTTGGGATTTCTTCTTTTATAACCTTCAATTACCTTAGGGTTTCTTCTTCTATATGTATGTGTATGTATTATGAATGCTATAGAGAAAGATAGCTTCATAATCAATCCTAATCTAAAGTCTAATTAGAGACATATGTGAACTAGTTTCTTTGATTCTAGGTTCTTCACATGATTGTGAGTTGTATTGTGATTAGGTTGATATCTTAGGTTGTTTATGACTTGATTGAATCAATTTAGTGATAAATAACCTTGAAATGTGTTTTGATCCTTTGATTGATGAAATCTAGGATTATTGTATTTGTATGTGTTTTTAGAGCAATCTTGGATTCAATTGATTTATCTTTTAATCCTTGCTCTAAATCTTTGGCTAGAATATTCATTTATTTGATTTTAAGATTCTAGCATTTTATTGTATGTTTATAGCATCTTGAACTTGTGCTTCATGAATATGAATTGTTCAAGTGTTATATGTGATGAATAGAACTATGAGCTTATGTGTTAGATGCTTTTCACTTGCTCTAGGTTTAATTCATGTTTTTAGCATCTAGATTACTTTACTTGTGTTATCACATATTTAGGTCTAGTTGTACCATGGAATGTATTGATCACATGTTCTATGTTGAATTGATTGTTTGCATCATTTGCATTCACATGATCACACTAGGAAGTCCTTGTAAAAGGCATGAAGTCTTGGTTAGAGTTGGGATGACTCGGATAGCCAAGCAAAAAGACTTGTCTAGAGTCGGGAGGACTCGGATAGGCAAGCAAGAAGTTATGGCTAGAGTCGGGAAGACTCGGATAGTCATGCATGAGAGGCTCCCTAGAGGCATGAGTGCCTTGGTTAGGGAGTTGGCTTATATGTTGGTAGGCCTAGGCGTATGGATAGACATAGACTCCAAAAGAGCGGGGTACGTGGGATGTGTATGCACTCTTGAGGAATTTCTAATCTTCCATCAATGTTGGTTTTGTATGTTGTCCAATAAATGGTGGCTCTGCATCATTGAGGGATTTCATACTTTCCAATACGGTTGGGTAGACATAGACTCCACTAGGTTGGGTGAGCTAAAGATTGGTCACTTTGTGGAATTTCTAATTTACCTTCCAATATATATAAGTACCCAATAGTTGTAGTTCAACCCGTGGATGTTTCCTCCTTGGAGGCTTTTCCACGTTAAAAAAATATCTTGTGTTAATTCTTCCTATCTCTATCTCTTATATTTGTATATGTGTATGTTGTTATCTTGTTACATAATATTCACTTGTGATGTATTTTGTAACAAGATTTTGTAAAGTGTGATTTGTGAACTTAGTCATTTGATCTTACTTGTAAATATAATTATTTTGTATATTGTATTTCTTGTGTATAGTATTATTTGATTATACTTGTAATACATTGAACAAACATTGAAATACAAGTATCCTTTGATGTTGTGTTTATGTGTTCTTATACCTCTTACAACTAATTGATATTCATAGACTATGCTCACATGATCATATGCTTATCTTGTCTATGTATGAATTTGTGGTTTATGTGTTGTATGTAAGGCTACCTTGAGGGACAAACGAAAGTTTGTTCAATGGATTGAAAGAGGCATAAAAACCTATTCACCCCCCCCCCCCCCCCCCCCCCCCCCTCTCTAGGTATGCTTTAAGCTATTTAACTCCGTTTGTATACTTTCAGAAAGAGAAACAGAGAAAGAGGGTCACCTTGTCTTAAACCATGAGAAGGCCAAATAGAACCCGAAACCATTAAGAATGAAAGTATAGGTCACCGACGAAACACACCCCATGATCTTTACAACCCAGTTGTCCGAAAACCCCATCTTGCACATCATGCCCTCTAGAAAACACCACTCTACTCGATCATACGCTTTGGACATGTCTAATTTAAGGGCCATAAACCCTTTTTTTTTTCCATTAACCTTATGCCGCAAAGCATGCATGCATTCGAAACCCAACATTACATTATCTGTAATAAGTCTCCCAGGGATAAAAGTGTTTTGTGTCTCATAAATAACACTATCGAGCACCAAGCGAAGCCTATTCGCTAACACCTTGGAGATGCACTTGTAGATGACATTATATAGACTAATTTGCCTCAATTCAAACATACTTTCCACCTTTTTTACCTTAGGGATGAGGCAAAGAAGGGTATGATTAATCATATCCATTGGTTTTCCTTCATTGAGACAATGTAAGCACAATTTTGTGACCACCTCTCCAACCACCTCCCAAAATTTATGATAAAAGTTGACTGGAAAACCGTCCACCCCAGGCGCTTTTGAAGGACTCATTTAGAATAAAGCTCTTCTAACCTCTTCCGCTGTAAAGTGGGTATCAAGAAAAGCCTTCATTTGAGACAGAATTCTCGATTCCACTTTGTCTAAAATTGTTCAACTGATTACTAAAAGGTTGTGAACTAGTGAATAGCTTAGAGAAATATTTGAAAGTTTTCACGGTGTGTTAAATATTAATCTAGAGGGGGGGGGGGGGTGAATAGATTTTAATCGTTATTACCCAATTTTCACTTTTAGTCAAATTTACGAAAATGCCCCAAACTAGTCAATATAAAAAATCAAGCATACAAGTGCGGAAATTAAAAGACGCTTGATTTTTACGTGGAAACCCTCACAGGAAAAACCACAGGCTGGTAAGTGCGCCACACTCGAACCTCGAATCCACTAATGATAATGAAGATTACAACCTAATCCCAGTATGTAACTCACTACCACTACCTACTCTCGGTATGAGTGAACCTAGTCCAATTGCTTATGTGAACACCTAATCCCGGTGTACGACCTAATCCCGGTCATCACACAAGACTTACAATTGCTTGTGACAAAAGGCAACCTAATCCCGGAAGCCACACAAGTCTTACTTCTCAATGAAGAGATAAAAATGTCTATGTGAATATATGATGATATTCAAGGAACAAATAGAGCTAGGTAACCCTATATGCTTATCTAGGATGATAATATGACAATTAATACAATCCTAGATATCAAGAGCTAAATGACATGTCATAAAGCTTAGCTATGTAGAGGATAACCAATCCTAGATACAATAGCTATCAAAAACAATCCCAAACATTTCAATGAGATTAATTAGCTAGATGTATATATCAATCATGAAATCCTAGCTATCAAAAAACAATCTCAATCATGTAATGAGATCAATTAGCTAGATGGCATATAAACAATAAAACCTAGCTATCACAAAATAACCCAATTAACACATAATCTCAATCTTGTATGTAGAAATTACTCTTAGAACATACAAATAATAAATGAGATAAATTGATAAGTAAAAACACTAATTATGTAAGATAATAGTGTTCAACATATCATACCATGTGTGTTGAAGAAGACCCATGCACTAGCACATACTAGATGATCCTAGATGATGCTTAGATGATGATTTATGCATGTGAAAATGGGTTTGGATGATCAAAGATGAGTCCTTGGGTGAGTTTCTCTCTTTTGAAAATCCTCTCAATAAAAAATATGGGTTTTTTGAGTCATTAAAGTGACCTAAGGTCAAAGAGGCATATATATATATGATGTCCAATTGAAGCTATGTCATTTTGGAAATTTTCCAAAAAGTTTTTGCGCAAACCGCTCTACATAGGGTGGGTGAAGGGCGGATTGAGGGCAGATTGAAAAATCAATCAGGTGCCTGCCCTACGTAGGGCGGGTGAACAGCGGTTTGGGCGTGATAGTGCATCAGCTTCAACTTCAAGCACCTCAAAACATGACCAAACGGACATCAAAACCTTTCATATGATATATCGTTGGAATGGTATGGAAGTCTACTTTCTACTCCAATTTACAGAATGACATTTTGATGTCTATAGAAAAGGTTATGGTCAATAGAGTGACCAAAGGTCAGAAACGGACAACAACATAGTTACCCTGTTTTGGTGGTCACTTTGGAGATTTCAAAACCAATCCAAACGGTCATGAAATATTACGAATAATATACTGTTGGAAAGGTATGGTTGTCTAGTTTGTCTAGAATTTTACAAAACTCAATTTAAATCTTTTTATAAAAAGTTATGGTCATAAGACCATACATAGGTCAGTTTTGAAAAACATTTAAAACATTGAAATCCAATTTTTTGAAACTAGACACTTTACTCCAAACAACCAAACCAAAACTACCACTTATCCAAGAGAAGAATGAGACCTTCTCAAGTGGTCAACCATCGTGCGAAGACATGCACACCATCGTGCAAGCGCGGACGTTTCCGATCACACAAACGGAAACTAATTAAATCACACTTAAGACTAATCATGAAGTGCAAGTGTGGGAAGTGAATGCATCCTAATGCCTAACATGTCATGGCATTTTAATAAACTAAGATGTAATCAAATAAAACATGCAAGAAGAGATGTTCAAGAACATTCATGCACTCATATAAAACACACAACATACAAGAATAAGATTTATGCATGAGTTGTGTGTGTGTGCAACTAGATCTCTTCAAAGCAAGAAAGCACTAGAATATACCTTTGGTGCTTCTTCTCTTGAGGTCTTGAGTGGGCCTTGGTTGTGCAAAACACCAACCATCAAATACCTAAGCTACCCTTACATCAAGCCCCAATATGTGATTTGTCCACGAAATAAGCCAATCAATAAATGGGAATCCTTAAAATATTGTTGAATGATGATCTCCATATCTTCATCTTTTTCTTTCCACTCACCATTCTCACTAAAAAGACCATACAAATAATTTCTGTGCTTTCTTGAGGCAGCTTTTGCATGAAAAAATATTATGTTAGAATCCCCGCCTTTTAACCAATTAACTCTATACCTTTGTCTCCAAAAAACCTCTTCACAGTGCAACAAATCATCAAGTTCTTTTTCAGTTTTCCTAACCAAGCTCCAATCCACAATATCAATCATGTTACCCAGGCATGCAAGTTCTTTCTTCTTCAATAAAACATCCTTCTTCATCATCCACCTTTTCTTCTTATTCCACGCCTAAAGTTTAGTTGCACAGTTCGCCAAACCGCTAGCCACCAACTGCATGCTACTTCTTCCTCTTGTCTCTTGCCACAAGTCCTGGACCAATTTTGAGCATTCCTTATCACCCGCCTAACATAATTCATAATGGAAACGTCTCCCCCTACAGATATTATTCACCCTATTCGAGAACTCAAGGAGAAGTGGTCTGTGGTCAGACATCCAGTAGTCCAGATGTTTAACAGAGAAGAGAGGAAAAAAATACTGCCATCTTTCGTTGCTTACACAACGATCTAGTCTTTCATGAATAATTTGTATAGCCTCTCTTCGCAACGATCCAGTCTTTCAGAAAAGACATGTTTGCTATATCGCCCACCCCCTCCAATTTGTTTAGAACCAAGAGACAATTATCAAAATTCTAGGGACCACCCGCGAGGATTTGGAGCCTGTCTCCCTGGTTATGAAAATAAAATAAGAAAATATTTTCTTGAACCACTTCAATATCCAGTCTCGTCTGCCAGATTCTCGAAATTACTACCCTAAATGCTTCTCTATTCACATGTTAGGTAGATAAGAGTTTACCCACTAAATGTAGATCCAATTTCTTCCCCGCCAATTCCTTCAGGTTTCCCCAAACACTCCATAGTTTCTCCTCTTTGCTTATTCGGGAAAAGGATTCACAAAGCCGAGCAATTTCATCAGGGTCCATGACAAACGAAGGATCAAAAAACCTGGACGACCTTCTAAAAAACACAGCAAGTAGTCTCCAGAAAAAAAACGAGAAAAAGAAAACCTCCTACTTCTATGCTAGGGTTTGAGAGAAAAACCCTAGGAGAAGAATTTTTCCACACTTAATTCATCTTGGAAGAGAATTCTTTGAATAATTAAGTTTCGGAATATTGTTGATTTTTTTTTTTTTTTCAAAACGTGTGTTTAACATGGTTAGACTTGTTAAGTAACTAGGTCAATCTTCACGTGCATGATAACAAGTTCCAAGTTCTAATTTAAATGTTTTAATGTAAATGTAGGGAGGCATTTTATTCTATGGTCAGCTTTAGTAATAAGAAAATTTAGACTTTGAAAGGCTGAAAGTTTTGAGTCAAAAAGTTTAGCCAATGAATTATCCAAATTTTCTTTACCTAAATTTTGTGCAAATCAAATCATTAACGATATATATCTCAACAACTCCTGTATCTAATTTCCATATCTTTTTCTATCTTTCTACTTTTTTCAAATCTTCAACTCAGAATGCTGTTTTCACACCTAAAATGTCTTTAATTACCAATACAGTCTTGTAAGTAGGTTTTTTATGTATATTTGATAATAAATAAAAAATAAATAAATAATAGTGTAGATCTAAAGAATAACATGTTAAGGAGGTTATATCATCATTGCTCTTTGAATTTTTTTAAAGGTCATCACACATCCAACTTGTATTCGGATCAATTAAGTAAACTAATTACAATATATAAAGAATATTATATAACATGTGTTTTAAGAGAATATTATCTACAGTAATTGTAAACAGTGATTTGGTTTGTGATGTAACAATAGTTTTAGGCCATCTTTGGTTAGCGGAAGGGAAAGCACATAGGAAAGGAATCCATCTAGGAATTGAATCCTTGTAGGTAAGGAATTCTCTTCCTATGATTCCTTTGTTTGGTTACAATGTGGAATCCATTATGGAATCCTTGAGTTTTTGACTAAAATACCCTTTTTATGTTTGATGTATTAAAAATATTTTTATATTAAAATATTATTCTAATATTCAAATAATAAATAATTAAAATTTAAAAATATTTTCCGAACAATTATAAATAATATGTTTTTTGAATATTTTCAAACAATATAATTTACAAGATTTAATAAAAAAATTTAAAATATAAATTAATTTATTATAAAAAAACCTTTTTTAAAAAAATAATAATAATAAATATAAAATTTTCAACTGTGGCTACCATGGCCACCGGAGACGTATCGCCGTAGGAGGTAACTGAAGCCTCCTCCATTTATTCCTCCATCGATGGAGGAATTGATGGAGGTGAACAGATCCTAAATCGCAAAATCTGTTCGACTGTTCTCCATCGCAAATCCGGCGTCGATGATGGCGGGCCAATCAATTGCGATGAAATCTAGGCTGCCTTCTTCACAGGTTCTGAGGGCATTGACAAGCCAAACGAGAGCCTTGTCACCGAACACAAGAGGAATCTTGGAGCAGGACTTGGAGTTAGAGATGCAGAGGAGTTCAAAGCTGGACCACCGCTTGTCGCGGACAAGGGATTTGTCGAGTCGGTAGTTATCGTTGAGGACCTCGACAATGGTGTAGTTGGCGTGGTTCTCAAGACTGATGAGGAGATTGAAGTTATAGAGGTCGACTTCGGCGTCGATGAAGGATCCTCCGGTAATGGCCTTTGTTTTTGTTTTTTAAATTCAATTTTTGATTTTTTTTAATTGAGGGACAAAATGGTAACTTTAACATTTTAGGAAGGTAGGACTCCATTCCAGCCAATTTGATGGAATTATGATTCCATGGTTAATTAAGGGAAAACAAACAATGTAAAAGGATTCCCTTTTCCTTTCCTACCTAAATTCCATCAACCAAACATCACCTTAAAGTATAATTAGGATACGGTGATTAGTAGTGTAGACAATGTGACTGCTCTGTGTAAGGTCTCATTTATTTGATTGGCTTATTTTGTGGACAAACCATAATTGGGGTTCACTGTAAGGGTAGCTTAGGTATTGGTGTTCAAGTTCAATGCCCTTTGAAGACCTCATCATTGATAAGCACCAACGGTAATTTCCTAGTGCTTACTTGCATTTGAAGAGATAGTTGCACACACTCACAAACCATGCATACGTTTAATTCTTGTATGTTGTGTGTCTAATTTGTGTGCATTAATGTTTATTAATCTCTCTTCTTGCATGTTCATATGATTGCATTTTGTATGTCCAATGCCATGACATATTAAAGACTTAGGAGTGCATACATTGTGTAAGGCGCTGTTAAAAGCGCTATTCGTACAGCGCCCATCTGAGACCTGATGGAAATGGGTTTGGCGCTGTATAGACCTGATTGATTTTAATCGGTCGCTGTTGGGTCGCTGTACAAAGCACTGTACAGTCGCTGTACAAAGCGATGTACGTATAGCGATTCTCTGTTTTCCTGAGAGAACAGAGTTGTGGCGTTGTTCAGGCGCTATTCGAACAGCGCCAATGAAGAATGTTCTTCATTTTCCTAGATAGGCGATGTACAAGTCGCTCTACATGCAGCGAATTGTACAGCGCCCAAGGCAAAAACAGGGGAACTTATCAAAACAATGCCACTTCATTTTGATACCCTATAAATATGCCTCTCTCATCTTAGGTCGTTTTTAAAGAGTTCAAAAACATATTGTTACTTAGCATATTTTTCCAAGAGAAAAATTTCACAAAAGAACTCACCTTTCATTACTCAAACATCATTCCATGATCATCAATCATCATCTAGCATCACCCTTGATCATCTAGATATCATTTTGCATGGATTTTTCAACACACTTTGTTTGGTAAGTTTTTCACTTATATCTTACATATTATGTGTCTTTCTTTGCATTTGAATGTTTGAGAGTTGTATTGTGATAGCTTTCTAGGTTTGCATAATCTATGATTAGCTAAGCTTTTTGACATGTCATTTAGCTCTTGATATCTAGGATTGTATTTCTTGTTATATCATCATCCTAGATAAGCATATAGGGTTACCTAGCTCTTGTTGCATATTTGAGTATTTCATATATTCACTTAGGTTGTATCATCTCTTCATTGAGAAGGTAAGACTTGTGTAGCTTCCGGGATTAGGTTGCATAAATCACAAGCAATTGGACTAGGTTCACTTATACCGGGATTAGGTAGGTGTGTGTGTAAGGATTCTCATTAATTGATTGGCTTATTTCGTGGTCAAACCACATGTTGGGGTTTGGTTGTAAGGGTGGTCTAGGTGATTAAGGTTGAAGATCAAAGACCCTTTCCAAGACCTCAAGAGGACAAGCACCAAAGGTATATTTGTAGTGCTTACTTTGCCTTGAAGAGATATAATTGCACACACATACAACATGCATAACTCTTATTCTTGAATGTTGTGTTTATATTTTGTGTGCATTGTGCTTTATTGTTTATTCAATGTCTCTTCTTGCATTAAATTGATTGCATCTTGTTATATGAAATGCCATGACATGATAGGCATTAGGATGCATTCAATACCCACACTTGCACTTCATGTATGTTAGCTTTTAGTGTGGAGTAATTCGTTTCCCGAAGGATGTTCGGAATCGTCCGCGCGTGCACGTTGGTGTGCTCGGTTTTACGCGAAGACCGCCCACGGAGAATGCCCTTGGCCTCTCCTTGGTTTTCACCATTGTTGGTGATCGGCGGTTATGATCAGCGGCCTGGCCACCGAATGAAACCGCAATTTGCTTCCAGGAGCAAGTCTGCGGTCACGATCGCCGGTCACGACCGCCATTCGAAACCGCCGTTCATACCTGATCGATTTTGATCTCTCGGGCTTGATTCTACGGTTGGGATCGACGGTCACGAAACTGCCGAATGAAACCGCCGTTGTTCCCCTGTTCGTCTCGGACTCAATTCGGCAGTCTCTATCGATGGCCTGGCCGCCGATTGAAACCGCCGTTCGGTGCGTTTCAAGGGCAAAATTGTCTTTTCACTTGCCCTGTTCTTGATGTCTATAAATATCACACTTTCTCATTATCTGAATAAGTTCTTTAACTCATTAGAACCCTAAACTTAAAAGAGAGATATTTGAGAGAAATTCAAATCAAGAACTCACCTTTAACCACTCAAATCAAACCCTCTTTGCATCAAATTTCATATTGCATCTCCTATGTCTATATAGAGTGCATCCATGTATGGGTTTGCATCATCACAACTTGCTTGGTAAGATTTTGATTAACTTCATCTTATTTTAATATTTTTATTACCAAGCCATCTCTTTTAAATTACTTGTATGTTTTAGATCATTTGCTAAATATAAGAAAAGAGAATTAATTGTGATGAATTGATTGAGTGTTGTTTTGTGATAGCTTTGTATCTAGGATTGGTTATCCTTTGCTTAGCTAAAGTTATATGTCATGACATATAGCTATATGTGATATCTAGGATTGATTATATTGTCATCTTATAATCCTAGGTAAGCATCTAGAGTACCCTAACTCTTATTGCAATATTTGGATATCATTGCATATTCACATAGGGTTGTGCATCTCTTTTGAGAGATTTAAGTCTTGTGTGATTGACCGGGATTAGGTCGGACACCGGGAATAGGTGGTCACATAAGCAATTGGACTAGAGCCACTTTTAAAGGCCCGTGTGGTAGAAGTGGGGGGTTATTGACCGAAGTGTTAGACGAGGTCTACATAGGTTGTAAACTCCATTTCGATTAGTGGATTTCGAGGTCCGAGTGTGGCGCACTAAACAGCCCGTGGTTTTTCCCAGTGGTTGGGTTTCCACGTAAAATTCAAGTGTTATTTAATTTCCGCATCTTATTACACTTGTATGTATTTTTGACTTGCTAGGGGTATTTTCGTAAAGTTGACATGCATGCGAAAATTGGGTAATAATTAGATAAAATCTATTCACCCCCCCTCTAGCTTTATATAGAACACACCGAGTATTCTTTTCAGTGTGATTATATACCGAGATTAGGTTGTAATCTTTAACACATTTAGTGGATTCGAGGTTCGAGTGTGGCTCACTTACTAGCCCGTGGTTTTTCCCGTGAGGGTTTCCATGTAAATATCAAGTGTTATTTTATATTCCGCACCATATTACACTTGCTATATTATATTGACTACTGTGGGTATCTTCGTAATCTTGACCATACACGAAAATTGGGTAAAATCGGATAAAATCTATTCACCCCCCCCCTAGATTAATATTGTACACACCGAGTATTTATTTTAATTGGTATCAGAGCGGGTTCCTAGATATACTTAGGTGATCCTTGCTCATTTTGGTTTTGCATTTTGTGTGATTTTTGATCATTCATACATTTGCATTCATTTCATTCATTCATATTCATAAACACTATGAGTGGAAACGGTGGAAATGGTGGTGGTAACAAGGGTGCTTCTAGCACAAGGCCTCCACTTCTTACCGGGTTGAATTATGCCTCTTGGAAAGGCAAGATAGAGTCGTACATATGTCAAATCCATGACCGGGCTTGGATGGCGGTTGAAGACGGCTACACATCACCCATGATGACTCCTACGGGTGGAGGAGAGGATGTGCTCAAGCCTAAGGCGCAATGGAGCGCGCAAGAGTTTGAGTCATCAAAATGGAATAGGAAGGCGATGCATGCCATCCTATGTGCAATGGACGAAAATCAATATAAAGTGATTCAAAAAACTAGGATAGCTAAGGAGGCATGGGACATCCTAGAGATTGCGCATGAGGGAACCGAAGTGGTGAAGGACTCCAAGCTTCAAGTCCTCCAAACTCAATTCGAGATGCTTAAGATAGAGGATGAAAAGAATACTCGGTGTGTTCTAAATATTATCTAGAGGGGGGGTGAATAGATTTTAACTATTATTACCCAATTTTCGTATGCAAGTCAATTTTACGAAAATGCCCCTACTAGTCAAAAATACAAGCAAGTGTAATATAGTGCGGAATTTAAATAACACTTGATGTATACGTGGAAACCCAACCACTGGGAAAAACCACGGGCTGTTTAGTGCGCCACACTCGGACCTCGAAATCCACTAATCGAAATGGAGTTTACAACCTATGTAGACCTCGTCTAACACTCCGGTCAATAACCCCCCACTTCTACCACTCGGGCCTTTAAAAGTGGCTCTAGTCCTAATTGCTTAAGGCCTAAGCAACCTTAGCCTCAAGACTTAATTCTCTAAGAAGAGATTATGCAACCTATGTGAATATGTATGAATATTCAAATAACAAACAAGGCTAGGTAACCTTAGATGCTTATCTAGGATGATGATATAATCAATTTAATCAACCCTAGATATCAATTGCTAAATGAAATGTCAAATAGCTTAGCTAATCAAGATTAGTCAAAAACCTAATTAGCTATCACAAACAACACTCAATCAATTTATCACAATTAATTCTCTATTCTTGTATTTATCATATGATCAAAAACATACAAGTAATTAAAAGAGAATATGTTTGATAGTAAAATACTAAAATAAGATGAAATTAATCAAAATCTTACCAAGCATGTTGTGATGATGCAAACCCAATCATAGATGAATGCAAGATGAACTTTGATGCAAAAAGGATTTGATTTGAGTGTTTAAAGGTGAGTTCTTGATTTGATTTTTTCTCAAAAATCTCTCTTTGAAGTTTAGAGTTCTAATAACTCAAGGAACTTGATCAGAGAATGAGAAAGTAAGATATTTATAGACATCAAGAATTAGGCATGTGAAAAGACAAGTTTGCCCCTGAAACGCACCGTTCGGCGGTTTCAATCGGCGGCCAGGCCGCCGATCACGACCGCCGAATTGAGCCAGTGAAGAACAGAGCATCAACGGCGATTTCATTCGGCGGTTTCGTGACCGCCGATCCAACCGTCGAATTAGACCAAGAGATTAAAATCAATCAGGTATGAATAGCGGTTTCGAACGGCGGTCGTGACCGCCGATCGTGACTGCATAATTGCTTCAGACCTGTCTGGACTGAAACGGCGGTTTCATTCGGTGACCAGGCCGCCGATCATAACCGCCAATCACTAACAATGGTGAAAACCAAGGAGAAACCAAAGGCATTCTCCGTGGGCGGTCTTCGCGCAAAACCAAGCACACATACGTGTGAGCGCGGACGTTTCCGAACACTATCGGGAAACGAATTACTAAGCACATATACACACGACAAGAAATAAAACAAAGTGCTAGTGTGTAAAGTGGCATGTGAAGAGTATGCACACAAATGCAAGTATGCTAAGTGTGTGTGTGCTTACTAAATCTCTTCAAAGAAAAATCAAGCACAAGAAATTATACCTTTGGCGTGCTTGTCCCTTGAGGTCTTGAAAGGGCCTTCGAGCATGAAGTTCAAACACCTAAACTACCCTTACATTATCAACCCCAACATGTGGTTTGTCCACGAAATAAGCCAATCAATATATGGAAATCCTTACAGAGGAGAATGAGTGCTTCAATGATTTCAAGATCAAGTTGATGGACATAGTCAACCAAAGTCATCAACTTGGTGACCCTTACTCGGATAGGAGAATCAAGCAAAAGATTATGAGATCGCTTCCCGAGAGGTTTGAATCAAAGGTGACGGCTTTAGAGGAGAATAGCACATACAAGGATATGAAGCCGAGTGAGGTGTTATCGGTCCTCCTACTAGGGACACCTAGAGGTTTAAAGGCTTATAGCATACGCTCAATGCTATCGTGTTCCCTACGAAAGTGGCTTAGTTTTAAATTTTTGTTTTTAGGTTTTTTAGGTTTTGTTTTTATTTTAGTTTTGCTCGAGGACTAGCAAAAGATAGGTTTGGGGGTATTTGATCGGTCATTTATTGTATATGTTTTTTATCTCCATTCCTCCAATCAATTGCTTGTTTCTCGAGTCTTTTTGGGTTTTAATTTGTGTGTATGAGCATTTTCAGGTTGTTGGATCCAAGTAATATGTTTGATGTATTTAAGAGGAAAAAGGTGATTTTGGTAGATTCGAGGGACTTTTATGCAATTGGCCATCAACCACCATGAAAGACTGTTGTGGGTTTCCACAGCGACACGCAAAGTGGTGCAATAATAGTGTAGACCGCTGCGAAAACCGCTCTGGCTTTCGCAGCGGTAGGCCGTCACAGTGCAGATCATCAATATTGAGAGGCCCATATCTGAATTTTCTAGAAGTAATTATCCCCATTTAAGTACCCGAAGGTCAAATCAGTTAGTCATAAAATCCACAAATACTTTCGGGATTTGTTTCGCAAGTTGTCGGAACGGGAAATATTACCTTCTTGGACATGTGTGAGAGTCTGGGAAGTAAGTAGACATCTAATCCTTATCTTCCTTTAATAAGTAATCAATTTGGATGGATTAGGAAAGAAATAAAATTCCAAATAGGCTTGTATTCTCAAAGGGAATAGGTTTCCTTGTTGTTTAAAGGCATGACCTTGCATCTACACCTATTTAATCCCCTTTGAACCCTAATTTTGGGAGACGAGCTAGAGAGCTAGCCAAGGGAGGTCCCAAGCCACCAAGGGGCCGTCCCCTATCACCATCATCCATCTTTACGCATCGAGGGTTTGCAAGATGAAGAAGACTCACCATGGAAGACGGGAAGAAGTCGTTGAAGGCCTCAACGGGTTTTATCTCCTCTATCTCTTGTCTTGTTATTTTCATGATGTGTAACTAATTCCATACTAGAGAATCAATGTGAACCTCTATGAATGCTCTTTGTTAGAATTGACTATATTTCCATTAATTCAAGTTTTTATTCATTCAATTCATTCTAGGTCTTAATTCTTTATTTGTGTTAATGCATGATTATATGCTAACATGAGTTTAGGGTTTTGATAATTAAACAATTAAGTTTGGAGTGTTGATTTACACGTAACCTTAATTATTATTCAATTGAATGGGTAAAACTGATCTTAGCATTGATTTATGCATGTAGGTTTTGGTTCATTAGTTCTTGTGCTTAATGGGTTCTCGGTTGTAGTTTGCGCCATTGATTTATGGGTAAATTATAATTAAGAACACTTGATTCATCCTAGGATCATACGGTAACAATCATATTTAATTTAAGAACGAATCCTTAACTTGGGTTACATCTTTTATCAAAGTCAATTCGAAGCATTGAGTAAACATAGTTGGGGAGCATTGATGACCTAGTCCTCTCACCTCTTGATCACATTCACATATTCTTGTTAATTGCTTTCTTAGATAATTATGTTCTAAACCAATCATTCAATCAATCAATCAAAATATCTTGGATAATGTTAATTGCTTAGCTTTAATTAGAACTAGTTTAATCGGTAAATCACTCTTCCTCGTGGGAATGATCCCTACTTGTCGATGTACTTATCTCACGATTCGTGCACTTGCGAGTTAGGTTTTTATAACATGATTTTATTCATCAAGGTGATTAGAAGGCTTCTAGCTTATGAGTCTAGGAAGGGTCCTACCTCCACACCTCCTAAAAAGCAAAAGGGAATTACTTTGAAAGCCTCCAAAGTTGAGAAAGAGGAGAATGATGACTTGGACGAAGAAATGGCGTTGTTGATGAGAAGGTTCAAGAAATTCTATAAGTCCGAGAAGAAGGGGTTCGGATCCAAGGGCCAAGACTTCAAGAAAAAGACTTCATTCAAGAAGTTTGAGCCTAGGCAAGAGAAAACTGAAAGGAAAGGGGTCCGATGCTATGAATGTGGTGGGATAAGTCACTTTGCCCCCAAATATGCTAATCACATTAACAAGAAAAAGGGAAAAGTGATGGCCGCCACATGGAGTGGAAGTGATGACTCCAATGAGGGAGATGAGTCTTCGGATGATGAAGAGCTCATGGCTAACTTCATAGCTTTTGCCTCCTCAGCAAATGTTCTAATGAAGAATAGAATGAGAGTCAAGAGGAAATTGACTCAAGTGATGATGGCTATTCATCTCACTCCACTAATGGAAAAGTGGATAGGATGGATCTTAGAGACTACATGGTCAAGTTTGAGAATTCAAGGTTGAAAAACAAGAGATGTAAGGTTCCCATTTGTTGATTGGCTCATTTCGTGGACAAACCACATGTTGGGGTACTTTGTAAGGGTAGCTTAGATGATGTTGTTATTGCTCAAGCCCTTTTGAAGACCTCGTCTTGATAAGCACCGAAGGTAAATTTCTATGTGCTTACTTTTCTTTGAAGAGATTGGTTGCACACACACACTTAACATACATTGCATATGTGTGCATTCTCTTCACATGTCACATTTCACACTTGCACTTATTTGTTATATTTTGTTGTGTGTAATTGTGTCTTATTGTATTGTAATTCGTTTCCCGATAGTATTCAGAAACATCCGTGCATGCACTAGAATGTGCTTGGTTTTGCGTGAAGACCGCCTACGGAGAATGCCCTTGGCTTCTCCTTGGTTTTCACCTATGTTGGTGATCGGCGGTTATGATCGGCGGCCTGGGGACCGAATGAAACCGCCGTTTGCTACCAGAAGTGTATGGGGCAATTCTGCGGTTACGATCTGTGGTCACAACCGCCGTTCGAAACCGCCGTTCAAGACCTGATTGATTTTATCTCTCGGTCTAATTCGGCGGTCACGAAACCGCCGAATGAAACCGCTGTTCATACCTGATTGATTTTTTTATCTCAGGTTTGATTTGGCGGTTAGATCGGCGGTCACGAAACCGCCGAATGAAACCGCCGTTGGTCCCCTGTTCTTCTCGGGTCTAATTCGACGGTTATGATCGGCGGCGTGGCCGCCGATTGAAACCGCCGATTGAAACCGCCGATCGGTGCGTTTCAGGGGTAAACTTGTCTTTTCACATGCTCTGTTTTTCATGCCTATAAATACATCACTTTCTCTTGTTCTGAAGGTGACTCTTTAATCATCAAGAACCCTACTTTCAAAAGAGAGATTTTTAAGAGAGAAAGCAACCAAGTTTGCTCATTAAACACTCAAACCAAAATTCATTTGCATCAAAGTTCATCTAGCATTCTCTAGCATATCTAGGATGCTTGCTTGCATGGGTCTTTCATCATCACACTTGCTTTGGTAAGTTTTTCACTATTATCATACATAATTAGTGTTTAATTTATTATGGCATCTCTTTTATTACTTGATTGTTCTTAGATTAAATTCTAATATTCAAGATAGAGATTGTTGTATTGATTTGATTGAGTGTTGTTTTTGTGATAGATATCTAGGTTTCTATAATCTATGATTATCTAAGCTAATTGACATGTCATTTAGCTTTAATATCTAGGATTGTTTTTAATTGCAAATTCATCATCTTAGATAAGCATATAGGGTTTCCCTTGCTCTATGTTGCATTTGAATATTCATATATTCACTTAGGGTGTTAATCTCTTTTTAGAGAATTAAGTCTTGTGTTGTGACCGGGATTAGGTTGCTTAATTCGCAAGCAATTAGACTAGGTTCGCTTATACCGGGATTAGGTAGGTGTGTGATTACTTCCGGGATTAGGTTGTAATTTCAACACATTTAGTGGATTCGAGGTTCGGGTGTGGCTCACTTAACAGCCCATGGTTTTTCCCGTGAGGGTTTCCATGTAAATATCAAGTGTTGTTTTAATTTCCGCACAATATTACACTTGCTATATCTTATTGACTATTAGGGATATTTTTGTAATCTTGTCCTTAAACAAAAATTGGGTAAAATTAGTTAAAATCTATTCACCCCCCTCTAGATTAATAGTTTACACACCGAGTATTTGTTTCAAGAGAGAAATTAGGAGATTGAAGGAGGAAAACCTAGAGCTCTCAACTCATATAGACCAATTAAGTGAAGAAGTAGTGAGATCCACAAAGAATGAAGATAAGCTAAGAGAGGAGTTAGTCTTATCTAAGAGGAATGAAGAAGGTTTGAAGAGGGAACTTGATGAAGCTATAGAGTCACTATCTAGGATGGCTTCTAGCACCAAGAAGCTTGACCATATACTTGGTGTTGGAAAGAGTCCATGTGACAAGAGGGGTCTTGGGTATGAAGATGGTAAGGAAAGCTCAACTTCTAACAAGACCGTGTTCATTAAGAGCTTGGGCAACAAAGAAGTTTCACCGGTGCAAACTCCTAGGAAGAAAATTGATCTTGGACAATGTTCAAATAGTGCACAAGTGAAGGTAGCGCCAAGAAGGCAACCTCAAGCTCAACCTACAAGAGCTCTTCAAGCTAACACTCCTCAACATATGGCTTATAAAGGAAAGGGGTCAATCGTGCAAGCTAAACCTCGAAAGCAAGCTAGACCGGTTCAACAATGAAGATGGATTGAACCTACTCAACCACAAAGACATGGGAAAGCTTCTTTGTACCCACAAGGACAAGGTATGATTCCTTATTTTATTCATATATGTCATTTTTGTGGTTTTGATGGTCATATTAGACCAAGATGCTTTCGTTATATTAAAATGTGTAAAACTAGAAGCATGATTGAGAAGAAAAAGAAAAGAGCCATGACGCATGTTCCTAGGAATGATAAGATTGATTTGCATGATCCTAGGACATCTAGAGCCCATGTACCAAAGACCACTAGGAAAGAAAATGTTTTACCTAGGTGGATTAGAAAGAATGAAAATGTTTGCCTTGTTGTTCAAATTGCCTTAAAGGCTAATTCTTCTAATTTTTGGTACTTAGACAGTGGGTGCTCTAGGCACATGACGAGAAACAAGAGTTTCTTCAAGACTCTTGTCATTGAGGAAGGAGGATGTGTTACCTTTGGTGATGGATCCAAAAAGAGAGTTGTGGGGAAAGGAACCATTTCCATTCCTGGAATACCTTCCTTGTCCGATGCTTTATTTATTGATGGCTTGAAAGCCAATTTGATAAGCATTTCACATCTAAGTGATGAAGGACTTTCCGTCTTATTTAGTAAAAATGATTGCTCTATCCTATTGCCCAATTGACAAATCTTGTTAAAAGGTATGAGATCTAGCGACAATTGTTATTGTCTTGAAGCTAGAATAGTCTCAAACAATGTGTCCATGGATGAGCAAATTGAGTTGTGGCATGAAAGACTTGGCTACATGAACTTTAGGGATTTAAGAACCCTTGGAAAGTTCAATTGTGTGCGTGGCCTCCCTAAGCTTGGAAAGAAAGCCAATGGTGTTTGTGGACCTTGTCAACAAGGAAAACAAACCAAAAGCATGCACAAAAAGGGCAAGTATCTCTCCACCAAGGAGCCCCTAGAGCTTCTCCACATGGATCTTATGGATCCTATGCAAACCGAGAGTTTAGGTGGAAAGAGATACATTTTTGTTTGTGTTAATGATTTCTCTAGGTTCACATGGACATATTTTCTTAGAGAAAAATTCAAAACTTTTGACAAGTTTAAAATGCTTTATACTAAAATACAAAATGAAATGAATTCAAACATTAAAAGCATTAAACGGATTACAAGTGATCATAGGAGGGAGTTTGAGAATGCCGTCTTTGAAAGCTATTGCAATAGCTTAGGTATCTCCCATGAGTTTTCGGCTCCTAGGACACCTAAACAAAATGGAGTTGTTGAGAGGAAAAATAGGGTTCTTCAAGAGATAGCCTGTGTGATGTTGCTTAGCAACAATGTCCCTAGAAATCTATGGGCCGAAGCCGTCAATACGGCTTGCTATATAGGGAATAGAGTTTTCCTAAGGCCCGGATCTAGGAATACCACCTAGGAGTTATGAAAAGGTAGGAAGCCAAATGTTAGCTACTTCCACACCTTTGGAAGCAAATGCTATATTTTGAATGACCGTGATCAACTTGGCAAGTTTGATGCTAAGAGTGATGAAGGTATATTTATTGGCTATGCCTTGAATAGTAAAGCCTATAGAGTTTTCAATTTGAAGACTCGAACCGTCATGGAATCATCCAATGTTGTCATTGATGATACAAGGCTCAAGTCTAATGACCATAAGGAGGAGGTAGTTTTAAATGATAACTCTCCCTTGGAGAAGGTTGTGGAGACTCTTAATGGTCGGACGTCCAACCTTGATGAAGAGGCCACTCAACCTCTTGATAGAGTTCCTCTCATAGACTCTAATGAACCCGCTCCATTGGTTAGAAGACTCCATAACAAAGAAGATGTTATTGGAGATGTGAATGAGGGTGTAAGGACTAGGCGTCAAATTACTAATCTAATTAGCTTTACATGCTACACCTCTCAAATTAAACCCAAAAAGGTTGATGAAGCCTTGAATGATGAATTTTGGATTCTTGCCATGCAAGAAGAGCTAAACCAATTCAAAAGGAATGAGGTTTGAACTCTAGTTCCTAGGCCTAAAAGCACAAATGTCATAGGCACTAAGTGGATTTATGGGAACAAATCCGATGAGGACGGCAACATAGTGCGGAACAAGGCTAGACTTGTAGCACAAGGGTACTCTCAAATTGAGGGTATCGACTTTGAGGAGACATTTGCTCATGTTGCCCATTTAGAGTCCATTAGGCTTCTCTTGTCCATTTCTTATGTGCACAAGTTCAAATTGCACCAAATGGACGTCAAGAGTGCTTTCCTCAATGGCTTCTTGCAAGAGGAAGTGTTTGTTGAACAACCCAAGGGGTTTGTGGATGCTCACCACCCCAACCATGTCTATCAGCTCAAGAAGGCTCTATATGGGTTGAAACAAGCACCGAGGGCTTGGTATGAGTGCCTCACTCAATTTCTTGATGACAATGACTACACAAGGGGTAGTGTTGACAAGACATTATTCATCAAGAAAGACAATGATAAGCTCTTCATAGCTCAAATATATGTTGATGATATAGTGTTTGGCTCCACCAACAACACCAAGGTCCAACAATTTGTTGATGTTATGTCTCATGAATTTGAGATGAGTCGTGTTGGTGAGCTTAGTTACTTCCTAGGTTTGCAAATTAGGCAATTAGATGATGGGATTTTTATTACCCAAGCCAAATATGCCAAAAACCTAGTGAAGAAGTTTGGTCTTGAAAATGCCAAACATTGTGATACATCCATGAGCACCACTTTGAAGCTTAGCAAGGATGCGAGTGGAAAAAGTGTGGAACAAACTCTATATCGGGGCATGATAGGTAGCTTGCTTTATTTGACCGCAAGTAGGCCCGATATCTCTTTTAGTGTGGGTGTGTGTGCGAGGTACCAAGCGGATCCTAAGGAGTCCCATCTCTCTTCCGTAAAGAGAATCATTCGCTATGTGAATGGGACATCCAACTATGGGATTTGGTACTCTTTTGACACTAATGCTAGTCTTGTAAGCTTTAGTGATGCGGATTGGGTAGGAAATTGTGATGATAGGAAAAGCATATCGGGCGGTTGCTTCTTCCTAGGCAACAACTTGGTGTCTTGGTTTTACAAGAAGCAAAACTCGATTTCCTTGTCCACAGCCGAGGCTGAGTACATAGCCGCGGGGAGTGGATGCACACAACTCCTATGGATGAAGCAAATGCTAGTCGACTACGAATTCAACCAAGGTACACTCACTCTCTTTTGTGATAAAATGAGTGCCATTAATATTTCCAAGAATCCGATGCAACCTTCTAGAACTAAGCATATTGACATCCATTATCATTTCATTAGAGAGCTTGTTGAAAATAAATGCATAGTACTTGAACATGTAGGTACTAATGATCAACTTGTGAACTTATTTACTAAACCCTTAGATGCTACTCGATTTAAAACACTTAGTAGATCTATTGGGATATGTGTTGTGGAGTGATGTATTTTGTGATTGACCCCATATGGAGAACTCAAGCAAAGAGAGCTATTTTACATTCTTGTCACTTGCAAAAATTTGAAATATCTTATGCCTCTTCTTTTAATTGCTTGAGTAAGCTTGGTTGCACATATGTATATATGTTTTCAATTCAATTAGTGTGAACCTTGCTTGTTTACAATTCATGTCATATTTATGTTCAAACATGCATTTTTAGACTAGGAGATCTACTTAGGAAGTACAATTTGAATGAACTATAGTTATCTCCATGACAAGATGATTCTTCAATAACTTGCTAATGTCAAATGAAAAAGCATGAAATTCAAAATAACATGCTCAAATGAAAAAGCATGAATTGATGATTGCAATATAAATGCAAAACTTGTGTGAAAAGCTTATGAGACTCAAAATGAATAAAGGATCTTGTATCCGTTCAAAGGATTTTAAAATCCAAATGTCTCTCTTTCTTTATTGGTTGAACATGGCTACTATCATACGAATATCTTATTCGGAAAAATCAAATAGGGTGCAAAGTCGCTCATGCCTTGTTTCGCTTATAAAGTTGGATATAGTGCTTTTAATTTGAAATCAATGAAATCTTTATATCCTTGCTTTTCTCATGACAATGGTGAAATTGGTTTGAATTCTTATTAGAAACCTTTGTCATTTGCTTTGCCAAATACCATTGTATTTTGGACTTGAATGTTACATGTCTTGTATGCAAAGCATGTTTGATTCACACATTTTCTTTTAAATAAATCTCCTTGTTTCTCTCCAATTAATTGAGATGCATAAAGTGACTTATATGATTATGCAAATATCTTGTATGCTACTATCTCTCTTTGCTAGAAGTGACCCGGTTGGGGACTACTCCTTTACCTATATCATGACAAAAAAGGGAAGTAGAATGTGGTAAGGGGAGTTGCTAGTTGTAAGTAGCGTATATGTTGGGGAGATTACATATTGAGGGGGAGTAACCCAATGAAGGAGAGCATTGCATTCACATATATTGCATGATGTTGTATTTTTTTTTTTTAATGCAAATGCCTGTTTTAACTTCACATGATCACCTCACATACACTTGCTTTGGAAGTGTAATTTTATTTGTTTTGAAGGTTTGATAATTCTACAAAAGATTGAAGACTTGAAGTTTTTTTTCTTATCTCTTTGTAATGTAGAATTTTTCTCTTTCTCTCCAAATGTTTCTAATCTTCAAAACATCATAACTTTCTCATACGAACTCGAAATTGAGTTATTCAAGTTGGAGATTGTTTGTAATTAAGTCCTCTACCTTTTCCAAGTGATTTAGGAGCTGTTTGATTGACTTTTCTGGTGGTTGCACACAAAAAACCGAACCAGCTCGAGAATCCAAGGTAGTGTTCATATCTTTGAGATTTCTTCTTTTATAACCTTCATTTACTTGGGGTTTCTTCTTTCATATGTACTTGTATGTATGTTGAATGCTATTAAGAAAGATAGCTTCACAAATCAAACCTAATCCAAAGTCTATTAGAGACATATATGAACTAGTTTCTTAGATTCTAGGTTTTTCACATGATTGAGAGTTGTATTGTGATTAGTTTGATTTCTAGGATTATTTGTAACTTGAATGAATTATTTTATGATTAATAATCCTTGAAATGTGTTTTGATCCTTGATTGATGTAATCTAGGATTAAGGCTCTTGTATGTGTTTTTAGAGATATCTAGGATTTAATTGATTTATCAATATATCCATGCTCTAAATCTTTGGCTAGAATATTCATTGAATACATTTTGTGATTCTAGCATTTTTGTGTATGTTTATGACATCTTGAATATGTGCTTCATGTATATGTTTTTATTCAAGTGTTATTTGTATGAATAGAACTATGAGCTTTTGTGTTAGATGCTTTTCACTTGCTTTAGGTTTAATTCATGTTTTGGCATCTAGATTACTTTACTTGTGTTCTCACATGTTTAGGTCTAGTTGTTCCATGGAATGTATTGATCACATGTTCTATGATGAATTGATTGTTTGCATCATTTGCATTCACATGATCACACTAGGAAGTCCTTGTAAAAGGCATGAAGTCTTGACTAGGACAAGGAGTCCGGATAGTCAAGCAAGGAAGTCTTGGTTAGGACGTGAGGTCCGGATAACCGAGCAAGGAGTCATGGCTAGTGTCGGGAAGACTCGGATAGTCATGCATGGGAAGCTCCCTAGAGGCATGAGTGCCTTGGATAGGGAGTTGGCTTGTATGTTGGTAGGCCTAGGCGTATGGATAGACATAGACTCTAAAAAAGCGAGGTACATGGGATATGTATGCACTCTTGAGGAATTTCTAATCTTCCATCGATGTTGGTTTTGTATGTTGTCCAATATATGGTGGCTTCGCATCATTGAGGGATTTCGTACTTTCCAATAGGATTGGGTAGACATAGACTCCACTAGGTAGGTGAGCTAAAGATTGGTTACTTTGTGGAATTTCTAATTTACCTTCCAATATATATAAGTACCCAATGGTTGTAGTTCAACCTGTGGATGTTTCCTCCTTGGAGGTTTTACCACGTTAAAAAATCTCTTGTGTTAATTCTTCCTATCTCTATCTCTTATATTTGTATATGTTGTTATCTTGTTGCATATTATTCACTTGTGATGTATATTGAAAAAAGATTTTGTAAAGTGTGATTTGTGATCTTAGTCATTTGATCTTATTTGTAAATATAATTCTTTTGTGTATTGTATTTCTTGTATATAGTATTATTTGATTATTCTTGTAATACATTGAACAGATATTGAATTTGATGTTGAGTTTATGTGTTCTTATACCTCATACAACTAATTGATATTCATAGACTATGCTTATATGACCATATGCTTATCTTGTCTATGTATGGATTTATGGTTTATGTGTTGTATGTAAGGCTACCTTGAGGGAAAAAGGAAAGTTTGTTCAAAGGGATTGAAAAATACATAAAAACCTATTCCCCCCCCCCCCCCCCCCCCCCCCCTCTCTCTCTAGGTATGCTTTAAGCTATTTAACTCCGTTTGTATACTTTCAAGGGATTTTGTACTTTCCAATAGGGTTGGGTAGACATAGACTCCACTAGGTAGGTGAGCTAAATATTGGTCACTTTGTGGAATTTCTAATTTATCTTCCAATATATATAAGTACCCAATGGTTGTTGTTCAACCCGTGGATGTTTCCTCCTTGGAGGTTTTACCACGTTAAAAAAAACTCTTATGTTAATTCTTCCTATCTCTATCTCTATCTCTATCTCTATCTCTTATATTTGTATATGTGTATGTTGTTATCTTGTTGCATATTATTCACTTGTGATGTATATTGAAACAAGATTTTGTAAAGTGTGATTTGTGATCTTAGTCATTTGATCTTATTTGTAAATACAATTCTTTTGTATATTGTATTTCTTGTGTATAGTATTATTTGATTATTCTTGTATTACATTGAACAGATATTGAAATACAAGTATTCTTTGATGTTGAGTTTATGTGTTCTTATACCTCATACAACTAATTGATATTCATAGACTATGCTTATACGACCATATGCTTATCTTGTCTATGTATGTATTTATGGTTTATGTGTTGTATGTAAGGCTACCTTGAGGGACAAATGAAAGTTTGTTCAAAGGGATTGAAAAAGCCGTAAAAACCTATTCACCCCCCACCCCCTCTAGGTATGCTTTAAGCTATTTAACTCTGTTTGTATACTTTCAAGTTAACGGACTCATAAGCGAACATATGGGCAAAAGCAATAAACTCGTAAATAAGCACGTTTTAACAAATGTAACAAACCTAGGGTGTATAGAGTTGGTTATCTATCTCTAGTAAGGGGCTGTAGGTTCCTCAAAGTTTGATTGGCTTATTTCATGGACAAACCACAACTTGGGGTTTGATGTAAGGTTAGCTTTAGGCTTCTAATGGTTGGTGCTTTGCACAACCAAGGCCCTCTCAAGTCCTCAAGAGAAGAAGCACCAAAGGCAAATTTCTAAGTGCTTACTTGCTTTGAAGAGATATAGTTGCACACACCTACAACTCATGCATAATTCTTATTTTTGTATGTTGTGTGTTTTTAAATGTGTACATTTATGTTCATTAATATCTCTTCTTGCATGATTAATTAATTGCATCTAGCTTGTTAAATGTCATAACATGTTAAGCATTAGGATACATTGTCTTCACTCACACACTTGCACTTATTGCATTGTTTTTGTGTGAGAAGTTGCATGAGAAGGCCTTGCCCTTCTCTGCCGCGGTTATGCTACCGTCTTGGCGAACCGCGGTTTGCAAGCAACAGAGAAGTGCTTTCTCTACCATAGTACAACTGCCGCGGTTGGACAACCGCGGCATGCAAGCATCAAAGATGTGTTCTCTCCGCCGCGGTACATTGTTGTGGTTGGACATCCGTGGCATGCAAGCGACAGAGACTTGTTGTCTCTGCCGCAGTGCAACTGCCGCGACAGTCAGGACCGTGGCAGTCCGCCTTGCGAGAACGCCCATAACACTGCAGTTTTCTTATATGCCTATAAATACACCACTTTCATTTTAGGTCGTCACCAAGAGTTCCAAAAGCATATTTTTCTCTTATAACATATTTCAAGAGACAAATTTCACAAGAACTCACCTTTATACACTCAAAGTCATTCCTTTGTGCATCAAAGTTCATCAAGCATCATCTATGACTCTATAGGATGCATCCATACATGGTTTTGCAACATCACATCTTGGTTGGTAAGGTTTTCACTAATTTCATCTAATCTTAGTGTCTTTCTTGACAAGTCATCTCTTTAATTACTTGTATGCTTTTAAAATATATTATAGATACAAGATAGAGATTGTTTGTGATGTATTGATTGAGTGTTGTATTGTGATAGCTATATAGGATTGCCTAATCTATGTTTAGTCATGCTTTATGCCATATCATCTAGCATTTGATATCTAGGATTGATTGTATTGTCATCTTATCATCCTAGATAAGCATATAGGGTTCCCTAGCTCTATTTGCTCATTGGATATCATACCTATTCACATAAGCCATTTTATCTCTTCATTGAGAAGTAAGTCTTATGTAGCTTTCGGGATTAGGTTGCATAAATCACAAGCAATTGGATTAAGTTCATTTATACCGTGATTAGGTAGTAGTGGTGAGTTATACCGGGATTAGGTTGTATTCATCTTACCATTAGACATTAGTGGATTCAAGGTTTGAGTGTGGCGCACTTACTAGCCCGTGGTTTTTCCCAGTTTGGGTTTCCACGTAAAAATCAAGTGTTATTTAAATTCCGCACTTTACACTTGATTTATTGCTTTAACTAGTTTGGGGTATTTTTGGAATATTGACTAATTGCAAAAATTGGTAATAACCGTTTAAAATCTAACCTCCCCCCCTCCCCTCCCCTCCCCTCCCCCCCTCTAGATAGTTTTATACACACCGTGCATTATTTGTTTTAGGGGCCAACCTAGGGTGTATAGCAAAGGCATCCTACTAGCGATTAATCCCTCCTAAGCAACCAACCTAAAGTGTATAGTGTTATTTGCTCATTTAGGATTCTGACAATGAATGCTCGTTTATCTATCAAGGGCTCAACCTTACTAATGTAGCCAACCTAAGGTGTATAGTGAAGGCTTCTAATCCCCTCACAAGTGCCGACCTAGGGTGTATAGTGACGGACACTCGTTCGAGGTTAGATTAAGAACGCGGTTATTAAGCCGAGATTTTGGAAATCCCTTCCATTTAATAAAGCAATAAACAACCAAATATGGTGTATACCTAGTTGCCTACAAAAATAGAATCCAAAGAATACTTGCAAAGAGAGTGTATCCAAGTCAAGCAAATCAAAGGAAAACCATTCATACTCTTGAATAGAACAATGAAAGATAGAAAAATATATGAAATAAAGTTTATATACAAAATCCCAATAGTCAACAAACTAATCCATCAACCCCTTAGTAGGGATTTAGCTACTCATTACAACAATGAAAATAAGAGAAAGGATGGAGAAACAACCCTTGGAGATCATCTCCTTCCCTGAAGTTCCCTTCAATCTCTAGCTCCCTTGAAGTTGAGTAGAAAGTGTATGAAATTAGAAGAAATGAATTCCTAGATTTAGGTTTCAAGATTTCTCTTCTTCTAAGTGTAAAAAGCTATTAAAAACATTCCCAACACTTTCTATATATAGTCCCATTAAAAATAGGATACAAAAAATGGCTTTAAAATGAAAAATGGCACGCGTGGAGTGCGGGTGGAGCAATTTCTTTAACTTTGGACTCCCAGATCTAGGCAAGAGTGCGGGTAAAGTGCGGTTGGGACCCACACTCACCCACACTTTATCAACTTTGCAAATCATAGCAACTGGGTATGGGCGAGAGTGCGGGTGAAGTGCGGTTGGGACCCGTACTCACCCGCACTTTATCACATCTTCAGAAGTCAGGTCCTCAGATCTGGGCAAAAGTGCGAGTGAAGTGCGGTTGGGACCCACACTCACCCACACTGGTGTAACCTCCGGTGCCTTTCTCCTTCTTTCTGCAACTCTTCGTCCCATTTTCGTCCGAAAGTCCCGCAATACACTTTAAACACCAAAATTGGATAAACGCTTGCAATTACGAACAAAGAGCCCATAAGATACACTAAAATGCACGAAAACGACACAAAAGATACAGAATTTAGGGCTGAAATATATAACATATTTGGCACGATCAGTAGACCTTGGTACAAATTTAAGCCAAGGTGGAGATTTGTTAATATGTGGCTTAAATTAATTAGTAACCTTATTTGATATATATTCCTATTTTGTCTCTACCCATATTATAAATATGTGGTTATATGATCTTTTAGCAATGAAGTCTCTTTTGAGTCGTTAGAGATTTCTTTGGGTGTAACAAGGTTTTGGGTTTTATGAGTGATTCTAAGACACTCTTTTGTAATCTCAATTGATTATAGTGAATTTATTTTCATCTCCGCCTATGGAAGTAGACTTTACGCTGAACCACGTAAATTTCTCTTGTTCCGTTTTACTTTTATTTTGCCTAATTATGTTTTGACAATTTTCACAACAGTATCATACGCAAAAGATATAAAAAAATCTTCTCTTCTAAATTGAATTCATATGGGATTTAGAGATTTTTTCCATTTAATTATTGTTAAAAAAAAAAAAAAAACCTGAGTTATGGTGTATTATCCCCTTTTATCTATTTATTTATTTATTTATATTTGAAATTTGACACCAAATGTGCGGTTTGGATATTTACTCAGTCGAACCAGAAAATTTTATTTTTGGAAGCCAATATAATAAAATATAATATTTTTGGGGACCAAAGTGAAATTTTTACAAAACCTAATATTTAATATATATACATACATTTTTTTTTTTTTGGTAAGGAAAAAAAAAAAAAAAAGCTATATATAGCTTTTCTTTTCTAGGACGACCTGATTTTATTTATATCTGTAAGGATTCCCATTAATAGATTGGTTTATTTCGTGGTCAAACCACATGTTGGGGTTTGGTTGTAAGGGTAGTCTAGGTGTTTGTTGAAGATCAAGACCCTTTCCAAGACCTCAAGAGGACAAGCACCAAAGGTATATATCTAGTGCTTACATTGGCTTGAAGAGATATAGTTGCACACACACACAACATGCATAACTCTTATTCTTGAATGTTGTGTTTATATTTTGTGTGCATTGTGCTTTATTGTTTATTCAATGTCTCTTCTTGCATAAGATTGTTTGCATCTTGTTATATGATAATGCCATGACATGATAGGCATTAGGATGCATTCAATACCCACACTTGCACTTCATGTATGTTAGCTTTTAGTGTGGAGTAATTCGTTTCCCTAAGGATGTTCGGAAACGTCCGCGCGTGCACGGTAATGTGCTTTGTTTTGCGCGATGATCGCCGGTGGAGATGCCTTTGGCTTCTCCTTGGTTTCACCATTTTTGGTGAATCGGCGGTTATGTTCGGCCGCCTGGCCGCCGTTAGAAACCGCCGAATGAGACCTGATTGAAATATATCTCTCGGGTCCAAAATGGCGGTTGGGATCGGCGGTTTCCAAACCGCCGAATGAAGTCGCCGAAGTTCCCCTGTTCCACTCGGGAGCCATTCGGCGGTTCAATTCGGCGGCCTGGCCGCCGAATGAAACCGCCGATCGGTGCGTTTCAAGGGCAAAATTGTATTTTCACCTGCCCTGTTTTTGGTCTCTATAAATACATCCTTATCTCTGGTTCAGAATACAAGTCTTTGATGATAAGAACCCTGAGAGATATTTAGAGAGACTTGAGAGAGAAAGCTTAAAGATCATATCTTTATCTCTCTAAACCCATTCCCACATGCATAAATCTTCATCTAAGCATCATCTAGGATCATCTAGCATATGCTAATGCATGGGACTTCTTCAACACACATGGTATGATTTGTTGAACACTTTTATCTTACATAATTAGTGTTTCTACTTATCAATTTTATCTCATATTTTACTTATATGTGTTTAGATTGATTTCTACATATAAGATTGAGATTATGTGTTGATTGGGTTATTATTTATTAGCTAGGCTTTAATGTTCATATGCCATCTAGCTAATTGATCTCATTTGTTAATTGAGATTATTTTTCATAGCTTATTTGATTAGGTCATTATTGCCTAAAAGCTATGCCATGAACATTCTTGTGTGATGTATTGATAACTAGGTTGATAGATTGTTTTTTAATCAACTAGTTAATCCTTTGAATGTTTGTGGGTTTTATATGATAGCTTTGTATCTAGGATTGGTTATCCTTTACTTAGCTAAAGTTATATGCCATGTCATATAGCTATATGTGATATCTAGGATTGATTATATTGTCATCTTATAATCCTAGGTAAGCATTTAGAGTACCCTAGCTCTTATTGCATTAATTGAATATTCATACATATTCACATAGGGTTGTGCATCTCTTTTGAGAGATTGAAGTCTTGGGGCTAAGTGTGCTTAGGCCTCAAGCAAATTGGACTAGAGCCGCTATAAAATGCCCGCGTGGTAGATTAGAGGGTGCTCACGCCAAGAGTAGTGTATCAGGGGATATCACTAGGGATTGAACCAAGCGTGGCGATTGGTAGTGTCCATAGCCTGAGGTTATCTAGGGTGAGAGTCCGAGAATCACTTGAGGGTGTAACCGTCTTTTCATATAGTGGATTTCGAGGTCCGAGTGTGGCGCACTTAACAGCCCGTGGTTTTTCCCAGTGGTTGGGTTTTCCACGTATACATCAAGTGTCATTTACTATTTCCGCATCTTATTACACTTGTATGTATTTTTGACTTGCTAGGGGTATTTTCGTAAAATTGACTTGCATGCGAAAATTGGGTAATAATTGTTAAAATCTATTCACCCCCCCTCTAGCTTTATATTGATAAACACACCGGGCATTTATTAAGGACTTTCAATATCAGTTCCACAACTATCAACCACTATATTCATATACTTCAACTTAGTTAAAGTCTTGTAAAACTTAATCAATGACTCACAAGTCTCGTCCTAAACTTAAAAGTTCAGTTCATACCTGATGAGAGAAAAACTATATATATATATATGATAATATGAGGTTGGTCTAGTGGTTTGCCCTCACACCTACACCATGTTGTGGATTTGAATCTATCCCCTTCCTAAATCTCAAATTATTGTAATATTTTAAAAATAAAGGGAACTTTAATTATTATTTTTATTCCACCGCCTTTCCTTCCACTCTTATTATTATTATTTATATTTTCCCTTTTTCTATTTGATGGGCAGTTAAACCATATGTCAATTAGAACATTCTGTTAGTTATTGCTGTTTCATATATGTTATGGCTAAATTATTTTTTTTATGATTTTGTAAATTATAATGTTAACTTTTGATTTAGTGTACATATATAAAAAAAGATTGATGTGATAACTATATGATCATATGTTAATAAGTGATTACAACAATGATGATAGTAAATCTTGACTACGGATGGGCATTTCCCCATGGGCCTCACCCCTACGGGCCCCATCCCCATTTAGAGGCAAATTTCACCTCCAAATAGGGTTTGGAAGTGGGGGCGGGAGAACTTGCCCCAACCCCCATTTTCTAAATTGTGTGGGATGGGGTCTCATTTTTCCATTTCCTCCAAATATTATATATATATATATATATATATATATATATATATATATATATATATATATATATATATGGTCAAGCTATAAAACACCGGTGTACCCATACACTGTGTAAGAAATATTGTAATCGTAATTTGAAAAAGTGTGATCCAACATTCGATCACAATATTTTTTACACGGTGTATGGGTACACAAACATTCTATAGATTGTCCCATATATATATTATATATATATATATATATATATATATATATATATATATATATATATATATATATATAGTCTTTCTATTATCAGTTCGAACTGACAAAAGTTATATCAGTTCCTTGCATGTGGGCCACTGGATTTAAATACTTTGACTGACAAGTGCATACAGCCAAGTCAAAGTATTTAAATCCAGTGGCCCACATGCAAGGAACTGATATAACTTTTGTCAGTTCGAACTGATAATAGAATTTCTGTATATATATATATATATATATAATTTTATTTAATTTTTATTATATAAAGTTAAATTTTCTTTATAAAAAAAAAATTAATTTTATATTTTATATATTTATGTTGGATTAAATCAACCCAATTATATATTTTAGATTGAATATTTTGATTATTTTTATGATTAGACATTGAAATAGGATGAAACGAAAGATTAAAACTATCGGATTTTGAATTTTAAATTTTAGATTTTGGATTAAAAATTGAGATTGGAAATGGAGGAAATGAGAGACAAGGATAGGGTGGGAAACCTCCCCCCAAACACCACATCCCAAATTCCCCCAAATGGGGTTTTGGGACGGGGGTGAGGGAAGCGCAGAGGATTTGGGGTGGGGTAACCATCCCACGCCCATCCCTAAATTCTAGACAATGATATTCCAAAAGTAAATTAGGTAACACATACAAGACATGGTTAAATTTATTTTTACAGTTTCATTTTGATTTCTCATTAGAAAGGTCAAATCATAAAAAATCATGTTAATTTAAAACTTTATTTTTCATTAATATTAATTAACAGGACTATGAAACTGTGAAAGAGACTCATGTTCTCCATTTTGTATTAATTATAAAAAATAAAAAATAAAAAATTGTGATTTGTTGAAGTAAAGTCAGCAAGATATTTTGTTGATTACATTTGTAAGATCCTGCCTGGAGGTTGAGCTTGACATGAACATAAATCAAATAGAAAATAATAATTGATGGATAGTAAATAAAGTAATAAACAGAAAGTCAAAATAAGAGCAAATTGAATTCAAGTTGAAGGTTTGATTGATGGAAGATAACATGATTAGGAGTGTGTGTGGCTTGATCCTTAAGCAAATGTTTTAGGTCCAATGTCCATTATCTACTAATTAAATTAAAAGTCATTATTGCTTGCTTTTAATTATGTATGTATTCATCTATGTTTTTGTTTTTAAACGACACAAACTTGCAATCTTAAACTGGATTATGATACGATAAGATTTTGTTGCATGCCTACATGGCTACATCTAAACCTACTGTCGACATCCCATTCAATACCACCAAAATTTGTCAACCAATGCTTCCAACAATATCATCTCATTAAATATAAATGTTTTCTGTATAAATAATTAAAATGTATATATTTTCTTTATTGCATGTTCTAATTTCAAAAAGAATTTTTATTACTCTAATTACGTATACAACATAAATATAAAAACACATTTTATTTATTTAAACGCTTTTAGCATACGACTCAAAAACCACTACCGAATGTAGTTCGGTAGTAAAGATTGCTTGTTCAATCTGACAACGTCCAAAGTTCGAGTCATCATATCTGCAGTTTGTATATATATATATATAGAAATATTGTTTTGTATATAAAAAATGCATTTTCAAAACAATTCTGAAAAAACATTGTTTTTCAAAGTTTTTTTTTTTTTTTTTTTTCAAAAATCACTTAAACATCTCTTTAAATAAAAAAAATTTTAAAAAAAAGTTTTCAATTATGGAGATCCTTTGACTCATGTGGGTCTTATAAGATACCCAAAAGTAGTTAGTAGTACGTACATGAATGGCCAACCTAAGTCACTATAACACAGATGATCTCCATGCCCACTTAGGTGATCATTGTGGGTTTTGCCCAGTCAAATGTATAACATAGTAAAGTTGTGTGCCCTTTAAACCAATATAATAATTTTTTGTACTGTAATAAAGGTTTGATCTTAAAATATATATATTTATCAAATTAATGTATTTTTTTTAAAATCAATTTAAAATTAGATTTTACTGTAATAAAGGTTTGATCTTAAAAATATATATATTTATCAAATTAATGTTTCCTTGCAAATCAATATATATATCAAATTTTCTATTATTAGTTCATCTTGACAATAAATATATCAGGACGAATAATGTAGACCACTAGATTTACATACTTTGACTCAAAGTGTATGCACTTGTCAAAACTTCTCCAAATCTGTGATCCACATTCTTCGTCCTGATATATTTATTATCAGGACAAAGTGACAATAGAAAGACTGTATATATATATATAGAAAGACTTCTCCATACACTTTGAGTCAAAGTATGTAAATCTAGTGGTCCACATTCTTGGTCCTGATATATTTATTGTCAAGACGAATTGATAATAGAAAATATATATATATATATACAGTCTTTCTATTATCAGTTCGAACTGACAAAAGTTATATCAGTTCCTTGTATATGGGCCACTGGATTTAAATACTTTGACTGACAAGTGCATACAGCCAAGTCAAAGTATTTAAATCCAGTGGCCCACATGCAAGGAACTGATATAACTTTTGTCAGTTCGAACTGATAATAGAATTTCTGTATATATATATATTGAAAGTTCTTAAATACTCGAGGTGTGTTTATCAATATAAAGCTAGAGGGGGGGTGAATAGATTTTATCTAATTATTACCCAATTTTCGCATGCATGTCAATTTTACGAAAATACCCCTAGCAAGTCAAAAATACATACAAGTGTAATAAGATGCGGAAATAGTAAATGACACTTGATGTTTACGTGGAAAACCCAACCACTGGGAAAAACCACGGGCTGTTAAGTGCGCCACACTCGGACCTCGAAATCCACTATATGAAAAGACGGTTACACCCTCAAGTGATTCTCGGACCCTCACCCTAGATAACCTCAGGCTATGGACACTACCAATCGCCACTCTTGGTTCAATCCCTAGTGATATCCCCTGATACACTACTCTTGGCGTGAGCACCCTCTAATCTACCACGCGGGCCTTTTACAGCGGCTCTAGTCCAATTTGCTTGCGTTCTAAGCAACCTAATCCCGGATGCTACACACAAGACTTACTTTCTCTTTGAAGAGAATACAACCCTATGTGAATATGTATGAATATTCAATTAATGCAATAAGAGCTAGGGTACTCTAAATGCTTATCTAGGATGATGATATATTCAATTTAAATCAACCCTAGATATCAATTGCTAAATGACATGTCAAATAGCATAGATGATCATAGATTATAAAAACCTAGATATCTATCAAAAACAACACTCAATTAATTCATCACAAATAATCTCTTTTCTTGTATTTAACATATGATCTAAAACATACAAGTAATTTAAAAGAGATGGCTTGGTATTTAAAATACTACAATAAGATGAAATTAATCAAAATCTTACAAAGCAAGTTGTGATGATGCAAACCCATACATGGATGCACTCTATATAGACATAGGAGATGCAATATGAAATTTGATGCAAAAGGGGTTTGATTTGAGTGGTTAAAGATGAGTTCTTGATTTGATTTTCTCTCAAAATCTATCTTTGAAGATTAGGGTTCTTAAGAGTCAAAGAACTGATTCAGATAATGAGAAAGTGTGATATTTATAGACATCAAGAACAGGGCAAGTGAAAAGACAATTTTGCCCCTGAAACGCACCGTTCGGCGGTTTCAATCGGCGACCAGGCCGCCGATGACGACCGCCGAATTGAGCTCGTGAAGAACAGAGCATTAACGGCGGTTTCATTCGGCGGTTTCGCGACCGCCGATACAACCGCCGAATCAAACCCGAGGGATTAAAATCGATCAGGTATGAACGGCGGTTTCGAACGGCGGTCGTGACCGCCGATCTTGACCGCATAATTGCTTCAGACCAATCTGGACTGAAACGGCGGTTTTATTCGGCGGCCAGGCCGCCGATAATAACCGCCGATCACCAACAATGGTGAAAACCAAGGAGAAGCCAAGGGCATTCTCCATAGGCGGTCTTCGCGCGAAACCAAGCACTCATTAGTGCAAGCGCGGACGTTTCCGAACAATGTCGGGAAACGAATTATAAGGCACATATACACACAACAAGATATATCAACCAATGTGCTAGTGTGTAAAGTGACATGTGAAGAGATGCACATAAAAATAAGCAAGTATGCAATCATAGCAAGAATGCTAAGTGTGTGTGTGCTACTAAATCTCTTCAAAGAAAAACAAGCACAAGAGATTATACCTTTGGCGTGCTTGTATCTTGAGGTCATGGAAGGGCCTTTGATCTTCAACACTAAACACTTAGACTACCCTTACATTCAAAACCCCAACATGTGGTTTGACTACGAAATAAGCCAATCAACAAAACGGGAATCCTTACAATCTCCCCCTTTGGCTATTTCGTGACAAAACCACCACTCACATTGATTCCTCACAACATAATAGAAACTACGGGTCTACAGTGATTTTCTACTTTACAAAGAGATAAGATAAATGGTCTTGAAGTCTTCAATCTCAAGTAGAACAATCAATCCCTGAAAGCACAGTTTCTATACTTTCCAATACAAGAAAAGGTGAGATGAATCAAGTGAGATAAAACAAGCATTTGCATTTAAGAATTTAAGTACAACATCATGCAATGTATGAATGTGCAAATGCTCCCCCTCAAAGGGTTACTCCCCCTCAATTAGTATTCTCCCCAACATGCACAATTGCTACTACAATTTGCAACTCCCCTTACCACACCATACTCCCCCTTTTTGTCATGATATAGACAAGGGAGTAGTCCCCAACCGGGTCACTCAAGGCAAAGAGAGATAGTAGCATTCTAGTATATGCATAATCAATATAAGTCACTTTATGCAATCTCAAATTTATTGGAGAGAAACAAGGAGATTTATTTAAATAAAATGTGTGAATCAAAAAATTGCTTTGCATACAAGACATGTAGCATTTAAGTCCAAAATATCATGGTATTTGGCAAAGCAAATGACAAAGGTTTTCAATATGAATTCAAACCAATTTCACCATTGTCATGAGAGAAGCAAGGATATAGGTTTTCATTGATTTCAATTTAAGAACAACTATATCCAACTTTATAAGCCAAACATGTCATGAGCGACTTTGCACCCTACTTGATTTTTCCGGATAAGATATCCGTATGATAGTAGACATGTTCAACCAATAAAGAAAGAGAGACATTTGGATTGTAAAATCCTTGAATGGATACAAGATCCTTTTTCATTTGAGTCTCATAAGCTTTTTCACACATTATTTGCAGTTAAGAAATGCAATCATCAAAACATGCTTTTTAAGATTAGCATTTAGCATGTCATTTTAGCAATCATCATGTCATGGAGATCATTATAGGTCATTCAAATTAAATCCTATGTATATATCTCCTAGTCCAAAAATGCATGTTTGAACATAAATATGACATGGATTGCAATACAAGCATTGATCACACTTATTGAATAGAAAATATGTATACATAGTGTAACCAAGCTTACTCAAGCAACAAAAAGAGAAGCACAAGATATTTCGAATTTTTTGCAAGTGACAAGATGCAAAATAGCTCTCTTTGCTTAAGTTCCCCATATGGGGTCAATTATCCACACCACTTCAATGAAGGGCATGTGGTCTAAAAGACTTACCAAGTCCATAGGACCTAGTTGAACCTATTTGAGACATGTTTGTCTCGTAGCAAGCGGGTTCGTCTTTTCTAATCCACTTAGGTGTCTCAATAACATACCTAGTGGTCATAGGTTCTAGAGTTCTAGATGGCAAAGAATCATGCAAATGATTTTCTTCCTTTTTAAGGACATGCATCTTAGCTCTAGCCTTTTTCTTTTCAATCATGCATATAAGATTACATATTTAAATGTAATGCAAGCAACTTGGTCTAACATGACCAACAATACCACACAAAAGACAAGAGGAGATAAGGTTAGGAATTATACCATTCCCTTGAGCATGCAAAAGTGCTTTCCCTTGTCGTTGTGGTTGTCTTGGTAGTTGGATAGGATCTCTCCTTCTTTGATGATGACCAAGACAAAGTTGCTTGCTCGGTTGAGCTTGCATGATTGAACACTTCCCTATTAAGATCGTAGGTTGAGGGAAGATAGCCTTCTTGGTTGGTTAGACCAAGATTGAGGAAGGCTTGGGCTTGAAGCTCTTTGGTGATGTGAGCAACGCCCTTTCATCTTCGTCTCCTCTCTCTCCTTAGAGGGACATCTCCTCATCGGAGTCATTTTCTTCTCTCATAAATTCACTCATAGTGTTTGCGTTGAATGAATGCAAATGAGAAGAATGCAAGATGTATGTCAAAAACAATAATCATACAAAATGCAAAAACACACCAAAATGAGCTAGGATCACCTAAGTATGTCTAGGAACCCGCTCAGATACCAACTGAAAGTTCTCAAATACTCGAGGTGTGTTTATCAATATAAAGCTAGAGGGGGGGTGAATAGATTTTATCTAATTATTACCCAATTTTCGCATGCATGTCAATTTTACGAAAATACCCCTAGCAAGTCAAAAATACATACAAGTGTAATAAGATGCGGAAATAGTAAATGACACTTGATGTTTACGTGGAAAACCCAACCACTGGGAAAAACCACGGGCTGTTAAGTGCGCCACACTCGGACCTCGAAATCCACTATATGAAAAGACGGTTACACCCTCAAGTGATTCTCGGACCCTCACCCTAGATAACCTCAGGCTATGGACACTACCAATCGCCACTCTTGGTTCAATCCCTAGTGATATCCCCTGATACACTACTCTTGGCGTGAGCACCCTCTAATCTACCACGCGGGCCTTTTACAGCGGCTCTAGTCCAATTTGCTTGCGTTCTAAGCAACCTAATCCCGGATGCTACACACAAGACTTACTTTCTCTTTGAAGAGAATACAACCCTATGTGAATATGTATGAATATTCAATTAATGCAATAAGAGCTAGGGTACTCTAAATGCTTATCTAGGATGATGATATATTCAATTTAAATCAACCCTAGATATCAATTGCTAAATGACATGTCAAATAGCATAGATGATCATAGATTATAAAAACCTAGATATCTATCAAAAACAACACTCAATTAATTCATCACAAATAATCTCTTTTCTTGTATTTAACATATGATCTAAAACATACAAGTAATTTAAAAGAGATGGCTTGGTATTTAAAATACTACAATAAGATGAAATTAATCAAAATCTTACAAAGCAAGTTGTGATGATGCAAACCCATACATGGATGCACTCTATATAGACATAGGAGATGCAATATGAAATTTGATGCAAAAGGGGTTTGATTTGAGTGGTTAAAGATGAGTTCTTGATTTGATTTTCTCTCAAAATCTATCTTTGAAGATTAGGGTTCTTAAGAGTCAAAGAACTGATTCAGATAATGAGAAAGTGTGATATTTATAGACATCAAGAACAGGGCAAGTGAAAAGATAATTTTGCCCCTGAAACGCACCGTTCGGCGGTTTCAATCGGCGACCAGGCCGCCGATGACGACCGCCGAATTGAGCTCGTGAAGAACAGAGCATTAACGGCGGTTTCATTCGGCGGTTTCGTGACCGCCGATACAACCGCCGAATCAAACCCGAGGGATTAAAATCGATCAGGTATGAACGGCGGTTTCGAACGGCGGTCGTGACCGCCGATCTTGACCGCATAATTGCTTCAGACCAATCTGGACTGAAACGGCGGTTTTATTCGGCGGCCAGGCCGCCGATAATAACCGCCGATCACCAACAATGGTGAAAACCAAGGAGAAGCCAAGGGCATTCTCCATAGGCGGTCTTCGCGCGAAACCAAGCACTCATTAGTGCAAGCGCGGACGTTTCCGAACAATGTCGGGAAACGAATTATAAGGCACATATACACACAACAAGATATATCAACCAATGTGCTAGTGTGTAAAGTGACATGTGAAGAGATGCACATAAAAATAAGCAAGTATGCAATCATAGCAAGAATGCTAAGTGTGTGTGTGCTACTAAATCTCTTCAAAGAAAAACAAGCACAAGAGATTATACCTTTGGCGTGCTTGTATCTTGAGGTCATGGAAGGGCCTTTGATCTTCAACACTAAACACTTAGACTACCCTTACATTCAAAACCCCAACATGTGGTTTGACTACGAAATAAACCAATCAACAAAACGGGAATCCTTACATATATATGTCAAAAAGTGTTCTTATTAATTGTCAATTAAACACTTTAAAATAATATCTAAACCTTGTTATTTTTAAAAGCATTTTTAAGTAGTGGAAATGGTGGGAAATGTCACCCTTTTTAACCGATTTGGTGACTTTGTCAGTACTTTAATAAGTTAAGTTTAAAAAGCACCAATTATGGTGAACTACCAAAATTGCCCTTAGTTCTTCATTTATGTTATTCTGTTTATACTTTTCTCTCTCCACACTTAAAAAAAAAACGAGACTTTCTCTCTCCACAGTGACTCTCTCTCTGTTTATAGAAATAAAAGTTCAAGGTTGGATCGACTTTCTTCTTTAACTTAAAAAGCGTTTGGACGTGCTTCAGTACAACATGGTAATATTTCTGGCAAATACTTCTGTTAATTTGTTCACATTTTCATTTGTTTATATAGAAAACTGTTATATCTTTTCTTAGATCTCCGAGACTTTTGTTGCCTTGACCGAGCCTTTTCCGAGCCTTTTCTTGCCTTCACCGAGACTTTTCCTTGCCTTTGAAATGAACAAGTATCGAGCCTTTTCTTGCCTTGACCGAGCCTTTTCTTGCCTTGACCGAGCCTTTTCCGAGCCTTTTCTTGCCTTCACCGAGACTTTTCCTTGCCTTTGAAATGAATGAGTATCGAGCCTTTTATAGAAATTTTCGAGCCTTTTCTTGCCTTGACCGAGCCTTTTCCGAGTCTTTTCTTACCTTCACCGAGACTTTTCATTGCCTTTGAAATGAATAAGTATCGAGCCTTTTATAGAAATTTCTGAGCCTTTTCTTGCCTTGACCAAACCTTTTCCAAGCCGTTTCTTGCCTTCACCGAGACTTTTCCTTGCCTTTGAAATGAATAAGTGTCGAGCCTTTTAGAGAAATTTCTGAGACTTTTGAAGTCTTCTCCGAGCCTTTTCAATATCCCCACCCGAGCCTTTGTAAATGTAAGATGTGAAAATATTTTTTTGTCCTGTGTTTTTATTAATGGTTTGTGATGAATAATTTGACAGCATCATGAATCGGGTTAGGATTGTAATATCTTACAACGGTCGATGGGAGCAGTTTCCCGATGAAAGTCAGAGGTTTATTGGATCCGATAACCGGGGAATGTATGTGTCAAAGAATATGACTTACGAAGATTTGTTGGCGATCGTGCATACCATTGTGAAATATGATGAAAACAAATTCACTGTTGATCTGTCATCAATATCAATCGTTCCTGGCAGTACATGTCGCACATTGATAAGGAATGACGACGATGTCCAGTTTATACTAGGGGAAGATCGAGTGATCCCACAAGTATGTGTCAGTGTAACTGAGAGGATAGCTGGAGATATGATGGGGAATGATATTCCTCGTCCTGAAAATACACAACAGTTTGGATCCTTTAGCGGTAGCAACCAAGGGTTCACCCAAAGGAGTGCCACCGAAGGTAGGGAAAACATGTGTGGTGTCCCACCGGTAACGGTCGACCATACAGAAGTAGTTGAACCTCAAATTGTTGATGTGTTTGGTTGTTGAATTGAGTAGTACAATGGGCATTACAATGAGCAATACAATGAGCAGAACAATGGGCATTACAATGAGCAATACAATGAGCAGAACAATTGCCCGAACCATGACGTGGATAATGATGCAAATAATGAACAGGTTGATGATCTGCAAAATGTGGATGAAGAGCCTGAACAAATTCAAACACATGGTAGACGTGTACAAGAAGTTAGTTGCACTGCACCAGATATGGCTGGGACTTCCGAGGTCCGGTATAACGTAACAGCATCTGATTCTGATAATGTGACAGCGTGGGTTATTCCCGGAGTAGATGCATACTCGTTTGGTACTGGTACAAGTAGCACCTTCGCATCGCAAGAACCTAGAACCATGATTTATAAAGGTCAATTTTTTCCGAGTAAAAAGGATTTGAAAAGGCTAGTTAGTCATTTTTCAATGCAGCAGAACTTTGAATGGAAGGTGAAAAGGTCGAATAAGACAACTTTACATCTGGTCTGCATCATTGACGACTGTATGTGGAAATTAAGAGCGGTGAGGAGAGCTGAAGGGACTTACTTTCAAGTCAGAAGTTTTGTCAATGAACACAGTTGTCCGTTGGAGGAGATTCACCGTCGGCACCGACAAGCTAGTGCAGTCACAATCGGAGAAGTCGTTGCACCTAGACTTCAGCAACATGATGGTCGTCTCATGCGTCCCAAGGACATAATTGTCGATATGAAAACAATATATGGCATCCAAATCATGTACAATAAGGCACATGATGCCCTATAATATGCATTGTCATTGAGCTATGGAACGCATGAAGAAACTTTCCAACTGCTGCCATCTTTTGCATACATTCTTGAACAACAAAATCCTGGCACAATCATGGACTTACAGTACGCAGACAATGGTAAATTCCTATACTTTTTTATGTCGTTATGGTCCTCAATTAGAGGTTTTCGGAGGTGTATGCGTCCTGTGATTGCAGTTGATGGTACCCATTTAAAGGGAAGATTCGGGGGTACAATGTTTGTTGCAACTGCACAAGATGGAAATGACAGGTGTATCCAATTGTTTTTGGGTACGGTGACTCAAAAAACAACCATTCATAGGGGTGGTTTTTGGAATGCTTGAGGGGGGCCCTTGGTCATATAGATGATCTGGTTTTCATTTCCGATCGTCATGCAAGCATTGAAGCAGGGATTTCAAAAGTCTTCCCTTATGCAACCCATACCATATGTTGTTGGCATTTTGGTGAAAATATGAAGAAGCGTTTCCACAGAAAGGATGTTGCCGACATAATGGATAACACTGCTAGGTCGTACAGGGAAATCCAATATGATCGCCATATGGAAGAGTTACGTAAGCTGCACAATGGTGCATACGATTATGCTATTGATGCTGGTCCACACAAGTGGTCCCGCGTTCACTGTCCCCAAAGAAGGTACAGGTTGATGACCACAAATGTTGTAGAGTGCATAAACTCATGCTTAAAATTCGCACGGCAACTGCCACTAATAACACTGGTAGAGTTTATTAGGAATATGCTACAGAAGTGGTTTCACGATCGTCATACAGCTGCACAGTCCATGCGTCATCGATTGACCGACGCAGCACATGGGGTGATCCAGAAACGTGTCAAGAAATGCAGTTATATGACCGTAAATGCAGTTGACTGGAACATATTCTCCGTCAAACACAAGGGAAAATAGTGGACGGTTAACTTAGCCCGAAAGACTTGCACGTGCAACAAATTCCAAATGAACTTTTTACCTTGTTCACACGCACTCGCAGCGGCAAGGTACATGACAAGTTACATTTAACGCTTTTTTATAACCAAACGTGAATCTCACTGTTTTCATTGTTGCAGGGAGCGGAACTTGGATTTCACATCTCTGTGTGCAGACTACTACCTGAGGGAGACACTTATTGATGCATACTCGGTTCCTATTATGCATGTTGGCTATCCTTCTTCATGGGTATTTCCATCCGATATCGCAACACGGGTGGTTTTAAATCTAAAGACGAAGAGACAATCAGGTCGCCCCGTGGAGGGTCGACACGCATCGTCTTCGGAGAAGATAACCACACAGTCGTGTAGAAGATGTGGACAACCAGGACATAATAGCAGGCGGTGTTCGAATCCGCCTATGGTTAATGAAGGTCCCAAGACAATTGTCCCCGATGATTACCGTCGCAAGTGTAGCATCTGTCACACAATAGGACACAACAAACAAACATGCCCTCAAAAGGACACGCCAGTGGAATGAATGGAGCCGTACAAGAGGAAGACGATCAAACATAACAAGGCAGTACAAGAGGAAGACGAATTGCCACCAAAAAAGCTTGTGATTGAGAAACATGTCTCCAACTTGATGTCTTCCAACATCGTTCAGACTTTGGGAACCATGATCGATACAGTTGTTTTATGAGACCCTTGGTTCTTATGCTTTTATGTAGAACTAATATGATTGATTTTATGTTCGAAAATATATTTGAATGTAGTTATTCATTTAATGTCATACTGGATCCTTTATTGAATTTCTTATTGAATTTGTTGTATTGTATATGGATTTCAATGAATGAAATGTGTATAAAAAGGCTCGAAAAGCTTTCGATTGCTAATGTGTTCCAACATCGTTCAAACTTTGGGAACCATACTTAATACAGTTGTGTTATGGTTTTATGTTGAATAAAAAAAAAATTTGAAATTGATTTGAATTTAGTTGTTTGTTTAATATCATACTGGATCCTTTGTTAATTGCAAACACTTAAAATATATATATATATTCATTACTGAAATGTTATGTACATAAACTAAATTACTATCTCGAAGACCAGTCCTTCGAGTTGCGAAAAACCTCCACAGCCATCTTCTCTCGGATGGTGGTCATATCATTTTCCAACCAGTCAAAAGTATCCTTGTTCGCCGCCAGATACTCTGTCAATCTTAAAGTATGGGCACCACAGTTACCCCTACAATTCACCACATGAACAACCGTTAGAATGGAATGATATGAAAATGAATTTGGATAAAATCAGATATTGAAATAGTCATACCCTATTTCCTGTTGTGGCACACGGTCTGCAGACACATAATAAAAAGTGAATGCCCTAGTAGTCTTTGCGTACGTCATATCGCCTCTCCGTCTGCGATCGTGAAAGTGCACTGCATGCAGCATCGAGGGTAAAAAATACTGTAAGCACGCGAGCTGCATTTTCCTGTGGGGCATTAGAACCTCCTGTCTGTGCGAGTCAAAAAGGTAGATATTCCCTCCTGTGAGGTCGATGCTGGCCAGGGCCCAATGCGTACGTCTAAGGTTGCACGGAATCAGAACCTGCAGGTGTTTCAACATTGTGTGATCAGTGTGACATTTTTTTTTTCAGAACTTTAATGGAAAACATGTAAAATAAACACTCACGGAGTCAACATTGTGCCATGGTATGTTTCCTAGCGGGAGCAACCCACGTACCACCGTAAGGTCTTCTTCGGACCACTTCTCTTTCTATGAAGACCAACCTGTATGGGGTTTCTCAGACCCACTTCCCATCTTTCTGTCCCAATGGTTACATAACCATGGCTGTATAAAAACGTTAGGTTATAGATGTATGAGACACATCAATGCACAAGCAAATACTGTACAATTTAAACACTTACATAAAACTGTGAATCCAGTATGTTGATCCTCGGACCGTAGACAGTGGGAAATGCTCGCTGACGCTTCTGCAGAATCTTCAAGTACGCGTCAATGTGCTGAAAGTTTGAACATTTTTATTTGTTAGGATTGTACAATTTTTGAGACAACTTATACATATATTACAGTTATAAACATACTGTATCCTCCAACTCCATAAAGTTGCTTTGAAACCGATGGAACCAAAGGACATCAATTGACACGTGTAGATCCACATCACGCGTGCATAATTACAATTCAGTTTTACTAAGCTGTTTCAAAATAAGTGCGAGATTGTAATATCTACGATTATACTTACAATTCACCCGTCGGGTTCCTCTTGTACGCTTGGTACGCCGCTAGGTGATCAGGATCTATCAGTTCATTGGGTGCCCATACATGTGGTGGCTGTGGCATAGTCCTTGCCCTCTTCGGCCGACAGGGGTCAGTGTATGGGCTCCGCTCCTGCCAACCTCGCCTGTGAACCCGATCCTGACGCTGAAAGGGTGGGGGACTCCGATCCAAACTACGGGGATCCACCAAACGTGTCCGATGTGAGGAGGAACTATGTCCATGTGGATCCCCTACCGAGGTGCTCTGTATAGAGGAACTCTGTCCCCGTGGATCGCCAGCAGGGGTGCTATGTATGGAGGAACTCGGTCCCCGTGGATCCCCTGCAAGGATAAGCTGTATAGAGGAACTCGGTCCCCATGTCATAGGGTCCTGGGTGGGCTATATGGAGGAACTTTGTCCTCGTGGATCGCCTGCAAGGGTGAGCCCTGCTGGGATAGACCCGATGGGTGCGTCAGGACTGAGGAACTCTGTCCCCATGGAATGAATGGAGGGATGTGCGCGGTATGGAGGCACTCTGTCCCAAGTGCTGGGGATGAACAATAGGGTCTGGTAATACCTGATGAGGTACCTGCTCTATCTTCATATGTGCTGTCTCAGTTTCACCAGTACCACCAGTAACCTCCTCTCGTGGTGTCACACCAAGCCCCTGCTGATCAGACACTGTCTGCGTAGTGGGGTGCAGCTGACACCAAGTCTCTGAGTCTGCTACGTCCTGATGACTACCGGTCCAGTCTCTATCACTAAAGTCTCGGTCTTGGTCATCGATCGGCGGGTCATCAAACGGTGGGTCATCGGACCGTCTGCCTTCAGTAGGTGTTTGCGACGTCGAACCCTAAAGCCCCCGAATCAAATCCAGCAACTCCTTATGCTGTTGATCTCGCTTTTTGTCAGTCCTTTGCACTTTGTCCCGTAACTCTCGAAATGCATACAGCAGTTCAGTAAACCTACGGTCCTGAAATGAAAAAAAAAAACACGTTGTAAGTACTAAAAGTTTCCAACTGCTTTCAAATTAAATACTGCGGTGCAACTATTTTTACGTACCTCTGGATGCCCTCCAACGCCTCGTCATGAGTCACCTCCAGGTCGAGGCTATGTGGGCAACACAAATCGAACCCGCCTATGCCTCACGGGACTCCCACTGTGACCATCCACGTTAGAACCCTCTGTATCACTGGCTCCCGAATGCGGATACTCAGTATCACTGGGTCTCGAATACGGACCCTCAGTATCATTGGGTTCGGCAGTTGTACGGTGTTCGGCATCGGCATCGGCATCATACAGACTACCTCCCTCCTCAATGCCTTCAAAGTACCGTTCAGCCATCTCTGCTGGTGTCGGCACCAATTTCACCCTCGCAAACATCTGAAATCATTGTTAGACCATTTGCTAATTGCATACATACTATTAACTATTAACGTTAACATCACAAATACTTACCCTTTCAATGAAAATGGAATCCAACTTATCCCCCTTCGGTCACTGACTCAACTCCCATTTTAGAATACGGAGGGATAGCTCGATTTTCCTGCGGGTCCCACAATCTTCGATGGCAAGATCGGGGATAATCTCAAAAGCAAATATCTGCATAATAGATAAGTACAATAATAATCAAACACATCAATCATATGAAAATAAAAAATACAATTAAAGTATGGATTCAAATTCTAAATTCTTACCAACAGTGCATAAGTACAACCGTATATGTTGTACGTCTCCACCTTGTGTACTTCAACGCCCTTTTCTCGCTGTCTTTTTTCGAACCGTTCCCGACGACCATCCAACGCATGCTTGAAGCCAGAAATAGATCGCCTATACACGTACGCACCCCACGGGAATGCATCAAAAGCGTCCAAGTTCTCGATTAGGCGAAACTGCCATAATGGGACTTTCTCTCTGTCGTCCAAACCCATTAGTATCCAGTTAAGCATATACAGTAAGCATAGCTTAACTGCATCGTACTGCTCAGCAAAATCACCGGTCCGTACAGCGACTCTCAGTTCTCCAAACTCGACCTCATCTCGACCCTCAAAGTACCACTGATGTATGCCATTCTGTACCACATCATAGGTCGACATGTCGGGAAGTTCTCCAAACTTCAATCCAGTGATCAGACAGAACTCAACCTTCGAGAACCGGACCAAATGCTTTCCTAAAAGAAATCTCATCTCATATTCCGCCCCGTCATGATGCAACTCACGAATAAGCAATCGATGGACAATACCAGCTGAAAACTTCATGTTGTGCTGTATCCGAAGGAAATGTCCAAAACACGACTCAGTGTACCGACGTCGTTCTTCGACCGCAAGATCTTGAGGTACACTGTTAAGTGCATTTTCGATATCTCTAAGGTGACCGAAATGGTCATGCCGAGTTATTTTCCCCGGGTACCTTTCTTCCGCTGAAGTTTTCAGAAAATCTTTCAGTGGATTCCTCATCTGCATATTCACATAAAAAAAAATAATAAAAAAAATTAATATATATAACTTCATGAAAAGGCTCGGACACTGAAAAATAAAAGTCACGGAGACTTATTGAAAAGGCTCGGATTGCTTACTAAAAAGGCTCGGAGTGAGATTCAAAAGTCTCAGAGACTTAATGAAAAGGCTCGAATACACTTAATAAAAAGGCTCGGAGACTTTATAAAAAGGCTCGGACGATGGTTTAAAAGGCTCGGAAATGAAAAATTGCAGAAACCCTACTCACATTACTTAAAAGGCTCGGATGAAGGTTTAAAAGGCTCGGAAAAGGCTCGGCCGAAGGTTTAAAAGGCTCGAAGATGAAAAATTGCAGAAACCCTAATCACATTACTTAAAAGGCTCGGAAAAGGCTCGAACGAATGTTTAAAAGGCTCGGAAAAGGCTCGGATGAAGGTTTAAAAGGCTCGAAGAATGTTGTATTCATCGTCTTTAACAAAATTTTTACAGAACCCTAACCTAACCTAATCAAACAAACCTAATGAACAATAAATCTAATCAAACCTAATCTATATGTCTAACCAAACACCAAACACCAAACATCAAATGCAAATCAAATTAACAACAACAAAACGTGTGAGATAAAAAGTTCAACTCACCACTGTCAATACACGCTTGGAGTCGAGAGGGGTACTGTAGCACCACCGCTGGTGATTCGCCGTCGCTTTTTTGGCCGGATTTCTTGCACCGATAACTTCTCTCCCAAATGTTCTCTCTCCCTCAAGTTTTTTCTCTCACGTTTCAAAACACACAAACAGACAAAATTGGGGTATTTTTGTCTGGTCACCAAAATCGGTGCCTTTTAAACTTAGATTACTAAAGTGGTGATATTCTTACAAAAACCCCTCCAAATAGTGCTATTAAATTTTTGAACCCTTTTTAAGTATAACAAAACTAATTAACTCCAATTTGTCTAGTACATAGCACAGGGGTGGAACTGAAAATCTGCAGTTAGGGGGGTTCAAACAAAAATTTAAATTGATAGGATTAAAATGTAAAATATACATTTTTTTATTTTTTTAAGTGTACGCTTCTTTAATTTTTTTTTTTTTTTTTTTTTTTTTTTTTTGGACCAGGGTCCATACCCCCTGCCTCCGCAGGGTTCCGCCCTTGATAGCAGATCAACTCATAGTTCATGGTTGTGCACTTTTCAATTACTCTTTATATTCAAGATAAAGATTAAGGTAGGGGTAGAACTAGAAGTTCAAAGTTGGGGGGGGGCCAAAGTGTACATCTAACGAATTGTTACGGTATACATGATGATAATACAAACAATCAAATTAGCAATTTACGTATTTCGTTTAAAGAAATAATCAATAGTTTTAAGTTGCTTAATCATAATGCTGACTATGATTTTCAAGAGTTAGCAGGAGTATTATGAAGCACAAGCCTGAAAACCATTTAACATATTTATATAAAATTTCAATTAAGTTAGAGGAAATGACAACGTAAAATACAATTAACACCTCATAAAACACTAGAAAAACCATAACAAAATACAATAATCTGCAAAATTTACACAAATTTTAGATATCAAAATCATACATTGTCATCGAAAGAATGTTGAGTTTAATAAGACCAATAAATCATTTAGAACCATCAAAAGAAAATGGATATTCACTGATATGCACTTTATTTGTCAATAACATAATCAACATATAAAATTGCAAGGCTTTAATAAAATATGAAATTTCAATAACAAAATCAAGTAACACAATCAAAAAGTTTAATTGGAAGTATACCAAAAAGCAAAGAATTCATCTTTCACACATTCACAATCACAAAACATAAAAATTTCACTCAGCCACGGAAGAAATATGAACTCTTTCATTCTTGGTTATTTCAAATTTCAATATATTTTCTATCAGAATAAATTAAACAATATATAATTGATGTTTCTATATATATATGTAATTGAAATGGAAAAGATAAATAAAATCAAACATTTGAATTGTTTAGCATGAAGTAGTAGAAGAAGTGAGCAGAAATATTGCTTATCCGACTGAAGCTGGGTTTGGACTTGGGATTGTTTTGTTAAATTAAAAACATGGCAGTTAAAATTGTACTCATTCTTTGAATAAGTACAATTGTCTAAATTAATAATTGTTTTTTTTTTTTTTTTTTTAATAACATTACAAAGGACTTTTTATATACATATAATAAGAATAAGAATGGTCTGTTGTATACATGATAATTTTTTTGTTGTATGTTGTATGGATGGTGTGGTGCACGATGCATACTACATACATACAAGGGAAGAAAAAACTAAAAACGATATGAATTATGGGCTTATGGGGTAAGGTAATGGGAGACGGGACAGGAGACAATGTTGAATATCTTTAATCATTCTTTGGGCCTAATCACACTTTTTGAACATTGATTATGCTCTTTCTTTTGGTTTGGAGGTTACAAAGCATGGAAATGAAACTACTCTCTTCATAGTGTCATCATGAGTTTTGACTTTCGAGTTTCGACTATCATTCTTTTTCTTACTCGACAGTCGACTCACTCACCTTCCTTGCTAAAATATTCCACAAAACACATTCTCTATGGTTTGCCTTTGCTCCCGCAAAACAAAGTTTGACAAAGTTTGGTTATGAGTACATTCATAATTAACCAACGATCATATGTTGTTTTCTCTAAGTAACCCTAGTTAAGCATGTTTGGAGGATTTCTGACTTATAAAAAAATTAAAGTATTTATTGACATGTTTAAAGTGATATTAAAAACTAGTTTCAAATTTAATAAACACAATTTGCTCTTTGTGTTTCAATTTTTATAATATTTTAAATTGTATCAAATAAGAATTTTTGGAATTATAGAAAAAAAAAATTTTAAATGGATTCTGTATTAAATGACCTTGTATTTTATTTAACTTAGTCGATAAAAACTAAAAAGCATTCCTCTAAAGTTGAAAGTCGAAATCCAAACAACTCACAACAATTTTCTGTTAAACACCCCCTTATTGTATTACAATCGTCATATTTTAATGAAAGCTCTTGAATTCATCCAAGAATTTCTCTACAAACAAGTTTGTCATATCACTTCCATATTGGAGTTAGAAAATTGCATTTAAAAGGTATCCTATCTGGCACTATATTTTTTCCAAATATTCTCTTATTAAAAGAATTAACCTTTTCTTTCCTAATTTTTAAAAAAAAAAAAAAAAAAAAAAGGGTTTATCCTGTTATTTTATTATTTTACAAAAACAAATTAAATAAAAAGAAACATACAGCACTAACCATATAAAAACAAAAAACAAGAGTTAGAATTGATCAAGGAATCATAGGAAATTAGGAATTCCTCTATCGCATAGTTGAGGATAAAGCAACAAGCATGGTGACAGATTTCAGGATATCAATTTTATTTTAATAAATTTGACATCAAAAATCTAGTCTCATCTGAGAACTAGAAAGAGAGGGAGGAAGATGGAGAAGAGAAACGTGATGATCTAATCCAGCTCTGTATTTTTTTTTTTTTTTTCTCTTTCTATCTCTTATCATTTCCTTGATCAATTTTAACATATTATGTAAAAAAATTCATTTTATTTTTATTTATTTTATCGATTGATACAAAAGAGAGGAATTCCTACAATTTCTTAATGGATTCTAACTCTCTCTCGTTTTTTTACTTCATGTTTATTTTTATTTAATTTGTTTTTGTAAAATAAAAATTAAAAGGATAAACCTTTTTTTCTTTTTTAAAATAAGAAAAGAAAAGAATAATTCTTTTAATAACAATCATTGGATTAATCAAAGGGCATTCATTAAAATGTGCCGATTTGTAATACAATAAGTGGGTGTTGGTGTTGAACATAAAATATTATATATGAGGGGTTTTACAATTTGATCCCTATATTATTGGGAAACGTCAATTTTATATTCGTTAATTTATTTTTCATCAAATCGGTCATCATATAATTAAAATTATAAGACCAAAATACCCCTCTCACTTTTAGTTTTGATTAACTTTGATTAACATTATGACCTAAATGAGCTATTTTTAATTGAGTAATGCTACGGTGCCTAAATTTGGTGTCCAAATCCGGTGCCCAAATGATGTGGCAACACAGTAGACCATTCATTTAAATCATGCAAATCAAATACAATTTAAATGAATGGTCGACAGTGTGTTAAATGAATGGTCTACTGTGTTGCCACATCATTTGGGCACCGGATTTGGGCAATGTAACATTACTCTTTTTAATTATATAAGCACTGGTTTGATGAAAAATAAATTAACAGGTACCAAACTGATATTTCCCAATTAGATATGGACCAAATCATAAAAACCCGATATATAAAGATATTTAAAAAAAAAAGAAAGAAAAAAAAAAAAACCACGAGGGCCCCCAAGAGACTTTATTGCCATGCGTTGGTTGGTACAAAGAAACAAACATGGCCAACAGCTAAACCATGCTCTTCTCACAAAGCAATGACTTACTTCATTACATCCAAAGTCATAATAGTCATTGTCTTCCTTCACCACCTCTATCTTTTTGTCCCCCAAGAGAATCCCATGATTAACTATAGTTACAATTTTATTTCTTTATTTTAGAAATTAAGGTATCAATTTACTTTCCAAAAGAAAAGTCGTTCGTACTTCGGATAGAGTTTTTGGATTGTATCCAAATTCAACTGAAGAATGATAAAAAGTTATTTTATTTAAATTTTTAAATTTCAAAAGAATTTTTATATAAAATATAAGAATTGACAATATAATATTGGTCCAGTGGTAAGCATCTCACACCTACGTCACGGGATCATGAGTTCGAGTTATCCCCCTCTCTTCCTGAATTTATATAATATTTCAAAAACAAAAAAAAAAAAAAATTAAAGATTTTAAATTATAATCTGTAATGTAGTTAGGATTTGTTTTTTTTTTTTTTTTAAGACTTGGTTAGGCTAGCTAAATTATATTTATAATAACACAATGTTACTCCATAGAAAATATATACGGGAAATGCTTTTTACCCCTTAGGCCTTAGGTCAGTCCAATTTCATTTAAAAATATATATACGAAATTATCATTTGGGTCCCTATGTTTTTATGAATTATCTGTTTTTTTTTTAACTAACTTCTATTTTTAGCTCCCATACCCATCAATTTGGTCCCTTAGTTAGTAAACTTTAACAATTTCAAGGATAATTTTTTCTTTAAACTAAAAACATGCCAAGTATCAATACCAAAAAAAAGATTGAATTTTTTTAAAAAATATTTATATAATAAAAAAAGAAAAAAAAGTTTTAAATCTCCACCATCCAAATATTATATTGATGGTGGAGATTTATTTATTTTTTTAAAAATTAATTTATATAAAAAATTATTTTTTTTTCTTAAAAAATTAGGTAGATTGATCTCCATTGTCCACCTCAGATATGGATGGTGGTGATCAAATTACCAAAAAAATAATAATAATAAGGAAAAAAAGAAAGAACAAATTGGATCTCCACCTCCATCTGGATCTCGATGGAGATCTTAACGTGGAATCTCCATCACCGATGTAGACCCTGCGCACTCCATTGCACGATGGAGTGCTTCTCCATCGTTGATAGAGATCCCAATGGAGATCCATCTAGACCTCCATGGAGATGGGGATCAAAATGGATCTCCACCCAAAAAAAAAAAAAAATCATTTTTTGTTTTCCTAAATTTTGTTTTCTTTTATTTAATTTTTTTAAAGAAAATAAATGATCATGGGTAAAATAGTCATTCAACGTTTTCTATGATGGTTGACCGTCAAAAATCTTATCAGATGGACCAAATTGATAGGTTTTTAGAAACATAGGGATCACGAGAGCTAAAAAAAGGAAAGATAGTTAAAAAAAATAGATAATTTAAAAAAAACAAAAAAAACAAAAAAAAAAAAACAAACAAACAAACAAAACAAAACATAGGAACCCAAATGCTAATTCCCCAATATATGCGGTATGTCATAAGGACTTGATAAATCTTATCAATAAAAATGTTTATTCTAAACAAAAATAAAATTTAGAAAAATAACATCAGAAGAAGAAACAATGTTGTAGATGAACAAACACTTTTCATTTGATGATTAATAATTTTTTAACTTATAAGAGAATATTTTTTTTTTCTTTATGTTCATATTACTATTTCATCATAAATCAAAATATTGTAAGAATTAAAGGGATGGCAAAATAACATGTGGATACGGGGACCCGCACTTATGGAGTGTGTAAGGGTTTCAATTTGGTGGGGATGGAACGGGGATGCGGATACATAGTAAAACCTGTAATGGGTATAGGGCGGGGATGGGTTTTATAATCCCCACCCCGCCTTGCCCCATTTAAAATATAATCTTTTTTTTTTTCATAGTTTTCTTTTCTTTTAATGTTATGTTTAAAAATTATTGAATTTATTTAGTTGTGAGATTTATGTTTATTTTTAATGTTTATGAGATGATTTTCAATAATTTTTTGAAATTACTTTATATATTATATCATATTCATTGGGTTATATATTTATTATTTTAATAAATAATTTTGATAAATGGGTCAAATGGGGTAAATGGGATAAATGGGTGAGGATGGATAAAGCATACCCCGTCCATCCCTGTCCCGCTCCATATATTGTGGGGTTTTATGTGGGGATGGAGTTTCAAAAAATAAATATGACGGGGTGTGGGGAGGGCCACCCCGCCCTATTGCCATCCCTAGAATTAAGTTTGCAACAATCAAATTAAGAGAATTATGTATATATATTTTTTTTTCTTTATGTTCACATTATCATTTATAATACATCATAAATCAAAAATTGTGAGAATTAAGTTCACAACAATCAAATTATGAGAATTAAGAGCCAGTTTGATATTGCTGTAACTTTTATAATAATCACTGTTAGCTATGTTAAAGGAATAAGCATCGACAGATGTTTGGTTAATTGTATTTTTAAAACTACTGTATAACTCAAAAACAGTATACATAAGTTTGGTAATTTTATTGAAAAAGTGCTGAAACTAGTTACAATAACTAAAATATACATGATTTTAGAGCCCCATTTCAAATTTTTTTAATTAATTATATATATTAAATAAATATTAAAATTAGAAAAAAAATTCCATAAGAACAATAATTTTTTTAAAAAAAGATTTTATAAATCAAATCAATATTTAAGTTGAATATTTAATTTTGAGATAAAATAAGGTATATAAATGATTTTAAATTGATTTGATAAAGATAATAACGAGATATTAAAATATTCATTAAATGTTGAAATAGATTATTACGTAATCACTTTTTTAAAAGTAACCCCACATTTACTTCTCAAAATTACTGTTAAAACTTAGCAGACTATCAATTAATCACTTTTGGAAGAATGTATGTTAAAATTATAAAATAAGTTGATTTTAAGTTTTCAGAAACAATACCAAACTGACTCTAAATATACAATTCAATTATTTTTTACTGAGTCTTATTTTGGACAAAAAATAAATAAATCATTAAAAATGATTTTAAACCAAAATAAGATTTTCATATAAACATCTTTGCATTTAAAGGAAAAGTTTGCAAGAAAATGAAAATAAAAAATTAATTACAAACAGAAGATGACAAAAGAAGCTATAAATATAGGCTAGGTACCGCAAAATGCAAACACAATCATGTACTAGTAATAACTAATATGAAATTAAAATTAAAAAAAAATAAAAATAAAAATAAAATAAACTAATAAGAAAAGAGAAGTGATGGGCAGGCAGTGAATAAGTAAACAGGGAACAAAAAAGAAATACAAAAAGTAAATTTGATTTTATTAAAGGCTAGGCCGGTCTGTACCAAAGTTTTCTAAATTGTTCCATGAATTCTTGGGCTTCCAAGGGAGCATAGACTATAGAGGAGGCATCATCTAGTAGGAGACACGAGTGTATTGTAAACTTGGACAATGAATAAATATAAAAATACACTTGTATGGATTCTATCAAATAAAATGGACAGAATCCCAGACAAAATTACAGAGGCTGTATCTCACAAGCTTTAATGTTTTATGTCTCAAATCTCAATAGAATAAACTTTATTTCTTTTTGGTCAAAAACTTTCTCAATGCAGCCTTAAGTTCCCTTTGATTCCTTTAAAAATGTTTACAATCCAAGAACAACTTGACAAGCATGCAGTACGAGTCCTTTCTTCATCATCAAAACCAGTAACTAGTCCTTTCTACAAACATTTCCATCAAGGAGAGTGTTGTATATTCATCTATCAAACAATTTATGAAGTAAACTTCACCGTTTACGTCTATAATGAGAAAGTTAATGAATAGCTTTATCAGACGGGGTTACAGAAGCTCCAACGGACCTTTGATACCGGCAGACAAAAATGTTATCATCCTCAAACATGAGAATCATAGATTCATTACCATATGGAAAAAACTTTACTTCTCATATTGAACATAGACTCCGCCAAATATCTTGTTACTAAAAGATCTACAGCCCTCACTGGCACTGCAAGTTCATGTAGAGAAAGTAATGGTGACAGCAGTAGAGGGATTACACCCCAACTAAATAACAACAAAAGCAGAGCCAACCAACAGAATGAACATGGAAGGCAACCATCATCCATCCCTATAATATTATAAGGTCCTCAACCTCTTACTCAACTTCACTTTCAGCTTTCAATATCTACTGGTTCCAGACTTCCAGCATCCTATCTCATCATTCAGCTTTTTAATATTTCTTCTAATTGAGAGCAGCCTCTTCATGCGACCTTTACACGAGAAATAAACGAATATATAAGCAAACAAAACAGAATGCCACTATTACCATCACTTTTTTTTTTCAGAGATTTAAATTATCCCAACAAAAAAAAAAAAAAAAAACATATCATACCAAGAATTTAGTCTTCTATCAAGTGTTATGATTCTCATTATTGTTTATAATACTCTTTTATGTGCTTTACTAGCAAAATACTAATCCCTTCTCTAACTCAGAGTGTCTTCTAGAAAATATGAAGGTTCAAACACTTCTATGCTAACGTGGCTTTACGACATCAAGGGTTTCAAAATGCAATGAGCAAAAAAGACTAGAAGAAAGGGAAATTGGAGGCAGCCTGACAAAACATTGACATCATTTTTATTTCTCAATTATATCTCAATAACTGCTAGAACTCCATCCAATACACCATTAAGAAATTTGATATAGAAACAACTTCCCAATCAGTATTTCCAAATACTGGTGTAAATTAAACTGCCTCTCAATAGACTGGGTAACAAGTACAAACCATATTGAGGGATGAAGGCTCTAGGCTGAGTAGCAGGAGCAACTTTTAATTTATTATGCGCCCAAATGATAGATTTCAATATGTTCAACTAAAAAAGATTAGACATATCATCACACTATAACTCTTAAAATTTCTTTAACTATCAAATGTTCTGTAACAAATAATGCACAATTAGTTCTGGTGTTCCAACTTCCAACACTAAAAGTAGGAGTGTGCATCAGAAATAACTAGGTTTCCAGCATCAATAACACCAGTTTTCCATCTTCTATAATAAAGGAAATAAAGATATTCAAACTAGAAAGTCCACTATGGTGGACAGGCGTTTAAATGCATTTAACCTAATGAATTGTAAAATAAACAAAATCATCCTGAAATTTTGTAAATGAAAATTTCTACGCAGTTAAACAACCCTGAACATTATGTCATTATGTAGATTATTCTTCATTTATTTGTTCTCTAAATTAAATGAGAAAAATTTTTAATATAAAAAAATCAACCAACAAAAGTTAAATCACAATCCAAAGTATTAAGTGTCAGCCATGCAGCTTCATCATACCTTTTTGCTGGTCTCTTCTTTGAATCAATTTGTAAACGTGTATTCAGTTCTTCAATACTCATGATATCGTCAGAATTACATTTTAATAAATTGGAACAATCCATAAGTGCAGGTTCAGCCAAGGCTGGAATAAGTGACAAATCCTTAACCTTTCCCTTAAAGTATTCCATCAAAATGAGCCCTGCACAAGATTAGAAAAGGAAACAAATAATGAGAGATATCACAACTAAGTAAATCAGTAGATTAGTTTGGGAAAAACTATCAAATTTCAGCTCTCCAGCTATCTGAGTCATAAATCTGATATAACTAACTTCCCAACAATAACAAAGAAAAAAATAATAATAATGCAACTAATTTAGTTTTAGTAATTCAAGAGAATGGACTTATACATCACAACAAAGTCTAGTCAGACAGAATAAGGATTCAGTATGCTGTCATCAATTTCACTAAACTTAACTATTATGAGCATAAAAACAAAACACAGCTTTACATTCAATTAAACACAGAGCTATAGAAGTTAAAATCAAATGCAGAACTATTCAAATTCATATAAACATGTTAGCATCATAGTTATTAAAGGTGTTAGGCGCATCAAAGCGCAAAGGTCACCTGGAGCTCGACGCACAAGGTGAGGCGCGTGCTGATTGAAGCAAGGCGCAACCTAGTAGATTTTTATGAATTTCCCATTTTCTCAAATTCTCTCTTCCTCTCATTTTTCTCTGAACATGGTATGACTTACAAGAGCATAGAGATCCATAATAGGATTTCCTACTCTTTAAAAAAAAAAAAATCCAGTTCTTTGTTTTACGAGTAAGAAATCCTTATTAACACTTAACAGTATAAAAATTATCTTTCTACTAAAGGTAGATAAGTATAAATATTAACAGTAGCCTCTAACACCTCGATTGCCTTACCCAAATATCATCCACTAAGATTAAATGTAAGAGAGTAATCCTATTAACAATAAGTGTTGAGTGCCTTTTAGCAAAATAAATATACATTATACTCTTGAGTTTACATACAAACCTAAAAAACAGTTTCCAAATTGATATTCCTATTGAGACTCCAATAACAGAGCCCAGCAATACAATAATGGATTAATACTTCACAGTTGGAAATCCAATAAGTCAGCCCCATACCTAAGTTGACAATTTATAATGGATAAGATAGACAAATACAAATGTTAATCCCTACTAAATTGCCATCCTTTGGTTTGGATGATCTAATATTGCAAATCTGGTGAAGATTAAAAAGTATATAAATAAAAGTATGCGGTATTATATGGTAAAAGGGACGGTATAAGAGTGGAACATTTGCTATCTCATTAGTTAAGCTACTAGTGAAAACAATTTCTTTTTATTTTTTTACTTTATTTTTTAGATTAAGAAAATTTTACCCAAGACAATGATAGAATGGTCAGAATGGTCAGGAAGGAAGACTCTAAATATTATCATAACGACAGTACAATTTGCAGGTTCAGAGAAGTAGCAGACATTGTATCGATTAAAATCCTCGATCATGATGTTAAGAACAGAATGAATGAGTTAATGATCATGATTTCCTATTTCTAACAAAATCATTCTTTCACTCTCTTTTTTCCCTTTTTTCAAATCCATCAATGTAGTAAGGTAATAGAATTATTTTATTCCATGCTCTTTATCAACTACATGTACTCAATCCCAAGAAGTAGTGCAAGTGTACAGCTGTTAGCATTCTACATTGTTGCTTGCATAAGTTTACCAAGACATCACAATATGTCCAATTGATTCAACATCTAACATCTCTAAAACTCAGCATTGCCACTAAAGTACACAACAATAGAGCCAAAATCACATTGAAAGTAAAGCTGGAAAAAAACTCAATTTGAGTATTTGACATAAGCAACAGCAATATAAATGTATAAAATACAAAGCATCTTAGGTTGCTAAGTGAGAAAGAGATAATAATACCAAGGGCTCGAAGCATCTTCAAATCAAATTTATTGGCTAGATCTTCATGGCCAATTATTTTTGCCCGTTGTAAAACTAACAGTTTTAAGCTAATTAGCATATCCTGACAAAAAAAAAAAATAATTAAATTGAGTTCCTCAATCAACCAATTATAAAGAAGCATGCCAATTACATAAAAGCACGGAAGGCGCATGTGCAAGATGATATTCGAAAAACTTACAAGCTCGGATTCAGATAGAGAACAAAGCCAACTCGCATCTTCAATCCTGTTTTGGCTCAAAATTTCATTTAATTCCTTCAACCCCATCCTCTCTCTATTTACTGGCAAATGGAAAAATCTCAATCTCGCCCTCGCAGCCAAAGCTACTCAACGTTTTTGTTTGTTCTGTTGAGATAACATTTGTTAGATTTATTTTCTAAGTTATAGTAGGAATTGAACAGACAAGTTCTTGTGACTTGCAAGAAATTAAAGGGCACTTAGCTTGTGTTTTCAATTTTTTTTTTTTTTTTTAAATACCACAAATTAGCCATACCCACATAACCAAAACAAAAACATATCAAAAGAATGGCAGAAATTACCTAATATTATTAAAACAAAGAAAGAAAATGCATTTTTATCATACATAAGCTTTGCATTATGAAGGAAGAAGAGGAAAAAAAAATCATTAACAACCGATAAGGAAGAAGACGACGATGAGAGAGAAAACTCACCGGTTGAGACGTCGACGGTGAAGGAGCAACGGCCGGAGGCTGGTTAGTTGATGACTGTGAGAGTGTGAGAAGTGTCTGCTGTGTGTGAGTTAGGTTTAGGGTTTTCAAAAGGAAGAATTGCACTCACTACCCTGAGGTTTGGTACAATTACAGTCAGATTATAGAATCTGGTTTTTCTACATTTACATTTCCTGAATAACTGAGTTCGCAGCTGTTACAATTTCCGTGTTGTTTTCCAAGTCAAGCAAATGGAATGTCCAAAATACCCTTTTATTAATTGAAAATAGAGAAATTGTTATTTCCTCCCTGAGGTTTGCCATATTAGATAAACCAGTCCCTTTAGTTTCAATAATGGACAGTCAACCCCCTGAAATCCTAAATATTGGTCATTTTACCCATTATGTCAAGTTTTCCATCCAAAATCTCTTTGACCGTTAATTAAAAAATTAAAACGCCTCCATCAGGGATTGAACATTCAACCTTGTAGTTAAAACCACATGCTTTAACCAGCTGAGCCACCCCAGCTCATTGTTGGAGATTTGTTGATTTAAATGTGTGTGTGTGTGTGTGTGTGTGTATATATAATTTGTTTAAAATAATTTAAATATGTTTATATGATTTAAAATAGGCAGAATTTCACATAAGTCCCACTGTTTTGGACATTTGTCACCTTTATATATATCTTTCCAAATTCATCACTTTAGTCCCTATTTTTTCCAAAACTCATCACTTTAGTCCATTTGACTAAATATTTTAAAGTCAACTATTTTAAAACCTATGAAAGTACAATTTTGCCCTTATTACTATTTAATTTAGCTAAAATGATTATCTTAGTTTTAAATTAAAATGAAAAACAATAAAATTCTTAATAATAAAATCTTAAATAAATAGATTACAAAAAATCTTAAATAAATAATAATAAAAAAATCAATTAATTTTTTCTTATTTTGTATTTTTTTTTTCATAATCGATATTTATTTAGCTAAAATGATTATTTTAGCTTTAAATGATTATTTTTCATAATTTATTTTGTAATATATTTATTTAAGATTTTATTATTGAAAATTTTATTGTTTTTCATTTTAATTTAAAGCTAAGATAATCATTTTACCTAAATAAAAATCCATTACGAAAAAAAAATACAAAATAAGAAAAAATTAATGGATTTTTTTTATTATTTACTTAAGATTTTTTTTTTTAATCTATTTATTTAAGATTTTATTATTAAGAATTTTATTGTTTTTCATTTTAATTTAAAGCTAAAATAATCATTTTAGTTAAATTAAATAGTAATAAGGGTAAAAATGTACTTTCACAGGTTTTAAAATAGTTGATTTTCAAATATTTGGTCAAATAGACTAAAGTGATGAGTTTTGGAAAAAATAATAATAATAAGGACTAAAGTGATTAATATGGAAAGGCGTTTATAAAAGTGACAAATCACCAAAAAAAAAAAAAAAAAAAGTGGGATTTATATGAAATTATGCCTTTAAAATAAACTCATTACTCATTTTTTTGTCTCCCTAAGAAAGAGGGCTAAAATAAACTCATTATTCATATATATATATATATAATTTAAAATAAACTCATATTTAATAATAATATATAAAAACGGATTTATGAAAAAAAAAAAAAAAAAGGAAATAAGAAAACAAAAGGAAACCCAAAAAATCCAGAAAATCAAAGCTCGTAAATTTATTTCTTTCTTCTTTTTTTAATTTTTTTCCTTTTCAAAAAATATATTATTTCAATTTGATGAAAAAAAAAAACCCCCAGAAAATCAAAGTCCATAAATTGAAAAGGGAAAAAAAAAATTCAAAAACAGAAAGAAAGAAAGAAAGAAAATAATAATAAATTCAAAAACAGAGCGTGTGGCTTTTAACTACAAGGTCAAAGGTTCAATCCCTAATAAAAGCGTTTTAATTTTTTAATTAATAGTCAAAGGGATTTTATATGGAAAACTTGACAGAATGTGCAAAATGATCAACATTTAGGATTTCAGGGGGTTGACTGGCCATTATTGAAACTAGAGAGACCAATTTATCCAATATGGCAAACCTCAGGTGTGAAAATGATAATTTCAATTGAAAATAAAGATAAAAGTAAAAAAAAAAAAAAAAAAAAAAAAATTGAAAATAAAACAAAATAATTAATAATAATAAAAAAAATGGAGGCAAACAACATTGAAAGGGCTCCCATAGCCTCCATGGCTCCACCATCCAAAATCAAAAAATTCAATCCTCAAAATAAAAAATCCAACCGAAATATAAATTCACAATACCAAAAATCCATCTCCTCTTTCCTACCGATCATCACATTTATGTACATATTTTAGCCCCCATATCGTAGCTTTTGTGCTGGTTTTCGAGTGTTTTTTGTGTATATAACTTGTGTTTGAGCCTTGTGTAGGTTAAAGTTCCCTGAATATGGTGTTTGTGCTTCAAATGAGGAATTGAGGGCAAAAAGGGAAATTATTCAGAGTTAAAAACACAATGTATGATGAAAGTGCAGGCAAGAAACCACACCACAAAGTCACACCAACCTTTGATAGGTTGTGCAAGAAGATTGGTGCAAGAAGGAAGCTGCATTGTATAAACCGCACCCAACATCAGAAAAATGTGCAAGCTATCAATGCAAGCTACAGCCCACACCACCAAGTCGCACTGAAATGTGCAAGCTATCGATGCAAAGCTACAGCCCGCACTGTCAAGTCGCACATCACCCGTCAGGTTTGAAAAACACATGAATTTACAAGGGCTCTTGGTCTTTTCCATTCCAAATCGTTCCCTAGCAAGCTCCCATGGAGGTTTTTCCTCCATAAGAGCTCACCAGCCACCACCATCATTTCATCTTCCACCCATCTTAGAGAGGGTTTCAAGGAGAAATGAAGGCTCTCTTGACCAAATCCGAGCCATGCAACACCAAGGAGATGAAGACACTTTGGAGGAACTTCTTCAATTGGGTTTTCTCTTAAAACTCGCTCTCCTTTGTATTTTCTTTTCATTTTATGTGTAATCCCCATTGGGGAATGTTGTAAATCTAAACTTATGCTCATTTATATAAGGATTTATTCTTGATTCGATTTGGGTCTTGTTTCATTATTTATAAATGTTGTTATTAATCTCTTATCTTTGCATGCATGTTAGTGGATGATTAGAAATTGATGTTTATCTTTGAATGAGACTTAGATTAGTGTAAAAATAGTTTAGAGTAATTTTAAATAGTTTAAAGTAGTTTAATGTAGTGTCTTATTCTTGATTATATGTTGATGGATGATTTAAGTTTACATACAATGTATGATTTGATTACAAGAGAATTAGGATTCATGTATTGATTGAACAATTATGCATGGGTCTTGATTATTAGCTCTATTGAATGGGTGAAGCTTGTTTTATGCATGACCTTGTTAGAGTAGGCCTTGGTTCTATGTTCTTATGCTTAATGGGTCTTTGATTTAAAGACACAATTGCTCATTCTATGAATTTTAGGTGAGTTAATGACTCGATTTTGGTAATTTCCGTAATCATGATTAGAATGAACCTTAAGATTATTGACAATGTGCACATCATACAAAGCATCAAAGTAATTATCATGTTTAGAAACATTCAAAAAAGATTTTCTCATCTCACAAGCATGCATCTCATTTCCTAGTTTGTATTGTCTAATATACTTATGGCATCTAGGTTTAATATGCCCTACAATATTGCAAAAATGACAAACCGAGATAAACTTAGAGATGTTATTTAGGTGAGAGTGTACCAATGGTGAAGGCTCCTTACTCTTCTTGATTTTACTTTTGACTTTGGAAGAATTGGCCTTTGAAATCTTTTTGTTCCATAATGACTTGCCTTTAGTTGTAGGAGACTCCACTTGCTCATCTACAAAGCTTAAGTCACTTAAATCTTCATGAAGATTACCAAGCTTTTTAGCCTTTATGATTGCCAACTCCTTTTCATTGCCTTTGACCGTTTCCTTCAAGAAAAACAAATTATTAGCAAAATCACTCATTAGATTTTCTAATACAAAAGCATCTTCAACCATCTTCTTTTCTTGACATTTGATCACTTTATTCTTCACTTCAACTTCCTTCAACGCTTCAATCTATTTCCTTCTCAAGAGTTTGAACTCTTGCCATCAAGTTGAAGTTGGTGGTCTTTGATTTACAAATCTCTTCATTGAGTTGCAAAGTCAAGTGATCATGTCTAGCTTGATTGTCCTTCAAGAAATCCTCTTCTTCTTCAATTTCTACTTGATGCGAAGTGGTGTCACATAGGTAGCCACCTACATAAACATTATCTTCCAAGGAATCTAGTTCCTCTCCATCTTCACTTTTGTCATTAATATTCTCTTTAAGCTTATCAACAAAATTGTTGGTAGACAAATACAAAATAGAAAATAAAGAACCACATTCACATATAGCTTGAAGAATATCCCATGACCTTTTTGTTTCATCAACAAGAGAAGGACAATCAACACAAGCACTATTAGACTTAAGGTTGTTATCCATAGTTAGTAAATAACCTTGTAGATCCTGAATCACACTAATTACCTTAAGTGACCCATTTTAATACCAATTGAAAATACCTACAAGGTTATACCAAACAATTTGGAGAGGGAGGGGGGGAGTGAATAGGTTGACACTCTATTTTTAAAACTTTTTCGTGACTTTTGTCAAAACCTTGGTGAGCATACAAATTAACCTTTAACATAATTGTTATGAGAAAACAATTAACACGTGTATGCTCAATTCACCACCTTTAGTCTACAAAACATATAACAAGAGACAATGTATCTCATATACAAATATGTTTAAAACAAAGGATACTCGAAAATAGTGAATGGGAGAGGGATATATAACATTATATCTCACAGTCTCCATCATTAGTTTAACACCGTGAGATTCAAGTGGGGCCTAGAGACGGTTTTGTTTTCATCCTCCCTAAGGAAGGTCTCCATAAGAGTCAATACCAAGGTTAACTTCCTAACTGATAAGATTTCTGAATGTATTTTTGGGATTGATTGACCCTAAGGTAGCAACTCTCAAGTTAAGTTCATGAGATATGAAATGATAGGTTACACTCACAAGGATTTAAATTAAATAGTTAATTAAAACTCTAACAAAAATAAACGATGGTTAAATAATATAAGAATAAAGAGTTATTCTGGTGTATCATTTAATTGAGAATGTCTCGATCCAACATGCAAGTACTTGACCGACCCTAAGGCGGCATTTGCTTGTGATATGTTGGATTGTCGTGGCATAGTAACTTTTTTATGAATTTTTTATTGTTCATAAAACATGTATCATGCATCATGTTTAATTATAGGCCAAATACTTTGCATATGATTTAAATGTATGAGTGAATGAATTTATTTTTATTTATGTTTTTTCGGCAATGTCTTCTGCTTTACTTCAAATACTTGCCATTGACAAATTATCTAGAAATAACTATACAAAATGAAAAAACAACATTAATGCAATCTTGGTCACCAAAGACGTAAAATTTATTTGTGCTTATGGAGGAATGTCCTTCACAGCCTGCACCCAATGCATAAAGAACTGTTCGTGAGGCCCACAAAAAATGGATTTCAGATAATGAAAAGGCCTAAGGAATGTCGTTGTTCCATTAACATCTGATAGTCAAACGGTTTCTAATCAGATCACACTACCACCTAAACGTAGTGGGTACGATAGCCTGATCGCTATTTAGGTATTGGAGAGGCACAAGGTGTCGTCTTTGATGATAGTGTTAATGATTCATTGTCATTTAAACATGCAATGGAATATTCTGACAAAGAGGAATGACTTAAAGCCATGAATCTCGAAATGGAGTTTATGTACTCCAACTCAGTCTAGGAACTTGTAGATTTACTTGATGGGATAAAAACCCATAGGGTGTAAATGGATCTACAAGAGAAAGAGAGGAGTAGACGGAAAGGTAGAGACCTTCAAGGCAAGGCTAGTGGCAAAGGGTTATACCCAAAAAGAGGGGGTCGATTTTGAAAAGACCTTCTCGCCAGTGGCTATGTTTAAGTATATTAGGGTACTCTAATCCATTGCAGCCCATTTCGATTATGAAATTTGGCAAATGGACGTTAAGACTGCATTCTTGAATGGCAATCTTGATGAGAGCATCTACATGATGCAACCAAAGGGATTTGTGTCCCAAGATTAAGAGCAAAAGGTTTTCAAGTTACAAAGGTCCATTTATGGAGTGAAGCAAGCATCTAGATCTTGGAACATCAGTTTTGATACTGCTATCAAAACCTATGGTTTTGAGCAAAACGTTGATGAACCTTGTGTTTACAAAAGGATCATTGACAAGTAAGTAGTTTTCCTGGTCCTTTACGTAGATGATATCCTACTCATTGGGAATGATGTAGGAGTATTATCGGAAGTAAAGGGCTGGCTTGCTAGCCAAATCCAAATGAAAGATTTGGGAGAGACAAGTTATGTTCTAGGGATCCAATTAATAAGGGATTGAAAGAACAAACTATTAACACTATCTCAAGCATCGTATATCGACAAGATTCTAGTGTGATTCTTGATGGAGAACTCCAAGAAAGGTAATCTATCGTCTAGGCATGGAGTTCACCTGTCTAAGGAACAATGTCCTAAGACACCTCAAGAAATTGAGGATATGAGACGAGTTCCATATACATCAGCAGTAGGCAGTCTCATGTATGCTATGTTATACACGAGATTTGACATCTGCTTCATAATGGGAGTAGCCAGCAAATTCCAGTCTAACCCAATATTGGATCATTAGGTGGCTGTAAAGCTTATTCTCAAGTATCTTTAGAGAACGAGAAACTATATGTTAGTATATTCAGAACAAGATCTTATCTCATTAGGATTTATGGATTCTGACTTTCAAGCAGACAGGGATTCTAGGAAATCCACGTCTAGGTCAATATTCACCTTGGTGGTGGAGTCATAGTGTGGAGGAGTATCAAGCAATCTTGTATTGTTGATTCCACTATGGAAGCCAAATATGTAGTAGCTTGTGAAGCAGCTAAAGAGACTATTTGGCTCCGTAAGTTCTTGAGTGATCTGGAAGTTGTTCCAGATTTGGATAAGCCCATGACACTTTATTGTGATAATAGTGGTGCAGTGGCAAATTCCAAAGAAATTAGAAGCCATAAAAGAGGAAAGCATATAGAAAAGAAGTATCATTTCATCATGGAGATAGTGTAGATGTGACTGTGACCAAGATCGCGTCGCAAGATAATCATGCTGATCCATTTACGAAGACCTTAACGGCTAAAGTGTTTGAAGATCACCTAGAGGGTTCAGGATTACGAGATATGTCTCACCTGCTTTAGTGCAAATGAGAGATTGTTGGGATTTATGCCCTAAGCTTGTAATTTGCAAATGATATAAATGCATTAATAAAAGAAGTAGTAATTTCATTCAATTAACATGACTCATATGTTTATATTATATGTGCTAAACATCCAAGATTGCTAGATGTAATCTCAAACTAGGTATATGAATGTCATATACAGAGGAATTCATTTTGAGACATGCAATCTAAAGAGTTCGTAGAAAGCAAATAAAGCTGAGTACTTTATTTGTGGTTAAGCTATAGATGCGGTCCATTCCATAATGTAGAGTGGTCTTATCCTAGACTACTCATATGGTGATATGAGAATGGAGGAACCTTATATGATGTGATCATATAGGACTGGGCTACGATCTATATGAATCTATCACTAAGATCCGTTAGTAGAAAAGATTCATATATATATATATATCAACAAATGATGGCTGTATATGGGTGATCTAAATCCTGAGTTTATATATATATCAACAAATGATGGCTGTATATGGGTGATCTAAATCCTGAGTGTCTTATTGACTTCTTCAAGTTAGATCGTGTTTCTTGAAATACCATGGGTGAGATCGGAGTAGCATTCCCGATCAATAACTCCGTATCTTGGAATCACGGTTTGGCTTATGGCTGGGAAGGTATGAACACAATAGTGGAATCCCCTCATTCTTGAGAGAAATAGATGAGTAATTCCCTTAAGGGTTGATTCGGGACTTGAACGATTAAGAGCGTTCTTCTTCTTCCGTAAAGAAATGAAGGATATAATCATTCATTAGAGAATCAATGATACTTAAAGGAAAATATATAATTAGAGATGTATAACGGACTTTATGACCTAGCTCTAATTATGAACTACTTGTGGAGGATCATATCATATGTAATAGCTATATCGATGGACACTAATAATTTGGTTGTGTAAAACATATACAGTTACGAGAGTACAACCTTGGGTTTTTAGTGGAATAAATCCAAGGTTAATAATAGTGAAATATTAATTAAAGAGTTTAATTAATTTTTCTATGTATTATTGGAGCTCAAAATTTGGGTCCATTAGGTCCCCTTGTTAGCCCTTTACGATTGATAGTAATAAGGCTCACGGAGAATTGAATGGTCCAATTAATTATGTTACGAAAGTAACTTAAATATATTTTGGGAATTAATTAAATGATGTGATTATTTAATTAATATATTATTTAATTGATTAATTAAATATTATTATTTAATTGACATATTAATAATTAAGAATTATTAATTGTTATTTGGAGGTTTAAGTTTTGAACCTTGATAAGAGCAAAAGAATAAAATAAAAAGAGATTATTTATAGGGATAATTACCCCGGTGGTCATCGAATTGATGACATACTATCAAAATGGCAATTGGATTGGAAAGTTGTTCCAAAATGGCCATTATTGGCAAACTTTATGACACTAATAGCCATTCTATCCAATTCTATCTAATTCCATCCAATGAGTGGCATTTTGGTAAATAAAGGGATGTCATTAATTTATTTTAGATGTTTTTTGGAAATCAATTTTTACAATGAGTGATATTTTGGTAAAAAAGTGGATGATATTAATTTATTTTAAATGTTTTTGGGAAATCAATTTTTTCTTTTTTTGAAAAGAATAATTATATTTAGTATGTATAAATATATATATATTTATATATTTACACACAATAAATATAATTATTATTTTTAAAAAACAAAAAAAATTGTTTAGATCAATATAAGTGTCTCTTCTTTGTTTTTTAAATTTTTTAGATTTTATAACCTTAATCTTCTTAAAAAAGAAATACATATATATACACCAAATATAAAGAGATATTGCGAGGTTCGAGAAAGTAAGTTTGTTTAAGAGACAGAGAGCTAGGCCAAACTATTATTATTGAGATGATTTTTTTTTTTTTTTTTTTTTTTTTTTTTTTTTTTTTTTGCAGCGGTTATAATTATTTTTAATACAGTAGAACCCCTCTAAACTAATATTCTTAGGACCAATCCTTGTGTATTAATTTAGAGGGGTTATTAATTTGAAGGGTGATACATTGTAAAATGTTATTTTGTCTTAGAATGTGTGTGGAAATCAGTTTTTTAATTTAAGGAAAGTTCCTTTTCGGGATTCCTTGTTTAGTCGGTTTTCTTCTTCAAGGAAAAGAATAAAAATAATAATAATAATAATAATTTCAGGATTCCTTTTTTAGGAAAGATTTATTAATAAAATTTCCAATTCCTATTGGGAATGTGATTACTTAGTGACCAAGGATACTCACCCAAAAAATAGTGAGGCTTATTTTTTTGGTTGTATACTTGTATATAACAAGATCGATCTCATGATATACCTAAAAATTCTATTTCTAACGGCTCTTAAAAATTCTTTATTTTCTATCTTCTTTGTTATAACTTATAACAAGAGGACAATTCAAAAGATGAAAGATAAAGTCAAAAATATCAAGCATGGTAGCCTTATGCAAACTAGCATCTTGAAGTACTTTTCTAGTTCTTGATTATTTTGTAATATATTTTGTAATTTTATGGAATTATTAATTTATACGACAGTTGGGACCAAAATTTTACACTGGGTTTCAAAAAGAAATTATTAATTAGTACGATAGTGGAGTTTATTAATTTTTTACACTGACTCGAGTCGGGACCGAGATTTTTTATTAATTTATAGGAGATTAATTTACATGAATTCTAATGTATATAGCAATATATATATATATATATATATATATATATATATTTACACACTAAATATAATTATTCTTTTCAAAAAATAAAAGAAATGATTTCCCAAAAAAATCTAAAATAAATTAATGTCATCCACTTATTTATCAAAATGTCACTCATTGAAAAAAATGATTTTCAAAAAATAGCTAAAATAAAGTAATGGCATCCATTTATTTACTAAAATGCCACTCATTGGATGGAATTAGATGGAATTGGATGGAATGACCATTAGTGTCACAAAGTTTGCCAATAATGGCCATTTTGGAACAACTTTCCAATGCAGTTGCCATTTTGATAGTGTGTCATCAATTCGATGGCCACCGGGGTAATTGTCCCTTATTTATATTTGCTTTAAAGAGGTCAAAGGTTCAAACCCAAGTGGTGACCGAATTAAAAAGGATTTAGAATCCTATTTTAACTTGGTTTACTAAACCCTAGGATCTTAGTATATAAGATATACTTATCAGAAAAAAGAAACTAATCTAAAACCTAAGAGAGATAAGGTGGTGCGGCAACTAGAGAGGAAAAGAAAAAAAGAAATAGTTTTTTCTCAAACAAGCTTGGCCGAATTCACAAGTGGAGACTAAGGGTTGTCTTCTGGATCTCTCAAGCCTCCATTCAACTAATCATGGAATCTGTGACGTGCCCACACACACAGTTGCTAGATCACGGGACATATCTCGGAAGGCTTAGTGGTGAAGGATCGAAAAGAAAACGAATGAGTGTTCTTCAAAGGTATGAAAACAAATCTCTTCCTTATATTTGTGTATACAAAAAGGTTCAAAAGAAGATAAAATTTTAAAACTTATCGATCTTAACTCTTGATTTTCCGCTGCACGACTTACAATTTTGGGTGGCACGAATGTTTGGGTGGTCATGAGTACCTTGTGCGTACATTGTCTGCATTTCTCTTAGTCACTTATTTTTATAACTTAGGGTGTTTGCCTTTAGGAGTAGATTAATTTAATTAGGAGTAGTTTAATTTAGAAAGGCAACCAAGTTATATTTATCTCATTTAATCACCATTCTCACCCTCTCCATATTCTCTCATCTTTCTTATTTTTATTTTGCATGTTCTTTCACACAACACGCTCCACATGCTTACACATCACACACACCACTCTCACCACTCTCACCACTTCCGCTTTCTCATTTACATTGCTTTCAATAAACACAAAAAACGAGAGACGGTTGATGGATGACACCTCTTTGTGGAATGATACCCTTACTTGCACATTGTACTAGTTTATTGCTATTCATGTCCTTTGACTCATGCCTTCATGAGGTTGATTTTAAAATATAAATATTTTTGACTTACATTCATGACAGAATGCTTTCGTCAAATATGCATGGGATAAGCAGCCTCAATGGGGTCTTTTATCCTGGTTGAAGGAGCAATTACCAAACGTCTAGCATTCCCTCACACTTGGCACCAATGGGTTTTTTATTTAAGAGAAAAAAAAAAAGGCTATGCATTCGCCATATGAATTATTAATATTAAATAATATTACCATGGCACTTCGAATTCGATATGCAAATTTTTTATTGTTTTTCAAAATATTCAATTATGCATCGAAAGAGTAGTATGAGATAAATGAAGGGTATTTCCGAAACAAACCATAAAGGGTTGTTCAGTGTCATTCTTAAAGAGATGTTTTTCATTTTTCGATACACAAAATGATGGGAACCTGTTCAGCTAGTGTTTTAAAGCTAAACAAAATTCGAAAACATAGAAAACACGCAAATCAATATTTCACTTTTAAAGTGTTAGAATTAGTGTCCGTTTGGAAGAGCTTCTCTACTGGCTAAAATAGTTTTTTTAATTAAAAAAACTCTTTTCAAAAAAAAAAAAAAATTGTGTCATTTGGTTGTCACTCAGTAAAGCTTTTGGATGATTAAAACAGCTATTTTACATCAACTTGGAGAAACTCAAATTTTAGGATTTTCCAAGTAGATTTTTTTAAGTTTTTTTAATAACACTAAAATGTATAATATAACATTGTCATTTAAAATAATTTTTGAATATTTTGGTAATCCTACCATTTAAAAAAACTTTTTCTGATTGACAACCAAACTACTGTAATTGATGTTCTCGGCTTTTCCATTTCATTTTTTCAATATTTTTCAATATGGGTAGATATTAAATCAATTTTTTTTATTTTTTATTTTGGTCCAATTTGAGTCCCGGCAGCACAATAATAATAATAATAATAATAATAATAATATTAATAATAATAATATATTTGTATATCTCAGTTTATTCATTAATAATTTATTAATTCTTAATAAATTAATCCTAAAAAAATCTTAATAAAATATATATTTGTTTAATCATTAATAGCTTATTTGTTAAAAAATTAAAATCTGATAAAACTAAACTCAATTTTTTATTTTTTATTTTATCAAAGAAACTCAATAACATTTAACACATGGCACAATAAAAAAAAAACATACATAATAATTAATTATTTATAATTATACAACGACGAAAAAAATATATTATACTTTTTAAGAAAAAAATTATAAACAAAATCGATTTTTTTAATTAATTTAAATTATTCTGTTAATAATATATAAAATTTAACTATAAAAAGATTATTATTTTTTTTAACAGAATACTAATTTTAATTATTACTGTGAAAATCAATTTTTCGTTTCAAATGAAAATATATAAAACGAAAAACAAAAACATTACTGAACAGACCCTAACTATTTTACCCATTTTAGAGTAACTCCAATGGTGCTTTCCAAGCCAAAAAGGCTAATGATGATGGTTTTTTTACACTCCAACCACTCCCTAACATACCTCTCTATTTTGAAGAAATTGCAAGGCACTCTCTAAATGTGGAGAGCCATTTTATGCTAGCTAAATTCTCTTTCCTATTATTTTATTATTTTTAACTAATTTATTTAATAGAAAAATGATGTCAACATTCAATTTTTTGTTGTTGACAATGGTCAAAATAAATTTAGAGACCCCCATAAAAAATTTGGAACGGACGGTTGGAATGACCTATGAAAAGTTATTAGATAAAATAACTTTTTAGCTAATTTAGGTAAAATTTAAAGAGTCCATTAGAGATTCTCTTAAAAACATTACAAAACACATTTACATTGTTTTCCGTTTATAGAAACTACTTTTAAAAAACGTTACTAAACGAATTTACATTTATAAAAACATCATTTAAATTAGTTTTCAAAAAACACTATTTTAAAATCAATTTGGTTTTAGTATTTTATGATTGAAATTAATTTTTATCAAATTTAATCGTTGTGCTTGATTGAATTTAAGTTTATGTTTAAATTCAAACTTTATTAACAAATAGATTTTAATTTTTAGTTTGAGTTATATTAATTATATTTAAAGAAATATTACAATTGTTGCATTTTATTTTTTAATTATTAAAAACAAATAACAGAAAGAAATGGCACGCAAATGCGAACAGCAAAAAAGGATCAGTTTGAGCATTACTGCATTACATACAATCAACCAAGTTTACAGAAAATACAGAAAATCTTCCTTAACAAATTCCCAATTCAAACATTCTATATCATTTCCTCCACACTTGCTCTTCTTTCTTTGCCCACCTCTCATAGTCTGATCTGCTGCTCAAACAACAACAAAATATGTCCAAATTAATTAATTCAATCAACCAACCAACAACTACCGTTAATAAAAGAGACAAAGGAATGGAAACGGGTCGGGTTTAGCGCGACCCGAACCCACGAAACATTTGCGTACACAAAATCACAAATCAACACTGATTAATTTCGTGGGTCCGGGTTTACGTACCCATGAACTTATTCTGGTTCCGGTTTCGACCTACAGACCCGTGAAACCATCAACCCAAATAGCTTTAATTTAAAACGAAGTCGTTTAAGTTTAGAATTTTAATTTGTTCTAAACAAAGAATTTTTTTTTTAAAAAATAATCGGGTTCGATACTTTATTCGGGTTGGGGAGAAGGAAGATGCAGAGAGAGTCTGACCTGAGGAATTAGACGTCCTTGACAACAAGATCACCATTGACGAACTCTCTGTAAGCAGCAACAGGCCAGCTGAAACCTCTGAAGACCAAACTGGAAGCCAAAGGAACATCAATGATGATCTCTTTCATGGCCGGTTTCTTGTCATCACTTATGGCAATCAAGTAGCTCCGACCCACCCACCCGATCCAACCAGCGATGTACAAGAACAGAATTCCCGGAGTTATAAACTCACCCCAATGCCTCTGATCTCCACTCACTATCAAATGTGGAAGCCCATCTGCTCCACACAACAGCCCCTGTTTCCCGTAGTTGTCGAATCTCCTCTTAGTCTTCTCCATCGTCGCTTTTATTGCCAGTGCTGGTGCACTGTCTGGTGCGTACAGTTTCAGCGACGATTCTAGCTTCTTCAGCGACTGCTTCTCTCGTTTCGCGAATTGTTTCGATTCTTTGCATGGAGTCAGACCGGAGATGTCGGCCACGGCGGGGAGTGGGGCTGAAAGCAGAATGGAGGAGAGCGCGAGTGCGGCGGAGAATGCCTTTAGCGGCGAATCATTGGTGGAAGATTGAGAGGCGGAGCACTGAATCAACAAGGGTCTTGATGGAGATGATGATTTTGGGTTAAGGGGCTTCAAAATGGTTTTTGAGAGGTTTGTGGGAATTGTCAGAGACATTTTTTTAATTTTTTTTTTTGTTTTGTTTGGTTTGAGTGAGTGTCGTTGAATGTAAGAGAAGAGAATTTGAGCTTTAGATTCTGGGAGGGTGATATTTCATATTAGTGGTGGAAAAGACGATAAGGTGAGATGCTGAGTTGGATGATTTTTATTGGTTTTTGCACATCCTCTCTCGCTCTCGGATCTATCTATCTATCTAATTCCACTTTGGATAAGACATCTACTCCCTGACCACTTATGTTCTTGTGCTCTCCACAATCCCAAAACACGCAAATTTTTATGTAAAAACAAACTCCATCATTTTATAGGGTTAATTGCACAACACCCCTAACTTTAGGTGAAATTATACGAATATTCAACTTTTCCTTTTATTATACAAATCTCCTTAAAAGAACATTCACTCAACGGTTTGACTAACGGTCAAGAGGTAGTCCAAGGGTAAAATCATCTTTTTGTGCATAAAAAATAATTAAAGACCAAATAAACCCATATGTGTCAATAATTATAGATATACTCCATATAAAGGAGGAAGGTCGTGAGCCTCCCCCGATAAGTTTCGCCGATATTGCGACACTTGTGACAATGGCAATGGAGGAAGAAGTTGAAATTGGTTTGGGGTGGATTTAAAATTACTTAATTATTTGGGGTTGAATTTTTATTTCCCAAATATCAAGCCATGTCAGCCCTATATTTTAAGTAAGGGACTTTTTTTACTTTGGAGTAATACTATACAACCAAATAATTAACCCAAAATTCAACACAAATGATGTGGCAAGTGAATTGTTATTACCATACAAATCATGGGATAATGTGGATAAATAATAAACCACTTACCACATAATTTGGATTAGTTTTTGGGCTAATTTTTTGCGTTGTCTAATATTAGTCTTACTCTTCACGCTATAACATTAGTCAAACGTTATATGTACAAGGTATACTCAGAAGACTCTTTACAATGGCATTTTGGAAAGGATGGCAACTACTCGGTTAAAAGTGGGTACAAGGTAAGTCGGGATGGTCCATATACACCGTCTAGCTCGTGTTTGAGTGGGAGGGAATCTTGGTGGAAATATTTATGGAAGATTAAGATCCCTTCCAAGATCAAGCTTTTTTTGTGGAGAGCTTGTAACGATTAGATTCTCTCTATGTGGAATCTACAAAACTGTAAGCTTCTAGTAGATGTGGAGTTCCTTGCGTGTAGGAGATATGCGGAAACAAGTAGCATAAACAGTGAATATGATTTAGAAAATATGCCGAAACCTTTCAAAATCGAATTTGCATAATATGGATTGTTCAATTGTTTCAAAGTCATTGGATCCTATTCCAAAATTGATAATCGCCTCACTTCTTCCGCTAGAACCAATTCAATCTCATTTCATGTTCCAATTGAAACACCAGGACCAATTCAATAGCATTTCATGTTCCAATTAAAACACTAGGACCAAATCAATCGCATTTCAAGTTTCAATAGAAACACTTTTAATGGGATCATTTCCTTAAAAATGACTGATTCATTACATTTCTTGTGTAGATCATATATTGGATCTGATTCCTCGAAATAAGGGGTGTGTATTCAATTAGGATTTCAAAAGACTTTTTATGACTTTTTATGGAATCAAAAAGTTTTGGTGTATTCAATGTAGACTTTTAAAGACTCTATAAAACTCATGGGGTATTCAATACAGACTTTTATAGACTTTAAAAAAGTCTTTAAAAGTCATGTGGTATTCAATTAAGACTTTTTAACCGTATATGAAAGTTAGGAAGTATTCAAAATCTCAATGACTTTTAATGATTTTAAAATATCAATAACTTTTAATGACTTTTAGTTATAACAAATCTCACAATTTGTCTTTCATTCATACCAAATACTTTGAATGACTTTTTTTTTTTTTTCTTTTTTCTTAATAGAAAATTTTCACTTTAGAAGGAAAAAAAACTCTTTGAAAAACATCAACCACCAAACATATGTTATATTTTCAAGTAAAAACACACTCATTCTTAACAAATTTCATAAATAAAATAAAATGAACAACTTTTAAAATTTATAAACATTATAAAAAAAAAATTATAAAAAAAAAAACTGTTAGCTAGAAAATGTCAGAAGGGTAGATTTCCAATTAACAACTTTTAAACCGGATGGAGTGGTACTCCCCGATCGGAGGGGGAGGGGTACGGGCAGGGGCGAATACAAGGGGGGGCCCATAGGGGCCATGGCCCCCCCAACCAATCACAATTCAAGAAATTTGACTTGTTAGCATATTATAATATTATAGTATATAATTATATATGCATATAATAATTGTAACCTGGTCCTCCATGTTATTCATAATATAAATTTCTTCCATATTTATGTTTTGCCAACACAAAATCAATCCCTTTTAGTATTTTAATTTCTTATGATTTCATACATTATTTCCTAATATAGTTTATATATGGGTTTAGTGACTACACGGTTACTGGATAGTTACATGGTTAATTTTCAAGGATTTAATCTCAAGGTCTACAAAAATCAAAGATTTAAAATTTTAAAAGAAATTAAAACTAAAAGGAAATAACCTTATCTCGTAATTACACTCGCAACTATACATGAACTATATAGCAACTAAACCCGTCTATATACTATATATGTATGTAATTTTTATTAGGTATTCACTAGAACAAATTAAGACTTTTTCAAACGATATGAGGTTGGTCCAGTGGTAAACCGGGTCCTCCAAAAAAAAAAAAAAACCCCCGAATTTATGTAATATTTATAATATAAAAAAAAAAAGTGAAGACTTTATTTACTATTTTATTATGTAATATTTATCTTGTTTTGAGGTGGACCATGTGGTTCTTATGGTTTATTCTACATAATTTGTATTATTAACTTAAAGATTAAACGGTATTACATTTGGATATATTAATATTTTTTTCTTACGTGATATTTAATATTAGTTTCTGTCTTAGCGCCACACACCCCCACCCCAAAAAAAAAAAAAAAAAAAAAAAGCTAAAATTCTGGCTCCGCCCCTGGGTACGGGTACTGTTAGGTTTTTTGAGTTTTGTTGGCACTATTCTATATCAAAATAATATTTCCTTTGTATTGATTAGTTGTCTTAGATTCACGGTTTAACAAGCTTCAAGGCAATTGGGCAACATATCAAGTAAAGTGAAGCCTTCAAGAGGAGAAAACATCAAATGTATACTGATCGGACTATTTTATACCTATTTGAGGTCCCCCATTTCCGATCGTTTGTCTCATTTTCGAGAGTATTTTTGTATATAATGTTTTGTTTGAGCCTTGTGTAGGTACATATTTCCTACAACAAGTATTTGAGCTTAAAGATTAGTTGGGGAGGCAAAATGGAGCAAAAAGGGCTGAAATTGTATATATGCGTGCAGAATGGTCAACTTGCGAGGGTCATATCTTCCTCCTCAGATCGAATCACATTGATATCTTTATATATTCAGAAAGCCCCAGAATTCTAGTTTCAGAATATTTTACAGATTACGATTCCGAGCTTTCTGCAGGAAGTTATGCCCATTTTCGTAACGGTGCGCGATGTTGAGATGCTGAGAGGCTGAAATGCTGAAATGGCATCAGGTCTAAACGGCTACTTCAAACGGCGGCCAGGCCACATAAATAAACTGCCGATCATCTCCAGAAAGTTGTTTTTTGGACGAATTTGAGGGACAGTTTCGTCCTTTCATTCCCAATTCGTGCCTTAACCTCCCAACACTATATAAACACCTGATTCTCTTCTCTCCCAATAGAATACACACCCCACACACTTCCTCTTCTTCTTCTTCTTCTTCTTCTTCATCTAATAAGAGAGAAAGAAGCTTTCTAGAGCATCCATGGAGGTTAAACCTCCATGGATGCTCCCCACCTCATCTTCTACCCATCATCTATCCATTTAAGAGTAGATTGCAAGGAGAAATGCGGGTCTTTGGACCAATTTCGAGCCAAGCATGGATCAAAGGAGATTAGCACATTTTGGAGGGGCTCTCCACTTGGGTTTTCTCTTTTATCTCATTCTCTTTGTATTTCTTGTTTTCTTAAATGTGTAATCCCCACTTGGAAATATTTGTAAACCTATTTTGTGCTCAATATATATGTTTGTTGTTTTTATATCTAATTTGTGTTTTGATTCACTCTTGTTATTTATTGATGTATCTCTTATCTTGAAATGCATGTTTATGGATGATTGGAAATTGATATGTGTTCATGGATGGAATTAGGAGTAGATTAACTTAATTGTATGAGTAGTTGTAATCAAATATCCCATTTGTGTGTGTATGTCTTTGGAAGGTTGAAATTGCATGTTATGAATGGGTTTGAGTGACTTAGAGTTAGGATTGTGCCTTTGGAGGGGCTTTCCGGGCATAGTTTTGGCTAATTAGCTAGAAAGAATGGGTGAACCTATTAATTGCCATATTATAAGGGTTTGGTTCATTGTTCTTGTTAACAATTGGACTTTAGCTATTTCTCATTCTAGGGGCTCTAGGTGAGTCATGGTTAGAGTTACAATTATTGGTCTTTGGCTATCTCTCACGCTAGGGGCTCTAGGTGAGTTATGGTCGGAGATACAATTACTCTTTCCACATTCATTAGACTTTCACGGTGTCATTTTACATTACGAAGCTATCATTGGGGCTCAATGTTGTTTTGTTTGTAGAATCGGTTCACATATGTTGGTTACGGTTTCGTGTTTGAGAGGCTCTCAACACACTCTTCAACCGTTAGCTCTATGAATGGGTATAAATCGGATTGAGGCAATAACGAACCCTTAACTAAAATTAGATGTCCTTAATGTCTAACAACCAACTATTTGTGCACTTATGTATGGTGAACTTGTTGAACCTTGTGTAACCATTTTCATGCATCTCTCCTATCCACCATTTTATTTATCACTTTAAACACCATTCTCACCCTTCCATATTCTCTTTGTTTTTATTTATTTTCATTTGCATTCTCTACACACACACACACACACACACACACCGCATTGTACATACATTTCACACACACCATTCTCACCTTTCCACATTCTATTTACATGCTTAAAATAAACTCTAGAACTTGAAATGGTTGACGAATCACACCTCCCTGCGGAACGATACCCTTGCTTGCTGCTTTACTAGTATTTTGCTAGTTTAGAGCACATTGCATAGGAAACCTCTATTTAAATGAAATAATCTTTTGATCCTCGCATTCTTTCAACGACGGAAAAAGCGAGTATCATATACTTAGACATCTATCCTCTTGCAAGGCCTTAAGGCACACATACAATTCATTCATAAGTATCCTTGCATCATTTTACACCATTTATATAACACATTCACATGTTTTAGTATGCTCTTGCATTGAACTCATATTGACATACATTGTAGAATTGCATGTTCTAAGACTATGTCTAGGAAATGGCATACTTGTGTGATCTTGTGTTTATTTGTTAGTGTTTTATTGTATTTGGACTTGAACATGATCTCATTTGATTTCTTATTAAGTCCCGGTCATTTTAGTTACTCATTCATTAGGTTTTGAGTCCAAACAATGTTGTTATGCTACTTTGCGTTCTCATTCATTGAGTTGTCTTCGGCATTGTTTTTCGAGTTGAATTCTCAACCTTTTGTCAAAGTTTTGTAGTCGTCGTTGTGTGTGAGGGAGTCACGATTCGTAATCCAAAGACAGATTTGAAATCAGAGTTCGAAGGCCCGGATACGGTCGAAGAACGCGAGCAGAGCGTGAGGGAAGTTTGCTTGGCCAACGACCAAGCAAATAAGGGCGCGTGAGGAGGCCGTGAGGCTCACGGCCAGGCACCTCCTCTGTCCCCGTGTGCCTCACACGCCCCTCATGGGCTGCTGAGGTGGAACATGTTGATTGGTTGCTTTTCTCCCTCTCTTTCATTCCTTTTAAATATCTCATTTCCCTCTCATTTCATTCCAAGAAGAAAATTTGAAAACACTAGAGCTGAAATTTTCTCTCCAATTTTTCTCAACTTTCAAACACCATAACTTTCTCATACGAACTCAGAATTGAGTGATTCAAGTTGGAGAATCTTCGTATTCAAGTCCCCTACCTTCTCCAAAAAGGTTTGCAGTTGTTTGTGTAAGGATTCTCATCCATTGATTGGCTTATTTCGTGGACAAACCACATATTGGGGCTTGATGTAAGGGTAGCTTAGGTATTTGATGGTTGGTGTTTTACACAACCAAGGCCCTCTCAAGACCTCAAGGGCACGTTTGGCACCTGGGATTGGACTGGGTTTGGACTAAAATAGTCCAAAGCCCATGTTTGGCTCAACAACCGGACTGGGATACATTCTCCCAACAGTGTAAAATAATCCCACCAACACCGGACTAAATATACCCACCCCCACCCCCAACTCTATTAGTCCTAGGACTATTTTTATATAGGCCCCACCGTAATTAATTCATCATTTCATCTCTCTTCTCCACCACCAACCCACTGTTCATCTCTCTCTTCTTTGCAGAACCCCAACATTCTTCTCTCTTTTCTCTTTTGCAAAAACCCACCATTCATCTCTCCTTCATCTCTCTTTTCCACCACCAACCCACCGTTCATCTCTCTTTTCCAACAGATCTGGTGGCCGTGGTGGTGGTGATGATGATAGTCCATAAATCTTGGGTTTTTTTTTTTATTATGATGATAATGATGACTGTGGATGGTGGCCGTGGTGGATGACAACCGACGATCATGATTGTCGCCGCGAATTGCACATGTCTAGTGCGAAAACTGACCAACTCGAGTGAGATCACAGGTCTGGGGAGGCGTTGACCCGAGATCAATCACGGGTCTAGGTGTGAAACCCATCGACCCAAGTGAGAAAACCCAGAACTGGGTTGATCTGATCCTTCATCAAATCTTCACACCACAATTTTAAAATTTCTAATTATTTATAGCTAATAGAACCCTAGATTTTGGGGATTTTTAATTTAGTGAGATACATAGATGGTGGGGACAAATTCACTGGTGGGTTGCAAGATCACTTGAAGCTGGCGTTCAATTGCAAGATCTCTAGGTCGTTCAATTGTATATGTTCTCTTGTACTGCTGTATATATATTATGAAAAGAATCAATGAAAGGTGTGCGTGAATTCTACACCAAAACTGGTCCTCTGTTTTATAAGTTAATGGTTAATATTGTTGTTTTGGGAATTTTTGATTTTTTTTCTCTTCAGAAGGAAGAAGACGAAGATCTTAGTTCTCACTTCCCAGATCTCTTGAAAAAAAAAATTCTCATGTTTATTATTCAATTTTAAAATGTTATCAAATTAAAAATATTATTATATTTAGTGTAAGGATTCCCGTTGTTTTTAATTGGCTTATTTCGTGATCAAACCATATGTGGGGGTTCTTTGTAAGGGTAGCCTAAGTATCGGTCTTCTTGTTCGAAGCCCTTTGAAGACCTCGTGTTGATAAGCACCGAAGGTAAATTTCTATGTGCTTACTTTTCTTTGAAGAGATTAGTTGCACACACACACTAAACATTCATTGCATATGTGTGCATTCTCTTCGTTTGTCACAATTCACACTTGCACTTATTTATTATATTTTGTTGTGTGTAATTGTGTCTTGTTGTTGTGTAATTCGTTTCCCGATAACTTTCGGAAACGTCCGCGCATGCACGAGAATGTGCTTGGTTTAGCGCGAGGACCGCCTATGGAGAATGCCCTTGGCTTCTCCTTGGTTTTCACCTATCTAGGTGATCGGCGGTTATTATCGGCGGCCTGGCCGCCGACTGAAACCGCCGTTTCAGTCCAGATTGGTCTGAAGCATTTCTGCGGTTAAGATCGGCGGTCACGACCGCCGTTCGAAACCGCCGTTTCAAGACCTGATTGATTTATCTCTCAGTCTATTTTGGCGGTTGAAACGGCGGGCATGAAACCGCCGTTCGAAACCGCCGTTCATACCTGGTTGATTTTGATCTCTCTGTTCTGTTTCGGCGGTTGGAATCGGCGGTCACTAAACCGCCGAATGAACCGCCGTTTATGCTCTGTTCTTCACGAGCTCAATTCGGCGGTCATGAACGGCGGCCTGGCCGCCGATTGAAACCGCCGATTGGCGCGTTTCTTTGAAACTTACTTAAACGACCTCACTTTGATTTGGCCCCCTATATATATGCCACTTTGACTTTAGGTCAATTAAGAGAGCTCATATTCAGAATTCATACTTAGGATATTTTTCAAAGAGAAGAAAAATTCCAAGAACTCCATTCTTGATTCTCAAACACTTTTTCATGATCATCAATCATCATCTAGCATCATCTTAGATCATCTAGATGTCATCTAGCATGGAATCTTCATCATACTTTGCTTGGTAAGCTTTTCACTAATATCTTACATGTTTTGTGTTTCTCTTATCTAGCAATCTCAATTAATTACTTGTTTGTTATTTTGTATGCTTTAGATACAATATTGAGATGAGTATGATGTATGTTTGAGATTTTATATTGTGCTTGCATATTAGGTTTTGTGCTTAATATTGATTAGCTAAACTAATTGACATGTCATTTAGTTTTGATATCTAGGATTGTTCTTAATTGCATATTAATCATCTTAGATAAGCATATAGGGTTTCCCTTGCTCTATGTTGCATTTTGGATATTTACATATATTCACTTAGGGTTGTATTCTCTTCATAGAGAAAGTAAGTCTTGTGTGTAGCATCCGGGATTAGGTTGCTTAGAACGCAAGCAAATTGGACTAGGTTCACTCATACCGGGATTAGGTAGGTGTGTGATTACTTCCGGGATTAGGTTGTAATCGTTTGCACATTTAGTGGATTCGAGGTTCGAGTGTGGCTTACTTACATAGCCCGTGGTTTTTCCCGTGAGGGTTTCCACGTAAAAACCAAGTGTTGTTTTAATTTCCGCACCATATTACAATTGCTTGGTTATATTATCTTGAGGGCATTTTCGTAATTTTGACTAACACGAAAAATTGGGTAAAAAGCGTAAAATCTATTCACCTCCCCTCTAGATAGCTTTATACACACCGTGCTATTATTTGTTTCATTTAGTCTAATCCTATGTTTCACCAAACAAAACATAGTATTAATTTAGTCCAGTTCCATGTTTCCCAAACACAATATAGTATTAATTTAGTCCAATCCTGTCCAGTCCAATCCCATCTAATCCCAGTCCCATTTCAATCCAATCCAATCCCATAAAATAGTCCAATCCAATCCCGTGTGCCAAACGCACCCCAAGAGAAGAAGCACCAAAGGTAAATTCTAGTGCTTACTTGCTTTGAAGAGATCTAGTTGCACACACACACAACTAATGCATAAATCTTATTCTTGTATGTTGTGTGTTTTATATGTGTGCATGCATGTTCTTGAACATCTCTTCTTGCATGTTTTATTTGATTGCATCTTGTTCATTGAAATGCCATGACATGTTTAGGCATTAGGATGCAAAGTCATGAATTCTATTCATGCATGTTTAAGTGATTGCATCTTGTTCATTGAAATGCCATGACATGTTTAGGCATTAGGATGCATTCACTTCCCACACCTGCACTTCATGATGAGTCTTAAGTATGATGTAATTCGTTCCGTTTGTGTGATCGAAAACGTCCACGCTTGCACGATGGTGTGCATGTCTTAGCGCGATGGTTGACCACTTAAGAAGGTCTCATTCTTCTCTTGGATAAGTGGTAGTTTTGGTTTGGTTGATTGGAGTAAGATGTCTAGTTTCAAAAGATTGGATTTCAATATTTTAAGTGTTTTCAAAACTGACATTTGCATTATCTTTTGACCATAACGTTTTATACAAAGCTTCAAAATGAGTTTTGAAAATTTCTGTACAAACTAGACACCCATACCTTTCCAACGGTATATTATTCGTAATATTTCATGATCGTTTGGATTGGTTTTAAAATCTCCAAATTTACAACCAAAATAGGGCAACTCTGTTGTTGTCCGTTTCTGACCTTTGGTCACTCAATTGACCATAACTTTTTCTATAGACATCAAAATGTTATTCTGTAAAACCGAGTAGAAAGTAGACATCCATACATTTCCAACGATATATCATACGAAAGATTTCGATGTCATTTGGTCATGTTTCGAAGTGCTCGAATCTTGAGTCGCTGCACTGACGCGAGTACCGCGAAAATGCCCATAATTTTTTCCTTCTTCCAAAACGACATAGTTTCACTTGGGCATTATAAATACATATCTTTCTCATCATTTTTAGGGCAGAGCCACAAAATCAAACCCTAGAGAGAGAGGCTCCATATTCTTGAGAGAGAAAGAGAGAGACTTGAGAGAAAAAGCTTAAAGATTACATCTTTATCTCTCTAAACCCATTCCCACATGCACAAATCATCATCTAGGCATCATCTAGGTTCATCTAGCATGTGCTAATGCATGGGTCTTCTTCAACACACATGGTATGATTTGTTGAACACTTTTATCTTACATAATTAGTGTTTCTACTTATCAATTTTATCTCATTTATTACTTGTATGTGTTTAGATTAATTTCTACATACATGATTGAGATTATGTGTTGATTGGGTTATTTATGTTAGCTAGGTTTTCATGCCTATTTTATATCTAGCTAATTAATCTCATTATATGATTGAGATTATTTTTTATAGCTTAAATGATTAGATCATTATTGCCTAAAAGCTATGCCATAAATATTCTTATGTGATTTATTGATAACTAGGTTGATAGATTGTATTTTAATCAACTAGTTAATCTTTTGAATGTTTGTGGGTTATTTGTGATAGCTATTGTATTTAGGATTGGTTATCCTTAACATAGCTAAAGTTGTATGCCATGTCATATAGCTATATTTGATATCTAGGATTGATTTTATTGTCATCATATAATCCTAGATAAGCATTTAGTGTACCCTAGCACTTCTTGCATATTTGGATATCATTGTATATTAACTTAGGGTGTGATCTCTTCGGAGAAGTAAGTCTTGTGTGATAGATCGGGATTAAGTCGGACACCGGGATTAGGTGGTCACATGAGCAAATTGGACTAGGTCCACTTTTACAGGCCTGCGGGGTAGTGGTAGCGGGATATTGGCCGGGATTAGGCCGTCAAACCGGGATTAGGTTGTATACGCTATCACGATTAGTGGATTCGAGGTTCGAGTGTAGCGTACTTACCAGCCCGTGGTTTTTCCCTGTTGAGGGTTTCCACGTAAAAATCAAGTGTCATTTATATTTCCGCACCATATTACACTTGATTATTATATTGTCTAGTTTGGGGCATTTTCGTAAATTTGACTAAACGCGAAAATTGGGTAATAACGATTAAAATCTATTCACCCCCCCCCCCCCCCCCCCCCCCCTCTAGATTAATATTTAGCACACCGTTAATTTGTTTCAGTTTGATCATGTTTTGTGGTGGTTCTTCACTCGAAACCGAAACTGCACGGGATTCTTAGGTATTGAACTAAACTTTGTGATTTCATCTTTTTTTATCTTCAATTACCTAGGGTTTTCTTCTTCTATATGTATGTGTATGTTTTATGAAAGCTATTGAGAAGGATAGCTTCAAATCAAAGCTAAGCAAGTCTAATTAGAGACAAGTGTGAACTAGTTTTCTATTATTCTAGTTTTTCACATGATTGAGAGTTGTATTGTGCTTAGCTTAATATTTAGGGTTATTTGTGATTTGATTGACTCATTTTATGATTAATAACCTTAGCATGTGCTTGAATCCTTTAATTGAACAAATATAGGATTAGCACATATGATTTTGTATTTATAGCTAATTTGGATTTAATTGATTATTGTGTATATATTTGCTCTAAGTGCTTGCTAGAATATTCATTGATCATATCTTGTGATTCTAGCTTTTTTGTTGTTTGTGTTCTAAAGTCTTGAATATATGCTTAATGAACATGCTTTATTTTCAAGCTTTAGTAACATGAATAGAATCTAGGATTTGGCATGTTTTAGGTGTTTTGCATGCTCTAGATTTTGTTCATGTTTAAGGTCTAGACAACTTTGTTTTGTGAACTTTGATGCCTATGTCTAGATCTTTATGGAGTGTACCTTATCCATACATTTCATATGCTCATGCATCATTTTGTGTGGTGTCATGTTTTTGGATCATAAACTAGAAATATATACATTGTGTGCTCATTGATTATTTCTAGTTTCCATAGGATGTATTGATCATATATTCTATGTTGCATGTGTTTGCATCATTTGCATCACTTAGATCATTTGCCTTGCAAAAGGTGGAAGTCTTATCTTGGAGTGAGTGAAGCTTCAACTTGAGCATTAAGTCTTAGCTAGGAGTGTGATACTCCAGATGGTTGAGCTAAGGAAGCTTAATTAGGATCTTTGTGATCCAGATGGCTAAGCAAAAAGCCTTGTCTAGGATCGGGAGTATCCAGATAGACAAGCAAGGAAATTTTCTTAGAGATGTGTGAGTGTCTTGGATAGGAAGTTGCTTCCTAGAGGTGTAGGACACATCTCGGATAAGAAGTAGGCTAGGCAATTCACTAGGCCCGAGGGTAGACTAGGAGTTGATAGCTTATGGTGGATATCATATGGTGATAGCCTTGAGTGTGTAAGTCATTTTCATCATAGTGGATTGCTTGCCGGTGGTTGTGGATTCAACCCGTGGATGTTTCCTCTTTGGAGGTTTACCACGTAAAAATCAATATGTCAAATGTCTCTATCTCTATCTCTTTATATTTGTATAATTGAATGTATGAACAATATAACTTGTTTAAGATCTTCATTTCCTCACATCCTTGTAAACAAGTTATTGGTAAAGAAAGAGTTGCACACATTATTTGTTGAATCAACATTTGTTTCTTGTATCTTGTAAGTGTTTGAACATTGTATCTTGTGATATTCTATATCAAGTTGTAAAGTTTTACTTAGTGAACTTGCATTGTAATATTTAAAATACAACTTGTGGAATTTGCTTTTTATTGAATATACTTGTATATGAGATATATTGTTTATTGGTATATGTTTTGTAGACTAAGGGTGGTGAATTGAGCATACATGTGCTAATTATTTTCTTATAACAATCATGTTAAAGGTTAATTTGTATGCTCACCAAGGTTTTGACATAAGTCACGAAAGAGTTTTAAAATTAGAGTGTCAACCTATTCACCCCCCTCTAGGTTGTTTAGTATAACCTTGTAGATATTTTCAGGTACCCCGCCCGTCGAGGCTTCGAGAACAAGGAGAAGAGATGGTGTTCGAGGTTCCCTTACCGGTATGGGGGTCTGGTCCTGATCCTGGTCCCGGTACCCTGGTCCTTGGTCCCTGGTCCCTGGTCCCTGGTCCATGGTACTTGGTACTTGGTCTCGATACTCGATCTCTTCTCTAGGTCTCCTCTGTAGTTCCCCGACCCAGATAGCAAGCAAGTATGAGCAGGGATAGGTGCTCTTCAATGATGTAGATGTGGTCATGAAGGATGACACCACCCGATAATGATTCTTCACGTTCTAGTCTTTCTGGTTGGGGGGGGGGGGGGGGGTGGAGCCCGTCACGGTTCTTCTAGCTAGTCCGAAGGTTCTTTCCAATTCTTTATGTGTGACTTAGCATGCAGATAGGTGGATAGGAGAGCTAAGACCAGCAGGGTCGGAGTCTAACTCACATACATGCATAATAAAAGAGATACGAGGGAGAGAATGACAAGTCTTTTGATAGAAGTGGACTGGCCTAGGGGGAAAAAGCATCACTTATGATCACATGCTGAAAAACCCCTAGGTAGTATCCAGTAGAGAGAGTGACCATTCTTTATATATTTATGAATAAGGAGTGCTCCGGGGAGCTTACTCAAGTAGGAAAATAATACAACATAGGTGCTCCTGAGAGCTTACAATAATAGGCAGGGCCTTTTTCTGGAATCAGTAGAAAAGATCTGATCCCCTTTTAAGAGAGAGCTTTGTAATATTTATAGGTTCTAAGTCTTGCTGCCCACTCCATAAATTTAGTTAATCAATTTGCAATCATAGGAACATTGATTTGGCATTGATGGAGTTGACTGATTTCTCATTAATGGCGTTGTGAATGGCCATTAAAGAGTTGACTAATTTCTTATTAATAATGTAGTGAATGGCCATTAAAGAGTTGACTATCTTCATTAATGGGGTTGAAAGGAAAGCATGCTTCATTCCTTGATAGTCTTCTCTTTTGATGTATTAAAAACTCATTCGTTACCATGATCCCTATTGCTTAGTAGACTGGTTCTAGAAGGGATCGGGTTATCAAGGTACTCTGTATGTCGCTAGAACATGGTACTAGTATTCTTCGGGTATCAGGGTACCGGGATAGTGCGGTAGCGGGGTCCTCAAGACCTTGACTTCGATGTTTCCTAGTACCCGGGGATCTAGGTGACCCCAATCCCGATCCCGATTCATAGATGGAGTGCCTGGGTATACCGGTCTTGTCTTCTTCCCAGGGTAGTTAGATGCTCTCTGTAGTGTCCTTCTATTTCAGGCGATCTTTGCAAGGGTGAAAAATTCTTCTTTTGACCCCTGCCATAAAAGGCTGTTAATAAAAACTGAACATATATATTCGCGTGTCTAAAACAACCTAGATGGGGGGGGGGGGGGGGGGGGGTGAATGAGTTGTTAATCGATTATTACCAATTTTTCGATTACTCAATGTTAACATATGAAAACCCAAACACACAACAAAATAAATCAAGTATAAATTGCGGAAATTAAAGAACACTTGATTTTTACGTGGAAACCCTCACGGGAAAAAACCACGGGCTAATATGTGCACCACACACGGTCAACGAAATCCACTATATGAAAAGGAATTTACGCCCTCAAGTGATTCTCGGACTCTCACCCTAGATAACCTCAGGCTATGGACACTACCACTCGCCACTCTTGGTTCAATCCCTAGTGATATCCCCTGATACACTACTCTTGGCGTGAGCAACTCCTAATCTACCCCGCGGGCCTTTTATAGTGGCACTCAACCAATTGCTTGAGCACTACACACGGGTAGCCACAAGACTTTCCTTGCTTGTGCAACTTCACCAAGAAGCCACAAGACTTTGACTCAAGAAGAGAATCAATAACCTATGTGAATATGAAAATATTCTAAGTGCAATTAATGCTAGGCAACACTAAATGCTTAACTAGATGTTATAATGCAAATAAACATCCTGGTTATCAACAATGCCTACATGAATATGCATGAAGTCTCAATTAGTTGTAGAGATATCTAACAACCTAATTGTTAACAAACATCACATAAACATTCAAGAGATTAACTAGTTGATTAAAAGACAATCTATCAACCTAGTCAACAATAAATCACACAAGAATGTTTATGACTTAGCTTTTAGGCAAAAATGACCTAATCAATTAAGCTATCAAAATACAAACCCAATCATGGCAAGGACTATAAATATGCAATTAATAAATGCAATCAAGGAGTCCTACACATCAATGTCTAAATGCAATGCATAAAGACTTAGCTAGAGGGCAAAATGGTCCTAAATGCTAGCTATCACAATCAACACATCTCAACCAATAAACTAAGACTCAAACATGTGATAAACAACATTAATTAAGGAGTCAAGCATTTAATCACAAAATAAATGCTAAATCTAGGCAAACATGTTAGAAAGATGAAACAAGAAGTTCTAGAACATGTAGAGATTACCCAGTCAAGGAAAACAACAAGACCCATGCTTGGATGATGCTAGGATGATGCTAGATGCTCATGTAAATGTGTTTGGTTGAGTAAAGAAGTGTTCTTAGAGCTTTCTCTCACTAGGATATGAGTTTCTCTCACTTAGATCAGTTTTTGAGCTCACAAAAAAAACGAGCTAGGAAGAAGATGAAACTTATATAGGAACCATAGATGAAGTGGTGTCGTTTTGATAAAAATAAAAATAGCCCAAAACCTGTCAATTGCGCTGGACGTCATGCACCACACCAGCGCCACACCAGCGCAACATCTCTGGACCAAAAGCGCTGGACATGCAGCGCTACACCAGCGCACAGGCGCGACAGTGCAACAGCTCAAGATTCAAGCGCTCCGAAACATGACCAAACGACATCAAAACCTTTCGTATGACATATCGTTGGAAATGTATGGAAGTCTACTTTCTACTCCAAGTTATGAAATGACATTTTGATGTCTGTAGAAAACGTTATGGTCATTTGAGTGACCAAAGGTCAGATTCGGATAACAGCTGTGATGCCCTGTTTTAGTGGTCACTTTAGAGATTCCAAAACCAATCCAAACGGTCATGAAATATTACGAATAATATACCGTTGGAAAGGTATGGGTGTCTAGTTTGTCCAGAATTTTACAAAACTCAATTTCAATCTTTTTATAAAAAGTTATGGTCATAAAACCATACAAAGGTCAGTTTTGTAAAACATTTAAAACATTGAAATCCAATCTTTTGAAACTAGACACTTACTCCAAATAACCAAACCAAATATAACACTTATCCAAGAGAAGAATGAGACCTTCTCAAGTGGTCATCCATCGCGCTAAGACATGCACACCATCGTGCAAGCGCGGACGTTTCCGATCACACAAACGGAAACGAATTTCACCACACTAAAGACTAACAACCATGAAGTGCACGTGTGGTTAGTGAATGCATCATAATGCCTAACATGTCATGGCATTGCATGAATGAGATGCAATCACTTAAATATGCATGAATAGAATTCATGGCTTTGCATCCTAATGCCTAAACACGTAATGGCATTTTAATAAACAAGATGCAATCAAATAAACATGCATGGGAAATGGATCACACATGAAAACTCACAAACCATGTGACACACAAAGATATGCAATATATGAAAATGCATAAGTGTGATGATAAATCAAATAAGCACACAATTAAGATGCATACAGATGCAATCATATAAATGTAATGAGAGTGTGTGTGTGCTAAAAGACATAGATGCACAAATCAATGAAACACACATGCATGGTAACTAATACACAATATATAAAGATGCATGCAAGTGTGTGTGTGCACCTAATCTCTTCAAGAATCAAAGTCAAGTGGTATACCTTTTGAAGCTCTTGATCTTGAAGTCACCTTGGGAAGTCCGGAAGCTTGTCAACCATAATAACCTAAGCTACCCGTTACATACCAATCCCAATGTGGTTTGTCATGAAATAAGTCAATCAATAAGTATGCACTTACAAAAACATACAAACATTAACGATCTATAACAAAAAAATATCATATATAAACAACTCTCCATCGGCTGTGCAATTAAGGATGAAAGATTTCTGAAAGGAACGAATAAACGCTCGGTGTGTATGATAGATATATCTAAAGGGGGGGTGAATAGATTTTAAGCTATATTACCCAATTTTCGCATGCAAGTCAATTTTACGAAAATGCCCCTACTAGTCAAAAATACAAGCAAATGTAATATAGTGCGGAATTTAAATAACACTTGATGTATACGTGGAAACCCAACCACTGGGAAAAACCACGGGCTATTTAGTGCGCCACACTTGAACCTCGAAATCCACTAATTGAAATGGAGTTTACAACCTATGTAGACCTCGTCTAACACTCCGGTCAATAACCCCCCACTTCTACCACGCGGGCCTTTAAAAGTGGCTCTAGTCCAATTGCTTGAGGCCTAAGCAATCTTAGCCCCAAGACTTAATTCTCAATGAAGAGAATATGCAACCTATGTGAATATGTATGAATATTCAAATAACAACCAAGGCTAGGGAACCTTAGATACTTATCTAGGATGATGATATAATCAATTAAATCAACCCTAGATATCAATAGCTAAATGACATGTCAAATAGCTTAGCTAATCAAGATTAATCAAAAACCTAATTAGCTATCACAATACAACACTCAATCAATTCATCACAATTAATTCTCTATTCTTGTATTTATCATATGATCAAAAACATACAAGTAAATTAAAAGAGAATAGTTTGATAGTAAGATAGTAAAATACTAAAATAAGATGAACTTAATCAAAATCTTACCAAGCAAGTTGTGATGATGCAAACCCATTCATGGATGAAAGCAAGATGAACTTTGATGTACAAAGGAATGTATTTGAGTGTTTAAATGAGCAAACTTGGTAGTTTTTTCTCTCAAAATCTCTCTTTAAAATATAGGGTTCTTGATGATCAAAGAGTCATTATTCAGAACAAGAGAAAGAGATGTATTTATAGGCATGAAAAACAAAGTATGTGAAAATATAAGTTTGCCCTTGAAATGCACCGATCGGTGGTTTCAATCGGCTGCCAGGCCGCCGATTACGACCACCGAATTGAGCCCGTGAAGAACAGAGCATCAACGGCGGTTTCATTCGGCGGTTTTGTAACCGTCTATCCGACCACCGAATCAAACCCAAGATATTAAATCGATCAGGTATGAACGCCGGTTTCGAACGGCGGTCGTGACCGCTGATCATGACCGTAGAATTGCTCCAGACACTTCTAGACACAAACGGCGGTTTCATTCGGCTTCCTGGCCGTCGATAATAACCGCCGATCACCAACAGAGGTGAAAACCAAGGAGAAGCCAAGGGAATTCTCCGTGTCGGTCTTCGCGCAAAACCAAGCACATTCTAGTGCATGCGCGGACGTTTCCGAACACTATCGGAAACGAATTACTAAGCACATATACATACAACAAGATATCAATCAAGGTGCTAGTGCGTAAAGTAACATGTGAAGAGTATGCACACAAATGCATATATACTAAGTGTGTGTGTGCATTCTAAGTCTCTTCAAAGAAAACCAAGTACTAGAGATTATACCTTTGGCGTGCTTGTCCCTTAAGGTCTTGGAAGGGCCTTCGAGCTTGAAGTTCAATCACCTAGACTACCCTTACACAATAAACCCCAACATGTGGTTTATCCATGAAATAAGCCAATCAATATATGGGAATCCTTACAATCTCCCCCTTTGGCTATTTCGTGACAAAACCACCACTCGCATTGATTCCTCACAACATAACAGAAACTACGGGTCTACAATGATTTTCTACTTTACAAAGAGATATGTAAAAATAATCTTGAAGTATTCAATTGTAAGGAAAAATACGGTCACGCAGCGGAAGCGAGACTAAAAATAGGTTTAGTACAGTTTAAAATTTTTCCTTTTATGAACCTTAACCCTTAAATTAATTAAACATATATAATCAAAAGTATCATACATTTGTCGCGTGATCCGATTGACATTGCATCGATGGTAATCCGCAAGATCTTCCAATCCAATCACGAACGTGAATCACCTAGGAGCGTGGTCTCCCTTTCTTTGAATTGTGTACCTGGGGATGGATAACAAAATCTTTTCTTTTTCGTTAGTCACAAAAACTTCTGAAAGTAATTAAATACTCGAGGCGTGTTCTATATAAAGCTAGAGGGGGGGTGAATAGATTTTACTATTATTACCCAATTTTCGCATGCAAGTCAATTTTACGAAAATGCCCCTACTAGTCAAAAATACATACAGGTGTAATATAGTGCGGAATTTAAATAACACTTGATGTATACGTGGAAAACCCAACCACTGGGAAAAACCACGGGCTGTATAGTGCGCCACACTCGGAACTCGAAATCACTAATTGAAATGAAGTTTACAACCTATGTAGACCTCGTCTAACATTCCGGTCTGTAACCCCTCACTTCTACCCAGCGGGCCTTTATTAGCAACCCTATTCCAATTTGCTTGAGGTCTAAGCACTCTTAGCCTCAAGACTTACTTCTCTATGAAGAGAAACAACCTATGTGAATATATATATGAATATTCAAATAACAAACAAGGCTAGGTAACCTTAGATGCTTATCTAGGATGATGATATAATCAATTTAATCAACCCTAGATATCAATTGCTAAATGACATGTCAAATAGCTTAGCTAATCAAGATTAAGCAAAAACCTAATTAGCTATCACAATCAACACTCAATCATTTTCATCACAAATAATCTCTAACTTGTATCTAGCATATAATCAAAAGCATACAAGTAATTAAAGAGATGTATTAATATGAAAAACACTAAAGTAATATGAAATTAGTGAAGAACATACCAAATAAGATGTGATGATTCAAAACCATGCATGGATCAATTCTATGAAGGCATAGAAGATCAAATATGAAATTTGATGCAAAAGGGATTTGATTTGAGTGTTTAAAGATAGGTTCTTGATTTGATTTTTTCTCAAAAATCTCTCTTGAAAGTTTAGGGTTATAATTGCTCAAGAAACTTTTTCAGAGATTGAGAAAATAAGATATTTATAGACATCAAGAATTGGGCATGTGAAAAGACACTTTTGCCCTTGAAACGCACCGTTCGGCGGTTTCAATCGGCGGCCAGGCCGCCGATGACGACCGCCGAATTGAGCTCGTGAAGAACAGAGCATTAACGGCGGTTTCATTCGGCGGTTTCGCGACCGCCGATACAACCGCTGAATCAAACCCGAGGGATTAAAATCGATCAGGTATGAACGGCGGTTTCGAACGGCGGTCGTGACCGCCGATCTTGACCGCATAATTGCTTCAGACCAATCTGGACTGAAACGGCGGTTTCATTCGGCGGCCAGGCCGCCGATCATAACCGCCGATCACCAACAATGGTGAAAACCAAGGAGAAGCCAAGGGCATTCTCCATAGGCGGTCTTCGCGCGAAACCAAGCACTCATTAGTGCAAGCGCGGACGTTTCCGAACAATGTCGGGAAACGAATTATAAGGCACATATACACACAACAAGATATATCAACCAAAGTGCTAGTGTGTAAAGTGACATGTGAAGAGATGCACATAAAAATAAGCAAGTATGCAATCATAGCAAGAATGCTAAGTGTGTGTGTGCTACTAAATCTCTTCAAAGAAAAACAAGCACAAGAGATTATACCTTTGGCGTGCTTGTATCTTGAGGTCATGGAAGGGCCTTTGATCTTCAACACTAAACACTTAGACTACCCTTACATTCAAAACCCCAACATGTGGTTTGACCACGAAATAAGCCAATCAACAAAACGGGAATCCTTACAACTTCCAAGAGATAACGAAGAACGTTCTGGTCACTTTTGAATTCTCAATCTAATGATCGAAACTCGCGTGAGCCTTATTCGAAATTGTGCACAAAGCCTTTTGATGTAAAAACTTACTAGTACACTATCAAAATAAAAACAATTCTTCTCTCTATATCCTCTTGGCTGAAAATCACACTATGTCTAAGAGTTGGATTCTATTTTTCAAGCTAAAGAAAAATAACTCCCATGCAAGCCCTTAGAGTTAGCCGAATTCCACACTATGTTTATTTATAGTGGCCGAAATTCCCCTTGCCCAAAATAATATATTTCTATATATTCCAAATTCAATGCTCAATATAATATATATCTATATATGACGAATTCAATGCTCAGTATAACATATATATTTGCATGCAAATTCTTCTTGTCATAAATATAATATATGTATATATACATACGAATTCTTCTTGCCATTATCTTATCTATATGTAGGCGAATTCAACTCCATATCATATATCTATATATGACGAATTCTTTGCATAATATCATATATAATATTGGACGAATTCCTTGTCATATATATTGTCTATTTAGGACGAATTTCCTGCACCATATAAATCTTTTTAGGGTGACCGAATTCTCTTGATTGATTTCTTTGTGGTGACCGAAATCCTCTACAAAAGAGGATTTGTGTTTCCACAAAAGACTCCTATCAATCTTTTTTATAATTCAAACCCTAATCCAACTCTTTAGTGTATTTGTGACTATATCAAAGATTTCCTAATTTAACTAGATAAATAGATCTTTTTATTTATCTACTTACCAAATTAAGTCTTTAATATTTATTATACTACCAACAATAGTATAATACTAAGAAACATATTTCCTAGTCAGAAAAAGATTTTGATTCTTAATTAATTAAATAATTAATTAATTCCCATTTAATTAAATAATAAAACAAAATAATATATTAGACTAATATATTAGCCTTACCGCCCAAGTAACTATACATGGGCTATGTATTATTTTTCCATTTTATTTAATCCATTGGACCTTAAATAAAAAGCCCACATGTGAACTAGACCCATTCTTACTAAAAAAAGCAAGCCCACATACCTTTCATTAATATATTGATATAATTTAACAGCCCATTAAATAAATAATGTGCAAATTATATTCTTAATATATTAAGTACAATTCTAGATGGACCCATAAATTGGTCCGGTAGAATATATCAAGTGATCCATGCAAGTCCGTGTGGATTGGGGATCTTGGCGAGCTATCTAAATTTAAGCTTCAATAGACATAACCTAATCACAATCAACAAATGATTCACTTAGGTCCGATCTATTAATTTTAGTTCATTCCACTAAAGAACTAAAATTGCACTCTTAAATAAAGATAGAATAAGTAAATGTTTCTCATTCGTACCCTGGACAATCTTATTGGAGATGGTGTATCCTCGTGAAGAATATCAGTAATCGCCAAGAGCTCATAGACCGCATATAGCTCTTCAAGTTACCATATTTCCTCATATGACCACATTTTGAACTTGGATATTTTGATTTGTCCAGAAGCCATGTTTCAATAGACACTATTGAAAACTTAACGTTAAGATTTAATATCCAATACCTCAAAACATCCATATGATGATATTCTACTCTCATTTAATAAATGGAGCCACGATGTCCATATCTATAAATGAAGTCCTCTTTCGATTAACAAATGAATACCACCAAACTATCGAGGATAGACTATGCTATATAATCGTACTCATTGATAACTCAAATGATAACACTTGCAACCATAAGTCCCTCATTTATCTCAAGATTAAGATAGACTCTCCGATTGTCCTGATAATGAAAAGATTTTTATCTACTGACGGTTCTAGATAAAGTATTTCATTGTGATCCAGTTCAATGCACCTAGTGCACTAGATCTTTTACTCAAAGCCACTTTGATGATTTTAGACTCATCATAACACATTTGATCCCACTCAAATGCCAGTAAAAGAATCTACAACTTTAACAAGATAAAGGTGTCCAACCTTTACCTTAAGTTGTGAACATTATTCAAGACTAACTAAAGAATTGTGTCTACCTCATACATATCCAGATGTACGAACAATTCTTCTTTTCTCACAGTCTTTTGACCTTATGATTGTTTACTTTTGACAATTATAATAATTAAACTATAAATGCTATAAGATTTGTTAAACCAGAAATCACATTATTAATATGAATAGATTGTCAAAAACACTATTACACTCTTGCTATTGAGCATAATCCTAACATCAATCTCTTGTAGAACAATCAATCCCTGAAAGCAAAGTTTCTATACTTTCCAATACAAGTAAAATGTGAGATTAATCAAGTGAGAGCATAAACAAGCATTTGCATTCTTGAAATTTAAGTACAACAACAACATCATGCAACGTTTGATGAATGCAATGCTCCCCCTCAAAAGGTTACTCCCCCCTCAATATATTGTCTCCCCAATATACACAATTGCTACCACAATTTGCAACTCCCCTTACCACCATTCTACTCCCCATTTTTGTCATAACATAGGCAAATGAGTAGTCCCCAACTGGGTCACTTAGCAAAGAGAGATAGTAGCATACTATATACTTGCATAATCATATAAGTCACTTTATGCAACTCAATCAATTGGAGAGAAACAAGGAGATTTATTTGGATAAATGTGTGAATAAAAACATGCTTTGCATACAAGACATGTAGCATTCAAGTCCAAAATACAATGGTATTTGGCAAAGCAAATGACAAAGGTTTCTAATAAGAATTCAAACCAATTTCACCAATGTCATGAGAGAAGCAAGGATATAGAGTTTTCATTGATTTTAATTTATGAGCAACTATATCCATCTTTATAAGCCAAACATGTCATGAGCAACTTTGCACTCTATTTGATTTTTCCGGGAATGAAACCCGTATGATAGTAGACATATTCAACAAATAAAGAAAGAGAGACATTTGGATTTAAAATCCTTTGAACAGATGCAATATCCTTTATTCATTGAGTCTCATAAGCTTTTTCACACAAGTTTTGTATTTTAGAATATGCAATCGTCAATTCATGCTTTTTCATTTGAGCATATTATATGAATTTCATGCTTTTTCATTTGACATTAGCATGTTATAAAGAATCATCATGTCATGGAGATAACTATAGGTCATTCAAATTATACTTCCTATGTAAATCTCCTAGTCCAAAAATGCATGTTTGAACATAAATATGACATGGATTGTAAACAAGCATGGTTCACACTTATTGAATTGAAAACATATATACATATGTGCAACCAAGCTTACTCAAGCAATCAACAAAGAAGCATAAGATTTTTCAAATATTTGCATGCAACAAGTATGCATTAGCTCTCTTTGCTTGAGTTCCCCATATGGGGTCAATCACCATCCTTCATTGATGAAGGTCATGAGGTCCTATAGACCTCCCAAGTCCATTTGACTTGGTTGAACCTATTTGAGACTTGTTAGTCTCGTAGCAAGCAGGTTCATTTTTTCTTATCCACGTAGATATGACATTTTTCTTCTTAGTGGTCAATGGTTCAAGAGTTCTAGAAATTATAGGATCATGAATATGAATTTTTTCCTTCCTATTAACATGCATTCTAGCTCTTGTCATTCTCTTTTCAATCATGCTTTTGAATCTACATAATTTAATGAAATGAAAGCAATTTGGTCTAATGTGACCATCAATACCACAAAAGTGACATGTAGGGATGAATTTAGAAATCATACCATGTCCTTGTGCATGCATAGGAGCCTTCCCATGTCTTTGTGGTTGAGTGGGCTCAAACCTTCTTTGTTGTTGAACCGGTCTAGCTTGCTTCCATGGTTCATTTTGCTTGATTGGACTCTTTCCATTTAGAGTCATTTGATGAGGAATGTTGACTTGGGAGACTCTAATGCGTTGAGCTTGAGGTTGTCTCCTTGGGGCTTCCTTCACTTATGCACTTCTTGAACATTGTCCTAGATCAATTTTCTTCCTAGGAGTGTGCACCGGCGATGCTTCTATCTTGCCCAAACTCTTGACAAAAACGGTCTTAGTTGGAGTAGTGATCTCCTTACTTTCTTCATACCCAATACCTCTCTTGTCATAAGGGTTCTTACCAACACCAAGAATGTGGTCAAGCTTCTTGGTGCTTGTAGTCATCCTAGTCAATGACTCTTTAGCTTTATCAAGCTCTCTCTTCAACCCTTCTTCATTCCTCCTAGACATAGCTAGCTCATCCCTTAGCTTGTCTTCAATCATCTTGGATGTTTCCACTTGCTTACTCAAGTGGTCATTGTGTGTTGAAAGCTCTAGATTTTCATCCTCTAAAATCTTCAACTTTCTATTGTTCTTCTTCAATGAACTTTCACACTTGACTATAAAGTCATGAACATCCATTTTCTCTACACTTCCATTTGTAGAGTTAGATGAGGAGTCATCTTCACTTGAGTTATCTCCTCCACTCTCCTTCTCACTTATGGAGTCATTTCCCTCATTAAGACATTCACCTTGGTCTCTTGAGTTAATGAGAGCCATGTCCCAATGAGTAGCTACACCTATCACCTCTAGAGCTACTTCTTCATCTTTTTCTTATATGGGGATCATTAGTCAAGACATTCTTACCAACAACTTTATCTTCTACACAAGTGGCCCCAAATGCCGTGTAGTCGATGGTAAGCTCATCATCACTTGATGACTTGTCTCCCTTTCCGGAGTCATCATTTTCACTCCAAGTGGCGGCCATCACTTTTGCCATCTTGTTCTTCAAATTCCCACAATCAGGTGATATGTGTCATATACCGCCACACTTATAGCATTGGACCCCTTTCTTTTCACTCTTCTCTTGCCTAGGCTCAAAACTCTTGAAGGGAGCCTTTTTCTTCAAGTCTTGGCCTTTGGATCCAAATCCTTTCTTCTCGAACTTGATAAATTTCTTGAATTTTCTAAGCATCAAAGCCATGTCTTCGTCCGAGTCACATTTTTCCTCTTTCTCAACCTTGGAAGATTTCAAAGCAATCCCTTTTTGCTTTTTAGGAGGTGAAATACTAGGAGCCTTCCTAGATTCATAGGCGAGGAGTCTTCCAATTACCTCACTCGGCTTCATGTCTTTATAACCATAATTCTCTTCTAAAGCCGTCACTTTTGCTTCAAACCTAGCGGGGAGAGACCTCATAATTTTTTGCTTGACTCTCCTATCCATATAAGGATCACCGAGTTGATGGCTTTGATTTACAATATCCATCAACTTGACTTCAAAGTCATTGAAGCATTCGTCCTCCTCCATCTTGAGCAACTCAAATTGCGTTTGAAGGACTTGAAGCTTGGAATTCTTGACAACATCGGTTCCTTCATGTGCAACCTCTAGGATATCCCATGCCTCCTTGGCTATCCTAGTGTTTTGAATCAGTTTGTACTGATTTTCATCCACTGCACATAGAAGAGCATGCCAAGCCTTCCTATTCCATTTTGAAGTCTCAAACTCTTCAGTGGACCACTGAGCCTTAGGCTTGCGTACTTCTTCTCCACCACCCGTGGGAGTCATCTTAGGAGCCACATACCCATCTTCAATTGCCATCCATGCCCTATCATGGATTTGACACAAGTATGCTTCCATCTTGCCTTTCCATGAGGCATAATTCACACCGGTGAGGAGAGGAGGTCGTGTACTTGACGCACCCTCATGGTTGCCACCGTATCCACTCATTGTATATAATGAATGAATTCAAATGAATGAAAAATGTATGAATGAGCAAAAATCACACAAATGCAAAACACACCAAAAATGAGCTTGGATCTCCTAAGTATATCTAGGAACCCGCTCCGATACCAATTGAAAAGAACGAATAAACGCTCGGTGTGTATGATAAATATATCTAGAGGGGGGTGAATATATTTTAAGCTATATTACCCAATTTTCGCATGCAAGTCAATTTTACGAAAATGCCCATACTAGTCAAAAATACAAGCAAGTGTAATATAGTGCGGAATTTAAATAACACTTGATGTATACGTGGAAACCCAACCACTGGGAAAAACCACAGGCTGTTTAGTGCGCCACACTTGAACCTCAAAATCCACTAATTGAAATGGAGTTTACAACCTATGTAGACCTCGTCTAACACTCCGGTCAATAACCCCCCACTTCTACCACGCGGGCCTTTAAAAGTGGCTCTAGTCCAATTGCTTGAGGCCTAAGCAATCTTAGCCCCAAGACTTAATTCTCAATGAAGAGATTATGCAACCTATGTGAATATGTATGAATATTCAAATAACAACCAAGGCTAGGGAACCTTAGATGCTTATCTAGGATGATGATATAATCAATTAAATCAACCATAGATATCAATAGCTAAATGACATGTCAAATAGCTTAGCTAATCAAGATTAATCAAAAACCTAATTAGCTATCACAATACAACACTCAATCAATTCATCACAATTAATTCTCTATTCTTGTATTTATCATATGATCAAAAACATACAAGTAAATTAAAAGAGAATAGTTTGATAGTAAAATACTAAAATAAGATGAACTTAATCAAAATCTTACCAAGCAAGTTGTGATGATGCAAACCCATTCATGGATGAAAGCAAGATGAACTTTGATGCACAAAGGAATGTATTTAAGTGTTTAAATTAGCAAACTTGGTTGCTTTTTCTCTCAAAATCTCTCTTTAAAATATAGGGTTCTTGATGATCAAAGAGTCATTATTCAAAACAAGAGAAAGAGATGTATTTATAGGTATGAAAAACAAAGCATGTGAAAATACAAGTTTGCCCTTGAAACGCATCTATCGGTGGTTTCAATCGGCGGCCAGGCCGTCGATTACGACCACCGAATTGAGCCCGTGAAGAACAGAGCATCAACGGCGGTTTCATTCAACGATTTAGTAACCGCCGATCCGACCGCCGAATCAAACCCAAGATATTAAATCGATCAGGTATGAACGGCGGTCGTGACCGTCGATCGTGACCGCAGAATTGCCCCAGACACTTCTGGACAGAAACGGCGGTTTCATTCAGCGGCCAGGCCGCCGATAATAACCGCCGATCACCAACAGAGGTGAAAACCAAGGAGAAGCCAAGGGCATTCTCCGTGGGCGGTCTTCGCGCAAAACCAAGCACATTCTAGCGCATGCGGACGTTTCCGATCACTATCGGGAAATGAATTACTAAGCACATATACACACAATAAGATATCAATCAAGGTGCTAGTGTGTAAAGTGACATGTGAAGAGTATGCACACAAATGCATGTATACTAAGTGTGTGTGTGCATTCTAAGTCTCTTCAAAGAAAACCAAGCACTAGAGATTATACATTTAGCGTGCTTATTCCTTGAGGTCTTGGAAGGGCCTTCGAGCTTGAAGTTCAATCACCTAGACTACCCTTACACAATAAACCCCAACATGTGGTTTGTCCACGAAACTATGTACGGTTTTTATGTTTTACCTTTAGTAACTTGAATTAATTTTTGGTAGATTTTTTATACTCGTTGTCATACTTTCGTAGAGACATGTAAACGTTAATATTATTGTCGGTTTGCTACGTTTATTCTAAAAGAAAATTTATAATATTTTGACTAATTATAAAAAACAAATAAAATTCTGACTAATTATTAAAAGAATTAGGTGAATAATGTCTTTATGATGCAAAATATAATAAAATTACAAATAAAAAATTTAAAATCACATATATAGGCATGAATGCTTTTGTCAAGTTTAATTAACAATGATTTTTTTTTAGACAGAATTTCACATAAGTCCCACTTTTTTGGCGATTTGTCACCTTTATAAATTTATTTTCATATTCATCACTTTTGTCCCTATTTTTTTTTCAAAACTCATCACTTTAGTCCATTTGACCAAATATTTGAAAGTTAACTATTTTAAAACTTGTGAAAATACACATTTGCCCTTATTACTATGTATTTTAGCTAAAATGATTATCTTAGCTTTAAATTAAAATGAAAAATAAAAAATAATTCTCAATAATAAATTTTTAATAAATAGATTATAAAAAAATCTTTAAAAAAAAAAATAAAAAAATCCATTAATTTTTTCTTATTTTGTATTTTTTTTTTTCATAATGGATTTTTATTTAGTTAAAATAATTATCTTAGCTTTAAATTATTATTTTTCATAAAAAAAAAAAAAATTGTAATCTATTTATTTAAGATTTTATTATTAAGAATTTTATTGTTTTTCATTTTAATTTAAAGCTAAGATAATCATTTTAGCTGAATTAAATAGTAATAAGAGCAAAAGTGTACTTTTACAGCTTTTAAAATAGTTGACTTTCAAATATTTAGTGAAATGGACTAAAGTGATGAATATGGAAAGACATTTATGAAAGTGACAAATCACCCCAAAAGTGAGACTTATATGAAATTGTGCCTTTTTTTTTATTCTTTAAAAAAAAAATATTTGTATTGACATGAGATATATATATATATATAATTTTAGCTAAAATTTTTAAAATGAAAGTCTATGAAAATCTTTTAAAATAAAAGTCTACAAAAGTTTTTCATAATTATGTAAAGTCTATAAAAGTCCATAAAATCTGCAAAAGTCTTTTGAAATCTTAATTGAATACACCCAAAAAAAAAAAAAAAAAAAAAAAAAAAAAAAAAAAAAAAAAAAAAAAAAAAAAAAAAAAAAAACTTTAATTACATTAGATGATCTTGCAAATTGGTCTTGCAAATTGGTCAAGACTCTGCAGCTACTTTATAGTATCAGTTGCTTCAATTAATTTGTTTCATGAGCTGTTAATAGCTTCACGGTTCAATTTTGACATCCTAATATGTATTTAATTCTTATTTTAGTATATTATCTTGTGTTTTTAGTTAACTATATGTTGATTTTGCTGTCATTTATGTAGGAATTTGATCAAACATATGGAAGGCAAATTAAAGATAAGGTGGAAGACAAGTTAGTTGCTGCGGCCAATAATCCAGAAGAGGAAGTTATTTCGTTCAACTCACTGTGTAAGCTTGGTGTCTCATATCACTTTCAAGCAGAGATTGAAGTGCAACTATGTAATATTTTTTAATCTGAATGTAATCTCGATGGTTATATCAATTATAAATTATACACTATTTAGTCTTCTATTTTGAGTTATTAGGAAACATGGTTACAAAATGTCTTGCAGTAAGTATTTATCAGACGTGTCGTGCCATATTGTACGGAATCATGCTGAGTTGACACGATTAATTCTATCATGCACTCCATCCCCGTCCCATAGCAAGCACTATATTAGCATTTAATTCTTACAATGAATTCTATCATACTATAAAAATTCCAATGGCACAACAATCACTTACTTTCACTACTACGTCAAAACCATCCAAAAAGTTATACTTCGTCCACCATCGAGCATTTCCTCTAGTATATGGAAGGATCCTCATACGTTCTTTCCCATGTTTCTTCAGACTGTATCTCGATAATTAGTAGATCCTAATTAATAAAACTCAAGATCATTTGCTGATCAGAGCTCTTGTATTAAGCTTTTACAATCTCGTGATGCATACTAAGGTTTCTTGTATATGTATTCAATTCTTAATTTAGTTAATTATACTATCTTGGGTTTTTAGTTAATTATATGTTGCTTGCTGTCATTTCTATAGGAATTTGATCAAACAAATGGAAGGCAAATTAAAGATAAGGTGAAAGACATGTTAGTTGATACGACCAATAATCAAGAAGAGGAAGTCATTTCGATCAACTCACTGTATAGGCTTGGTGTCTCATATCACTTTCAAGCAGAGATTAAGTGCAACTATGTCATAGTTAGAATCTCAATTTAATCTTGGTGGTGATAACGATTATGATGTGTACATTATTAGTCTTTTATTTTAGGTTCTAAGGCAACATGGTTACGAAATGTCTTGTAGTAAGTGTTTATTAGTTGTGTCGTGTCGTGCTTATACGAAATCGTGTTGAGTTGGCACGATTAATTCTATCATGCACTCCATCCCGTTCTATATCAAGCACTATATTAGCATTTTATTTTTACAATGCATTCTATAATGCTATAAAAATTCCAATGGCACAACAACTTACTTTCAACTTACTTTCACTAATATGTCCAAACCATCCAACAAGTTATTCTTCGTCTACCATTGAGCATTCCCTCTAGTATATGAAGGATCCTCAAACGTTCATTTCTCACGTTGCTTCTGATTGTACCTCAGTAATTAGTAGATCCTAATTAATAAAACTCAAGATCATTTGCTGATCATAACTTTTGTATTAAGGTTTTACAATCTCGTGATGCATACTAGTGTTTCTTTTATATGTATTCAACTCTTATTTTAGTTAATTATATTATCTTGCGTTTTTAGTTACTTATACGTTGATTTGCTATCATTTATGTAGGAATTTGATCAAAGATATGGAAGACGAAGTAAAGATAAGGTGAAAGACATGTTAGTTGCTGCGGCCAATGATCCAAAAGAGAGAGACATATCAATCAACTCACTATTCCGGCTTGGTGCCTCATATCACTTTCAAGTTGAGATTGAAGTGCAACTATGTCATTTTTTAGAATCTCAATCTAATCTTGATGGTAATAGTGATTATGATTTATACATTCTTAATTAGTATTCTATTTTGAGTACGAAGGCAACATAATTACGAAATGTCTTAATTAAGTATTTATCATGAAATATACAAACGTAGTTAAATTGTCTAAAGCATACCTAGGGGGGGTGTTGAATATATTTTTACACATTTTTCAATCCCTTGAAACAAATGCAAGTTTGTCCCTTAAGATAGCTTACATTACAACACATAAACCATACATACATGTATAGACAAGAGAAGCATGTGATCATTAAAGCATTGTTTATATATCAACAAGTAACAAGAGGAAGAATAACATTAAAATTCAACAATAAAGAATACTTGTATTTCCAATAATGTCCAATGTGTTACAAGTATCAATCAAAATATAATTATACACAAAAGTATCAATATACAAAAGAATTACATATACAACTATGATCAAAATGATTTGCTTACATATCACACTTAACAAAATCTTGTTTCAAAATACATCACAAGTGAAGATTAAGCAACAAGGTTAAAACATACACATATACAAATATGAAAGAGAGAGATAGAAAGAATTGACACAAGAGATTTTTTAACATGGTAAAACCTCTAAGCAGGAAACATCCACGGGTTGAACTACAACCATTGGGTACTATATATATTCGATGATAGATTAGAAATTCCTCAAAAGTGACCAACCTATGATCTACTTTCTATTGGAGTCTATGTCTACCCAATCCATATTGGTAGATTAGAAATTCCTCAAAAGTGCAGAGCCACTCTATATTGGAGTCTATGTCTACATAACATTGTTGGAAGATTAGAAATTTCTCAAGAGTGCATACACATCCCATGTACCACTCTCTATTGGAGTCTATATCTATCCAAATGCATGGGCCTACCAATGTCAAAGCCAACTCCCAATCTAAGGCACTCATTCCTCTAGAGAGCCTTCCATGCATAGCTATCTGGACCTTCCCGATCCTAGCCATGACTTATTGCTTGGTTATCTGGACCTCTTGTCCTAACCAAGACTTCCTTGCTTGACTATCCGAACCTCTTGTCCTAGTCAAGACTTCGCTTGGTTATCCAGACCTCTTGTCGTAACCAAGACTTCATACCTTTTACAAGGACTTCCTAGTGTGATCAATGAATGCAAATGATGCAAACAAGCAATTTAATATAGAACATGTGATCAATACATTCCATGGAAACTAGACTTAATCATGTGAGAACACAAGTCAAAATAGTCTAGTTATAAAACTTGAATTAAAACCTAGAGCATGTGAAAACACCTAACACATATGGCTCCTAGCTTCATTCACAAATCTAACACTTGAATAAATCATATACATGAAGCACATATTCAAGATATTAAAAACATACACCAAAAATGCTAGAATCACAAAATGTGATCAATGAATGTTTTAGCCAACATTTAGAGCAATGATATAATTAACAATCAATTAAATCCTAGTATGCTCTAAATACAAAATCAAAAGTGCTAATCCTAAATTTGTTCAATTAAAGGATCCAAGCACATACGAAGGTTATTGATCATAAAATGAATCAATCAAATCACAAATAACCCTATATATAAACTAATCATAATACAACACTCAAACATGTGAGAAACTAGAATCATAGAAAACTAGTTAACATTTGTCTCTAATTAAACTTGATTAGGTTTGATTATAAAGCTATCTTTCTCAATAGAACTCATCATACATACACATACATATAGAAGAAGAAAACCCAAGGTAATTGTAGGTTTAAAAAGAAGAAAGATTAGTCAAATATCTAAGAATCACGAGCTGATTCGGTTTTGAGGGTAGAGCCACTAGACAAATCGATCAAACAGCTGCAAACTCTTTTGGAAATGGTAGAGAACTTGATTATAAAGATTCTCCAACTTGAATCACTCAATTCGGAGTCCGAATGAGAAAGTTATAGTGTTTGGAAGGTGAGAAAATTGGAGAGGAAATTCTGCACTTGTGTTTTTCTAATTTTTCTTCTTGAAATGAAATGGGAGGGAAAGGGGATATTTAAAAAAGAGAGAGAGAGAGAGAGAGAGGGAATTTTCATGGCCAAAGGAAGGCTGCCACGTCACCACTCTGTGAGAGGCGCATGAGCCTTATGGGGCAGAGTGGTGTGTGGGCCGTGAGCTTCACGCGCCCCTCACGAGCTCCTCCCAAAAATGGCTTCTGGTCATTGCTTGCCTCATTTGCGCTCCTCTCGCGTTCTTCGACCGTATTCAGACCTCCGAACTCCAAATTATAATCCGTCTTCGGATTACGAACCGTGACTCCCTCACGCACAAGAAAGACTATGAAACTTTGACAAAAGGTTCATAATTCGACTCGGTACACGATGACGAAGACAACACAACGTATCAGAACGTAAAATAGTGTAACTTCCTAGTTTGGACTCAAAACCTAATGAATGAGTAACCGAAATGACTGAGACTCAATAAGGAATTATATGAGATCATGGTCAAGTCCAAAAACAATAAAACAAAAACAAATAAACACAAATTCACATAAGTATGCCATTTCCTAGAGATAGTCCTAGAACATGCAATTTCATAATGTTTATCAAATTAAATCTAATGCATGTGCATACTTCAACAAGTGTGTGAATGTGTTATACCAATGGTGTACAACTATGCATGGACACATATGAATGCCATGAGTATGTGTGCCTAAGCCTTGTAAGAGGAATGAGGTCTAATATACCTTTAATGAGCACTGTAGCATATTCCTCTTTGAAGACACCATCTTGCATGAAAAGTTGCCAAGTCTTCCTTGAAGCTCAAATCATCATCAATCTAAGATAACTAAACAATACAAAAGAAACATTGTTTTGATATGGAATTCATGCCAACACAAACCAAAATCCTAACATATCAGTCGTGTCGTGCCGTGTTTGTCATCGTTAAAGTTGTGCTCTACTCTATTCTAGCTTATTCGATGGGCCTCTTCCAACTTCTGAAAGGTCTGATATCTGAGATCCATAAAGTGATGAACCGGTTTTGGTGGGAAAGTATGGATAAGGATCGAAAAGTTCATTGGGCTTCCTGGTTAAATTTGTGCAAAGAGAAGGTGGATGAGGGACTGGGATTTAGGGATCTAATAAAATTGAATTGAGCTTTGCTTACAAAACAATGGTGGAGGTTGGAAAAGAATCCTGGTTCGTTGGCAGCTAGAGTGTAAGGTCCAAACCTTTTAGACCCAATAGAGGCCCAAAGTTAGGGGCTTGTTTGAAAAAAAAAAAAAAGATTTTGTCATGCGCTATGGAGAAGGGATAGGTTCCTAAAGTGCTTGAAAAGCTAGTTTATGTTATAAAGGACTTTGTTAAATACCAGTGTTTGTTAATCTATGGAACTACCGATGAAAATCTTATGCTATCCTTTATGGTATTCGTTTTATTTTTAGCACTTTTAAAGATCTTTATTTTAGTATTTCAAGCGTAGGAAGTAGATTACATGACTTTCCTTAGATCCAAGAGAGGGATTGGGGCGGGTCCTATCAACTTGGTATCAGAGCCAGGTTGATAATTTTGAAACCTTTGCATAGTTACTTGCATTTAGTTGTATGCATTAAAGCATACATTTTATTTTATAACATAATCATGCATCGAGGTGGCCGCCCACGCACGAGACTGGTAGCAAACCTGGGCGAAGAGCCAGTACCTGAGAATAATAATGAACAAGTTAATGAGAATGAGGTAGAGTCACATCCTTGTCATCCTGCACCTGAACCATATATACATGAAGCTAGAGATCAACCAATGGATAGAATTTCTAAGCTTTTGATTGCCATTGTTCAAAACCAAACACGAGTACAGGAAAATACTATAGAACATGCAAGTAAGGTGGGAGCTACAACGTTTGATGGGTCTGGAGATCCAGATAGCACTAGTTCTTGGTTTAATGAATTGGAACGCGTTTTCGGAGTTATGATGTGCACAGATGAGCAGAAACTCTCTTTTGCTACATTCCTATTGAAAGATAAGGCATATAATTGGTGGGAATCGGTACAACAACGATATCCTGCAGGGATTAACTGGAATGAGTTTAAAAAGAATTTAATGATCATTATTATCCCCAGTTTTACTAAGATTTGAAAAGAGCTGAATTTTTCAAATTAGTACAGGGATCCATGACTGTGGAAGCATATGAGAAGAAATTCACAGAACTTTCAAAGGCTACTCCTTATGTTGTTGCGGATGAAAGAAACAAGTGTAGAAAATTTGAAGACGAACTTCGATCAGAGATTAGAACCATAGTCACTACTTCTGGGCACACTAAGTTTGGTAGGTTGTTTGAAGTTGCAGTGAGAGTGGAGAAAGGTCTTAACGATGCTAAAAAATTTGATCAACAAAAGCAGAAACGTGGTAATCAAGGTTGGTCTACCGGGGGTTCCAATAGCAAAGTACCCAAGATAGGTGGTGGTTTTGCAAGGCAGGCTAGTAGCTATCAACAGAGCTTTGCGCCTGGTCATAGTCAAGCCTAAATTCAACAACCAACAAGTGGTAGTCAGGGCAGTGGTAGCTTCAGAAAATTCAGATATTCTCCATGTCAGGAATGTGGTAAAAACCACAAGGGGGAATGTCATTTTAGGATGTCAGGATGTTATCATTGTGGACGGGCTAGGCATCTTAAGAGAGATTGCCCTGGATTAGCTCAAGGAGGGAATAAAGAACAGACGACTACTCCTCAGAATGCTCAGAGTGGTAGTAGCCAAATGCATGGACAGAGAATACTCCAAGCATGAGGATCTACGACTACTGGTAGATTCAAGTCGGTGCAACAAGAGTTGGTAGCAATCAATAAAGAGGTCAGCTAGGTAGACCTCCTACACAGGGTCGAGTTTTTGCTTTGACTCAACAAGATGCTGAATTCACTCCAAATGTTGTCACAGGTACGTTAACCATTTTTGGTCGTAATGCTCATGTTTTAATTGATCCCGGATCCACCCATTCTTTTGTCTCTCAAGCTTTTGTGGTTTATGCGGATACAAACTTGAGACCACTAGAATGTAGTATAGTAGTAGCTACACCTATTGGGAAATCATTAATATCTGAGAATGTGTATAAGGATAGCAAGGTTATGGTTGGTGATCGTGAAATGCATGTTGAATTAATTCCGCTAGACATATGAGACTTTGATGTTATGTTGGGAATGGATTGGCTCGCTACACATCATGCTACTATAGACTATTCTCGAAAAGAAGTAAGATTTCAAAAATCGAGAGAGCCTGAGGTTATATTTTATGGTGAGCGTCGAATTCTTCCTTCTTGTACTATATCTGCTATTACCGCTAGACGATTACTCAGTAAACAATGCTCAGCTTAATTGGCTCATGTTATTGATACGAAAACTAGTGAGGTGAAGTTAGAAGATATTTTAGTGGTAAGAGAATTGTCAGACGTGTTTCTTGAAGATCTCCCCGGCCTACCACCAAACAAGGAAATCGAATTTGTGATAGATTTGGCTCCCGAGACAACTCCAATTTCTATAGTACCTTATCGAATGGCTCTAAGAGAATTAAAAGAATTAAAGATACATTTAGAGGAATTAGTAGATAAAGGTTTTATTCGACCCAGTATATCTCCATGGGGTGCACCAGTTTTGTTTGTTAAGAAGAAGGATTGAACTATGAGATTGTGTGTTGATTACCGACAACTGAACAAGATAATAGTGCATAATAAATATCCGCTCCCCCGTATTGATGATTTATTTGACCAACTTCAGGGTGCAAAGGTGTTTTCAAAGATTGATTTACGCTCGGGTTATCATCAACTTAAGATCAGAAATTGTGATGTACCAAAACGGCCTTTAGAACTCGTTATGGGCATTATGAATTTCTTGTTATGCCTTTCGGGTTAACCAACGCTCCAGCAGCCTTTATGGATTTGATGAATAGGGTATTCCGACCATATTTAGACAAGTTTGTCATTGTGTTCATCAATGACATTTTGGTGTACTCTAGAAATGAGGAAGAGCATGTAGAACATCTGAGAATTATTCTACAGACCTTGAGAGAGAAGCAACTCTATGCAAAATTTAGCAAATGTCAGTTCTGGTTAGACAGAGTTTCATTTTTGGGCCACGTTATTTCAGCTGATGGTATATATGTGGATCCTCAAAGGATTGAAGCTATAGTGAAATGGGGACAGCCCATTAGTGTGACTGAGATCAAAAGCTTCTTGGGTTTAGCAGGTTATTACCGAAGGTTTGTAGATGGATTCTCTAAAATAGCTACACCATTGACGAAACTTACTTAGAAGGATATGAAGTTCGAACGGTCAGAAGCTTGTGAACAGAGCTTTCAAGAACTTAAGAAGAAATTGACTTCTGCTCTAAAACTTACACTTCCGTCTGGTAGTGATGGATTTGTTGTTTATAGTGATGCATCTAGACAAGGTTTAGGGTGTGTACTGATGCAACATGGAAAGGTAATAGCATATGGTTCTAGACAACTTAAGAAGCATGAACTAAACTACCAAACGCATGATTTAGAACTAGCTGTAGTTGTTTTTGCATTGAAAATTTGGAGGCACTATTTGTATGGGGTCATTTGTCAGGTTTACACTGATCATAAAAGCCTGCAATACCTTTTCACACAGAAGGAATTGAATTTGAGGCAAAGAAGATGGATAGAGTTGATTAAAGATTATGATTGCACCATTGAATATCATCCTGGTAAGGCAAATGTGGTGGCAGATGCACTCAGTAGGAAATCCCCAAGTTCTCTAGCTCATTTGAAGATGGTTTATCTATTTTTATTGACTGAATTGAAGTCCTTGGGAGTTAGTTTAGCATCAGATAATTCCGGAGCATTATTGGCTACCTTTCAGGTTAGACCTATTTTAATTGATCGCATACGAGAATCACAAGCCCAAGATCCTCTTTTAGTCAAGTGGAAGGAAGAAGTGAAGAATAATCTACGAGCTAATTTTGCATTGAGGGATGATGGTGCTTTAGTTTTGAATAATAGACTTTGCGTACCAAAAATTACATAATTAAAGAATGAAATTTTAGTAGAAGCCCACTCTTCAGCATATGCGATGCATCCAGGAATTACTAAATTGTATCATACTTTGAAAGAGCATTATTGGTGGCAAGGTATGAAAAGAGAAATAGCCGAATTTGTTTCTAAATGTTTAATTTGTCAGCAAATTAAAGCAGAGCATCAAAAACCTGTGGGACTTTCACAACCTCTTCCGATTCTTGAGTGGAAATGGGAACACATCACTATGGATTTTGTAGTAGGACTTCCTCATAGTCAGAGTGACTGTAAGGTTCCCATTTGTTGATTGGCTCATTTCGTGGACAAACCACATGTTGGGGTTCTTTGTAAGGGTAGCTTAGGTGTTGGTGTTATTGTACAAAGCCCTCTGAAGACCTCATCTTGATAAGCACCAAAGGTAATATTCTAAGTGCTTACTTATCTTGAAGAGTTAGTTGCACACACACACACATTCCATGCATTTCCATACTTTGTGTATTTGTGTGTCTTTTTATGTGTGCTTTCATGATTATATAATATCTCTTCTTGCATTTGTTATTGATTGCATCTAGGAGTTCAAATGCTATGACATGATTAGAACTAGGTTGCATTGTGTAAAAGTATGGGCGCTGTTCACCCGCCCTACAGGCGCCCTACGAACAGCGCCCATATGGGGCTTTGAGCAAATTTGCTCTTAGCCGCTGTACACCCGCTCTACGTAGAGCGGGTGAACAGCGGTGCCACTGGTGATGTTTTTCTCACCTGATGGTCTGCCCAAAAATCGCTCTACGAACAGCGGGTGAAGGGCGGCTCTCCAGACCCGAGAGCAACCGCCCCTAGGTCGCCTGGAATCCGCCCTACGTAGGGCAGTCACAAAGAACATGTTCTTCACAATCCCAGGCAAACCGATGTACACCTGCCCTACGTACTGCGGGTGAACAGCGGTCAAGGCATTTTTTGTGTCAACTTTTCAAAACGACCACACATCAATTTGGCCCCCTATATATATGTCACTTTGACTTTAGGTCAATTAAGAGAGTTCATATTCAGATTTCATACTTAGGATATTTTTCAAAAACAAGAAAAATTCCAAGAACTCATTTTTGATTACTCAAACACCATTTCATGATCATCAATCATCATCTAGCATCATCTTTGATCATCTAGATGTATTTTTGCATGGATTCTTCATCACACTTTGCTTGGTAAGCTTTTCACTAATATCTTACATATTTTGTGTTTTCCTTAACAAGCAATCTCAATTTATTACTTGTATGTTAATTATATATATTTTGGATACAAGATTGAGATTAGTGTATTGAATGTTTGAGAAGTTGTATTGTGATAGCTAATTAGGTTTTTGCTTAATCTTGATTAGCTAAGCTATTTGACATGTCATTTAGCTTCTAATATCTAGGATTGTTCTAATTGCAAATTCATCATCTTAGATAAGCATATAGGGTTTCCCTTGCTCTATGTTGCATTTGGATATTCATATATTCACTTAGGGTGTAATCTCTTCATTGAGAACATAAGTCTTGTGTGTAGCATCCGGGAATAGGTTGCTTAGATCGCAAGCATTCGAACTAGGTTCACTCATACCGGGATTAGGTAGATGTGTGATTACTTCCGGGATTAGGTTGTAATTTTCATCACTTAGTGGATTTGAGGTTCGGGTGTGGCTCACTTATTAGCCCGTGGTTTTTCCCGTGAGGGTTTCCACGTAAAAAATCAAGTGTTATTTAATTTCCGCATTTTATACTTGATTTATTGTTTTATCTAGTTAGGGGTAATTTCATAATTTTGACTTCACACGAAAAATTGGGTAATACGTTTAAAATCTATTCAACCCCCCCCCCCCCCCCCCCCCCCTCTATATAGTTTTATACACACCGTGCAATATTTGTTTCAGTGGCCATGACTGTATATGGGTAATTGTTGATCGACTCACGAAGTCTGCTCATTTTCTACCTATCAAATGTTGTTACTTACTTGACAAGTTAGCAAAAATTTACGTTGATGAAATAGTTTGTCTCCATGGTGCTCTGGTATCAATTGTGTCAGACAGAGATCCTCAGTTTACATCTAGATTTTGGCCAAGTCTACAAGAAGCTCTAGGTACAAAACTGAATTTTAGTACTGCCTTCCATCCATAGACCGATGGCCAATCTGAGCGTACTATTCAAACGTTAGAGGATATGCTTTGAGCATGTGTGATTGAGTTCAAAGGAAGCTGGGATGTTTATTTACCATTAATTGAATTTGCCTACAACAACAGTTATCATATTAGCATTGGAATGGCACTATATGAGGCCCTTTATGGAAGAAAATGCAGAACACCAGTATGTTGGCACGAAGCGGGTGAAAGGAAACTATTGGGTCCGGAGATTGTGCAAGCTACTACTGAGAAAATTAAGATCATTAGAGATAGACTAAAGATAGCTCAAGACAAACAGAAAAGCTATAATGACAAACGTAGAAGGGAACTTGAGTTTAAAGTTGGTGACCAAGTGTTCTTACAAATTTCTCTTTGGAAAGGTGTATTACAATTTGGGAAACGTGGGAAACTGAGTCCGTGTTACATCAGACCGTATGAGATTATTGGTAGAGTGGGAGTGGTTGTATATCACTTAGCATTACTTTCAGAATTGTCCAGAATTCATGATGTGTTTCATGTATCCATGCTCCGCAAATACATAGATGATCATTCACATGTGTTAGAAGAACAACCAATGCAGTTAAAAGAAGATATGACATATGAAGAAGAGCCGATTGAAATTCTTGATAGAAGGGATCAAGTGTTGCGTACCAAAACCATTCTGTTAGTAAAAGTCTTATAGAGGAATCATGCAACAGAAGAAGCAACTTGGGAACAGGAAGATCAGATGTGTATCCAGTATCCTCACTTATTTCAAATGGATAAGTAAATTTCGAGGACAAAATTTTTTAAGGTGGGGAGAATTGTAAGGTCCAAACCTTTTAGACCCAATAGAGGCCCAAAGTTAGGGGCCTATTTTAAAAAAAAAAAAAAAAAAAGATTTTGTCATGCGCTATGGAGAAGGGATAGGTTCCCATAGTGCTTAAAAAGCTAGTTTATGTTATAAAAGACTTTGTTAAATACCAGTGTTTGTTAATCTATGGAACTACTAATGAAAATCTTATGCTATCCTTTATAGTATTCGCTTTATTTTTAGCACTTTTAAGGATCTTTATTTTAGTATTTCAAGCGTAGGAAGTAGATTACAGGACTTTCCTCGGATCCAAGAGAGGGATCAGGGCGGGTCCTGTTATAGAGTCCTCTAGGGATGTTACTTTCCATTGACTAGCTTTATGCGAGCTAAGATTAAGAACAAGGGATCTCTTTTGTGGAAAGGCTTTTTTTTAGGGTCATGGTTTGTTGGAAGTTGGGTCTAGATGGCGTGTGGAGACTGGCACTTCAATTTATATTTTTTAGGATAGATGGAATCCGCGTCTGTTAACTTTTAAGGTGTTCACTCCAAAAGTTCATGAGGACTATTAGTTAGTGAGCCGGCTGAAGATAAATTTGGGCTCCTTGAATGGTACATTGCTTCAAGAAATCTTTATTGACGAGGATGTTCAGGCTATTATGTATATTCCCAATAGTGTTACTTTTAAGGATGATTCCTTTTATTGGCATTTTACTAAGGATAGAGAGTTCACTATTAAGTCCGGTTACATGGTGATTGTTTTGTTAGAAACATTTGTGTCTTCTTCTGGTTTACAAGGATATGATGTCTGCTAGAAGAGAATTGGAAGCTGGAGGTGCCATCAAAGATTAAGAACTTCCTTTGGAGAGCGTGCCACGATTGGATTCCTACCTTAATTAACCTATCTAGAAGAAAGGTTCCGGTGAGTGGTATGTGCCCTGTTTGCTCTAATTCTTTTGAGACTACCGTTCATGCGTTGTGGCGATGTTCGGGTTTGAAAGTTATGCGGACTATGTTTATGGTTTTAAAGGGTTGGAACAGTGGTGATATGAGGAACTTCCATGATTTTTTTTGCTGATTATGTGCACTGGTTGAGGGAAGAAGAGATGATTTTGTTGTGTGTTGTTTTATGGCGGGTTTGGTTTTTACGTAATTAGATGGTGCATTGAGGTGGAATTCGTAAGTTATAGGAGATACTTCCTTTGTCCAAGGTGTATTTGGCTGAATTTTCTACAGCCAATTTTCAAGAAGAGGATAGAAAGAGGTTGGTGCAACAAAATTCTATCAAATGGGCACATATAAGGGAGGGATGTTATAAATTAAACATTGATGCATCTCTTCAGGTTCGTTCTCAGTAGGTGGGTTTATGGATGGTAATCCGAGAACATATTGGCTAGGTGATGGCAGCAGCTGCGTAGAGCCTTTTGGCGAGTTGCTCCCCTCAAGTTGCGAAGGCAACCCGGGATTTTAAGAGGGATGGTTTTGCCATTGACTCAGGCTTGTTACCGATTGTTATCGAGTTTGATGCGTTGGATGTGGTTAGCATGATAAGCTTTGGTACCAATGTTTCATCTGACATTAGTCTGGTTGTTAGGGATATCAGGGATTGTCTCCATCGTGTATTGGGAGGTTCAATTTCTTTTGTTTCTAGAAAGGTGAATGTTGTTGCCCATAACCTTTCAAAGTATGTGTTGTCTATCGGTGAGGATCCTTTTTGGATGGAGTCTTACCCTCCGTGCGTGAAGAGGTCCATCCAAAATGATCGATCCTTTTAATGTTGTTCTTCTTTGTTCCGTCTTTATATATTTTCCTTCAAAAAAAAATTTAATTCTATCATGTTATAAAAATTCTAGTGGCACAACAATCACTTAATTTCACTAATATGTCCAAACCATCCAACAAGTTATTCTTCGTCCATCACTGAGCATTCCCTCCAGTATATGGAAGGATACTCACACGTTCATTTCTCATGTGGATTCAGAATCGTATCCCAGTAATTAGTAAATCCTTATTAATAAAACTCATGATCATTTGTTGATCAGAGCTCTTGTATTAAGCTTTTACAATCTCGTGATGCATACTAGTTTTTCTTGTATATGTATAGGGATAGGCATTTCCCCCCAAATCCCTAAATCCCCATCCTCGGTTGGGGGAAAAATCATCCTCAAATGGGGAATGAGGAATGGGAAATGGGGAAGAGGATAAATTTCATCCCCAAATTCAAATGGGGATGGGGATGGGGGACCCCCTCCCATCCTCATTTCCCCCAAAACTATTTTTTTAATAATTGGTGATTACCAAACTGGTCTTAGATTTTTTTTTTTTAATTCCAAGTAGTTTGCGACTTTTATAAAAGTGACCAAATAGTTCCCTAACTTTTTCACAAGTACCAAATGAATCCCTCCATTAACCTTCTGTTAGTCAAACTTGACGGTCAATTGATATTTCAATCTTTTTAACTTTAAAATGCAAAATAAAATTAATTAAAATAAAAATAAAAATCTGGATCCTTTTCCCGTCTCTTCCATACTTCACCTCTTCTCTAACAAATTTATCTCTCTAAAACCTAATCATTTCTCTCTCTAAAATTAATATTGAAAATTTGAGAAAAGATAGGTTGGATTCAGTTTTAGTTGTTGCAGTAGTGATGTGTAAAATCGTGTTATAAAAACTAAACTTGCAAGTGCATGAATCGTGAAGATAAGCATAGCGGTAAGTAGAGATCGTTCCCACGAGGAAAAGTATTAATTATAACTAATTCTAATTCTAATTCTAATTAAACTACAAGTAACCGAGAGATTTGAGATTATTGTGAATTGAGTTAAACTAAGAGACTAAATTAATTAAAAGTGAGTAACAAGAAATTATGGATGTGATCAAGAGGTGAGAGAACTAGGTTATCAATGCTCCCCAACTATGTTTACTCAATGCTTCGAATTGACTTTGATAAAAGATATTAATCAAGTTAAGGGTTCATTCTTATCTTAAGTATAATTGTTACCATATGATCCTGAGATGAATCAAGTGTTCTCAATTATATTTTACCCATACGTCAATGGCGCAAACTACAACCGAGAACTCATTAAGTGCAAAACCTAATGAACCAAAACCTATTTGCATAAGTCAATGCTAAGATCAGTTTTACCCATTCAATTGAATATCAATTAAGATTGCATGTAAGTCAACACTCCAAACTCAATTATTAAATTGTCAAAACCCTAAATTCATGTCAACGTATAGTCATGCATTAACAAGAATAAAGAATTAAGACGTAGAATGAATTGAATAAGTCAAAACTTGAATTAAGAAAATATAGTCAATTCTAACAAAGAGCATTCATGTAGGTTCACATTGATTCTCTAGTTATGGAATTAATTACACATGAAAAGATTAAAAGAAGAGGAGAAAGAGTTGATAAAACCCATGAATGTCTTCTTCAAGCTTCCAAGTGCAACCATGGTGGTGGTGGTGGTATGATGGGGGGACGACCCCCTTTGGTGGCTTGGGACCTCCCTTGGCTGGTGTCCCGGCTGACCTCCCGAAATTAGGGTTCAAAGGGGTTTAAATAGGTGTATACGATGCTAGGCCAAGTCCTTAAACAACAAGGAAATCTATTCCCTTTGAGAATACTTGCCTTTTTAGAATTCTATTTCTTTCCTAATCCATCCAAATTGATTACTTATTGAAGGAAGATAAGGATTAGATGTATATTTGCTTCCCAATACTCACACTTATGTCCAAGAAGATAATATTTCCCTTTCCGACAACTTAAAAAATAAATCTTGTCACTATTCACGAAATTATAACTGATTTGACCATCGGGTACTAAAACAAACATAACTTCTTCTAGGAATGTCGGAATTGCGATCCAAAAAGTGCGTCAGAAACTAGACTTCCAGGGCTTTCAATCCATAGGTGACAGACACACAATTCAATCAGATTTGATGGGATTTAGGAAATGGAAATAAAAAAAAATTTTAAAAAGTAGTGAAGTTCGATCAAATGGGTGGTTCAAATTGTTGTGCTTTCATGTTTTTCAAGGTTGATCAAATGAGTGGGTTTTGAGGGAGAGCCAAAACAAGTGAAGAAAATGATTAGGTTTCAAGTATAGTAAAACCTTGATAAATGAATGTTTGATAAATTAATAATCTCGTAAATAATAAAATCTTCCGGTCTCGACTCGGGCCAATGGACTAAAATAATAACCTCGCTAAATACATAAGATAATAATTTTTAAAAATTCCTTTAAGACCCAACAAATATATAAATTAATAATTGGTTAATTACATTAAATAAATAGCACATACAAAATTCATAATATATATTAATGAACTTTTTGCTTACAACTTATCTTTTCTCAATTCAATTCATCTAAAAAAATGCATCTAAAGTCATTTGTATTTTTTCTATACCTAAATTGAACTAAACACCATCCTTAATTTTTTGTAATGCATACAACACATTTGAAATTTTTTTTTTTTTTTTTTTGAGAAATCGTCGGTAAAATACAATTGTCATCTAGATCACGATCATAATCGGTAGACGCACTACAAGAAAATACCCCATTTATTGACAGTTAAAAATTGTCAACAAAGCCTTATACTGTAATATTTAATTAAAAACTATCAATATTTAATTATAATATTTAATTAAATAATAGTTTTTATATTTATAAACCACCTCCACCTATGGCCACCGTTCGACCACCCCCTCCATCGCCGGCCGTCCGATCACCCCCGTCACCGCCGGCAGTCCACCAGACCACCAGACCCCCACCAATTAATAATGGCAATTAATTGTCATTACTAAGAATTGAACTTGAGACCTCAAGTCAATAGTTGCAAGTCTTTACCACTTGATTACAATATTTGATGTGTTAACAATTGAACAATATTTATATATAACCTATATGAGTTGTAAAAAAATAAAAAATAAAAATAAAAATAAAAAATAAAAAATAAAAAACCTTGTTAGATAAATTTAAATTTATTCAACTAATCAAAATTCTAATTTCGACGATAGACATATATTAAAAAATATTTATTGAAACTTTTAATAAAATTATATTTTTTAAAACATATGTAGTCGAGTTATTGGTCAATACTCTATGGTCACGTTTGGTTACATGGTGTAATGGTAATCAGAATCAGAATGAGAATGAGAATGAGAATGAGAATGAGAAAGAGAAAGAGGAAAAAAAAAAAAAAAAGGAAAACTAAGTTTTTTGTTTGGTTGGAACTTTAGAATTAGACTATGAATCAGTATTATTTTGTTTGGTTAACAACGGAATGGAATAGAGTTAACTGTATTTTGACCAAAATACCCCTAATTATAAAACATTCATAATAACATGATATATTTTGGATAATAATAATAAAATATAAAAGTATATAATATATATATTAATATATAATACATATATATAATATATAATAATATATTTATATAATATAAATATATATATATATATATATTATATAATACATATAAGTATTATATATATTATATAATATATATATATATATATATATATATATATATATATATATATATACAAAGAAAACAAAATCAATCATATATTATATTATATATATATTATAATATAATATAATATATATATATATATATATATATATATATATATAGCAAATCACATCTAATAATATAATAATAATATATATTTATAATATTTATATAATATATACATATATTTTTTTATATATTATTATATTAAATAATATATATTATATATTTATTATACAATATACATACATATATATATATACATACATACATACATATATATATATATATATATATATATATATATATATATATATATTATATTATATTATACAATATATATAATAATATATTTATATAATATATATATGTATATTGTATAATAAATATATAATATATATTATTTAATATAATAATATATTATATATATTATATTATATTATATATTTTAAAACATTCATAATATATAAAAAAACTTTATCTTTAATAATTTTTTTAAACTTTTACTTCCTATTTTCAACACCAAACAAAATCCCGATATGGATTTATTTTATAGTAAGATATCAGTTTTTGGGCAAACCGATATTAGATAAGTAAAATTTTAAATTTAATAAATTTACTTTTAAATCATTTACTTTTAAAAAATTCAAAAAAAAAAATTTAAATTGTTTATTTATTTTGCACCCTCTTGTTTCATACTAAGAGACACGTTAATAATGCAATTACCCATATAAATTAGTAATATTAGTCTTACATTTATTCATTAAATTGCAATATGCATGTTGATAAATATTTCCCATGTAGTGAGAGTTGTATTCCAAATCATTTTTATTACAATTGATGTCACGAGTCTCCTATAGGCTATGTTTGGTTGGATGGAATGTAATGGAATGGAAAGAAAGTCATTCCATTCGTTTGGTTTGTTAAAATGCAATGGAATAGTGATTCCATTGGAATAGGGATTCGACCATTTTAGTTAAATGGGCATTCCATCCAAAAACTAATGGAATGCCCTTCCATTCCAAACTAAAAATTTTATTCCATAATAACCCTCATATGCCCCAACTCCATTCCAAAAATAATATATTATTATTATATATTATATTAATGATATACAAATATTATATTTTATATATATATATGTATGTATTAATAATATATTATATATTATTACATATATATTATACATAATATAATATATATTATATAATATTAATATATTAATATATATGTATTATATTATATTATTATTATATATATTATATAACATAATATATATATTATATATATTTATATATATTATTATATGTATTATATATAATATTATTTAATATATTAATAATATATATATATAATGTTAGTTATTTGTTGACAGTTTTTAACTGTTAACAAAGTTAAAAACTGTCAACAAATAACTGTTAAGAAAACCATATTTTCTTATAGTGACGTATTCATTTCTCTTTAAATAATCTCTTAATCAATATGCAATTTCATCGGTGTGTCATTTTCACTATGATAATTCAAAAGGTTCTCAACATCCATTAAATTTTATAGTTTAACCTCATCTATTGTTTATTATTATTATTATTATTATTATTATTATTATTATTATTATTATTATTTATAGGTCATGCATGTATCTTTATAAAAAAAAAATAATAATAAGAGTATTCTATTGTACACCGGTTATTGTTTGCATATGATTACATGTAATCATGTCAAAACAAGATAAACTTTTAATGTGATTGTGTCAATTTTGACACGGTCACAGTGGGAGAATTCTTTTAATATTAATAAATATTAATTTATCAATAAATTAATAAATTATTCACTTATTGATAAATAAATAACCCCTCTAAAATAATAATTTTCTTCAGTCCCAACAATATTATTTTATTGGGGTTTTACTGTAAGTCACTTTCGAGGTTGAAATTATATATTTATATCAATATTACGTAGAAGAAGCCATTTTTATTTTCTAGCGTGAAGCCATCAGGACGTGGAGATCCAACGCATGGGTCTCCACCGCTGTTGGAGATCATCGATGGGTGGAAGAAACAAACTTGCAAGTCAATGTGGATGGGTGTTTTTCACTTTTTGTTTGATTGATGCAGTGAATTTTCTGAAGTGGTGTTACCAATTACGTTGGATCATAAAATACGTTTAAGAGAATTTTTTTTAATTGTAACTTATTTTATTTTTTAAAAAAAATATTCATTCATTTATAAATTTAAATGTGGTTATTAAAGTAATTTCTTAATTTCAGCTATAGTCAAAAGTCTAAATTAACCGTCAACAATGACTAATTTGATATTATTAAAAAGTTAGGGATTAATTTGTCACTTAGGAAAAACATGAGAATCAATTTGATCACTTTTGTAAAGGTCACAAACTAGTTGGAATTTAAAAAAAAATAAAAAAATCTAGGACCTATTTGGTAATCGCCCTTTAATAATTATTATTTTCTTCATTTTCCTACTTTTCCGATTTAAACCCTAAATATAAATACTTTATTAACTCTAAATTTATTTGTATTTGTATTTTATTTTTTTTGGGTAATTGCACAAACGTCCCCTGAGATTTGATATAATTACACGCATATGGCAGTTTTAGATAAATTAACACAAACATTCCCTGACTTTTGAGAAATATTACACTAATACCCCTACTGTTAACTTTCTACTGTTAGCACTTAACAGATAGGGGTAGTGTGGTCTTTTTAACTAAAAGTAAAATAAATTGAAAAGCAATTTTTTTTTTTTTATGGGAAAATTTAAAATATTTTAATTTTACAAAAATAAAAAAATAAAGGTGGAGACTAGTAGATTTCTCCAGATCCACCACTTCTTCCGCGACAAGAGGGAGATCTGCTCCATCTCACCGGCTCCATCTTTCAACCACCATCTCTGGTCAGATCTGGAGCCCTGCTCTTGCCGGAGATGGAGATTGGATCTCTGCCCACTTCAATGGCTGCCAATTTCTCCTTCCTTCAATCCACTTCTTCTCTTAAACTTCACTCTAACACTTTCAAATCATCCAATCTCAACGGTACTACTTTCTTCTTCTTTTTTTGTTGGGTTAATTGGAGCAGTTAAATTTGGTACGATTACGTGTGGTTCTTCTTCGAATGGGAGAGAACCAGAATCAGTGTACAGTGGAGTGAAGAGGGTGGAAAATCTTCTTGAAGAGAAAAAACGGGCCGAGTTGTCTGCTCGCATTGCTTTTGGAGAATTTACAGTAGACAAATCTGGGTATTTTATATAAGCTTTCAAATATTACCTGCAGTTCCTAAATTAGAAGAATATCATATGGTTGGACTGAATTGAATGTTGTATCTTTATTTTGTATTTTTTTTGTTCCATCTTCAGGTATATGAATATTTTAGTTTTTGAATTAGTTTTTGATTTGCCTTTTTGTATTGGGAATCAGTTTCCGTTGGTATTGAGCAATGGTTTGTCGAAGTTGGGCTTTCCTAGAGAGATTCTGGAACTTGTATTTAATTGGGTAGATGGCAATTAAATACAAGTTCCAGAGGCAAAAGGTTCAAGTTCCACATAATTTTGTTTCCATCGTACCCTTGTGGATTTGTTTTGTTGTAGTCCTTGACCTTTGATGAAGATGAAAAGGAGATGGTGTGGAAACTGAATTTGATTTTATTTATTTATTTATTTGTGGGGAGATGAAGATGGTTAGGTGATGCTTGATGATCATATGGGTGAGCAAGATGAAGAATTTTTTGTTTATTGATTTGGAGATTGTATTGTTTGATGATTTGAATATGGTGTTTTTTTTTTTTTCCGGATAAATGAGAAAGATGAAGAGTTATTTTTAGTAATTATTTTATAAAAAAATAAATAAAGGGCATTTTAGTCATTTCACTCATTTGACCGTTGAGTGTTAGTAGTTAACAGTATAAAGTTAACGGTAGGGGATGTTAGTGTAATATTTTTCAAAAGTCAGGGAATGTTTGTGTCAATATGTTCAAAACTGCCATATGTGTGTAATTATATCAAATCTTAAGAGATGTTTGTGCAATTATCCCTATTTTTTTTTTTTTTTTTTTTTTATGTTATATAACTTGTAACAATGGAATGTTTTTATTTTTATTTTTAATATACATTTTTTAGTCAAACGGGGTAACGGAAAAAAAAAATATTAATTAAAAAAATGGGAAAATGGTGAAACATGAGGGGGGTGGGGATAGGGATAGGGATGGTGATGGGAATGGGAATACCTTACCCCAAACTCTGCCATCCCCATTTTCCCCAAATTGGGAAATGGGAAGTGATGGGGGAAGGGGTTGGGTACCAATCTCTATCCCCATTTCCCTAATACCCATCCATACGTACTACTTTCCTACTTGTACCCTAAAAGAGGAGCACAATTTTTCACGGTTCAATTTCGACATCCTACTTGTACCCAAGGAACGTAATATCGGTATCGGTATCAATATCGGGCTTCTAAATTTACGGATATATCGGGGATATTATCGATATCGGTGGATATTCCGTCAAAAATTAAAAAAATGATGGATATTTATATCTAAAGTTAGATTTTTTTTGTAAAATTTTAGGACAAGCTTAAACAAGTAATTATACATCAAATGAATCATATTTTAATGATAAATTATCATAGTTATGAGTTTATTATAAATTATAACATAGATAGAGTCTGTATATAATTTTTAAAATTGAGTATTTAATAGAATAATATTTTGTTTCACTTTTACAATATTATATACAATATAAAGAGATTAAATATTTAATAAACAAAATTATCATTAAAATATATATAGTAATAGTTCCACACTTCCAAGATTCTATCATAAATCATAATTCATACATAATAATCTGAAATTTAAAACCAAAATGAATTCCTTGCTGTTTCAAATACATAAAATACATAAAATACATAAAATGCATTTCTATCTTGATTCGAACAATAATTTTCCCAATAAAACGTGCTTGCATAGTTTTCAATGTAGTTATTAATATGCCACACGTATGTTGCTTGATCTCTTCCAACTGATCCATTAATTGGGTGGTTTGGATTTACCCAACTTGGTGGATATTGTTAATCTGCATGCATAGGTATTGCATATGACATTTGTGGAGAAGGATAATCAAATATATTGCAGCCACCATAACTACCATAATTTGGTACATAAGAACCTGACATTGTCTGCGAATCACCCAAAGAACTATTTTATGTGTCTATACTCATTGAGGAGAGAGTCATATTCAAAGAATCTTCAACATTTTGACTTATTCCTCCATGTTGTCTACCACGATTTTGATCAAAATTACCTGCATGAGCATCTCAACCCGCCACACTAGCATTTCAACTTGTTGCACCAGCATCCCAACCTCCAGCACGAACATCCCAACTTGTTGCACCAGCATCCCAACCTCTTGCACCAGAATCCCAACCTCTTGCCTCATCCCCATCATCTCCATCATATTTTCCTCCACTATTTACATTAGAGGTATGTTGATCATCGGAAGAGCTGGTAACAATAACTCCAAGATCTACACCAACTTCTTCTATAATCACTTGTTCAACATTTATTCCCATGTCTTGAGCATGAGAAGCAATATGTGAATCAGGATTTCCTTCGTCATCATCCAAGGAGGCAAGTCTAAGCCAGTTAAAAATAAGATTCTCATTATCGTCTCCTGCTTCAGCAGCTACTTGAAATAGATCCATAAAATCAGTTTCATTTACTTTATCTTTTTCAGCTGCCATATCCCTAAGTTTCAACTTCATATTATAATAACAATAAACAAGTTGTTCAAGCTTAAAATAGGCAAGACGGTTCCTTTGTTTTGTGTGGATTAAAGCAAATATGGACCAATTTCTTTCACATACAGAAGATAATGATGTTTGTGATAGTATACGAATTGCTATTGCACTCAATGATGGAGCACAATTTCCATACATTACCCACCAATCAGCTGTAATAAAAATTATTAAGTATTATAAGTATGAATATTATTTCAATGATATTATTATTTATTATTAATATGTAAATTTTTGTAATAAAAGTTATATACCTGGTTACATTTTGCTTCTAGTTGCAATGGCTGCTCGTTCACCAAAACTTTTCTTTCCATCCTTAAAATATGTGAGCTACATTCATGAGATCAATATGTATATAATATATATTAATATGACACAATACTCACATGCAAAGAATTTATAATATTGGAATTATAAAATTGGTTGTAAATTGTAACTTTTTACCTTATTTCTAAAATTAGCAATTCCTACAGCTTCAGTGTCTAATTGCACATAGACATTATGTACGGCTTTCAGAAGATCCGAATTACCCCCAATATTGTCTCTATATTGGTACTTTGGGTTCAAATAGTAAGTTAGAATAAAAAAAAGAATAATTTTAGTATAAATACTATAATAAATTTTAATTATGAATGACAAACAATCTAAAATAAAATTTACCTACAGCATGTAGTGGATGATTGAGCATTTTATCCCATCGGTCTTGTATAATGTTTAGAACTCATTTACTCCCTCTCTGTTGTTTTACTGTATCTTTTATCACACGCATTAACTCATACACGATAGGCATGGTGGGTACAACTTCTGTATCAACCAATCTCATAACTTGGTACAGTGGCTCATATATTTTAAGATTCTTTTATTTGGAATGTCGGCACAAAGTTACAAAAAAATCAATTCTAAATATTTATAAATTGATTGGTACATATTTAATACTATTTGGAATTAGTTTTACACATTTGAGTCACAAACAATTTTTTTTTTTCAGATTGCTTTCACAAAATTTTACATATTTTACACGTCCATTCTTTGGTTTTTTATCCAATTTTACTTCAAGTATTCAATAATTTTACTATTTACTATTATGTTAGAAATTTTTATAAATTTGTTAATGCTTCTTCTAAAATAATTTTCAAGCTAAATTATTTTAACAATAATTTAATTGTTTAGGATTAAAAAAAATATTTTAATAATATGCAAAATATCCATGGAATTTCGGTGTGAAATTCATGAAATTTCGGAAATTTCGGGATATTTCGGGAATATCGGTGGATTTTTATGGATATTTCGAAATCGGCCGGATATTCTGCAGGATATTGGATATTTACCTGTTTCGATATCGGTCCCTCCAAAATACGGATATATCGGTGGATATTTCGGTATATCTATCGATTTTAAGTACCCTGCTTGTACCCATATGATATGAAAGATTGAAAGAGGATCAAATGATTTTTTTTTTTTTCCTGACATTTTAAAGGTTTTTAAAATAACTCAAAACTGCTTTTTGGAGAAGCCTAAGATTTGCTATTCTTTTAATAAATCTAAAAGAGCTTTTTCGTTATTCAAAAACTCTCTGAAGTTGCAACTAAATGACACAAAAATTCAAAAAGGGTTTTTGCCATTAAAAGGCTCCTGTGTCCAGTGAAAAAACCTTCCAAATGAGCACTTATTAGTGGAGGCATGCTTCCCATCAGCAAATCCATAAGCCAAGTTTCGAAATGAAAAGTAACAACAAATAAATAAAATTGAAGAAAACGAAGAATTATAATGCAGACGAAAGAGCTAACAAGTTACTTGGTCGGAATTGTTAAAAAAGACTTGCACTATTGATAGCTCGATTTAATTTACAATCCGAATGTCCTACTGTTAAATGACTATATGACCTATGGCATCTAATTCAACATTATCATGTAACTATTCATTAATTTACAATCCTAATGAATAATTACTAGTTACTACAGGCAAGAGCTGATCTCCAAGCACTTCTCTCAGATTAATTTACAGTTTGTATCCACCTGTGTAAGAATTACAACGAATAGCTGATATTCAGAATTGCACTCCGTTTGTTCCACCTCCCAAAAATGATGCTTTGCTTTCTAAGCTAGAGTTGCCCTTTTGCCTTTTGCATCTCTTGACTGTAGAAAATTATTTTGACAGGAGTACGTAAGAAGTCTACAAAATGAAGAAATAAGCTAAATGTAATCCAGAGAGAGGGAAATACCTGCGCAGCAACAGATCTCTTTGAATCAAGAAACTGCCTGTAAATACCATATAGTCTCTGCTTCTCAGCTTCTGAAACGGATGGTCTTACCTTGGAAGCAATAGATTTCAGAAGAGCATCATTTATGACTGGCATTTTCCCAGACCCATTGCTAGTTGCATTGTTCAATATTTCATGAACGGCTGCAAGCTGTGCATCTGAGAGCAGTGCTTGGAGATCAGCTCCGCTAAATCCTTCTGTTATATGAGCTATGGCATCTAACTCAACATCGTTTTCCAATGGTAACTGCACTAATTTATAAAAAATAACATCAATTCATTTCAAAATAATTCTTCATTTAAATGATGCTCCTTTTAATATACTAACTCCAAAATTGAACCAATTGTGCATATAATCAACAACATACTGTGGCTAAAAGAAATAATTTTCATATTTTAGAACTTGCTAGAACCATAATGTTTCACAGGCATCTGCCAACAATGATTTAAGGGACGCCATTCTTACAGCTTGCTACTTGATTTATAAGCTCCATTAGTTTGAAACTTCAAGACACCACACTCTGTTTTCTTTCCAGATTACACTCTTCTCTTTGTCTCATCAGAACTATGCAAACTCAAACTACTTCATCTCCCCATCTTGAGTTTGAGGGGGATCTTAAATCTCGGAAGGAATTAGTATATGTTTCCATTTTTATTTTATTATGTTCTATTGTCATTTAAGTTTTTCAATATCTATGTTCCAAGCTAGACATTAGAATATCTATGCTCCAAATGAGGAATGTTAAATCTATCTATTGATTAGCTAAAATTAGGGTGTCAATCAGCCATAGCTTGATGTAATCAACTAGATGACCGATTGAGTAATTATTGTAAATTGACTATTTTCCTTTTCTCTTCTAGACCTAGCATTATAAATTAATGTACCTCGGTTAGATAACACACATGACACAACTCAATTCTCTCTTCCTCTTATCTCTTAGTGTATAAATGGCTTTTATGCTCTCTGTTAAGGTAACATACGGAGCTCAAGAAAAGATTGAAAAAGTAACTATATAAACATGTATCAAGTAGGAAGAATCACAAACCTTTTTAGAAAGAACTTTAAGAATATCCAACCTCTCATGTGGAGATGGAAAATCACAGAAAAGAAGGCGGTCAAGTCTACCGGGTCTCAACAGAGCAGCATCAAGTAGATCTGGTCTACTGCTTGAAAAAATTAGAAAAAAAAAAGCACGAAATGAATTTTGCATTACAGATATTCAAGCAACAAAAAGAAAAAGGTTCTATACTCGAGAGAAGAAAGTTAGCATAGCATAATGACACAAAATAATATAAACAATTAATGCATAAATAGATTTACGGTTCAACTTGGCCTGGGTACTATATTAGAAAATTCAATATATAAATATAAGTCATTATTCAGAGTGAGCCAACTAAAACAAGAAGCCATACCCAAAACTATACCCAATGGATATGAGACCATACCAATTACAATTGCTGCCCCAATTGACTGTCAACCTATATCTTCAAAATGAACGGTCTTCTTGGAGATTAGGCTCAAGGCAAGGTGTGCACTTTATTTAAAAATAGGTGCCTAATAGCTTTTATATGAATTTCCCAATTGGAATAATTCATATTGTCTTATAGACCTGACCTAGTACTATATATTCATATATCTTTGGCTTGAATAAGTATCACAAATTCTCTCTTCCTCTCATTTCTCTTATATGGTTTTCATGCACTGTGTGAACATGGGAGCATAGAGATTCAATGTAGAGTTCTTCCTTTAAAAATAAAAATAAAAAGTATCCTAGATATCAAGATTCCAAATTCAAAGGGATTTCGTCAACTCTTTTTGTTGTATATATTGCAAATCGTCTCATTAAGCACTACAATGAAGATTACTCCTAGTTTTTTTTTTAATCAATATCATTCCAAACCAATCCTCCATGCATTCACCATAAGCAATTGGATTAGTTAGAAAGTGCCATAATTCAAACAGCAAACCTGATAAGGAAACTGTACATAGTTAGTTTGCAGAAAGGTTAAATTTCTACTTGTGTTGATATGATGTATCAGAAGAGATATCTGACAATGATACTACAGAGCTCCAAAGAGAAGCTAACCTTGTTGCAGCAAACACAAATACACCAGTCAAAACCTCAACACCGTCTAATTCAGTCAAAAACTGTTAAAACAAAGAAAAAAACTATGAGAAATCACTGAGAAAGTGGATATCATAAAGGAAAAGCAAAAACAATACTGACCTGATTAACAACACGGTCAGTTACTCCAGTATTGTCATGTCCTCTCTTAGGGGCAATTGAATCAAATTCATCAAAAAAGAGGAGGCATGGTGCTGCAGCAGCTGCTTTTGAGAATATATCTCGTACCTAAAACCAATACATAGCATCAGTATCTGAACTACACACTATGCTGTAATCATAAACGTGTAGAGAATAAATCACCCTAAGGCATTTAGAAACAAAAAGTTTTTTTTTTTTTTTTTCAATCACAAAAGGCTTACACCTGTTATTCAGTTTATCTTTTCATATTAGCAATGGATAAACAAAATGTGCATTCCCAAATTGAGGTATCAAGGTATGTGTTGTTTGCTAGTGATATAAATTTATTGAAAGATACTATTAAATTTAAACAAATTTTCTGCAAAACTCAAGTATAGTAGAAAAAGATTGAGAACCAAGATACAGTCAAAGTCTAGTAAAACTTTTTAAGACTACCAGTCATTAACAAAAAATCCACACCCCCCCCCCAGTTCGATTAATTATACTGAAGCTGCTAGACATCGAATACAGCTAAAAATATGATTAGCAACAGTATATCGAATTAAGTGGTTTTTTTTTTAAAAGGATACTAAGATTCATTAGTAGCAATACAAGGAAAACAAACAAAAATTATCTATTAGTTATGTGGTTGGTTCATCAGTTCTCTACACAGCCCCAAAAAATATAGAATGAGTAATAAATGTGTGTAGAAAACTAGAAATGGCACTAACTGACAATTATTATCAGGAAGAATGTTAAGATGGGTGGAGGAATATAACATAAACCTAGGAATACACTGGTACCAATTAGTGAAGTATAAGCTGACAACGACACAAGGACAAGCGCCATAATGACAAAGAAGTAACAGCCAGGATCAATGATTTCCTTAAGAAACGCCAGAATCACTTTCTATCAATTGCACAATCGCATAGAACAAAAGGCCTACCAGCCTCATACAACCCCAAATCTTAGTTAAAAGAGATAGAGAAAGTCTGTGATTTGGTCTTCTACACACTCAACTAATCAAAGAACTCCATGATGTAGGAGCTTTTAAACAATTCACAAAAGTCTTTTGACAACTTGAATGTCATGTAATATGATTAGATTTCTCCTCCTCTCTCACTGATTTTACTTGCCTAATTACAAGCAAGGAATGTCTAAAGGCGGGTTGTAAGAGGAAGTGTGGAAAAAAAAAATAGTATCTGATATTTTTCCTTGACTGGAATGAAATTCAGTTTGAGTTCTTTTGGTTTATCCATAGGATTGAGCTTGGATCAGTGCAAGGTTTTTGAAACTCAACATGGTTGGTAATGTAATATATATATATATATATAGAAATTATCAAGTGCAGAATCCAGCACAAAAAATTAGTGCGGTTTCAGTGATTCTAACCGGTTGGAATCAGTTAAAAAAAATTACACCGATTCTAAGTTTCTAACCGGTTGGAATCAATGAAACCGCACGAAATTAGGTGTGAGACATTTTCAAAAATACATTACAAGTTTCTAGTAATAGATGTGCTCTACTCATTTTGAGCTAGGTATATATATAGGAAACAGAAAACTTTATTCAAAGATGAAATTTAAATTGTATTTCTGACCCAGCTCAAAATGAGTAGAGCACATCTATTGCCTGGAACTTGTATTGTATTTCTGAAAATGTCAAACTAAATATCCAATCACATAATCAGAGAAGAAAACACTACCATGAAAGCATACATGTTTATTTACAAAACATGAACATGGACAATGGATTGAGATATTGGATATTTTAAAATAGAAGCATTTCGATAATGATAAATTACACCAATCAAACCCCTTACGGGTCAAAAAATATCACTGAGTAAACCAAAATATCATCTAAAAAGGATTTCACAGAATATAGCAACAACAAAAAAAAGGTTAATTGTTCTTACAGCTTGTTCAGAAGCACCTATGTATTTGTTCAACAGTTCAGGGCCTTTCACCGATATAAATCGTAATGAGCAAGCAGCAGCAGCAGCACCAACAATGTGAGTCTTGCCACAACCAGGAGGTCCATATAAGAGAACATTTGACCTCAACCTTAAAGGAGCTTGGGCAAAGATATTTGGAAACTTTGAAGGTAATTCAATCATCTGAAATTGAAATATGCAGTTAGTAAAACTAAATCCTCTGATATTGGAATATAGAATTAGCTACAAAAATATCATTTAAATAGAGATACATAGATAGATAGATGGATAGATAGCACCAGTGAAGATGATGAAAGTATAGTGGCAGTCAAAAGACTAACTTAATCAAAATCAAGGAAAAAAATAACCAAAAGATTCCAAGAGTTGGCAAAGAGTAATGGCAAAGAGAAGCCCAAAATCGGGGCAAACGATCTAACTCAGAGGGTGTGATCATGGGAAACTAAGAGGAAAACTAATGCATAGACCTAATAAAACTAGCTAGAGTAAATGCACGTTTAGAAGAGCTTCTCTACCGGCTAAAAGAGCTTTCTTAATTAAAAAAGCTTTTTTCAATTATTTTTTTTATCGTTTGGTTGTCACTCAACTTTTGGATGATTAAAAATGTTGTCTTACGTCCTACTAGGAGAAGCTCAAATTTTGGGTTTTTTTAAGTAGATCTTTTTGAGCATTTTTAATAACACTAAAATGTCTAATATAACCCTATCATTTAATATATATTTTTGAGTATTTTGCATGGGCCGGGAGTCTTTTCGTTTTTCTTGATGTTTTCTTTTTCTTATTTGGTGTGGCCTGCGTGCCTCTTTTTGTTTGGGGTTGTTTTCCCCATGGGTCTTTGTGCTTTATTGCTTTTTGTCACTTTTCTTTTCTTTTCTTTTATCTTTTATATATATGGATACTGTCTAGGGGTTTTTCAGCATATGATCGCTTGTGATGCTTTTTCCCTTTAGACCAGTCCAGTTTTATTAAAAAAATATATATTTTTGAGTATTTTGGTAATCCTATCATTTAAATGAGCTTTTTTAATTAACAACCAAACGACCAATAAATTTCCTTTAAAAGCTCTACTTCTAAAAGATCTATTTGAAAAAGCTCTTCCAAAATGACCCTAATTGCCCAACTCTTCTTCTTCTTAAGAGAGTTGACATTTTTACCAAAATGGTTAGTCTCACAGATTTGCATGCCAGAAGCACCTGAATCATGACATTTTTCAATACATAGAAAATACTATCAAAATTAACTCCAAAGAAAGGAATGTCTACGAGTTAAAATATATACATCTAGTGTTCATTATCAAAGATCCATCGGTGACTATTCGAAGCTTGGTCATATAGTGTGTCAAGTTTAAAACTTAACATATGCCAAAACTTATATACGTAATCTCTATTAGAGTGCTTAAATACTACTGTTGGGCATTTTCGAACCTCGTTATAACAGGGAGTCTTGGATTCGAGTCTCCCCACGTTTTAAATTTGAATTTCTAATTTGTTATCTGAATTTGTTGTGTTTGTGTTTGGGGTTGATCCACGTGGCAAGTTTGTTGATCTTTTACGCAAAGGGGTGTGTTTGAGTGCTCAAATATTGTTGGGCAACTTCCTATCAATTTAAGTTTTTGGGTCTATTGGTTATTAACAATCTCAAATTATGATTTAAATACGTTTAGGTCCATTGGTTGCAAAAACAACTTATTGAAGTGTCCCAACTTTAAAAGAGAACCAACCTAGAAATTGATTAGCTTTACAGTTTTTGGAAGGTCTAAAGTAAAATTATACCTCTTCAATAGCATTTCGAATGTCGGTAAGACCACCAACATCATCCCATCCAGAGCGACCGCTTTCAGGAGATGATTTAGTAATATCACGCATAGCAACCGGAAGGAACTCATGCATAGCCAAAGAAAAGTCATCTCTAACTAAAGTGGGCTTCAATTGCTTTTCACACCCTGAATCAGAAGGCAGAAATCGGCCAACAGCAGCATGAACAGCTCTATCCACCAAAATTTCCTGAAACAATAATGTACTGTTATATATTGATGACTTGTGTAGAAAATTCATAAAAAAGGAGACATAGAGATGTAATCTTTTTCAAAATACTCCTTCATCATAACTAATTTCAAGTTACAATTAGACACAACTTCGATAGAGATCATGGGCTATAAATACAAAAATAGATGTATCACTAAGTATAAATGGCAATAACTAATGGCAATACTAAAAAACTACATAGCATAGCAAATAATTGACATAATGATGTAACATAAGCAATTAATAACTTGATAATGATAATGAAAATTCACATAAATATGCAGGCAAGTCGAAAGTAGTTATATCACTTATGTACTATTCTTTCATTGACACAAAAAGTTGAATAGAGTAAATTACTGTCAAGGAAAATTTATGAAACTAATATCCTCAAATAACTGACATTTTACAATCAAGTACTGCAGAACTAAGTCAAACAATCAGGTAGGATAACAATTGAATTGATCAGCCACGTTATTGAAAGCAATAAAGTGAAAATGTTATGTAAAACCATGAATTCCAGTTGAAATAGCACTGATTGTAATAATTGTCTGCCACTATGATAGAGTAGGACAATTTACATCTTGATAAAACAATTGTGCTTCTCTCTCTTTCCAATAATATATCAACCCAACGTTTTTTTGGTTACCCCACTTCAGATTATCATCAATTAACTTGAGATACAAGAAGACTTCAGCACTTATTTCGCCAGAAATAACCCTATTAGAAGATAATCAAGCATATAAACATTTGTTGTCCCATAAGTGCAATGAAGTGATTTCATTTTTTTCTTAATAAAAACAGGTAAAACTTTTACCAATGATATCAAATTCAGATACAACAATGTTGAACAAGTTCCACCCCTAAGAAACAAATGAGCATATTTACACAAAACGACCATGAAGTAGTCAAGAAGTATTAACAAGACATATTGCATGGATAAAGAAGAAAGAAGCATCTTGAAATGCTTTCCGTGACTCCGTGAACATTTACAATTAGAATTATGTATCTTCCAGCAAAATGGTTGACTTCATCACTTGTTGAATCTGTATTCCATGTCTCCAAGATATGGAAAGTATGCTTAGCATGCCTAACTATCATGACTTGACAAGCATTGTGTACTAATGAAAGAAAAATAGCATGAAGTGAAGTAAAAGATAAGAACATGTGAGTCAGCGAGTGATAAAATGATCACTGTGCATATAATAAGAAATAGGCACAAGTTTATTTTTTTAATGGTGTATGTGTATCCAAATTGAGATCAATAACAGTGAACCAGCAGCGCACCTCTAAGAAACAAATGAGCAAAAATCTAATAGAACATCTAAAACCAATCCCCGTTAAGATGCTAAAGTATAAACTTGTTAGAAAAGATTGACCTCTCCAAAAAAATTGATCCTTTCAGCTCAAAGTCTCAAACTAACATATATATATATATATATATATATGAATGGAAATACTATATTAAAAATTAAACCATCAAACCAGATCATAAGCATCATATCCATCACACTTGGCAGCCACATCTAGCAAGATTTCATCAGAACATTGCAAGGATCGCCTCCGGATTTCATGCTCTAAAATAGCCCTACGTTCTGAGGCAGCAGGAGCAGGCAGTTGCACATGAAAGTCGAACCTTCCTAATCAAATTCACAATGCAACATTACAAATATAAGAAAAAGGGTGGATGACAAACCTCGTACCTCAATTTCCCAGATGCATGTTCTTAGTGCAAAAGGAGACAAACCTGATGAGGTCAGTGACTGTGGTATACTCGCTAGAGATTGTGCAGCAGCAACAAAGGCAATAGGACCAATTCCACATGAGCGCTTCCTCTTTTCCTGTTTGATGTACCAACAAAATTTATTAGCTGACTAAAGGATTCTTAATTAATAATAAATTGAAAAAATAAAAAATAAAAAATAAATAAATAAATAAATAAAAAGAGGACTATAGATAAGCTACAATGGGCCTATTTGAACGAAATTTAGAAACTATATAACTATAGAAGGAACTATGAAAGTTCATCAGCAAGAACAGATACATCAAATTATAAAATAATAGTAAACTTGCTATGAGAAAAATAAATGTGACAATTATCTTGCATTACTCAGCCCACAAGAGCATCTTATCTGTTTAAAGCTTGTCCATTAAGCTTTCACTTATCTAAAGGGTTACTCAAAATTAAAAGTAAAAGGTAATGCATTGCTCAAGTTAACCTCCAATGTAGGCAGGAACTTTTGGAAACCAAAACTGAAACAAAGAGGTCTTGTAGCATGAAATCAGTTTTTTCTTATGTAAAAGTTTTAGAAAAGAATATACTTCTTCACAAAGTTTGTGATGGAGAGTATTAGACTTTGGTTGCTTAAACCTAAGGCCCACTGGATATGTTAGTTATACATCCTTAAGAGATGAAGTAGCAAAAAAGCTGCTTTGATGAACTAAGTCTGGGGTTATACAAAATTTCTTCTTCTTTTAGCAGTATCTAGAAATCTGACTTCTAACTACTGATAATGTTACAGCATCCAGTTTCCTTTTCCTTCATTTATTTTATCAATGGCAAGCTAGTAGCATCAAATTTAACATGCTTGAAAGTTAATATGAGTATACAGCAATAGTTATATCAGGGCTTACTTTCAAACATCAACTCCATTTGATACCAACCAAACAATAATTTCCACTCCCCTTACATGCAAAGCTGACCACTGATTATTGATATGCTAAAGTTCTTCTAACTCTGGCAAAGATTTAGACACTCAAACTTAAGTATGACTACTTTAGACAAGTAATTCTTTTTTCTATTTTTTTTTTTTTTTTTTTTTTTTTTTTTTTTTTTTTGTGTGTGTGTGTGTGTACGAGGGGTGGGGTGGGGGGTGAGTATATGACAGCTAGACCCCACAATCTTGGTAATAAGAAACTCGTGGGACATTTTACATCCCAGATAAGTGGCCAAAAGAGGATTTGAGCCCCAAACCTCTTGGTTAAAACCAAAGGACTTTTACCGCTCAATCCACTCTTTGGGGATTACTTCAAGAGGGAAATTCAATGGTTGGAAGTTAACACCAAGGGAAAAAGAAATGTTAGTAGTAGCAACAATTCCATAAATCTTTATAAGGAAATACACATAAGTGTTCCTGTAAATTTAAGATGTGCCATTTATCACCTCTAGACTAATTGATAACATTCAAACTGTTTAAATTTTAACAACACAGTTGCAAACATGTCCTCATTCTGAAAATAGGCTTTCACTTCTTTTAGGTATACAAAAGGCAACCAAAGTAACTCAATGACAGTCAATAAGAAAGCTTACATGAATGAGGAAAATTTATGGATCCTTCTTTGCCAAGATCAAGCCATTATCTTACTAAGAACTCCATTTTATCTTCTTTTAAATTTTATTTTTTTTCTGAATTGAGGAATTTATTGACCCTTCTTTATTTATTTATTTTTTCTTTAAAGTTGAGCTTGACAGCCACCTTTGTTTTTGTATTTTATTTCTACATAGAAACTTGTTTTTTCATCAAAAAGATTGATGACACAATATAAAATGCCTTAGCGGTCTAGTTTTCTTCATTTCATCTCATAGTCTAGTTTTCTTAATTTCATCTCAAAAGACGGCAGAATTTTAATTGTTAAATATAATAATTACATGTCCAATAACTCAATAAAGAGAAAATTAACCCAGCTCCCTCTCCCCCCCCAAACAAACACAAAAGAAAAGTATCAGTAACAAAATCATTGCAAGCATTTTAGGAAATGATAATCAAAACCAAGCCATTACCCCATATTCATCCATAACGTCAGCAAGAAATTTAACAAGTGCAACAACTAAGGATGATGATTGAGGTGCTTCCGAGTCAGAAGAGGATGAAACAATGCTATCTAGATCATCAAAGATGACAACAGAAGGTGCATGATCCAAAGCTTCAGATATGCACCTAGAAAGTGCTTGACGAATGATTGTTCCCTTCTCTAAAGCGAGTCTGGAACAGCATGCAACAACTCTGCAAACACAGACCTTAGTCAGCGAAATTAATACATGTTTCAATTGCAGAATGCCACATGTAATAACCAAATAAAATCCAGAGCATTCAAAATAGATTTAGAGACCTACGTGCTTTGGCAATAGGCATTTCAAAATGTAAAATAAATAAATAAACAAAAAATAAATAATAAATAAATAAATTTACTTCATACATGTGAGCTTGAAGGTCTTCATGTTCTTCAAGGGATTTTGCAACAGCCCTTGCTAATAACGTCTTTCCAGAGCCCTAGTGACAAAAATATACAAATTTTAATAATTCACTAATATATTATATCATTAGAAAATAAGTTAATTGAATACAGAAAAGCATTGACTAGATTGACAACAATTGCATCATGTCGAGAATTTATTTTCTGAGAATTAATCCGGTACCATAACAGAAGGAAACATTTTACTACTAACATAAATATGTAATTATGGTAGATGTACAAGAAAATTAAGTCTTTAGTTCTATATATATTTATACTCCTGTCTCTCTTAAAAGCTAGATGTACAAGTATCTCATGTATTATAAAATATAACTACATAATGCACTTCAATCATGGGGTATTGTGGAAGAATACTAAACTCACATAAATTTCGCATGCCAATATCCTAAATTTTGGAGGTAAATGGTAGATAATATCTACGATAACAGATGCACTAAACTGACTAAACGATGCATCTAACATCTTCTCTATTCTTCTGGAGAAGGTTTGTGCTTTTGGTTTGAGTGTGAAGGCAGAGAAATTATGGTTTTGAGGGATTGAGGCTATTCTATGGGTGATTTGGTAGGAGAGGAATGGAAGAAAATCTTAAGATGTTAAAGAGGACTGCAGTCTTATATAGGAGAAGGCTCATTTTCTAACTTCATTTTGGGCTTCAGTTACTAAAGAATTCCAAGATATTCCTCTTCTTTTTTTTCTTTTCTTTTTTTCATTTTAAGAAATTGGAAAAAAGTTAGATGATTGTGTTGTAGTTTGGATTTAATTTTCTTTCCTTTTCTTTCCTTTTTGGTTAGTTTTGATTTAATCTTTGTGGATTGCTGGTCCATTGTTTTGTACTTTTTTCATTTTTATAAAACTTTGGTTGTTTCTCACCCACCCACCCAATTTTGGTTTTGTACGATCTTGAAGACATTGCTCTGTGTGAAAAAGGAATCAGTGGTTGTCCAATGGAGCTCAAGAATGTTAAAATGTGATAGAAAATATTTTGTTTTAAGAATATAAATGTACTATTTTGTTTTAAAATACTCATCTCAATGTACATAGAATAAAGAGAATGAATAACAAATCCATAATTATAAAACAGATAAATAGAATGGTTGAATTATCATAGTACTGGGAGTAAAATTCAAATAGAATCCATAACACGCGAAAACAAGAAATGAAAAATGTGACAAAATGCAGAAGAGTATGATGATCTTTTAATCTATTCCAGTGATGTTTAAACAACAGGTAGCAAGTTGCTTATTTTGCCAATCAAACAACAATCCTAAATGAAAATACTAAATATCATAGGGATGAACTCACAGGAGGTCCATGTATTAGAACATGTCCAGGGAGAGGAAGATTGTAATTATTAAACCACATCCCAGAAGCAGGAGATAACAACACCTCAATTCCTGTATGAAAGAAAGTTGTATATCAGGTGAAATCAAAGCTTTGATAAATTAATTTGACTGGTGTATGTTTTTTTTTTTTTTTTTTTTTTTTGATGTTCGAAAAAGGATTTCAACAAATTTTTAAGATCACCAAAATTGCTTGTAATTAGGTTATACGCATTTTAGAAAAAAAGAAGTTATATCTTAGAAGATCTAAACCAGAAAGTCAACTAAATAATCCTAAATTAATTAGAATCTAGAACTTTGATTTGATATAATTTGACAAAAAAAAAAAAAAAAAGTTTAATGAACCTGAATTGACTTTGATTAATAACTAAATTCAATTTTAAGCAAATTAAATTTACTTCGTATGTCAAATATTTAATCAATTTGTTTGATTTTTCTTCGTTTACTTCTTTAAAATCATATAAAATAATAAAAAGAAGTTATTTTAGATTGAATTGATTGATTCAGCAATAATTGAATTGGATTTGACTTTAGACCTTATTAGATTCTTCTCATGCATATAAAACCCCGCATATATATTAAAATCTCAGTCACCCAAAATGGATTTGATTATTTTACATTCTCACCATTGTTGTGACAAATCACAACACAGCATATACAAACATGGATACAAACATGGATATTTTTTTTTGTGTGGGAATTTTTGCATTCAAATACCACTAAATAGAAAAGTTCTGAAAATTTCTCACTTTTCACTTAATGCAAAACTACAGACTTACACAACATATTGATATTTGTTCTCAAAACTATCCTCATAAAATTCACTTATTCCACCTTCAAAATAAACAAAAAGTTACTTATTTCCAATTTTATCCTAACCCATAACCTAACAATATTTTTTCTTCTCACGCCTCATCTCAACTTGAACTATTGCAATTGAAGTATTTCAGACATTTTCAGGTCAATCATTTTGTACATGATGACTAGTATTTTTATAAAATTAAGAAAAAAAAGATGACTTTTTTAAACACCTTTTACCAGGATCATAAATCCTAAAAGGATTGGACATACGCATAAATAACTACACACATAATGATACTAACATTGCCCTGCAGAAACCATTATCTCTGGCAGCTCCTAGAAAATCCAACTACATATATGAGGTTTGTGTGTGTGTTTCAAAGGTCAGAATAGTTCATCTTTTTCTTTTTCTTTTAAAACTTAGCATACAATCAGATCAACCTATAGAAAGTAAACCATCCTAATACATAAGAAGATTGCATATAGATCACTAAACATTTTGAGATGTAAAGAAATTTTTGGAGAAAATACCTACTGTTAATAACTTCTGAAACAGCTGTTCCCATCCAGCTCAAAGAAGATACATTTGAATAGAAGCCTTGGGTTGAGGTTTTATCTTTGACTGAATAGAAAGATACAGGATCACCAAACTTCAGCTTTCCAAACAACCTGTCTGCACCTTCCAAATTATCATTCTGCCCAACTCTTTCATCCAAGGTAAGCTGGTATGCAATAACTTTTCCACCATCCAAAGATTCCTCAGACATAGTCAATACATAAAGGATTTCCAATCGCGGTTCACTGGTCTTATTTTTGTTCTCTAAGGTACCATTACTTGATGCCTGTACATTTCCATAAGACCTTGATTTGTAGCCGTTTACTTCAAAGTGAAGCAAGGTTTCATTTGACAAGACCAATGTATTAACTTCAGATCCTGCATTTGAGGCCACAGCATCTAGTTGTGCCAGCATCCACGTATGGAGAAGACGTTCTAATCCCTTCTTGTTATCAGGCTGGCTAACAGTCTCTTCATCTTCTTTACAAGAAGATTCACAGGAAAGAGCCGCAACAACCTCATCTCGGGTTGACCAATCTACAATGGCGCCTGAGCTAGTTCTCTGAAGCATGTTCTTTTTATCATGATTTTTATGGCTATTGAGCGCATCAAAACCAATCTCAAGTGCCTTATCCTTCCCTAACATCTTAAAGTGGCAAGGAGAAAGTGAAAGTATAGGAATTTCTTTCTTCAGATCAGCAGTGAATCCTTTTACATAAACCCCTGCAGGCATGAGCAGATCCTCATTAGAAAAGCTCAATCTTATAAACAAAGTAGTGCTAATAGACCATTGAACCATTAAAAATAATTAAAAACAAAATACAAAAGAATTTTATACTCAGAATGTCATTTTTGGCTAATTGAAAAAGGAACACAAAAATAAAGCCATTTATGGACACATGCACATGCAGATGGTTAATTCATTTTAGTAAAAATAAAGTGAGATCAATAAATGAGTTTACACGGTAAAAAGGCATTGAAAAACTATCATGACAAAACCGAGCTTAGAAGCCTTTTTAATTACTAATACAATTTACGCAGCATTCATTAATTACAGGACAAGTATCATAAGATCAAAAAGTTTAGATGGTAACTTAGCATCCTGAAAATAATAACATACCAATTTACTCAAGCCATAATAAACATAAAGAAGTTTTTTCATATATACAGAAACAACCTGCAGAGGAGCTCAAATTGCTGATTATAAGGTATAGAAGTGCAATAACCAAAATCAAAAATGTGTTGGTAAACACTGGTAAGTTGAACTGACTTCCAAGCTTAAAGGCAGGCAAAGCTTTTCTAGGACTGATTCATGGGCATGTTTAAACCAACCCAAGTGCAACAAACTCTTAAGCATGCAAGAGAATCATTGTTTGCCACATATCCTATCTCATTCCTCAATAATGTATAGCTTTTTGGCTGACAATCATTGCACATTTTTCACTTTATGTTTAATACTGACAACTATGTAATTATTTATACAATACTATGAGGAAAGAATTTAACGGGAGGAATGTGAGTATTATGACTTATATTCTCTGAAGGATTAACATACATGAGTGCAGGCCTGCATTCAAATAAAGACGGAGAGACTGAGCAATCACTATGTGTCCTTTAGCCACTGTATCTGAAATTAGAAGACGAACAATTGCTTGACGAGATTCTTTCTTGTCGGTTAAGGTCCCATCATTAACTTCTTTTGAAATTGAATTGCTTTTCAAGGAAACCTTTTCACGACTCTTCATGCTCTCTTTGGATGATAATCTAGGCACTATAGTAACCAACTGAAGAGACTGTAATGAAGCATTTTTAGCTGTTTCCAAACTAACAAAAGCAACAGAAGTAAGCGCAACTCCCAGCTCAAGACCTTTAACATAATATTTACGGAACATCTCTTTGTCTGAATCTTGAAGGCGCAAAAGTGTCTTTCTAATATTATTTCTTTCATCAGAAGATTGCATAAAGGAGTCTCCATGTATCTTTTCATTTTTCTTCCGTCTCTTTGGAGCAACTGCAACTTCAGTTCCTGGTACAAGTTGCACTGAGACAAATCTCAAAAGTTAAGACATAATTCCACTATGAGTTTAAAAAATTAAAACAAAAAATCATCATTTATTAAGATTTAATACCCATACAAAACAAACTAATCATGTAACATACAAAAACTTGTAAACTATTCATGTCCGGATCTACATGGTCATCAATACAGTAAAGAATAAAGAATGCAGACACAGTCCTTTGCCAAAAGATGCTAAACTTCAATTTGAGTACTATAATATTGAATTGAACAAAGGAAACTACTGATTCACTAAACTAATCTATAGACCTAGGCACCATTTGCAGGCAGCTTGCTTCAGCACTAACTAAAATAAACAAGGGAAAAAAAGAAATAAGACTCACATTCGGATGAATTCTAAACTGCCACATAGAAAAACAAAAGCATGTGCATAAAAGAGAAAACCTCCAACTTAAACTAAGTCACCATAATTATATAGAGATTTATAAACTCAATTATTACACATATTTCCCGAAATGCTGTGTCCTGCAGTTGTTAATTTCTCTTTCCATTTAAAAATGAAGCAAAATAGTTCTCATAGTTTAAAGTACAGACAAAAAGAATGAGAACTTTATGTCATAGTTTTAACATTTCATACACCAGCATCGAAATTTCCTCAACTAACCTGTTGGGTTTTTCCCAAATGAGAAGCACTGGCATGCCACGAGAACTTAAAAGCAAAACACAATCATTTTCCTAGCATTTATAAACCCAACCCCTGGAAAATAAAAAACCACAGAAACTATACATATAAACGAATAAAAAATAACTCTTTCAAGATTCAAAAACCTTTGAAAAGATGAAACGATATTACAGAAATTTACATCAAAAGTTGTTACATCAATTACAGAATCCCAAAGCCTCCTAAAAAAATTAAAAATAGAAGTTAAATATACATGCCTAAAATCTTTTTAAACATAGTCAAAACATGTAATTTAGCATGAAAAGAGCATACAGAAAATTGGCACTACTGCGAATTGCAATCTATTTCGATACACCATTGCTCATGGAAGAGTGAAATTGATACAAGGAATAAAAAGTGATGCTACAACAAAGTAGTGATATCATACTAAAGGAATTTGATTGAATTAAGTAACTTATATTAAATGGAGTGCTATGATAAATTAATCAACTTACCCACCGATTTCTTAGGAAAGGTTGAAACCACAAGGAATGTTATGACAGTGTGACCATGCAGCCACAAAGGAAATCTCATTGCTTCTTGGACAATCCTGACCTGTTTTATGTAATAGGTTTTAGAGCTTCAGTAATGAGCCTTATTCAGCAAAACTTGTGCACTTATACTCTAAAAAACGATTAACGAAACATAAAATAACAGCGAATTTCAAAATTTAAAACAGATTAAAGAAAGAAATATGTAGACATTGCAAAACTAATATAGCCAAATAATACCTGACTCAACATAGCGGTTTCGGCATGCTCTGAGTTAAGCTCTAAAACTTCCCAATCATCCTCTGTGACAGGTTCTACAGTAACGAGAGTAGCTTTTGGCACATCAGAAACTACTCGAACCTGAACGAGTGAATGATCCGGCAACGATATGCATTCTGCTAAATGTTGAGCAACCTGTAAAGGGAGAATTCAATTACAAGTTACAAGAGAGCAATTGATCGATTAAACAAAAGCAAAAGAAAAATGAAGCGTTTACCTCGATAGAGGAAGAAGAAGAAGTGGCACCAGACCAAGCAACAACCCAAGGGTTATGATGATTAGAAGATCGAAGCTCGAGAGAGACAAGTTGAGGGAGATGTCCAGAACGAGTCGATTGAAGGGTTTGAATAAAGTGAAGAGGGAGAGAGACAAAGCAATTCTCTATGCCTCCGACCACTCTCACCTCCACCTCCATAGAATTTCAATTACAATTTGCGTCTGTGAGAATTTGCTAAGATTAACAAGATAAAGAGTCCACCCAACTCTCTCCATCCCTACTGTAATTTCATTTACAATTTTCATTGAATTAAAATTACATCTATATCCTTAAGTATTTATAAATTACCACAAAAAGATATGTAAAATTGTTGCTTAAAATGAAGGGTAAATATGACATTTTGTAAATTTCAATTTGTATGTTTTTGAAAAACATCAACCGACCTTAACATGTTTCCAAATTACATTAAAAGTATATGCATAATAAAATGAAAGATTGGTAAAAATGTCATTTGGGATTGTCGAATTGATTCTAAAAAAGAAATGATAACAAAAGAGTGCTGACACAACTTACACAAGTATGGCGCACAAAGAGAGAGAAAGGACAATTACGCTTATACCTTTGAAATCAGAAGCTCATATTATGCATAAACCATATAAATGAATTGAAAGATGAAGAATCGTACCTGGAAGATGAAGAAGAGTTGAAAAGAGAAATCGTTGAAAAAACTGAACAAAAGCAATGTACTAGTAAAATGAGCGTGTGGGGATAGGAAGTTGTACGCGCTTGGTGTGTGGTTTTTGTTTTGTTATTTTTCTTCGTCTAATCTCACGCGCCGCCACTTGCTTCCTGCTTTTCTCTCTTTCTCTTTCTTTGTGGTGTTCGTCTCTTCTCCATGGAGACTGATTTAACGACTAGAGATGTGGTTTCGAGCAATTTGTTTGTCTTTTCTACGGATTAACAACATGAACATCGATTTGAAGAAGGACATGGGTGATACTTTTACTGCTAAACGAGCCAGAGTCGAGAATGATGTTGGAGCTAATTACATGAGGAGGGATGTGGGGAGTTTCAAATCGAAGCTTATGGGTATGTCTAAACCCAGCTCCTGGTCTGGATTTGGAGAGAACAATGAGAAACTCAAGATCGAAGCTGAGGATATTTCGATATCTGAAGGACCCAATGGTCCAATGATTAGACTTTCTTCCAAGTTGAAGGATAAACTTCAGCAGCCCTAGGCTAATGCTCTTATTCTAAAGAACATGGGAAGAGCCCACACTCTGAACTTTATGCTTACTAAACTGACCCCAGAAATGGAAGCTTATTGGGCAATGACAACTGACAGATCTTGGGGATGGATACTTCGTGGCCCGATTCCAGATGAAAGACGACCTAGACTATGTTCTTACTAATGGTCCTTGGGTTATCACAAATCAATACCTAACAGTGCAAAGGTGGAGGCCGAATTTTATCCCTGGAGATGACACCATTCACAGTATGCCGATTTGGGTTCGGTTGTCGAAACTACCAATGGAGTGGATGAATTCAAAACTGCTCTAGAGCATAGGAGGTATGTTGGGGAAAATGTGTAAAGTTGATCCAATTACGGAGAATCAAGCTAGAGGCAAATTTGCTCGTATATGTGTTGAAATTGATATAACTAAACCTCTCTTAGGGTCTCTGAGTATTAAAGATAGAGTTATTTGGCTAGAGTATGAAAGTCTAGGTTTAATTTGCTTCAAATGTGGCAGATATGGTCACAATAGGGAGAACTGTAGTGAGGGTGTTGTAGAACCTATTGCTGAAGAGATGAATACTGATGATAACCATGAGGCTATTGCTAAGTAGGAGAATTCTCCTTATGGTCCATGGTTACTGGTTAAGTATGGCAAACAAGGCAGTAGAAGTTTTAAAGGAAGGCATGGGAAGGTGGGCAATGGGAATGGATATGGTAGTAGTGGATATATGGAGAAAAAAGGTTCCTCTAATTTTCCCAATAAGAATAAGACAGGTGACTATAATGCTAGATTAGGAAATAGTTTTCCTGTTAAGGAAGTCAAGAATGCTGTTAAGAATGTTGCAGCTGTTAAGAGCAGTGGCTCTAGGTTTGATGTCCTTAGTGAAGAAGTGAATGTGAGGTGCGTTGAAAGAGATAATGGTGTTATGACCAAGTCCCCGGCTGATAAACTGCAGAGCAACAGATCAGTGTTGACAGACATTACTAATCAAAAATGTAAACAGGGTGAGAAGATGAGTGCTAAGAAGATCATCAGAAAAGGAGAGAAAATTACTCCCCATATTAGTGGTCTTAGTAAACTGATAGATAATAAAGGAGGGGCCAGCTGCTCTAAGGGTTATGGGGGTAGTAAAGGTAAGAACCAATTGCAAAAATCCTTTGCCCAGATTATTGAGAATGAGATTTTTGATAGTGAGGTTTTACGCCAACTCTACAAAGGTGTTTCTAATTTTGAAACGTGTCCTATTGAGAAGAATCCTACTAATGAAACTATCCCTTGTCAGCCTATTTTGCACAATGAGGGGAGTTTTAATGTAATTGCCTCTAAGTTGGAAGAGGTTATGGTTGTTGTCTCTGGATGGAGGCTTTCTTTTTGTTTCTTTCTCATGATTTGTGTATGGAACGTGAGAGAAGCAGGTAAGAAAGGTTTTACTAAGAACATCACTGATCTCAGAAGAATTCATCGTTTTGAAATTTTAGCTATTTTTGAACCTATAATTAGTGGGTTGAAAGCTCAGCATATTATCAAAAGACTTGGCTTTGATAATAGTTTCGTTGTGGATGCCGACAGCTTTTCTAGGGGAATATGGCTCCTTTAGAATGATAATAGGGTTAAGATTCATGTTTTGGCTAAGTCTAGGCAGTGTATTATTGCATTGGTTATGGACTAGAATTCCCATTGAATTCTCACGGTTGTTTATGCCAACCCGTGTGTCACTACTAGAAGTCTTTTTTTGAATTATCTTGATGCCATTAGAAGATGTTTTGACATACCTTGGTTGGTTACCGGTGACTTTAATGAAATCACCAACAATTATGAAAAGAGAAGGGGTAGAGCTACTTTTTCTAATAGTGGCTTCGCGGATTGGATTGATCGAAACAATTTGGTGGACTTGGGTTTCATTGGACCGAAATTTACTTGGATGATGAAAATGGGTATTGGAGAAGAAATATGGGAAATGTTGGATAGAGCTCTTTGCTCTATGGAGTGGAGAATCCATTATGCTGAGGGCTTTGTGAGACATCTCCCTAGAATCATGTCTAATCACTGCCCTTTGCTTATTCAACTTCATAGTAATCGCATGCCTAATGCCATGTGCAAACCCTTCATATTTGAAGCCATATGGCTGCAACATAGAAAGTTTGAGGAGGTCATAGCCAATAATTGGAATTCCCAAGGAGAAAGTGCTACTGCAAAATTGCACAACCTTACCGGAATTCTCTAAAAATGGAACAAAGAGGAATTTGGTAATCTTTTTCGTAACAAGAAAATGTTGATAGCTCGTATTCAGGGGATTCAAAGGAGTTTGAGTGAAAGATTATCCCATTACCTTTCTAGGCTCGAAGAGTCTCTCCTAAAAGAATACAATGAAATTCTCATCCAAGAGGAAATTTTTTGGAAACAAAAGTCTAGAAATTGTTGGCTTAAAGAAGGGGACAAAAACACCAAGTTCTTCCACCTCTCTACAGTGATCAGAATGAGAAGAAACAAAATTGAAGGCTTTGAGAGAGAAGATGGTGGCTGGATTGGGGAAATAGATGAGATGAAAAAAGAAGCAGTTAGATATTTTCAGAAGCTTTTTGCTGAAAATCTGAGTACTGGTGAGTATTCTAGGTTGCCTCAATTGTTTCGAAAACTGATCACTAGGGATATTGTTTGTTTAGATGCTTTGGTTAGTGAAAATGAGGTAAAACAATGCATCTTTAATATAGGGGGTTTTAAGGCTCCTGAACTCGATGGTTTCCCTGCCATTTTCTTCCATAAGTATTGGGACCATTGCAAGCATGATCTGCTCAGGCTGTGCTCGGTTTGCTTACAGAGAGGATCTATTCCAGGTGACATTAACCAAACTCTCATATCTCTTATTCCCAAAACGCCTAACCCTTTAAATATGACCCAATTCAAACCTATTAGCTTATGTAACACCATTTATAAAACCTTGAGTAAGATTCTTGTGCAAAGGATTAGACCTTTTTTTCCTGATCTTGTGAGTCCCAATCAGGTTGCTTTTTTGTCTGGGAGGCAAATCCCGGACAACATTGTTGTTACGCAAGAAGTCCTCCACAAATTCAAGAATACTAAGGGGAAGATGGGTTATATGGCTTGGAAGATTTACCTTGCCAAGGCCTATGATAGATTGAGTTGGAGCTTTATTAAGAACGTGCTAGAGGAAATTGGCATTGAGGGAAAGCTCAATAACTTGATTATGAGTTGTATCTCTAGCGTTCAGTATAGAGTTATCTTGAATGGAGAGTTATCGGAAGGTTTTAGACCTAAGTGTGGCATTAGACAAAGTGACCCTCTATCCCCTTACATCTGTGTCCTCTGTATGGAGAAACTCTCTCATATCATTAACTAAAAACTTGGGGAGGGGAATTAGAGGCCTGTCAAGGTTTCTGGTGGTCGTCCCGAAATATCTCATCTATTTTTTGCGGATGATCTCATCCTTTTTGGTCAAGCCTTGATGAGTCAAGCTGAATCCATGAGGGATTGCCTAGACACTTTTTATGATCTATCGGGTCAGCAAGTTAGTTTCTCTAAATTTAGAGTCTTTTGCTCTAGTAAAATTTGTGACAACTTCGCGAGTGCTTTGACTAGTGTCTGTGGTTCTCCCATCACCAAGAACTTGGGTAACTACCTTGGTATCCCTCTCTTACATGATTGCATTACAAAAAACACATATAAGGAGATCTTTGAAAAGTCTCAAAAGAGGCTTGCTTCTTGGAAAAGTGCATCTCTCTCCTTGGCTGGAAAATGCACTCTTATTAAGGCTGTGGCGTCAACTCTCCCTGTGTATGCCATGCAGTCCAATAAACTCTCTTCTGAGATTTGTTCCAAACTTGATAAGCTTAACAAGGATTTTTTGTGGGGTACCAATGCCGAGAAAAAAAAGGTTTACCTTGTTAAATGGGAAACTGTGTGCCTCCCCAAGAAGAATGGTGGTTTAGGTATTAAGGGAATGAAATCCATGAACCATGCCTTACTTGCCAAAGCTGGGAGGAGGCTGATACATGATGGTAATGGTTTATGGGTTGATGTGATTAAAGATAAATATCTTAAAGATGGGGATTTTGCCAGGCTTGAGAGCACTAAGGCTAGAAGATGCTCTAATACGTGGAGAGGCTTCTCATGTGGAGCTAAAATTCCTTCTAAAAGGCTTGCAATGGCGTGTTGGCAATGAGGCTAGGACTAGGTTCTGGACGGATAATTGGGTGCCTGAGCTTGGATGCATTCTTAGGTTTGCTAGCTACCCTCTGTCTGATGTTCAGTTGTCTGAATTAGTTAGTGATTATATGTTGCCTGATGAATGGAACTTTCAAAAACTGTCCTCTGTTCTACCACAGAATATGGTGTATCAGATTTTTAGTAGTCATGCTGGCTCTTCTCTTAGTATTCCTGACAAAGTTATTTGGGGATTATCTAGGAATGGTGACTTTTCTGTTAAAAGTGCTTATGAGGGCTCTTTCAAAGATGATAATCTACCCCCTTGGGAATGGGATTACGTTTGGAAGCTTAAATCCCCACCTAGGGTTTTTCATTTTCTGTGGACTCTCTTTCATGGGAAGTTGCTTACGAATGAGCATAGAGTTTCTAGGGATCTATCCTTGGACTCCACTTGTGAAAGGTGTAGAGAGAGTTGTGAGGATGTGGAGCATGTTTTTAGGGGGTGTGGCAGCTCCATCAACATCTAGGAAAATGTTTGTAAGGGTGTGTCTAAGAAGAGTATCTTCACAAGGGACTAGAAGGGCTGGTTGCACCAGAATTTGAGATGTGATAAGCTTATTTTTGACAGGTGCCCAAACTACCTTCTTTTTGTGGTGGTTCTTTGGTTCATATGGAAGTGGAGATGTGAGTGTATATTTGACCCCAACTTCAAGCTTCCTTCCAGACCTAGTTTTTGTATCTTAAGATATGTTAATGACTGGCTAAACGCAAATTGTGGTAAGAATAAGGAGACTAATTTGCAGTGCTGTCTGATGTCATGGAAACCCCCTCCCCTAGATTAGGTGAAACTAAATATTGATGGAGGCATGAGGACTGGTAAGGGATTTATTGCTGCTGGAGGTGTCCTTAGGGACCGTCAGAAAAAATGGTATGGTGGATTTGCGCTTAACAAGGGTGTGGGTAGTGTACTTAAGGCAGAATTCTGGGGAATTTTTGAAGGACTTAAGCTTGCCTGGAAAGCTAGTTTTCGTAAGATTATTGTTGAATCTGATTCAAGTGATATTGTGATTCTGCTCAATATGAATGCCCCTCCCAATCACCCCCAAATGAGCATCATCCAAGCCTACAGAGCTCTTATAGGAAGGGATTGGAACTGTTCTGTTCAGCATATCTACAGGGAATGTAACAGAGTCGCTGATGGTCTTGCTAGACTTGGCCACTCCCTAAAGTTGGGAACCACCTTCTTTATAGATCATCCTCACCAGATTGTTGGCTTACTGGAAGATGACCTCAAGGATCCTTTCCTTGCTATAGCTGTTTTTAGTATTTAGTTTGTTTGTTTTCTCGGGCTCTTAGCCCTCCCTTTCACCAAAAAAAAAAAAAGAGAAATCGAAGGTCTATGTCTGTTCTGGTTCACGCAAATGTCTAGGTTCGTGTACAGAGGCGACAAGGAAGCGAAGCTGATCGGATTTCGGCGGCGTTAAGGATGGAGTTGTCGCCTTGTCGGTGAGTGAAGACGAAAAATCTCGAGATTTTTTTTTAGCTTGGAAGCAAGAATTTTTTTTTTTTTTTTAATTTTTTAATTATATAAATTTACCATGATTATATACATAATTATATAGAAACCAATGGAAAAATCATGATATCACCCACTGCCCTTCATGGCTTTAACCCATCGACTAACTAACGGTTGACCACCGTTAGTAATCACGGGAAAAGAGCAATGTCAGTTTTGCCTCTGAAAAAAAATGACAAACTAGTAAATCACTTCTTCATCCAACATCCACCTGCATTTCATTCGCTGCACTTTTTCTTTTTTCTTTTTATTTTTTTCGATTCTAAAGTGCATAAATGGTCAAATTAATGAAATTTGCATAAACTAAATATTAAAAAATGATAAGAGAAATGTACAGTTTTTATTTATTGTGGTTTGGGTTATCTGGTTGATGTTTCCTGAAATATTAGGGACTACATGGAAGATTATCCTTTATTAAAAAGGATATTTAATTTTTTGAGGGAATTTCGATTGGGTTTTGCCCTTTATCACTTGGGTGCCGACACCATAGGTGGTGTATTAAAAAACAATGAACAAAAACACTAATATATAAATTATAAATTTTAACATATCCACGGTATCTTACATCAACATACAAAATAAAAATACACAACTCCTGAGCCTACTAATATAGTCTGTTTGTGAGCTCTTTCTTCTAAATAGAATCCAAAACCAAAACAACCCAACAGAACGAAAAGATTATCTGATGAATTGATACATCATCGCAAGGCAAGACTCATGAGAGAAGGAGACAATCAAATCAAGAACCTGTACTTCCAAGTCGACTTGTTTAAACAATCATATAACCGGATAAAATAAAATGGCAAGTGCAGGCAAGATTCTCCATGTTTGACCAAATAATAAAACCTCTTCTTACCTATCCGGGCTCTATCATTGTGGAGATTGAAGCATCCTCATTCCACTCCCCAGCATCTTTTACAATAAATATATGAGCCATTTTAGGCAATTCCAAAATTAAATTGTAATAATACAATCAGCCAAGTTTTGCATCCAAAGATCAGACTGACCGGTTAAATCATCACAGTCTAAATGATCATTCCAGTGGCCAATCATCAGTAACAAAAGAATATAATGACCATGTAAGCGCCAATTACAGACACCCCTACCCTTTCAATTCTCTCACAAATGATTTTCTTGTGCATGCCTTCTGTACTCTCTATCTGCATAACTAGCCCGACCCATTTTGTGTCCATCTTCTATGTTATCATGGTTGTAACTCGACATATACTCATGTCGCTTTTTTCCCTCCACATGCCTATCCAATGGGCTCCCAGAAGCATCATCAACCATTTCCCCTTCTTCGGCGTTCTCTACTTCCAATCCCCTTGATGACTGTCCTTTTGTGCCCAAGTGGTCCTTACCATGATCCAAATTCTCATGCACTTTTGACCAACTCTGCCTCCGCTCCCGCTTGATTTTCTCATCCTCAACAGCCAATTCGACGCCATCTTCCAGCTCCCTCTCAATAAGGTCATCCTCATCCATCAAATCTTTTTTCCTTGTTTCTCCACGCGACTTCCTTCTTTTCTCAAGTGCTGCCTTCACCTTATCTTTGTCAATCATCTTAATAGCTTCTTTCGGAGACTGACCTACAGGACCTTCCCGAATATCCAAATTACGGCCTACAATGCTGCTAGATTTATGTGATGCAACATCACCTCTCCACTCTCCTGCTTCTGCTATATCATTCCTTCCCCCATTCCGTCCTTGGTCTTCACCAATTCGTTCCATCAACTTGGATTTATTTTGAACTTCTTTCATGTTCTCCTTGTGGGGTAATAGCTCAGGATGTTGATCATCTTTAGATTCTGAATCCACTTTGTGATCAGTAATAACACTACCCGTCTCCCCACTTCCGTCATCAATACTTTGATTATTTTGGGAAGTTCTTGGTGGCACTCCATGACTATCTAGATGTGATTGTTCAGTTGCTGTACGAGATGACACCTGCTTTGAAGCCTGTTCCTCACTGAAAACCAGAGCTTTTGCAGGGGCACGATGACTCGATCCACCACCGGCACTTCCTTCTACTTCACTACCCTGAGATTGGGGCACTCTGTTTTGCTCATACAATTCCAGCATTTGATTGCTAACCTCTGCAAGAAAAATTAACAGTGATGATTTAAATTAGTATTTAAAAACATGCATTGGTAAAGGACAGCCCAGAAACTACAGCAAGTAGCCACGGCACACCATTTAGCATATTCCATCTGTTATTCATAAACTTTCTCATGAAATAAGATGACTGCATCAACTACTATTGTAGTCAATTTTACAGATGGGAATAATCTGCTTCCCTAAGTTCTATCAAGTTAAGAACACAAGAATAGTTACAATCATCCAGTTGGGAAATACTTTGATAAATTGTCTATTTTACAGATGGAAATAATCCGCTTCCCTAGGTTCTATCAAGTTATGGACAGTTGGACACGGACAATTACTGATACGTCTACTTTTATATATGTTTTTCACCCCTATTTCCTATGTAATAAGCTTGTTTCTCGAGTATTTTAGGTGTTTTTTAAGGGTTTTGTGAGCTGTGCAGATTGTTACCTCTAGAGAAGGTGTTTGGAAGCTTTTATTGAGAAAAAGGAGCGAAAACAATAAGAAAAGGGCAAAAATGTCAAAAACCGCAATGTAGGTCGCTGTCCGCGCAAAAGCCCCAACCGCGGTCTATCCAGCGGTACATTCTAGACGATTCTAGTCGCTGTCCGTGCAAAAGCCCCAACCGCGGTCTATCCAGCGGTACATTCTAGACGATTCTAGTCCTCTGCCGCGGTTTAGACCCACAGGCATATGCTCCAACCGCAGTACATACTTCGTAAGTTTCCGGGAGTCACCGCTTGACAAGACCGCAGCTCATGAAAGTGTCTAGGCCACGGCAAGGGTATGCGATTTCCCAGTTTTCTTAGGAAAACGTGAAGCCCTAATCTGGTGTAAAAACATATAAATACTCCCTATTTTATTTCAAAGCAGGATCTCTACAGCAGCTCAGAATCATAAACCCTACTTTCACAAGACAACCTCCATCATTATAGTTCAATTCCATTCTACACACCAGACATCATAGAAGGAAGAAGACTTGAAGATTTGGATTCACGCTTAAAGATTGAGGAATCTCTGCCCGATCAACATGGGTTCCTTCTTAATTATCTCTTCTTGTTTATTTCTTGTAGTCATGTGTAACTAAACCCCATTCTAAAGATCAATGTGAGGATTGCATGAATATTGGATGTCGTCAATGACTTTATCTTTAAAATATTGATACAAGTTAGTTTCATTCAAGTTTTAACTGTTTTCAATCTCAGTTTGTTATTAAATTGAATGCCACTCTTTATTTCAAATTGGGCGAGAAAATTAAGGATTTGATTAAGTAAATGCCATGCTTTATTGAATCATGCTATAATTGATTGGAAAAGATTTAATGAAGAGAATGTCACTCTAAATTGATTTTGGCCTTTTAAATATTTGTGTTTAAAATATATCTTTTCCAAAACTCTTACTAAATGCCATAGAGGAGTTTAGGTTTAAGGTAATTGATTTCTAACATACTAAAGAAAAGGTTTGGTCCTAACTTGGGTAATTAAGCATTAATGAGGTCAAAATTGATGATACTCAATTACTCATCGCTTGACTCTATTGATTCCCTAGTCTCATCATCATCCATATTCACCTTCAATTGATTGATTCTAGCTGTGGTTTGAGAAATAATTAGGTGTTTACTTTTGAAATATTTTAATTTTGCAATCCAACATGAGAAATTTGATTCAGTTTAATTTTCATGCACTTAGATTAGATTTTACACTAGAGTACTTCAACAATTACAATCATCTGGTTGGGAAAGACTCGAGTGCCATGGGGCTGTTTGAAGTCTGTCCATTGAATCCATTAAAATTACTATGAAAAGTAGGGGAGGAAACCAACCTTCCAACTGGCGTGGGGTGACATCAAATTCTTGCCACCAGACCTTCTCACCATCAGATGGAAGCTTCACTTTCAGGAACTTAGCAGCAAGGAAAATGGCACCTGCTGCAATATGATGAGGCTTAAATTGCAAGCAGAGCGAAGTTCTCAGCCTGCAAGCCACTTTCCAGTGTGTGAAGAAGAGCAAGAGAAGGAAGAAAAATATCAAAAACTTTAAGAAAACAGCATCTTAAGCATACCCATCATTTACAAAGTTCCAGGCAACTTGAGCAAGGGCATTTTGTGCAACCTGGAATTTCTTTATCGCTTCAACAAGAGGTTTATAAGGATGATGAACATTGAGATCATAACCCAAAGTGGCAAGTACAACCCTCTCCCCGAGTAAAATATGCTCTTTTTGTTGCTCGTATACCTCCTGCAAGTTAAAATTGGATGAGTAAGTAAGCTACATGAAATATAATTAAACATTAAAAAAATTTGAGAAACCAAAAATAAAAAAAATAAAAATAAAAAAAACAAATAAATGTAGCAGGGAGATAATTTACCAATGATACAGCTGTTGTTGATAAAAAAGTGGATTCTGAGCAAGATTATTGGATCAATGGGGCAGATGAATTAATTCAGAAAAAATGGAATTAAAATAAATTTGTCCATAGTACCCAACAAGTTATAGCTTCTGCAAAGTGTATTAAGAAGTTTGGAACAATATCATCAAAAAAGATGGGGGAAAAACCAGAAAAATCATTTTAGATGAGGAGTTCCATACTGCTATCTAAGGGTACCATCCCCATGGTCACTTTATTTTAGACCCCTCAATGAAATAACAGAATCAGTGGATTGAGAATTTATGTTCTAATTAGAACAAGAGATGCAGAAAAGAAATTTATGTGTAAGAGAGAGAGAGGACAAATGAGACAAAGAGGCAGCAACAACTCAAACCAAACAACGGAATGGGAAGTAAAAAAATGTTGAAAGCACTATCAGTATAAACAACACCTTCTGTTGTCTGATCCTCTGGGGTGCAGTGGAGTCCTTTTTGTGTATGATCTCATATGAAACAATAATAACATCCTTTAGTGGCCGAGGAGTCTCTTCAACCTTCCCAGCAAGGAACATACACACAGTCGCAATGGTCTGCATGATAAGGAAATTAAGTTAGGGACTCAAACAGATCAAATGTTCACATAAATTAAAACATATTTCTTCACTGCATTCAATCTATTACAATATATTTTTTCCCCTTGACACAAATACATCTAAAGTTATTTTGGTATATATTCCTTTAATCCCTTTTTCAAGCCTTACTAAATCTTCATCAACATTAAAATCATGAAAAAAGATAGCTCCAACTACATAAAAATTACAGAAGATAAAAGTAATCAAGCTATGAAGATGCAAAGCTCTCTAGAGCGTTAACAGATTTACACTGAGTTTTTAGTACAAACTGACTGAACAAACATTTTTGCTCACTAATGAATTACAATACTCAGTACCCTAAAAGATTTTGAGTACACTAAGTGAAATTAATTAAGAATTAAATAACTATCCAGTTAATCATTATATCCATCCTATAAAAGGATGATAAGAAGAACAATAAACTGTTTTCTTAATTAGTCTCTATACTTGAAAGTTGAAACTAGCATCAAACCTGTTGGAGCTCAAGATAGGATCATTTACATAATCCCATATTTGAAGAGTAAAAATAAAAAAGAATGAAATTGGACTCGCAACATAAGTATATAACAAGCTAGTTTTTTTTTTTTTTTTTTTGGTACATTGATATATTCCAAAATAATGATTTTCAACATGTCAATAAGACAACTCAAAAGAATGTATGTGTGGGTGTGCGTTTAATTTCTACAGAACCTATAGTCTCTTATATATATATATATATATATGAGCAAATTGCACTAAACCTCCCTAAGGTTTGACCTCTTACACCCAGAAACAACTTTATCATAAATTGACACTCACACCCCCTACAATTAGCTCAAACTTAACTGTCGACTAACTTTTACCTTTAAAAGACTAAACTACCCTGATCCTTAAATTAAAATAATTAAAACAAAAACAAAACAAAACAAAACAAAACAAACATTTTTAGGTTGAGCTATTTTACTAATTATTAGAATATTATTTATGTAAATAAATACTAATAACAATAAAAAAAAAATAAAAACAATGAAAAATTAAAGAAAACTAATAGGATCAGAGATGTAGCGGCATCTCTCTATCTTTTTAATTAATCTACTTTTTGAATTGTGGAACTGAATATTGGAGGACAGGACATGGGTTTCGTCACCAAAGTAACAGAGTTTGCCGTCAGTGTGGCAGGGGAGAATCTTGCCGCTGTAGCTGCAGAGGAACTTGATGGTGCGAGGAGAATGTCCGACCGTCATTTCTTTAATTCTTTGTGTTGCGGGTTCGGTTCGGGTATTAGAGAGATGGTTCTGGGTTTGTTGTTTGAGGATTGAAAAAGACAGATCCAGACGATGAAGGGATGAAGCAATCAAAGATGAGCATTTTTGGTTTTTGTAAAGAACTTGTACAGATGCAGTGACTGATATTTTGATGGAGTGGTGTTAGTGTGTTTTGTTTTTCTCCAGAATTCATAGAGATTATGGGATTGTCTGTTGTGTTGTAAAAAAATAAAAATAAAATAAAAACGAACGATAAAAAATAAAGTTAGTTAGAACCAGATCTCTGAAGTTGGTTCGAATCACCTCGCCTCCAATGGCTCCGGTCTAACACCACCTCACTTAAACCTTTCATCCTCCAATCCCAATCAATTTCAAAAACACGAAGCACAAATCAACTCAAATTATTCACACACAAAAAATGGAGTTTGATAGAGACAAAATTATGAAATCAATCAGCATCATCCAAAACATTTTTTCTTTTTAGGTTTTAAAAACAATTGAACAACAAACCAAGAATCAGTTCTTCACCGTAAAGCTCAACACAAAATAAAATTAAAAATTAAAAAGCAACTAAAAATCACATTGTTTGAAAATCAAGTATATCCCTCAAAGCAAAATCGCTCTTTCTACAACCAGATACTCACCCAATGGCCCAACTCCAATGGAGTAGATTGGGAGCAGTGGGTGAGATTGGAGGCGGCGGATTGAGGAGGAGGAAGAGTTATCCGGGTGATGCGACAAAGGAAGAATAAGGGAGGGAGAAAGACGGTCTGGTGATGCGGTGGCAGATGAAGCAGTAGATGGAGAGAGACGGGCACAGGAGGATCTCGATTCTCCTCCATTGTTGAACAATGGAGATCTGGTTGAACTAGATCTCTGATGGAGGGGAGATTTTAATTTTTTAATAAGTATTACTCATTTGATTTTTATATATTTTAATAATTTTTAAAATTTTAATAATACAATGCCTAATAACTTTTACCTTTAAAAGTTTTTTTTTTTTTTTTTTTTGTATTTTTTATTATTTTAATTTAGGGGGCAGGGGTAGTTTAGTCTCTTAAAGGTAAAAGTTAGTCAACCGTTAAGTTTGACCTAACGGCAAGGGGGGTGTGAGTGTCAATTTATGATAAAGTTGTTTCTGGGTGCAAGAGGCCAAACCTCAGGGAGGTCTCTCTCTCTCTCTCTCTCTCTCTCTCTCTCTCTCTCTATATATATATATATATATAGATTCTTCTAAGGTATCTGAAAACATAACATTTCATGAAAACATACAAGCTAATATCAATCACCTTCAACTCCAAGACATAATACACCTCTAAAGAAAACACATAAATACAGTCACATACAGACAACATATATCACAATAAAATTGGAATAAATAATTCATTCTGACAAAGAAAACTTTTAAAACTACAAAGGAATTAAGCAAAACCATTTCAATTTACATTAACATGTGAAACAATCAAACAATCTAAAGAATAACTTCAGAATGCAAGTTTCCCTCATGTTAGCAAAATAAATTCAAGGATTTGATCTTCATCTTTCTTTCCACTGCACTCAGAGAAAAGGAAATTGTAAATTTACCCAGTGTAAACCCATGCACACAGCAAACAAGTGACTTCTTATTTTATATTATTTTTATTTTATTTTTATATAGGACAAATGACATTTTATTATAGGACCAACAACCTCTACTAAAGGGATTATTTTAGGTCTAAAAATGAGGAGAAACTTTTATTAACACTAGAAGAGGAAGAGATTCAGGATGTAACATATATCATTTTATAAAGACCAATCACCACAACTATGTTCTTCATAACAATCTGTTGTCAATTTGTCATGTGTAATTGTAGTTGGCATATAGTCGAAGGTATGTTCTGATGAGGAGACACACTTATTTGGTCTAACTGCAACATGAGCACAGACTAAAACTAGCACATAAAAAC